>JANZLQ010000061.1:11381442-11434422 GCA_026212715.1 Elanus axillaris
GCAGCAACCGAAAACATCAGAGTGTTATCAACATTCTTCTCATACTGAACTCAAAACACAGCACTGTACCAGCTACGGAAGACACTTAACTCTATCCCAGCTGAAACCAGGACACACGTGTAACACGGGCCCAGGGAAAGTCATCTGGCTATGTGTGATGCTATCTTCTCAGCTGGCCAGGCAGTTTCTTTCAGCTCATTTCCAGGGAAAATCACATGTAGAAAAGGAAAAGGCATAATCTAGCACCAAAATTAGTATGAATCAAAACCAACTTTCCTGAAATGATGAAGTGTATGCTGCAAAAAAACCATTCTATTGGAGTGGGAATTCATGTCTACTCTTTCCCCAAATTAATGGCCATGTGCCTGCCTTCCCTCTCCATGGCAATAAGCTGATTTGATAGACATCTTCTAACCTGTGTCACTCTCCCTTCGTGTTCTTCACATAGTGAGATTTCTTCTATTCTTCTCCATGCTGTGCTGCTCTCTAATATGATGACAAGGCAAAGTGCGGAACTGGGTGAGAAAAAATCCTGAGGCTGTTTTCATTAACATGGAGAAAAGATTCAGAATAGCCTTGTTTCTTGGAAGGTTTGAGAGAAAAAAACCTTATAGATGAGAAACATCAATAGTGCTTATTCTCTTGTTTTAAATCAGATCTGATCCATCCATCAAGACCAGCTAAACTGAGAACTTCAAGTGGCCATAGGGCTATAGTCCATAGACTCTTTTTGCTGCCATCCTTGTCACTGAGTTAAAGGGCTCATTTTCCTGAGGGAGACATGGAGGAAGCTCCCCTAGGAGGCACAGAAGTTTTCCTCTTCTTCCCAGAGGAGGAAATATTCATGAGCAGCATTTGCAAGGCTGACACTGCGACACTAGCATACCACAGTTTTACTTTTCCCACCTGTGTTGCACAATGCCTGTCATGACTTGAGAGCTCGGATGCAGCCCTGCCCATTCCTAAGGAGCTCACCTGCCATGGCTGGCTTGTACTTTAAAGTGTGGGCAAAGTTGGGCTGCAACTGTCCCCTCCTGTCCAGCAAGACATACCCCAGCCCCCAGCCCCAGCCATGCTCTGCCCTCTTTGCTGAGGCTGCTGGTCTCTGTTGTGAGTCATTTTTCATCAACGATGAGAGGCTTAGAACGGCACAGATCCTACTAGCGCAGGCAGTCAGAGGCTTTTGTTAATTACTCTTACATATTCCCTTGGAAAATCTGCAGCGTGCTGGCAAGGTGCCTATCGGATTCCCAGGCTAGCCAGAGGCTAGCCAGAACACACAAGCCCCAGGAACCTGACCAGCACATTTAAAATGAGTAAATTCACTCCACACTCTGCATACTAATTAGAAGCTACTTGCTAGTAAAGTAGTAACTTTACTAGAAATAGGGCTGGTAGCAAGCCCCTCATTGGATCAATCAGCTGTCATCCAGGCACCAAAATACGCAAGCAGATCTTCATAAGCACTCTTTGCAAATTGGCAATGAGTTCTTCTGCAAATACGACCCTGATTTAATCATGTAAACAGGAGGAAACTCCTTTGGGAAGTCTGGTGTATCAAAGAAGCCAGTAATCACTGGTCACCACCAACTTGGACTGGTTTGTACAATTTGCCAAAAATTAAGATATTTGCACACCTGATCTATTCCATGTCTGTCTGTCTCTCCTTATCACTAGCATTTCATAAATAGCACAGAATATGCACCAGGACAAAATCTTAACGCACTTGTTGTTAGAACATAACACTTCATCATTGTCAGGCAGATAACTGAAAGCCCAATGCTGAGAATACAGTGCACTTTTAAAAGGGCATAAACAATTTAGCACAAATGAAAAATAAATCTGGCCTGTCTTAATAAAGACCTCATAAATACACTGATGAATTACAATGAGATATATGGAGGTGGGGGGGAAAGATATCATCTTAATACAGATTTTTCATCAGTGTTGTTTTCCCACTTCAAATAAATAAGGGGAGGAGGGAAATATGCCAGGTTACAAATAAGAATGAGAATCGAAATTCTTAGCAGTAAGTCCTCTCTTTCAAAATCAAGAAATCTCCTCTTTGATGCTAAAGAACGTTGTTGAGCATCCTTGGAGATGCACATAAAAACAAACATATCAAGGACCAGAGGTTACTCACTGTCCCTCCAAATTTGTGCATTTTAAATACAGACATACATACTCGTACATAGATAACCCTCTGTGGGTGTGCATGTAACTCCTGAGGTCTGAGAGTTAGAGCTTCCCACAGGGAAGAGCAATACCATCTTTCAGCCTATCAATAGTTTCTTGCCCCTGTATGAGTTGTTGCAAGGTAGGGAATCACTGCCCTGCACAAGCAAGATGCCAAGACACTACCTGCTGGAGCTGTTTCTTTTTCCTCTCATGCTAGAAGGACAGTGGGGGAAGGGGAAGATTGTCCACTTTGGTAATAGGCATCAACACCATCAAGCAACAGAATCACTGCAGGGGGGTGTATCTAGACTTTCTGGAAAGTTAGAATGGGTGTTTGTGAGAGAAACCAGGAGAGACCTGTCCTAGGGAATGCCAGCTCCATTTCTCAAGTGGTGCTCAGCCCAGTTGCAGATCACCAGTGCCTCATCGCCATGCAGAGCTTTGTCTCTCCATCCAGCAAAGCCATATAGTTTACAATAAACAGTTTTGATAGACTCTGTCCTCCAAATCCCAGTTCTTCCGCTGTACAAACCAGATGGCAATGATTTTACATTTTGATCTGCATTTGCTCACACCACCAAGCTTTTTCTGCTAGAATCTCTGCAGTCAACCCTCCGTTGCAGCAGAATCAAAAACTCCCTTAACAGACGTGAAGCCCTCAGGTTTTAATGATCACATCATCTACTCCTGTTTCAAATAGCTCTAGGTGGTGTTTCCAAATGGGAAAAACATTTTCTTATGGCAAAGATTTGCAGAGAGCTATTGTATGCAGAGGTAGGAACCTCCCAGTGTCAGAGCAAAAAATGAGGTAGTTTACATGCAAGGTCTCCCTGGAGCAATGGAAGTGCAGATAAAAAGTGAGAAAGGATAACGTTAAAGTTTAAGTTTATTGCATAACAACAAGTCGGCTTTTCCAGACTTCGACCAAGTTCAGTGTTACGAAGAACAGGCCTTTCTTACAAAATTGACCAAATACTCACTTTTCTTTCAACTTAACTTGCCAGCTGATCCAAAGCTTCACTCAAATGCAATATTGCTATGCTTGCTAAAGAAGCTTTTGTTAAGGGGGTTTTGTTTATATACTCCTCATAACCTATGCCTTGTCTTCCCACATACGTCTGTTGTTGCATCTTGACCTATGTGCAGCTGCAAACATTATGTGCCAGAGATATCATGTGTCCTTTTACAGTGGAGCTAAGTAAGGAAGAGCTCAAACCATGACATAAAGTTGTTCTTTCATTGCAGCTCTCTCCAATTTGACACGACAGATTTTTGCTTCTGTAGTTTGCATTTGTTCCTCTTACCTGGTCATAGAAAAGAAAAATACAGTATCATCACATTTGGTAAGAACATCTGAAAGGAAACTTTACCAGAATTAGCATATTGTCCATAGAAACACACAATCCTCATGTATCGCTTCTTAATGGAGCAGACCCAGTGGTGTAGTTGTGCTGGGGAAATAACCAATTTTTTAGCTATTGATGAGGAAGAGAGAGAGAAAGTGAAAGTGAAAGAGCTGTTTTCCAGTGGGAAATATGAAACTATTTTTCCCTTAAGACCATGCACAGACAATAACAACGTTTCATGAGGAGTATTTTCAAATAAATACATGTAAATCAACACACACCCCACACCTCAAACCGACTCTGAAGACTGAATCTCACAAACAAATTTTGCCATAGAGATTTCTGATCCAGAAACAAACCCAGGATTTAAAATGATCAGAAAACAGTGCTAATTCTGTCACTTCTGAACAAAATTTCTTTTGCTTGTGCCAACATTATTGGGTTTGGTTGTTTAGGATGCCTCCTAGATAGCAAATGATGTGCTTTAAGAAACTTCAGTTTCACCAGATCTACAAGTTAGCCCATTTTAAACCCTTGAATTAGCTACAGTCAGCAGGAGCCACCTGCATATCAAGTGAAATAATATAGTCCTCAGCAACTGAGAAAAGGAAAGAGGAACCTTTCCAATGAAAGGGAGAGAAGAGACCAACATCCCTCTCATTCCTCATTAATGAGCAAAATGAATAAGCTTCTTTTCGAAAGGATAGATTTTCATCAAATGAGTGAACCAAAAAAAATTAAAAAAAAATAGGAAGCTACATAGGCTATAGAATCATTTAGGTTGGAAAAGACCTTTAAGATCATTGAGTCCAAGCATATTTCAAGCTGAGAAATATAAACTACCACCACTGTCTAATTCAGTTCTCCCTCAGTTTTGAGAACATAGTGTAATATACTTGTTTTTCAGAAATGACAGAAATCAGCCAATTTTTGTGTGGTGGCATTGGTGACAGGCATCTGAAGCACTACTGGAGGAAGCACCTGGCAGGACCTAAAATGTCCTATAACGAATAATGTTAGAATCTAATTTTATCTTCACAAACTTACAGGTGAAGTAGACAGGATAACCTTCTTTAGAGAAGCCCAGCAAGCAGATAGCCTGGACTTACCCACATACCACACATCTCAGGGTGGCTAGTTCAAATTAAATCATTAGCTGAGAAGGAATAATCCTGGTAGGTTCAGAAAACCAGTTTTAAATTTGGCCTGCTAGCAAAATTCTGAATGTATTTACTCTGGATTCCATTTCTCAACCCATATTAAAGCTCCATAGCATAATCAATTATGGGCTTATTGCAAAGTACAGTAGGATTCAATCTCCAGGAATGCCTCAGGGTATGTCTTAGAAGGACGATAAAACTAACAGTAATGGGTCTACAGCTTCTAAGGCTAATTTCCACAGTTACAAATTTTATAAATAAATAGAAGGAATGTCAACTCTCAGTCACTCAGCTTGAGGTCTCTCATGCTGATAACTCCTCTCTTCTCAGATACTCTTCCATTTCTCAGATATATTCCTTCTTTTGTTCCGAAGCCCCTGGGACTTGTTCAAAGCACTTCCATTCCTACCTTTCACATCGCTAAATGGAGCAAAGAACTAATGCAACCAGGAACACGGAGCAAGTACAGGAGGGGACAGTGCCCTCCCTAATGTTGAAGTTGCATCTCAAGGAACAATCCTACTGCCTGCAACTGTGATTTCATGAGATCTCAAACTAAGCAGCATGAGGCAGGTGCCAGATGGAGGAGAGGCTGCCTGGGAAAATTCAAAGGCTATGGGTAGTAACATTGGTTGTTTTGCTGTAGTTTCTCTTCAGCAGGCTAGACGACACAAGAAAAAAGACTTGCAAACTCAGTGGCTGTCTGCTGGAGTTAAGGAGATTATTTTATATCACATGAAGGAAAAACATGAGAAGCATCCTGCCATTGTAGTTGCCATTTCACACTGGATGTCACCAAGGTCCACTACCAAGTCTCACTAGCCTCAGTTAAACTGTGCTGTGTCCCACCAGCAGCTGAATTTCAGCAGAAGTGTTTGCCCATCACTCTGTGCAACACTGTGCAGAAGGACATGCAGAAGGAGGCCAGAAACTCTGCTGGGGACAGTGTTCCTTGCTCAGCAACAGTGGTGCCATGCCACAGGGCACTGTCCCCAGCACCCACTGGAAAAGCTACCCCTGGTACATCTGAGGTGCCGACCAAGACCAAGATCCTGAGGAGGATGCGGCTCTGCAGGCCTGGGGCTGCAGGGGTGCCTGGGGCCTCCTGCTGAGGCTGGGGCAGGTGTGATGGTCTCCTTGCCTGCAGAAGGTGTGCACTACGGAGGATCTGTGTTGCCAAGTAAAGAAGCTGCAGGAGGAGGTCCGGTGCAGCTTTGGAGTTGATAAAAAGGAGAGTGACTGGATCCTCTCCAAGACCCTGCAGATAAAATGGCCCAAAGCTGCAATTGTATCAATGGAGACACAGGCTGAGTCCGTTTTTAGGGGCGTGGGAAATAAGAGACTCCTGTGACAGCAAAGGCTGGAAGCTGGTGACTTCTATTACCAAGAGGAAGACTCCTGCTCCACCCACAGACCTGCACCTTCAGAACGGGGTGAGTGTACTGGTAGCGGATGAGAAGCTGGAAGTTGTGTCCAATGAAGCATCTGAGCTGGCTGAGCCCAAACTACCCAGGAGCACCAGAAAGAAGATATAAGTGGGTATAAGATATAAGCTATAAGACAGTAGTGGGTGACGCCCTGCTGTGGGGAAGAAAGGTCCTCACCTGCCAACCTGATCCATCACCTAGGAGGTTTGCTGTTTGCTCAGGCCTTGGATATGGGACATTGTGGAGACACTGTCAAGGCTTTTCAGACCCTCCGATTATTACACCTGCTACTTTACAGGGTGGGCACCAGTGTATAGCCAGGGGAAACCTGGAGCTTATTAAGTTTGGTATTGTCTTCAATCCTGCCAGCGCCGGGGAATGGCCTGAGGAGGAATGGATAGATTCTTTGTGTCAACATCTGGTTACGCAGCTAACATCAACAACAGAGATTCAGCTTTTATGATCATGGGATCCCTCTCTGAGGACTGGGGACTGGTAGGAAGAGATAGGATCCACCTCATCAAGTGGGATAAAGCATCTTTGACAACAGGCTGGCCAACCTGGTGAAGGACTGGCATGGGAGAGAGATGATTACCTGCAGTCAACTGGGGAAGTGGTGGAACAGGTTGGCAAGCAAGGGTTGCAGGGTAATGTGGACAAGAGAGAAATTCCATTTAAACATAAGAAAAAAGCCTTTTTACTGTAAGGATGGTTAAATACTGCAGCAGGTTGTCCAGAATGTTGTGGAGTTTCCGTCCCTGGAGATATTCCAAACCTGACTGGACATGCTCTGAGCAACCTGCTGTAGGTGACCCTGCTTTGGCCAAGTGGGCTGGCACTAGACAATCTCTAGAAGTGCTTTCTTCCTTCAACCGTTCTGTGATTCTGCCTTTCCTCTCCCTCCAGTCCCTCCTGCATCCCTTTCAAAGATATTGTCTCACAGTTTCCCACACCACTGCAGATCGTCAGAGATGCCAACACAGAAAAAGGTGTATGGCACTGCTACTTGATGGTGTGGTTGAAATTCCAGCAGCACTTTGTCTGATAACATTTCCAGTGTCCTTGTTCTGGATGAAACTGCACAGGAAGCAATGAGACTAAAAACAGCAGAAGAAAATATAGCTCATTACTTTGGAAGCCTCCATTAAAATGTTACCTGTTCTATGTTGTTATAATCTTTGACAAAAAATGTTGGTGTGGTGGGTTGACCCTGGCTGTACACCAGGTGCCCACCAAAGCTGCTTTATCACTCTTTGCCTCAGCTGGACAGGGGAGAGAAAATATAATGAAAGGCTTGTGGGTCAAGATAAGGACAGGGAGAGATCACTCACCAATTACCATCACGGTCAGAACAGACTCGACTTGAGGAAATTAGTTTCATTTATTATCAATCAAATCAGAGTAGGGTAATGAGAAATAAAAACTAAAACTTAAACCACTTTCCCCCCACCCCTCCCTCCTTCCCGGGCTTAACTTTACTCCTGATTTTCTCTACCTCCTCCCCTCCCAGCAGTGCAGGGGGATGGGGAGTGGGGTTTACAGTCAGTTCATCACAGGTTGTCCCTGCTGCTCCTTCCTTCTCAGGGGGAGGACTCCTCACTCTTCCCCTGCTCCAGCGTGGGGTCCCTCCCATGAGAGACAGTTCTCCACAAACTGCTCCAGCGTGGGTCCCTTCCCCGGGCTGCAGTCCTTCAGGCACAGACTACTCCAGCGTGGGTCCCCCACGGGGTCACAAGTCCTGCCAGAAAACCTGCTCCAGCCTGGGCTCCTCTCTCCACGGGGCCGCAGGTCCTGCCAGGAGCCTGCTCCAGCGTGGGCTGCCCACGGGGTCACAGCCTCCTTTGGCATGGGGTCCTCCACAGACTGCAGGGGGACAGCCTGCCTCACCATGGTCTTCCTCATGGGCTGCAGGGGAATCTCTGCTCTGGTGCCTGGAGCATCTCCTCCCCCTCCTCTTCACTGACCTGGGGGTCTGTGGGGCTGTTTCTCTCACATATTCTCATTCCTCTCTTTGGCTGCAGTTGCACAGTTCCCTCCCCCCCTTCTTAAATATGTTACCACAATGGTGCTACCACCATTGCTGATGGGTTCGGCCTTGGCCAGTGGTGGGTCCATCTTGGAACTGGCTGGCATTGTCTCTGTCGGACATGGGGGAATCTTCCAGCAGCTTCTCACAGAAGCCACCCCTGTAGCCCCCCCTGCTACCAAAACCTTGTCACACAAACCAAATACAGTTGGCCTTAAAGGATAAGATTAAAAACCATGGGGAAATAACATGCAGTTGCAATGGCCAATAAAAACATACCAATATCCACGTAGTCTTCAAGATCTAATATGATCTAATAAACAGAAGATCAGCCTGGAATCCGAGACTGTCTAAATCCTTGTCTCTGCTGCTCCCTTGGCTGTCTAACCTCACACAAGTCACTTGGCCTTTCCTTCCATAATATCACTTACACACAGAGTCCTACTTGCTCCTACACCTAGCTGTGAAATGGGGTTTAAAACAATTAACTACCTACACTTTTTATTTGATGCCAGAATTAATTAGTTCCTTTGCATATGAAAAATTCTAATGCTGCTACTGCCATCAGAGTATTCCTTCTAGAAAGTAACTGCATTTTATAAGAATATTAATAGTGCTTCTATGCAGTTACACAATGGATGCATCATGACCTACAACCAGCATCATGCTTCGCATTGGATGTTTGCATAGCAGAAGAGTGATCCTTTTGGGGGTAATTCCGAAACTCTCCCTCACCAATAAACCCTTGCTGAAAGCCATATTTGCTGCCAAATTCTTAAGGGAATTCTATCCAGGTTTATAGTCACTCACATATTTCTCTCCCTGACCAAGCTCAGCAAAACCTATGCCTCTGCACTTTGAGACATCCATACTTTAAAACACCATGCACACCTTCCACCTGTTGATACACAATAGCTGTGCATGGCAAAATAGAAAACTGCCCGTTCATTACTTACAGCCTGTTTAAGCCAGGTTTTCAAAAAGAAAGAAAGATCATTTTTTGTTTCCCTTTTTCAGAGACAAAAATTGTCAGAAAGCATTCTAGCTGCTTCATAGCTTACAAATGTGGTATCATGTTACAAAGAATTGTGGGGCTGTAAGTCACAGTTAGCACCAACGCTGACACATGAGTATTTTATGTGGGTTTTCAGTCTATTAGCCCACTGGATAGCCTTTTTGGCTTTATTTTTAGCAGAATCCCAGAGACTGGGAATTGCTCAGATAGACAAAGTGATACCTGCTCCCCATTCAAGAAAACCCAGCTCCCTGTTAGTTTTGGTAGGGCAACAACTGCAGGAAAAGCACCCATTTGCTTTTTCCTTGGCGTAATCCTGCCTGAAAAACCAATGGGAAAATTTTGCATGGAAGGATGCAGAATGAAGCAAGTTTTCTTCATATCATTAATGCTGTTCCCAGTTCTAGACTCTGTAGTTCCACCTATGCTGCAGAAAGCCTGTGTCATTTTTCCAGGAGCACAGTGTTACCCTGAGTAATTCACTTTCAAAGGCTGCAACTGCCCTGCCAGGCTGGCAGAACTGAGGCACAAAGTTTGAATCACCAAATTGCCCAGGAATGCAGGCAGGATCAGTCATCTATAGATGTATGGGGCCACTATGAGAGTGAGACGCAACACAGGACAACATGGTGGTCTCTTGGGTCTTTAATATGTCTATCATGTGGAGGGTTGTAGAACTGAACAACACAGACCTTTTAATTAGAGGTGGAGACAGATACCTCATGCATCCATGCCAGAATTATCCAACCTGCCTGCTTTAAATAGCTTTTCATCCATGGCCGAGCTCTTTAAACTTTCTCCTTTTATTAAAACAGCTCAACTGAGACCATTTTAATGTGCCCCCATCTAGTTATTTTATTGGAAAATATTAAAAGTGTGGACCAGGTGAAATTAAATGCTTTGAAAGTGGAAATCAAGCAGTACTTTCAGTTTTTAAAAGCAGCTTCCCCTTCTTGTGCTGATGCACTTAATATTATCCTCTTATTTAAGAGGTATTGTTTGGGCTAAAATTGTGAATAACACTGTAATGGGCATGAACAAAGGAAATGATAAGTAAGAAAAATATAGCTCATTAGAGAGAGTGTGATTAAAAGGATAAATGGACTTCCAAAGGCTTAGGACATTTTTCTCTGGTTATTAAACAATCCTCTTAGCATTCCTTCCACAACTTGCCAAGAGTAGATGGGAATAAAAGCAGGAGAAGCCAAAGATAGCATGTCCTCCCCCAGCTGCTGAGACCAGCAGGTCGCCTCCAGGGAAAGGCGGAAAGGGAGGCACAGAACAGACCCCTTCTATCTCGAGCACAGATGTCATATCTCTTTGTGGAAAAGACCAAGCTGTTACAGACACCACTTTCCAGACTGGCATGTCCTAGCTGAAGGCTTAGCCTGGATGGTTAAGCCTCGGGTGCAGGTCAGCAGTCAGCTGATGTCCTCACAACCATATGGGCAAGTTAGAGGCCATAACCAGGAGGACAGAAGTGTCCACATGCCTCTTGCCAAGGCAGCTAGGCAAAGTTCTTTTAATTTCAGGTGAGAATGGCTAAGAGAAGAGGGGGTTTTAAGGCAGTAGTTGGCAAGAAACTAACTCTTCAAATGCATACATTGAAAAGCCTTTTCATCCATGATTAAAATATCTCCTTCTGGTTCCCACTGAAGCACTGCCTGTGTTTTAGGTCCCATCTGACACTAAGGTCGTTTACAGAGGACAGGAACAAGGCCTTGGAAACCGTCATCATAGACACGGAATTATCACTGTGGTGGTATCAACAGCGCTGGTCCCAGCCCTGTGCCAGGCTGCGCACAAGCCCAGGATGGGAACCCAACCACACTCCTTCTCCCCAGTGAAGGCTGTGCCCGACTGCGCTGCCCTTTTGGTCATGAGCAAGCCATGCAAGAGTTGTCCGGACATTCAAACAGTTCTCCTACCCCAAAGAGGCATTCTCCTTGGCACAACTTTCATGTAAGTAACTTGCATACCAACCGATGTTTGCCACACCTGATGCAGAACATCCTTTTCTTTGTAACTAGAGGTGCGATACGGTGGTTGCAGTGGGATCCCAGCGCATTTTTGTGGTTCACGTTATCCAAAAGCTGAGAAACATTCCTCTAGGCAAAGGCACAGTTCAAGAGCTGTCAAAGAGTAATTCCTGGAGCTGCCGGAGGAGAGAGGGGGACTACAGGGTACAGAGTGAGGCAAAAGGGCATATTCTGGTGTAATCAAGCTGTAAAGGTTGGCTGTTAAAACATGCCTATCCCATCTACCCTGGCAGAGCACCAGTGTAAGCAGCACCAGTTCAGCTGGGAGGGAGGTGAGGACTTCCTCAGAGGCAGCACGACAAAGACATGACACCAAAGCTGGCCTTTCGTGAACATGATGCAAGATGCAGCAGATCCATTTTATACAGGTCCCCCTGAAAGGACAGCTGTGCGTGTTCATATCACAGCACTCTCACAAAAAAAAGGAAAGGAGAGCTATGGGAACAGTACTTCCCCCCAGTTTTGGGTTCTTAAAGTTTTTTATTTTAATGAACAAAGTGATAAAGACATAGTAATACAAGTAAAAAATGTAAAATATGACTTTGATTTGACCTAAAGAGGATATGGGATATGGACAACAAATAAAATATTTCTGAAACTAAGGAATAAATCTAGCTCTGGGAATTCTCAGGGAGGGAAAAAAAGCATTCATAAAAATTCACTCCTCTCTGAGCTGCAGCCCTGAACCTCCCATGCACTAGATGGGAGACACTGATAAATCTAGGAGGCCATACGTGCCAACCAGCTCATATGTTTTCAGTGAGCAATGACAGGGAGCCAAATTGCTTTATTCCGATTAGTGAAGGTCCTCTGACTGCAAAATACACTGTGCGAAAAAAATATTGAGTTTTAGTTCGCTGACACATCAATTTAAGAGAATTATTGCTCTCACATAGAGGCTAAAGCATGTATCTCCCTTCATGTATGTGCAGTAAAAACTAATTGTCAACTTTTATGTAGGGGCGAAAGGGGAGGGAGGGATGGGAACACTACCTCTCTGACCTGCGGCAGCATGTTCTGACTCTCGTGTGTTATCTCAGCGGTAAACTACTGGCATTTTGGTTTATTCCTAAGGACAAAACAAGCTCTCTGTAAACAGCATAAGCAAGACTCGCATTTTTTTAGCTGTCTTTTTTCTAAAGAACTTTCCAGAAAGCTGTTTTGTCCAGCTTCTTAGCCATAAAGTCTCGCAGATGGCAAAAGAGACCACTAATGAAATCCACAGCTAGACCGTCTCCTGCTGCAGCTTACATCTTGCTTGCTTTACTCACAGAAGTAATTTGGCGGGGGGAAGGCGGGATGCCAAGGTGCTTGGTGTATGTGGTCATTCCAGTGCCTCGTCCAGGCGGGTTTTAAGCCCTGTCATGTGCTGGAGCTGAATCAATTATGCTCTTTCCTGATTTGCCATGATGCTCCCCTCACTCAGAGGAAGGGGGGGCAGTGAGTCCTACGCACGCTAATACCACTCAGACAATAGGCATGCGAAATTGATGTTCATGCAATATCGTGAAGTCTCCAGAGATTTGTATTTTAGCTATTGTACGAAAAGCTTCGCTTTCATTGCCTCTCTCCTTCACCTTTGTTTCCCAGCTCACCGTCTCATCTTCCGCCTTGGCTGGGGCTCCTGACTGCTGCGGGTTTCTTCATTGCATATTCAGGAGATCTACTGGTGCAAAGCAACTCATTTTCACCACCTGAAATTCGCACCATGAAGGCAGAAATAATCAAATATTTTGAAAAAAACTGGTGAAGCGAAACACTGCACATTAATTATTGTGATAGTTATAGGATAATAACTAATTATTAATTATGCTTTCCAGCAATTCCTGCCTAGTATTTTGTTGAAATCTTCAGCTCGGCATTGAAATTTATATTAATTCTTCTAATGCAGCATTTTACAATCAAAATATATAGTGTGTTCCCATTTCTGCTGGAATGTTTTTCCTTGTGCTAAAATAGAAGCTGGCCTTTCCTAGGATGAGAAAAGAAGAATTTACACAGCTTACTACTCCGGCACTACCTGTGCCAAAACCAGAAAAAGAAAGAGAGAGAGAACAAAAATGGGGTTTTCTAATCCCAGCTTCCTCCTATCCCCAGTCATTTTGCCACTTCTCCATTTTCTCACCACAGACTGCCTTTGATTTGCTTTCAAAATGAAGGCCTAGCTGACAGACAACTGTCAGAACAAAGGGGCCCGAACAGGAGAGGGGACTTTCGGGAGGTGCTGGGCACGGCGGAGGAGGGGGGTGGCTAGGACTCCGCAGGGGAGACGGGAGGGTTGAGGAGGCTGAGGGAAGGGCTGCGCTGTGCACAGGCTATAGGTGAATGAGAGAGAATGGCAGAGGAGAGGGATGGAAAGAAAGGGGAAAATGAAAAGTGAGGAGAGGTGGGGGCAGCCTGTGGAGACACGGGGTGTCCCATTGCCTAGCCAAAGGGAGGAGATGGAGAGAGGCAGGATGACCTGCCTGTATGAAGGAACAGCCGGACTGAGCGGAGCTCCTCCTGTGCCTGCCAAGGCTGAGCCCTGATCCACAGGGCTTGGTTTGGTGTCCCAGCTGAAAGGGAATAAAATCCAGAAGGAAAGTATGAAAATGACTTTAGAAAATGTCTTGCACCCAGGAGAGCAGGTGCAGAGCTGAGGATGAGAAGGGGAGAAGCGCTGGGAAAACACTACCAAGCCCTCACCTCTCCTCTTCCCCTGGCTCTCCCAACTCTGGCGGCTGTTGGCTTTGTGTTACTGGAAGACAGAGGAGAGGGGGACCAAAGGCTGTAGGTGGGGTGGAGGTGTACCCTCCTTGTGAGGGTTGGCTCATCCTCCTCACCTGCTGAGCTGAGCAGGGACAGGAACAAAGCTACCGCAGCCACGTCTGCATTTTATTTCCCCTGGGGAAAGCCCAGCACTGCTGGCTAGGACGGGGCTGAGGGGGACCAGGCACCCAGGCCACCCAACGCCCAGGAACCATGGAAGTACGTCAGTACCACAGGGAGCTGGGGAGGCAAACGCGAGGGGATAAGCAGGCAGTGAGGTAGAGACAGGGTGCGAAAACCTGCCACTGGGGAGATTTGTGGGACAGCTCTGGAAGGGATCAGGGCTAACTTTGCTGGACTTTGGGATGCAGCAAGACTTTTGCTGGGCACTAGACAATATGGGTTGTTCCACCTAGGGGAAACTGGAAGAAGCTGGAAGCAGGCAGGCAAGTGTTTGGGATAGACCAAAGCATATCAGAAATGCATGTATGGGAGGAAGCCAAAGTACTTCAGGATTAAGAAAAAAAAAAGAAAAAAAATTAAATAGTTTTAGAGCCACTACTTGACAGAGCTAAACAGTGTTCAAGCATTCAGACCTTAACAGCCCTAGCAGAAAGGGAAATTTCTTAATGACACCATTTCCTACACAGTCCTTTATCCGTATCAGAGATGCATAACAGGATCTGGGCAATCTAATGGAGATTAACTGCTCAAAAGAAATAAAAAACACAACACTTCTACATGGTACTGGCTGCTGCCTCAGCTCCCCATCCTCTGGCAGCTTCCCAAACACACAAGTTCATACCGTGAATGCTGAATTGGAAAAGCTGGAGGGCAGAGCTCCCGTGGAAACCACAGGAGAAAGCATACATGAAGAAAAAGCTTTCTGCATGACAGGATTTAAACTGGAAGGTACTTCTACTGGGGAAATAGCCCCACATACCAAGACTGAGCCAGGAAAAAAGGCCTCACTAGAGTGTTGTTGATTAATCCTACCGTGATCCAAAGTAGCAATTTGCTACTTAATTGTAGCCAGCCACAAAAAGGAAAGAAAAAGAAAAAAGGAAACAGTAAGAGAGCATTTCCTTATTACATCTAGTTCAGCTTTTAAAAATTTTTGTTCATGGTGACTTATTCCTCATACAGAGTGTAAGTATTTATTTAAACAATAGATAGATACCTACCTCTAAGGTACAGAATCGAGCATGCCACAAAGTATGTAAACAAATTAAAGCTGGGCTCAATGCCTAGATAAGAAAGCTCACCAAAACCAAACAAGCCAACCCCAAAAGAAAAGAGTCCCAAAATAATGTATGAGGTATGAAAGTAAAGAGCTGTAATGCACCTGACTGGAAATGTCTGATTAGTAGTATTACATCAGCCTATGTGTCAAGGCTTCCTTATGGTAAGTCCTGTACAACTATATAATGAGAGATGGTCCTTGCTGCCTACAAAGATGAGGCAGTTGAGTCCTGAGAGAGGAACCTGAGATTTAAAGAAGATATGGGATTTGCCCCAAGTTGCATGCAGAGCTAGGATCAACTACAGACTGCTTTTCTCCCAGTCCTAAATTCAGAGATCACATCACTGCTGAGATTCATGGCTCGTCTCCTGAAATCCAGCATGGTATATTAAATGTAAGCCTGACCTTCCTTCTCTGACCTCATACTGTGCCTTCAAAGTCAGGGAAAGGGAATTCAGGGTTGAAGTCTGAAGCTGTTAAGGACAGGGTTGGGAGGGGATGAGAAAAAACCTGTAGAAGAGATGTCTAGTTTGAGAAAAATCATCCAGGATAGAAAGCAAGGACAATTCTGTCTCATTCGCCTTGGAAGGACATGACAAAGCAGCAGTCACTCAACAGCCTCAGGCCTGGATAATTAAAACCTTTATATAATATCAGGTAAAAGAGTAAACAGTCTTTCTCCATGGCATACTGAATTCAAACCCCCCTTCCCACTTGCAGCTCAGGGTTGTGTTTTTTTTTTATTTTCCAGAGCATCTTGAACAGATAATCAGAGCGTGCTGACATTCAGCAGTAATCAATTAGCACCTACTTTAGATTAAATTGAGAATATGTAAATTGTGCTCCTCATCAGGCACCACAGTCAACATTTCAGAGACACTCACCATGCTCTGAACATATCAAACAGATGAAATGCAGAAGTTGTTCCAAATCCTACTCCAAAATGGGAGGCCAGGTGGGCTATACCAACCGTTTAAGATTACTTTTATCCATTTCATTATTTTTTTTAAAAAACTTATTAGCTTCTGTTAAATTAGCCTCTACAATTCTTTTGCCAACACAAGACAAACTTGACCCTTTTTTTGGAGTTACTTATATATATAATATGAAAAACTCACCACTTAGAAATTAACACAAGGATTCTGACCCCTAAAAAAGGCATTACAGCATTCCTCCTGATTGTCCTTTGGTCCTTCTTGCAGTGAAAACACAGCCATGACCAAATGTCAAGAGCTCATGCTGGTCCTGGCAATGTTCGGGATAATTCCGCTTTGTGTTATAAAAAGACAAGGAGGATAATCCTCGGTGTCATCCCACTCCCAGCGCCACAGCATCCACACCTACTGGTTAGCTAAGTTCCTGCTGGACCCAGCCCAGAAGGCCTACATTGCTACATGTTCAACAGAAAAGGCTTGCAGGAACCACTTCTTCAAGCACTGAGCAAGGAGCTTGGCTAGAGCAGTATAATTATTCTTATCCTCAGGATTTTTTTCCTGTTTGCATAGCAAACTTTCCGTCAGACCCTATCTTGGGTCAGTCTGCCTGACCTCTCACTGTAAATTAGAGATGCTGATTCTTCACCACCTCAGTTTCACAGCATCTACCCCCAGCTGATCACATTTGGAGAGAAAGACAATAACTGGACCCCGCCCCAAGTGCATATTGTAGTTGGTGCTCATTAAAAAGAGCATCAAACCTGTGTGAGGATGAAGGAAAGCATGGATGTGTTAAAAATACATATATTTGAGTGGCATTTGTATATCCTTTTTGTCTCTAGAGATCATCCTCTTATACAGAAGGGTTTTTCTTCTGGCCTCTGAATGCATGTGATTGCCATGACTATAGGGGTTTTGCATTTCATTCTGACTCAACAAAAGCCGTATGCTTCAGCCTCCTTTTCTCCCCCCGCCCCATATTATAGGTGAGATTGTTTCTCTAGAGACCAGTTTGTCATATTTGCTTGAACATATGCCATTTACATAACTCACAAGGCATTAGCAAAAACATACCCCTCAAACCAAGCCACACACACACACATATATATATCCGTATAAAGCTGTCATATTGTGCCTACAATAGCATAACAATGTACAGCAGATAGATTATACTTGTCCCACAGTTTGTTTTTGTGATTAGCAGTCACGATGCAGACCCAATAGATATTAGCATGTCCGGGAAGCACTCACAATAAATTGCAGAGCTACTAATAATTTAGATATTTTTATGACTGTTCAGTGGTGGCTAATTTCATCTAATAAAATCCCATTAAGTTGCTGCCTGGTCCTTTTCCTTCCTCCAAGTCCCCGAACGGGACTTATATGCTAATTGCAACCAGTATATGCTAATTACTCCTCATTTCCATTTCTTAAAGAGATAAGCACTGCCTTGTGCCAACCAATCATTAAAACGTCCCACCTTTGCCGCAACCTTTCCGTCTGGCTCAGGCAGAGGCGCGATAAAGCATCGCTTTCTGCTCCCCGCTGCCCTGGAGTGCCAAGGGGGGGTCCCTGCGAAGGAGGGGGCAGGGAAAAGCCACCCCCACCTGCCCTTGTTGCTTCTTGGGTCATCGCTGGGGCACTTACAAGGGTCTTGGTATGCGAGTGGGAAAGAAAGTGAGGCCAGGTTGACAGTGGGTTTCGATCCGGCGGCTCCTCTCTCTGAGGAGGAGGAGGAGGAGGAAGAGGAGGAGGAGCAGCCCTCTCTTCACCACCCAGCAGCTCTCCATCACGCCCAGCCCACGCGGGCTCATTAGAGCTTCGGGGAAGCAATCAAGAGTTTATCATGCTTGAAGGGGCGGTGAGTCTCCTTGCACTGCCTCATGCGATTTTGTGGCACTGCAATGTAGTCAGAATTAGATCCATATTAAAGACTGGTTAGCGGAGAGAGAGCGCAAGAGCAAAAGAGGTGAGCACCACTCAGTTTTTTTGAAAAGCACAAGGTGCTTTTTCAACTGCTGGCTGCAGGATCATAGACTTTGCTCTAGGGAGGGTGACCTTCAAATCCCCAGGCCAAGATTTGTCAAGAATTTTGAGGCCGAATATGTAAGTGTTCAAGCAAATTCTGCGCTGTCTGTTAAGCTGGCAGCCTTGCTTCGTGGTCTCAGGACCAGACTCTGAGCTCGTCATCTCTAGGGTAAAAGCCCACCAGGGAAGAAATCACACCATGGAAGTTCCGAGGGCAGCTCCCAAGTTATGCGGGTGTAAATTAGGAGCAGTACCACGAGCACAGTGCAACTCAACAAGGAGTTTAGGCGAGTAGTTTATCAGCACATACCTCTCCCTATAAGAGGCATTTCTTGAAATTACTTAAAAATGACATTTCCATTCTGCTGTCCCCAGAAAGCTAATAGTAACATATTACTGTTTGAAAGGGATAATTGTAAAGTCAAAGGCTCTGGAAACGTTAGCGATGCCATTGTTTGAAAAAGAAGCAGCCTTGAAACATCATTTGCAAATCTATTCATTATTCTGAAATGCTAAATGCAGTAAGAGTGGGTTTAGCATCTGTCTGCTAACTAACTCCCTTATTATTACCCAGTGGAAGAAGAACACAGACAGGCAGAGCATTACTCCAGGACACCTGAACGCTGCAGATGTGAAGGGTTCCCAAAACATGCAGAACCCTCCACCCCTGCCCCAGACAGGGCTCTCCACACCTTTGCTTTGTGCTGCGCTTGACAAACGAGAGTAGACTGGCTCCTTACTTTTGTGGGCAAAATGAATCCCTGATGTGGTCTCCAGGAGCTCAGCGATGTTACGCCAGGGATGAATTTGCCCACGTACGCCTCACACTAATGCAATTCTCCCCATAACCAAAATCATTATCCTCCTGATTTCTCCTTCAACTTTCTTATCTATCCCTCTGTACACACACACACATCTTCACATACTCACACACACATGCTTTTCACCAGCATGTCAGTCACAGCTATCTATGCAAGAGGACTGAACTTCATTCCTCAGTGTCTCTAGAGAGGTCACAAACGTCAGATGCAAATATACAGCAGGTTGCTGGAATTCTCTGTCTGGGGCAATAGGACAAAAGGGCAGCATCCCCTTTGGTGGAGGTACCAGGGCAGGCATCCGCCGAAGGTAACATTTAATCACAAGGTGGGGGGACGAGGCAGAGCGGAGAACTGGCAGCTATCCAGTGTAAGAGAGCCTGTAGCGGTATCAGCTGCACACTGATGCCGCGAGGGAGTGTCAGCAGCAGCAGCAGAAGCAGCACAGAGATGCTCGTATAAGATGAAGGAGAGGGAAAGGGCATGCGAGGCAAAAATCCATCAATATGTAAAAATCATCTCAAAGGCTACTTTCTTTCAGTAAAATTAAATGGACTGAGGGGGGGTGTGGGGGGGGGTCCTGAAGAGCTGATCTTTTTATTGCTTGCACATCTCTATGCCTCTCCCTTCTGCTGTTACTGATTATTTAACTCTGTAGCTGCACTTCAACTTTAGAAAGAGCTCCAGGATACAGTCAGTTTGAAGGGGGCCACACAAAATAAAATTTTATATTTTATTGCATTGTATTGTTCAGCATTTTAAAGAGGTAAATTAATCACTAAACTGCTGTTCTGTGCTTTAAACTACCAGCTGTTCAGTGCTCTGAATTACAAGATTTATTGTTCAGGATTTTTTTTAATCATTTTTTTCCACCTTTTGTATAAAGAATTTATAGGGAAATAAGAACATGCTGGGGAGCGGAGGAGGGGATTAAGAGACAAAGAATCACACCGTGCTTTGGTCTTCATCCCACGTCAGATGACTTGGTGACAGCCCTTCCCCTGTGGGCTTTACAGCTTAATTACCTGGATTGTGGGCTTTCCCATTTCTACTCCCTCCAATCACCCTTAGACTTTATTAGTATTTAGACCATCTTGCTTAGTCTGTTGAGTTTTCTCTTTACCTTGGCAGCTGCAGTGTTAAACACACACAAAAGGCCTTTGGTAAGCTCTCATCACTGTGATCTGTGCTTAAATCAAACAACAGAAGGTCTGACCACAGTGGGGACCTTTTTTCATTACAGGTAGAAGTGAGGCAATAAAAAGAAATGTGGGGGTGTGTGTCTGGGTTTTTGCAAATGCCCTCCACAGTGTCCACAAGCCCCCTCCCTTTAAGAGAGTGTGCAGGGCTGATGAATGGGGGGAAGGAAGGATGGTGGAGTAGTGACTCTGTGCATTCAAATGCTCATCTTTTCCTTTTGCTCTTCCGAGTCACTTCTCTGCACTTTTCATCAAAACACGGTTTTGAGCCCTGGGATAAGTGGCATGAGCCACCTGACCCCTCCCCTTTCTCTACACCCGGCTAGTGGCAGCTCACCTGCAGCGCGTGCTCAAAGCATCCGCAATGTGCTCAGGAAGAGCCAAGCTCAGGGTTTCTGCTGGGAAATGATGCCAGCATGCTGAGCTCAATTCCCAAACCAGGCAAATGGGGTGTCAAGGCCTGAGCTACAACGCAGAGTGTGGCTGGGCTCCCCACATAGCAGACAGGATAGACAAACCCAGAATCCTCTTTGCAACTGTAACATAGCTTCTTCAGCCATTCTGCCTCCACCAGGTTCTCCCTCATTTGCTTCTGTGTTATATTGGAGAAGAAGACTTCTGCAGAGAGTGGGACATGAGAGGGAGAAGACCAGGCCTCTGCCTCTGCACTGCTGCTAACCCTTAGCAAATCACACTGCTGTGCTCCAGTTTGGCCTCTCCTTTGTAAAACTGAGTTAGCATTGCCAGCCTATTCTTGTGAAGTTCAAGGTCTAGATGGAAAGTCCTCATACAAGTTCTAGGACTGAGCTGAATGTTCTGGTCCGTAACAGAGAGAGCCCCCCACACAAACACAACCTGCGTCCTATATGACAGGTGAGAATGGAAGTTCAATGCTTACAACATGTCTGGTAGCCAGAGCAAATACAGGAGATGGAAGTCTCTTGCTAGGGTCAAGAGACATCATGCAGGCTTTCTGAGCATGAGTTTAGCAGTAGGTCTAGGTTTATTATCACTAAGACATTGCCTTCAGACACCAGTGAAAAGCCCCACCTCTCAGTCACTGCCTTTTGAATCTCCTCTTACTAAGAGCTACAGTCCTCCTCCTCCTCCAGCCAGAGAGAGGTGGTAACTGCTTGAGTCCAGAGCCTACGTGACCATTGCTGTAAAGACTCAGAGCCTCCTGAGGACAACACCATCTCTCCTTCCACCATTCCTCAAAGCGTCTTGTGGCCAACAGCTAGGGACTAGTTTCTTCATGCCTGTATAGAGCATCCTTCTAGTCATCTTCACCTTTTCTGTAGTCAGATCCAAACTTGCCATTTTCCCCTTTCTGTTGCTCTGAAAAGGCTCATAGGCTTCACTTTTGAATGGCACTTGACCATGCAGCTATGTCACTGCTATTAATTTCACTAAACATTCTAATTAAGAATGGGATGCACAGCCTGTCATGAGCAGCATGCTGGGTCAGCAGATACGCACGGACACTGGACTCAACAAAATGACTACAGACAAGCCAGAGGAATTCTGAAGGGAACACACCTTTCTCTGAGATAACTGTTCTCCCTGTTGTCACCATTACACACCCAGCCATTTTCAGGGAAAAAAATGAGCATTTGAGTGCAATGCAGATCATTATTTCACATCTACCTAAAACCAAGGCAGAGATGAAAGAAAAGACATTATCAGTTCTTCCATGTGCTAGACATTTATACTAAACACAATCTGCTATGTTTAATTAACATAATTAACATAATCTATTCAGGAGGATCTTTATTTCCTTTAGACTGGGTGACCACACAGCCCAGTTTGGCCTGGGAGAACCTGGACCCCAAAGAAAATCTTTGGCATGTTCATTTGTCTTCGATATTCATTAAGGCAAAAAAAGCTACCCCTTTTTCAAGAGCACTGCAGACAGGGGCTGTGGACCCTTACCCCCAAGCTAGCTCATTTATTAAAAACTGAGTTAAAGTGGGTGTTGAGAAGAAGGACAAAATATTGCAATAGCCCCTGCTTCTCCAGTCCTCTGTTATGTGGGAATTTAGTGCAGCACCTGTGTCTACTACATTCCCTAAAATGCCCCCAAACACCTAGCTACATCCCTTAAAATAACCCCAAACACGCAGCCACTCACCATCACAAATACCACTAAGACCACAGACCTGCCCTGGTAGACTCCAGAAAACCACACAGTAAGAACCTGCCTTCTTCCCTCAAAATCTTACAGTTCAAAGACAAGTACACAAAACACTAATGAACAATGATGGGTAAAGGGGGAAAGAGGTGTTGGTGTAGCAAATGATGAGCCCAGCATACTCTACTCTTATGCCACTGTCCGAAGGCTCTTAGGAGTCCTACTGTCTCAAAGCTTGTGTGTGAACTTATACAAGAGAAACCACCACTCCTCAAATGCTGGAAAAGAGTTCTTTAGATGGTGTCTTGTGCAAATCAGGGTGATAAAAGCAGCTCTTGGTGAGAGGTATGGAAAGGGGTGTGAGGGTAGGCAGGAGAAGAGCCTTGGGCTTGACTGGAAAGAGCAATTTCAGGGATTCATGAGGACACTGTGTCATGAACTGTGTACTATAATGCAAGTCAGTAGGTTACTTGGCCACTTCAAAACCATTGCAGAAAAGCTAGCTTTCATCATGGCATATTCTGAATTTTAAGTAATCCCCCCCTGAAAATTATTTGAAGCCTCTCTGAAATGTTCAGATGCAGAAAGCTTGCTGAACTGAAGTGTGGAGATAATGCAGAAAGTTTTAAGATAACTTATTAATCTTGAAAATGTCTATGCAATGAGCTTGTTATCACTACGCTTTTTAAACCTTTGATAAGGTAAATCAAAATATATCGGTTCAAAGAGAGTTTGCCACACCGATAAAAAAAATCTCATGACATTTCAGTTTCCAAGTCTTTTCCATTCTCTGTGTTACTAGCAAGTTTGGATCAGTTTCACAGCCCTTTGGAAACATTATCTACAATTATTAACTTCAATCAAAGGAAGGAAGACAATCAAACTTTAAAGAAAATTTGTATGAACTTCGCTAGCATTTGGAAAAAACACCCAAAGACAGGCATCCCAACATCCTATGGTTCCTACTGTAATTTTACCTCAGAGAAAGCAGATTTAAAAGAGCAGTAAACAGTTTCATGCACTACAACCACACGTGCAGTATAAAGTTGATTGTGGTACTAAGTCTGGACTCAACAAGGCATTACATGAAATATCAAGGGCCCAATTCTCCATTGTTTGCTTCTTGTACAGTCAGTTACAATGCTGTGAGCCTCAATACATCATTCTCAGCGTTCTTTATAGCTACTCTGCATAAGAATAAATCAGACCTTCTTAAATTTCTGAGTGTGTGAGTGTTGTGCATTATGCAGCAGCAGAGCCTATTGTGTCCTGTGAAGGCTAATGTAGCAGGCTGATGGGCTAAAATAGCAGGCTGATGGGCTAAAATAGTGCTATGCTGCACTGCAATCAGGACAGTTAACACCTTCTGGAGTCCCAGGTCACATAGTTTGGCTTCCCTAAGCATCACGGGCAGAATTTGGAGGCCACCAATAACCACATTTCCCAAGGAACAAAGGAGTGGAGATTTTTCACATGACAGCCCAGCAATGAAACAATGAAGCCACCAGTGGACACCAAGACATATCGGAAAACTCAGTCTTGAGCATCTTCTGGCTGTTGCGTAGTTCATATGAAGAAATAATGCGTAGCCAAAGCCTGGCTCCAGCTCCCCGATTGGATACCTACATTCAGAAAAAAAAGTGAAGAAGCAAAAAAAAATATAAAATGCTTTCCAAAAGAACCTTACCTGTGGTGATATCGATACAGAGATGTGAGTAGCTATGCAGAGAAACAAGAAAATCACTAGAATGACTCAAGGCAAACCTGGAGAAGAAATCCTCAAGTGAGCTGTGCTAGTAAACAAGAAAAGACTGGAGCTCACCAGCAGTGAGAACAGTATTCAGAGACGCTCAAAACTTACTACTTTTTCTCTGCTTAACCCTAAGAAAGATCTGGAAATAAAGCACTGGATGACCATGATACAGTCAAGTGCTCTGTTGCCTGGGGGTGGGCTGGTGGTGGAAGATTTCTGACTTAGGCGGTGGACCTGTCTACCTCAACTTAGAATATGGAGAACATACTGCATACACACATCTAAGAGATTTACCATATCCATTCACAGACTGTTCTTCCTTACACAGATGGTGTTTATCACCGGAATTTGCTTCGGAATTTTTTCCTGGGGAATTATTGAATAATCAACTTATCTCTCACATAATCCCTTCCTTGTTATCCAAGGCAAAACCTGCTGGATCTAATAGAAGACCTGCACACAAAGGGCAAATAACGTTCATCACAATTGAACAGAAGTAATTCTTTCTTTAAATCTCAGATGCTACACTCCACAATGGCATATTTTTAATCTAATGCCACACCAAAATCTGATCAGATAAAGAGAAGTGGAATTGGCCTGATATTAAATTTTAGAGAATTAAGAAACCACAACTCCCCTGATCAACCAGATTTCACAAGAAAGAAACCCCACCAGCTTTGCCCATCCCAGATCCCAAAACAAAAACCTGAACATAATGCATATTCATGATAGAGGAAGGAATAATACCGTCTTATTGAACACACTCTGGGAACAGGTATAGAGGAAGACAAAAATAAAACAATATGAAATCTGGATTATATTTAGTTGAAGATTTATGTGCAATTTAAAATCAGATTGGATAGCTCTGTGAATGAGATGTGCTAACACATGATAACATCATAATATGCTGCATGGGATATTTTTCTGAAGAGTTTTCTCAGGCCATGAGTGGTGAGGGAGTGAAGGGAAACTCAGCACAGCTTATCCAGATCAACATCTCTCTTCAGGACTGACAATGAGATTTTTAACAAAACCATTAGTCATTTGATTGAAGGCAATTTGACCAAAATTGATTCCCCCTGATCCAAAGGAATTAATTTCAAACACTGCAGGGTGTTTTCATGTAACATGAAAGGGCTCCTTTTGTGCTGCATGAGATTCAGACCCCACAGATCTGCTCTTCTGCAGCTCCCATCTGTGCATGGAAAATCCTTGACAGTTAGTTGTCCAGATATTTAATGTTTCAGAGAAATAATTTATTACAGGGCTCTGGCACCTTTTCTATAACCATGTAGCAACAAACACATGCCACCCATGTTATTAATTACTCTGCTTTCAGGAAAACATAAGAAAAGGGCTGCAGAAGGAAAAAAAACATATAGGGTCATATATATATGGTTTTAATTCTGATGGTACACTGCTTTCTTATTTTGTTGGTAAACTGGAGCATCCTTAAGACATTTGGTGGACTAGAATTCCCTCTGATTCGTACTGCTTTGACTGCACCACCCTAAGCCGATGTTGATCTGAAGAAAGAATCAAGCTCTAGGCCAGGGATCCCAGGCTGTTGAAAGCACATCAGGACAGCTGTCCACCCCACCCTGGACCACTGCGTGACTCCGCACACAGCAGGGACATGGTGGGTGACCAAGGACAATGATGGCACCAGTTGCCACAGAAACTGCCATAAGGGGAACCCACTGTGTGTATGTGGACCCTGGGACTCCCTGTCCCAACTGGTGTAATTTAGGACAAGGCACAACTAAGCTTGCTCTCAGAAGCTGACAGCTCTGTTAAGATGCCCTTTTCTGTCCAGACTGGTTTTTAACTTGGTGGTTTGCATACTGTTGGGGAAGGTGTGGATTTGAGTTGCTTTGGCTGAGCCTTGTGAGCAAGGTTTCCACTCCATTCCGCTTGGCTCCTACACACTAGATGTGCTGTGACAATACTTAGCAGCATAGATCTCTCTGGGGAAATAAGCACCGAGTGCATAGCTGCTGGGTTAAAGACGAGATTGGTGTCACTCTGCTCTGCGTTCTCAGGACTGAGGTGTTTCTGGGCATGAGCAGATGCACAGCTTCAGCCAGTTGAGGAATATTAAGGTAAAAAGTTTATGACATACAAGATGAGGTGGACACCTTCGGGTATGCAGCTTTGCACTTCGGCACCTGTATTTCAGTTATATGCCACATTAGGTGCATAGGTCCTTTTTGAGATCAGCCCTCCATACCTTCTTTGTTTCTTTCACATTCTGTTTCCACAGAGGACAAAGGGTTTCAGGAATGTTTCTGATACAACCTGCATAAAGAATTAATTGCCTTTTGAGGATACTTTCATTCTTTCCTTCTGTCCTCATTACAAAATTTTAAATCATGAAAACAAATCTATCTTTTCACCATAAACATGTTATCAACATGGAGAGTTCATAGTCACAGGCTATTCTTGGGGTTAAAGAAATTGCAGGAATGAAAAAAAAAGAAAAGCTTTAACAGTTCAGTAAAAAATAGTTACTAGCATACAAAATGTATTCTTTAACCTTTCATTCTAGGATATAAGCCAACAATTAACTGCTTATCACCACAAAGAAATCTCTACTCACAGTTTATTTCCCATTTCTTTTTTCTTTGCTTGGTAGTCTCTCCTGGCCACTGATGTACGTGTGACCCTAGAGAAGGACCCCACAGACAAGGGCACTGATGCAATTTGGTCATTGCCAGATGAGTACCAGGAACTGCCATATTTTTGCAGACAATGAACAAATCTGCTGTTATCTGGTAGAAGATGACGCCTGGTCACAAAATAATAATTTCTGAGAGTCAAACACTAATTTCTGCTCAACTCTGAACCACTGCTAGCTAATTCTTCTGGCAGTCTTTTCAGTCACCAGCTCTTCAGGAAGAAGGTGTGGTTCTGCACAGAAAATGTAATAGTCGTATATGCTGAGCAGGAAGCCACCACGAATGGCAGGGGTAGACACGGGAACAGATAAAACATTTTGCTGGGGTGAACACAGAGTTTAACCTGAACAGAAGGGCTGAGTATACACACACCAGATTACTGTTACAAACAGTCTGCTGTACGTCTCATGTAAGCAGCAAGGCCTGAAAGTGCCCTGACGGAGCACGAATGTACAATGTAGTGGAGCAGCCCAGATGCCACCTGTGTCCCATCTCAGGAGCAGAGATGACTTCAGAAGGGAAGACACTTCTTGTCCCTCCTTTGCAGGAATATGTCTTTACTAGATCTATAGCTAAGTTGGGTAAGTAGAAAGGAAAGGTGAGAAAAAGTACAACTGCACCACTGTTGCAACAACAGTAGTGGTTTCTAAGTAAAGTTGCACATTTGGGGATTTCAGCAGTTTTCCAGTCAGATATTGAAGTTTTGAGATGTTACATTGTAAACAGCAGTGTTCAAGGCTCTCTAAGTGAACACTCAATATTTTACAAGAAGACTTGAAGCTCGGCTACAGCAGAGCAAAAGTAGGAATTTCAGCTGCAAACATCTCCCCAAATTTTGCATCTTCTCTGTTTATTATTTAAATAATTTGCAAAGCAAAAGCAATAACCTTTGGTCACTGATGTTGTTGCTGGGCCTCTAAGACCCTACCCTCACTACCGAGGGAAATTCTCTTTGTAATCAATAGGGAAAAGGATTAAGGCACTTTGGGATTTCTGGAGGAAAATAGGACAACACAAAGAGAGAAGAAATAATAATAACAACTATAATACTAATAAAAGAATATGTGAAGCAAGTGATGCACAATGCAATTGCTCACCACTCAGAATCTGACGCTCAGCCTGTTCCTAAGACGACTCCTCTAGCCAGCTCCCCCAGTTATATACTGAGCATGATGTCAGTATGGTATCAAATATCCCCTCAGATAGTTTGGGTCAGCTATCCTGGCTGTGTCCCCTCCCAGCTTCTCATGAAAATTAACGCTATCCCAGCCAAACCCAGGACACATGTGTAGCCTTCATTAGCAATTCAGAAACACACAAAAGTGATGCAGAGACAGACAAGGTAGGTAGTGTGAGCTTGTACACCCCTGGAAAAAAATATCAGACTTTGATCAAGAGAAATGTGAAGTATTTTACAGAATATGAAATCTCTTTTGAAGTTTGCTACAACCACTGGGCCCTCGCTGAATGCAAAAGAGAAATTTGATGTGCAGTATCAACTCATATCCAAAAGGATTAATTTAGTATTGCAAGTGTTTCAGAAAAGTGGCACAAAAGATGAGAAGAAGCTCAAACATTAACCTGAGAAAAGAGCCTTTTTTCTTAATAAATTACGATTGGGAAGGATTTGGGAACTAAGCATTTCAGTTTGCCTGCAGTAACTTGTCAGTTTAGGACCCAAGATATTACTCTTGAGGGTATTGCACCCACCTCGGGATGATTCACCTCTTTTTTTTCCCCACAGAAAGTGGTCCAATGCGACTCTGCAATCTAAATTATATAAAACTGGTACCAGCTCAGATGCATTTTTCTGCTACTTATCAGAATACTTCAGTGGAGTGTATATTCAAGTTCAAAGGAGAAGGAAAGGGAAGAAGGATGTGGTGAGCAAGGTCTATAGAGACACTCTGATCCCTTATGGAAAAGCCCTACAGACTATCACAGAAAATAAAAGCCAACAAACAGAATTCTAGCACCATTCCACAGAGATTAAGAAAATCATATCCCTGCCGTTCAGAATCCAACTGAACAGGACAACCTGGAGGAAATCACATTAGCCTTGACAGAGCAACAATTCTTCATCTGAGGTACTTGTACTAGTGTAATATTTCAGTGTCTCACAATTGTAATTATCTAAACTTCATGTCTGTGAGGAACAGCAATCCTCTTACACCCTTTTACAGATGAAAGAATTGAGACCTACTGCAGGGTTCTGGCTTAGCAGCAGGATGGGTCTACCTGGGTCACCAGTAGCACAGTACCTGTACTTGCTACAGTTGCTCTCAGGGTTGCAACTCCTCCACTGCAGGAAAGGTTTGTCTGTTCATGTTGCAGCCACGAAATCTCTGCTACTCACTGTCTTGGACAACACAGGCCACGTAGCTCCACAGCTGCCGCAGAAACAGCTAAGCTTTCTCTGAACCCCTGTTCACAGGGGAGCAGAATCAACAAGGTGGGGAAGAATGGCTATGGATGCTATCAGAGATGCACTGCAGGTCATGAAGAAGCCAGGGCAGGGAAGGAAACCGTGTCTGGATTTTACAGGGCTACTTTCCTCACTGCCATGCCACCTTGTCTTTCTCAAGATCACATTTCTATTTCCATTGAATAGAGTTCATCTTTCCTACCTGTACCAGCATCCTTCATAGCAACGGCTTCAAGTGGGGTCTTGATCATCTTAGAATATAGTACTTACCTTCCTAAAGGATGGTGCAAAACTGTTTATATTGCTGGGGAAACCAAGAAAATAACAAACAATAGAAGAATTAAATGATGATATCTGTCCATATACTCCAGACATGAAAATGGTGGCCTTTCTAGTTTTGAGTTTCCTGTTCCTTTGATGAAAGTTTGCTGGACTTCTGTAAGAGATTAGACTAAGACCTTACTTGATATTCTTCATATCAAGTTCCTACTGACAACTAGCCCTCACTCAAGAAGGACAAGCTCCAGCAGGAAAAGACCCGGTGTACAATTAATCTCACAGCTCCAGATATGGACCACAGGGCAAAGAGAAAACCAAAACCAAACCTTGGGTCTACAGTCTTATGCTCCCTTACAATGTCCCTTAGCTACAAGCTGGAGCAAGCAAAAGAGGGTTGCTATACAAAATTCTGTTACACATTACAGTGCAGAGAAAGTCAAATTATACCTAGTAGAGCAACACCGGGTACAAAACAATGCAGTACTACTGGTTAGGCTTATGATCTAAGAGGAGCAATGCCCCTCTTCCCCCATTACTACGCCAACCACTGCTAAAAAAATAAGGCTATCTCCTTTTGGTTCTGGTGCAGCCCCACCCCTATAATTCTGATGCTCAGATACACACTCAATCACATGTCTTTCATCTAGCCAAAAATCTCACTGCTAGCTAGGAAAAATGCAAACCCTATTGCACATACCTATGATGTAACTAAAAGATTCTTAGTCAGGATGCCAGAGGCATATAAACATTGGCAGCACTGCTGCTTTTGCAATCCACAGTGGCAAAAGCATTGCTGCTAGTTTACAAAACACAGAAGCTGACACGCTCCTCTTGGTTGTCTGCCAGCATGCTGTCCTGAGATCCCCTCTCACAATCTTTTCTGACTTTGACACAATCAAACTGTGGTACAGACCTGTCCCCTGACTATCCTAAGGTCCCCTGCACCAGGTAATCAGTGGCGGCAAGTGTGAGGCTGAGGGTGGGATGTGAAGGAAGTCACGTGAACCCTGAATCATGAAGGATGATGACAAAGAGGTAGGAGACAGGTCAAGTAGGAAAGATATCTGGTGGGCACCATAGAAAAAAGTTTGTATTTTACCCTGTATTTAAACGTGAACTTTACTAAAGCATGGAGGCCAAATCCTTCCCTTGGACATGTATCCGTAAGTAATTCCCAGCAGCTCAGAAAGGGAAGAGTTATCTTGACTCCAAGGTAATTAAAAAAACAACTTTAAAAGCATCTGACTAATAGGCTTGCAGCCTTCCAGCAAGCCTGAAGGAAATGTGGGCTTATCAGGAATGCCAGCTCTTATGTCATCATTAACTAATGATCAACTATTCATACCCACCTAGAGATGAAAGTAAAAATTTGCACATGTAATATCTGCTTCTTCTTATGTTTCCCTAACAGACTCAGAAAACAGAAACTTGTAGCAGGGCCTGACACTGCATTCATAGTAAATTTCTATGAGTGCCAGTGTGATATGAAAGCATATAAAGAATACAAGCCTTGGAAACTGGTATGTGAGAATTTCACACTTCAAGTTCTAAAATAAAAAAAGGTGCACTGAACTATTAGTGTGTTATAAGTGCAGATGGTCCTGCAGGCTTTTAGAAATACCAAAACACTCGGTCTTCAATTCCATGTTAATCACATTGATAGCTGATTGTGTCTGTGGATGTGTTAGCCTTTTGATACAGAGCTTTCTGTATAATTTTTACACTCTTCCTTTACCATGTTTAAGCAGATATGAAAAACTCCGAATAGATAACCAAATGTAATACATTTTTTGAGAAAATGTATGTTGTAAAAATTGTGTAAATAGCCATACAGGAAAGTTGGCAACACCATGCAGCTAAAGACATACATCACCTCCAGGACCCTGTGAAAGGCAGGTTTAAATCCCTATTGTTTGACTTCTGTGGAGGAAGCAGGCAAGGTTTATATAAGCATTTATAAATCTGGACAAAAGCTTGAAAACTTTACAGAGCAATAATCAATAACTAAGAGAATCACAACCTAGAATTACACTAGTGTGTGAATTCTGCTGTGATATAGGTAACTCATTTGCCTGTGCAGGTGTCTATAGCTATGCAGCCAAAATAAGGGTGCTGCTACTTTCCTTAGCCTCGCAGGTAAGATTTTCTTTATAGTTAAGGCATGGCTAGAAATATAGGCTTCATGTAGCCAGAAAAGCAAGGTAAGGTTTGGCCAATTGTCTCTGACCTTTGAAGAAGTGTACTTAAGCTGTTCAGTGGCCCTTTGCTGTCAGATACTCTGGTTAAATTAGAAAATGTGGTTTAACTATGTGAGTTTTGTTGCACTGGTAATGAATTAGACAGTCAGTTTGCAGTACATGTGCATTAAATGGAATTATTTGGAAAAGAACTGCTGATTTATTTAAGAGGGAATTTTAAGGTAATTTTCTCCTGTGGGGAGATTTTGCCCTGAACAGTTTGTCTTCCTCTCCTTTGCCAAACACTGCTCTCTAGCTGCTTCCCCATTTGAACACTCCTAAATTCAGTGGATGGCATTTTTTCCCCAAGATCAGCTGGGGGAAAAACCTCTCTCAGGCTTACTCATTTCTGAATCTCTCCTGCTCTTCATAACTGGTAAAAGTGCTAAACATAAAGCCATGCTCACCTATTTATTCCCTGGCAAAACCAGTCTGCAGTATGTCTCTCTCTTGAATTGTCAGACCATCAGGGTGGGGATGGTTTTTATTTGCATTATCCAGCACTGAACTCCTTGGCAGGACACCGAGCAAAAGAATTAAGCAACATTTTCACCTCCAAAGGGCCAATCATTTGTTACTTCTAAAGAGAGGACATTTATTTTCTATGCTGCTTTCGAGTATTGCTTCCATTTAAAGAATGGGGGGCAGGCTGTTGGCTGGAATTCAGTCCAATAACATCCTGGTGATCTGCACAGCTGAGAATCTGTCTGCTGGTAAGGATTTGGGGGAACACTAGTGTCCCTTTTCCCCTTTAAATTTCAAGAAAGAAAACAAAGAAGAATCTCCTTGAGTGATACCCTGCACAGCATGCAGCTCAGGTACATGAGAACTGTCCCATCCCTGCTGGCTTCTTCTGCTGATTGGCCCTGGTGTCTGCCATACTCTCCAGGAATCAGGAGCACCAGTAAATCCAGGCCAGAGGTGCCCAAGGCAGGACTGGATAGAGTCAGCCATGCCTGGGGAAGGTGGTGGCAGCCCCAGGCCAGGGAGGAGCGATAAGGAGAACTGGCCCAACCCGCTTGGAGTTAGTGGTTCCAGCTTCACCACTGGTTCCTAACCAGTTAGAGTAAGAAAAGCAGAGGCTTTCTTTACAGGATTTTTGGAAACCTTTGGTGGAGAAATACTGGCATGGTCTTTAATCCTTTAACATGAGGTAAGATTTGGGATGGGCCACAACACTCAGAATTATGTGAGAGTTTTTCCAGTCACACAGATTGTCCAGTAGGATTTCAGAAGGTATGCTGAGAAAGAAAACCATTCTCATTCATCACATTCCCTTGTGCAATTCCACAGATTCAGAGACAGGAGCAGACTGTTCTCCCACTGTGAAACCTGACCAAACCTTGTTGACATTGTGGGCAGGGTCTGAATGTGGCTGAATACTCACCAGTTCTGGTGAAATCAGTGTGAGGGCTAGGGCTTCCTTATTGCTTTGATGTAGAAAGAGAAGGAAAGAGGCTGAAAGAAAAGAAAAAAAAAGGTTTGTTTTCAGGGGTACAGCTCAGAGCAAAAAAATTGAGCCTTGTGTGGGGCAGTTAGTTTGCCCTCATAGCTGGCTATCTGCAGCACCTGCAGGCCCTAAAAAAAGTACGTGTGAGGGCTGTGGGTGGGAGAGGAAGAAGCTGAGGTCCGACCAGAGTGCAGGACTGTTAGAACTGGTATTCTGCAGCAATGATCCTAACAAATAACTTAGCAATGTTTATTATATGCTGCGCAATGGGTGGGAGCAGTCATATAAGGTGAATGCAGGAAAAACCAGGCTCAGTCGAACTTTGGTCTCATTCTCACTGTTTGCTTCGTTTACACTAAGGTAATAACAATAACACTAAAGAAGTCTCTTGATAAACACTCGCTATCAGTGAAAGAGGAGTCAGTCTCCTCGTCCTTCACATGCTCTTCCTGCCCGCAATCACACTGTCTGTGACTGACAGCCACTCTGCAAGCGTTTGGGTGCAGTTAAATGCCTTCACTTACCTTCTGCCTAAGCCAGGAGGTAACACCCAGGGATCCCCATGTCACAGATTCATTTTCTTCAGAAAAACACAGGGAAATGAGCTGCCATAGCTCAATTCTGCTCCCATCCTCTCCAGAGTAAACTCAAGGCACTGCAGTGAACTCAGAGGAGGTAATTCAGAGGGAAATGGGGCAACTGACAGTGGTTTGGCTGGATAAACTTAAACAAAAGAATATCTGCCTTCTTTTAGATTTAGCTGAAATCATTTTATTCCTCAAAGCTTAGTTCCTGGGCTCAGCTCCTGTTCCCTGTCACCCTATGAAAAGGCACCACTGACAGATGAGCTTCCAGCAGCTGCAATTCAAGGCATATTTATTCGGTGGCTGTGCCGGCTCAGTAGGCTTAGTATTTTCTCTCTTCACCACTGGTTCCCTCCTCACACCACACATCTGCTGTGCTGGGACAAATGTTTGCTTTGCTGTATAGGAAGTGGCTGAAAAATAATGCAGCTTCCCCCCACGCTCCCAAGGCTACTCTTCAGGAGGATCAGTTCCCCAAGCTGCTGGGAGGGTGCAAAGGACAAGACAGGGAACCGCAAGGGTCTTCAGGTATACCTAAACACAGCTTAACAAAGGTTGAAGAGTGAGGTGCCTACATGAAACCCGAAGTAGACACCCCCATTCCCAGCTTTGCACTGTCAAAACAGATGCGCCAACTTCCATTGGCCACTGGTGAGGCTGCAGGGGCCCCTCTGGAACCTCTTTTAAATCTGAGTTGTCACTCTAAAGGAAATTTTAGGCTGGGGTAATACCCCTGCCTTGCACATTCACTTCCTCTTTGCAGGATGGAAATGACCTCTGCTGCGTGGCCTCAAAAGTACAGCAGCAGTGCACTGGATTTGTCACCAGAAAGGGTTAAACAATGGAGATTAAAGCAGAACAAACCAGTTCCTTTCAGGTGAAGGTTTCTCCACACAAGGTCTTTTCCCTTTCCTTTAAATTATACATGCAGATCAGCACGTCATCGTCTCCACAGGCTCCTAACAGCTTCTCTCCATGCCGAATATGCAACTTTTGGGAAGCTGAAGAAAGTCCACTGGAAACCAAAAAGAAAAAAATCTTTTTTTCCTGAGCCACAGACAAGGGAGAACCCATGCTTGCTCCTTATGCAAGTGCCCCTTGGGCTACGCAGCCCCAGCGGTGCTGTAGCCAGAGGACTGGAAATGTTTGCTTTGCCTTCTCAGGGCTGCTCCGCACGCACGTGTTGGCTGTGAATGCAATACTATATCAGTGGTGTCTTGGTGGATCCGCACAAGCCACGCCGGAGCGCAGCCCTACACAAATACTTGCCTCATCACTGCTGTCTGCCCTGTCCGCAGGCCAAGGAAGCTTCATTGGCAGGTTCAAGACAGCCCTCCAGCTTTCACCTGAATGAGCACACCTGTAAGGGAGCATGTATGGAAAATGGGAGAGGAAGGGAGGCAGCGGCGGGCCGAGGGTAGTAACTTGCTGTGCAGGCTTTCCACAGAAGAGAATAGCGGTACGTTTCTGCAGGGATTTAGTTCGGCCCGTGTGACATCCTGCCCAGGCGGCTTTTTCTTACTGTTAGTGGGAAGTCAGGGTTATAACTGATCCCCGCTGCTGGCTGGGCTGAGGTGGATAAGAGAGCCCTGAGGCTATGAGGGGAGAAGGCAGTTCTCCATCTCCTTTGTATCACCCTCATCCCTAGTAAAGGGCATGGACAAATTAGTCAACCTTAAGGGTTATTCTAATTTATAGCAGCAAAGAATGGGCCTCTGAGAGCTATTATACTAGGCAAGGGTAATTGCAGAGCTAACACCCTTTAGCTAGATGTCCTTCCCTGAACACTTTGTACGTGGGAGCTGCCAAGAAGCCGAATGGCACCAGTTTGGACAAATTCCCTTTTGGGCAGATCCTCTGCCCCTCATCCATGGTAACATTACATCTCTCTAGCTAAAAGGTGCTATCATCGCCCCATGTGTGCATAGGATGGGCCTGTTCTAAGACTGATGATAACTTATGCCTCTCCTCTGTTATACAAAGTACCTTCTTGTGAAGAACCAGGGTTTCAGTTCAATTTACACACAACCATCCTAGTTCCTGTGTTTCCCACAGCCACTCCTGCCCCTAGTACTTGCAACTGCTGACTTAGGCTCTCATGTTTGATCTCAAGCACCTCTTCTATTGTTTTGCAATGGTCTCAGCCCTGTGGAAGATAAATTGACCAGGGCACATCACCCCATCTACCCACACTGTTCCCAGGATAGATTTCCAGGAAAAGTGTGCAGAAGGGATTATACAACACATGAAGAGCTTTTCCAAGACATTAAGGTGGAAGCTGATCACTATTTGAATAATAGATACTTGCTAACTTAGCCACACCTTTGCTTCAGGTACTATTGCAATAATTAGCAGTTTTCCCTCGCCCTCTAAACCTGATGGCTGACTCACTATGTGCCAGTAACTATTTTTTAACTACAGCTAGCTCAACAGCTAGCCAATTGAATGTCTGATGCTCAAAGGTATGTAGTAAAATACAATACAGCATAGAGAAGTAAATGCTATGATATAAAATCAGCTGGCCTGGATCATTTTTTACTGTAGGCAACTGTAGGCAATTCCTTGCATCTGTTTTAAGAACCACAAAGATCACATTATGCTATGAATATGGTAGCTTACATCTAAAGTAAATTTCACTGCAATTGATTTCCACTGAGACCAGACCAAAGGAGGCAAGAATTAGGCTCTTATTCCAGATTTACACCATAAGAACTAACAGCAGAATGTACAATTTTCTCCCAGTAATATCTAATGATTAAATAAAGAAAAAATGAAATTTGACAAGCAGCTGGCTTGATAAAATTTATAGGCACAGAATCTGATTCTCTGCCTCTTGCAATTTACATAGTCATTCAGACCAGCACTAAGTGACTCTAAATCTCTACTATTCCAAGCCAAGGGTGTCTAACGCCCAACATGGCAAAAGTAGAAGTGATTGTACAATGCATGGGGCAGTATAGAATCAGCTTCAGTAAAATTAGTTGTCTCCCTCCTTGTGAAAATTTACATCCATGAAAGTTCTGATGTTGCAATCATGACACTGGATCTTTCTGTGTAAAAAAAAAAAAGCTCTTACAGTTATTCTGGACAAATGGAGAGCTATTAAAAGGGGATATTTTGGAAAATCATTTTACTAAATTTTTTGTGTGTGTAAGGCTATATCATCAGTCTCTGTAAACTGATCCTAATCCAAAGAGCATTTGAGAATGCTAAAGAAAGTGTGGCAGGAAACAGGACTGATAACTCACTGCTTTGTCTACCTTAGTGTGTTTTTTATGCTACTAAAATAAAGAATACTTTGTCTTCTAATATTTATGATAAGAAACGTGATGGGAGATTCCAAGAAAGCATGAGTTTATGCCACTGCAAAATTCTGGTACAGGAAAAGGAGGTGAGCATGATTCCTGGGATCAGCAGAGCTCTGTGTTCTCATTTCTAGAAAGTGTGCCAGAAGAAGCAAAAGCAAAGTGCAGTTGCCACTTTAGACCAAGCGGTGCTTAAAAGCACGAAGGATCAAGAAGCTGGCTCAGACACTGTAGCCAGGTGTACATCTGGCAGTGAGATTTCTTTAGGCCTGTGCACTAGAGAATTTTGCAATCAGTGTTTACTCTGTAGACAGGACAGCTAATTTGTCAGACAGGGGAAAGGGGAAATGCTGAGAAGGTTTACAACACGCAACAGGTGAACTTCAAATAAAGCAGTACAATGCTGCTTTCTCCACTATACCACCTGTTTTTTAATACTGTAACTATCCTAATTTATCCACCAGTCTGATTACGAGCAAAAATATTAACTGAAGACATACATAAGCTGCTGCAAGACAAGTTGGAGCAAGACCTACAGGTCCTTTGGCTGATCTTGCAATCTTGCACATCTTCACTAGCTCCAAGGCAGCTTACTCCACTTTTATTGTGGAGATACTTTGCATTTACGATAGAGCTGAAGTCCAAATGCAGGACTAAACACAATCTAGATGAAACAGTGCAGATTTACATGTAGCATTACCATGGAGATAAGCCTTCAAAAGTCCATGAAATACAACTTTAGCTTTTTTTCCTTATTACTTCTAGGAACTTTTTTGCTTGTAATTAATGACGATAACACTCTGATTTTCATAATGTGACAAAAATATTGTGGTAAATTGTATTAGACACTTATATCACGTACACCTAAAAAGGAGCTAAAATAGCAGGTAAAAAACAAACAAGAAAAGTAATTAATTAAAACTAGGAAAGTGCAATAATCTTCTGATCTTTAATCTATGGCATGTACTTCATCCTGAAGTCTCCACCCCCTGGCATGCGTCTCCTACATTTCTCTTAATATTTAATTTGCCTGCTTGTTGACCAAGAGCATTCATGCTTTAAGTTACTGCAAGAGGAAATGGCAAGAATGACATCGTGTCCACAGTGAAGGGAATGGTTGAAGCCTGGCATCCACACAATTGTGCAATGAAAGGAGGCTGAATTATACTGCCATGAAAGTTTAATTTTCTTTGGCTTGTACCAAGCACCACCCAGAGGCATGGAGCACAATGTCTTCTTGAGGGCCACTCTCTGGTATTAAGGAAAAGAAAGGGAATGCAGGGAACCTAGTGCTGACTGTGGTGTTGAAAGAGATGACAGAGAGAGCGCACATCCTTCTTTATGTTATGCTTTTCTTGATTCAGAATACAATAACTTGTCCTTCCCCAGCATCACCTTTGTGATGATGTGAACTGTGAACAGGTGCCAAAGTGTTCTTCACCCAGTCATGGAATACGCACATGATGGTGAGCCTTTTGGTGGGCAGGTAGAAGCAGCATGAGGATCCTCTTTCCACTTGGAATGGGCTGGGATATGGCAGCTCCTCTTCCTACTACAGGCACCACTTCAAGGGTCTTAAGAGAAAAAGAAAAAATCCAGTTAAGAAACCCAGTCCATGCAGGGAACAGCTTGAGATCATTTTAACACAAGATCTTCTGGAAAGCTGTTACTCCAGACTATGAGGAACTGCGATCTGAGCAAGAAAACCACTTAAATGGTAGGTCAACTGTCCATGACACAACCATTTTACATACCTTTGCACTTAAAAGCACAATTTGAACTGGTCATTGCTGAATTAGAGTTTACAATAGAAACAGTCTTCACCTTAAGCAGGGGTAACTTCCACAGTAGTGCTCGATTACAACCCATTTCTATCACTGCTAAAGAAAGAAAGCTGCGAGCTCACAGAAACATGCATTCCTCAGCCACGTGGCAAACACAGCATTCAGTCGCTGTCCTATGTTCAGAGGCATTATGAAGACGAAGTCTGTTATGAATAAAAATAAATACTCTCCTGACAGTTAGATGAAATACCAAACAGAACAGAAAACCAAACAAAGCCAACACTCTGCCAGCTGCTTCTGAAGTTTTCTCTTGCTTCTGCAATAGAGGGCTACCACACTGAAGGCAGGCACTAATGCATGCGACCGCCTGCTGCTGAACTTGGATTTAAGCCATAAATTACAGCTTCAGTGCTCTGAGTAGTCCCGTGACTGGTGGAGTCTGAGTCTTTCCATAACAGAACAGAGGTCTTCCGAGTACCTGATCTTGTTGTGCAGTACAGCCTGAAAACTGGACCTAGGAAGCTAGGTGGAGGCGATCATGCTGATTAGGTGGAGGTTATATCAAAGGAAAAGGCACGGAGCAGGGTGAGAGCCTCTTCTGCAGTAGACCAGGCATTAATGCTGGAGTTAGCACAGTGTGCCAGCTCTGGAAGCTGAGGCTAAATCTATCACAAACTCTTACGGATTGTTTTAAATGAGCTATTAATAAGCTTGCCTTGGGGAAAGAGACAAGGTCTCGACTTGAAGAACTGGCCATTTGGCCCTACTGGTACGATGCCCATCAGCTCACACAACCCACGCTCAGTGTCACAGAGCATGTGAGCCCATGTTCACCTGTCAGCAGCCTTGTGACACTCCTCAGGATGGCTCAGCCAGCACCAAGGCAGGCTGATACCTTGGGCCATGTCCCTCAGTCCTACCCTGCATATTCTGACAAGGCTCCAGATATCCCAGTCAGACAACTCCTTGTCTAAATTTTGGCAGCAGCGGAATCATGATTATGACACACAGAACAGCAACAGAAAAATAAAACATCAGATAGAGGCTGGGGGAGGTTTTGTTGGAGTTTATTTAATAAAAGCAGAAGTTGGTTATCACAAGGAATAAAATATCATGTGAATAAAAAGAACTCATTTCAGCTGCCTGTTTAAACTTTTCTGTGCACCTTTTCCTCTGTAAAAACCTTGAAATACGCCTGCCTCCATTTACAATGCGCCGATGTTGCAGTTTATATCCAGTCCTCTGAGGCACTTGGTTGTTACTGAGTATTGCCAGGCAACTAGAGCTCTCAGTGACATAAAAGAAATTGGGGATCTTCTGCAGAAGATAATTAGTATCTAGATGGATGCTCTGAGAACCTGATTCAAAGAGAGATGTGTGACTCTTCTCTACTTACACACCTGTATCCCTTGGAAGAGTGACGCGTAAGTGCTTGCTAACTTTCCTGGTAAAAGCATTAACATTTTTTGTGATCAGGCCCTTTCTGACACAAGCTGCAAGTCAAACTGAGAATTTCAAGAGTGAAAGCAAAGCATCCATACAAAGCTCTGTCTTTAGCCTGAAACAGCAATGAGCTCATGTCCTGATAAAAGGCTAAACACCAAGCAGAGCTAGCAAGATCAGAGGATTTCCTCACAACACAGTCTCAGCCAGCTTCGATATTTTTGCTTCCTTTCACACTGTAATAAAAGCATCCACTAAGCAGGAATGGAACAACCTGCTTCATTGGCAGGCACCAGCTCACCCTCCCGCCAGCCGGCCGGGTAACTCGTAAGACAGCCGGGGACCTGCCCTGCTTGCATGTGAGATAGATCCCCAGCTCCCTGGGACGGTAGCAGGCGAAGCCAAACAGCACAGCCACTCATCAGATAGCCAGCTGCAGATGCCAGGCACTCCTTTCACCAACAGGCACAGAGATGATTTGAGTCACCACACTCTCAGGCAAGTCAGCCAGAAAAAAGCCACCAAAACCAGATTTTCTGACAAGGCAGGGATGTTCCACACACACAGTTTCATTGTCAGAGCAGCATTTGCCAGAGGAAAAGGGTTTCCCTGGTGGTGAGGTGGGGAGGAAGCACAGCAGCACAAGGTAAAAGGACAGAAAATTGTGTTGCCTGAGAAGGCATCCTCTTCCTATTTGTAGGTAGGTCAAGATATCCTTCCTGTAAAGGGTTTTTTGTGCACCAAGTATGAGCTCTTTTCCTCACACAAGCAAGCCAGGACAGGTCTGGCATGAGTGGGATGGAGGTTTTCAGGGCCACACCTAGCTCACAGAAACTTGTGTTGGAGCCAGCTGTGGCAAGTGCCAATAAAACCTGCAATCAGTGGCAGTTTTCATACTAAATGTGTCTAGGGTGACTTTCCTTTCAACATAATAAAGACTGCAAAGTACATAAGCAGGTTGATTTTTTACAGGACATTTTAGAGCATAGGCCTGTCTTTTGTTGCAGTGGCTGAGATGCTCCACAGTCCAGCACAGGGAGAAACACCCTGATAGCTGCGGTGCAGCCCAGGGGACCAAGGAGGTGGGGTGACCAAACATCCCCTTCCCACCAAAGAGCCGTGTTTGGAAGAAGGGGTGAGCGGGAGGGTGCACACCCTGCATTTAGTGCCTCTGCCTCTTTTACTTGCTAATGACTGAAACTAGTGGCAGACTCATACCCCGATACAATCTCAGGACTCTACTTGAGAGCGGAAGTGGCTGTTGCAACAGAGCTGGGTGAAACACTATGGTTCTATTGTTTATTCACTAGAAGCTGCAAGTTTCAGGTTGGCCACCAAAATGAGATCTAGTATTTACACAGACCTTTAGAGAAATTAAACACCCATCATAGCATCATAATCAGACAATTTAAAACAAAATCCAAACCTGAAAGTCCTCCAAAGCCTGGCTTATGAAAATATGCAAAAGCAACATCAATATCCCCAGAAAGATACAAGCGGGTAGTTAAAAGAAGAAATTGGCCACATTCTGTGCTTTCACAGTCCTGCCGATATTTATTTGTTGTGACTTGCACTCTCATGACTCTAAGCACAGTAGAGACTGTTCATTGAACATGTCAAAAACCTTGACTCCAGTCCTGGGTGAGAATTAGGGAAACTATGTATTTTTAACTTGCAGATTTAATCATAATTAAATCGCATGCAAAAGAATCCAAATATAATTTGATAATATAAAAGTTTGTTTTCTACTTTTTCTTAGAAACTTGATCATAAGTTTCTCTCTAAAACAATCTTTTTCTCCTGAGCAAAGGCCAGGCATTGAAAATTTAGTCCAGAGGAATAATTTTTCAGGAAACTGTAAGCACCAGAAAACAAGCCATTGTAAGACAAGTGCAAAAGTAGCCTTAACTAGAGACTTCCACTATCAACAAAGGCTTTAGTAAATGCTATGTGACACAAAGGACTTTGAGTCTTATTCCAGAGACTTTAAGGTGAATTGCTATTCCAACTGAAAACAAACCCATGTAAAACCAATTAACAGTAAACAATCTTGAGCCTTCTTATGGGTTGCACGCAGAACAAAATGCCTTGTTTGGGATTCTGCTCCGTATTTCCCCTTTGCTATTTGTTCACCCTCTTCTGATTTTGCAGCAGCCTCCGCTTACGCCACAGCCAGAAAGCAAGATTCCTTCATTGCACACAGTAAAGACTCAATGGCTGTTAATCTGATTTGATGCTTACTGTGCATGCATCCTTCGCTATGCTGAGGAACTGGCACTGAGGGCTTCAGAGAGGTCTATGGGCAAAAGTGCAGAATGCATTCTGCAAAAGCATTTCCTGAACCACCTCTGACAGGACAAATCAGCTTGTGAAAACCTCCACAGGCTTCTCTTGGTCAAAGCACCGTCACTCCTACATTTCTACACTGTACCACTTTGCTGGGCAATACTATTTTTCAAACACAGCCTAACAGGGAGGCAAAGGCAAAGGCAAAGGCACAGGCTTAGTGTTCTGAGGGGGGAACTGAGAGCCCTGCTCCTCCGTGGGCCCTGGGAGGACCGGAGGAGCTGACGGCAGGCACAGCATGCTGCCGCTGACCCAGCCTGCCTGGATGCTGAACTGCCGCGCCACAGAGAGAATTCTAATTTGTTCTAACAGGATGGGCGTACGCCGGGCCGTGTCCCCAGCCAGCGTAAATCACAGCAGCCCTCCTGAAATCAATGCAATTACGCCAATTTTCATAGATTCATAGATTTTCAAGTCAGAAGGGAGCATTGTGATTTACATGTTGGTTATAGCTGTGATCTATGTTGTAAATGAGGATTTATACCAGCCGTGAGGATCTAGTCCTTCGATGCATTTCAGGGAGTCTAATCTTTTAGTCAGATAAAATCTACAGAGCAGCTGCTTTGCTGCAGACAATTTTTAGCCCTGCAGGAGAATAGCACAGCCCTGCAGATCCACATGGAGTGGGAAGGGTTATTTACACTTGAGGAGAGGCTGAGAGGGGCAAAAAGGAAACAACACAAAGCACTGCCTGGAGCGGAGGACTGGGTCAGGGAACAACAGAGGTGGTTGAGCAAGGAGGGGATGACAGCTAGATGGAAAGCACCAGCTCAGCGTGCCCTCTTCAACATTCTCAGGCAGCCCTGAGACCTGCCCTTTCTCTCTCACTGAACAGCACGGTGTTCCTGCCATGAACCACCTCTGCACTCTCAGCCTCTTCTGCTTGATATTGCCAGCCTATGGCCACGCTGCAAACGTATGCCTCACAGCCTCGATAGCGGTGCATCTCTGATCATCTAAACCACCCGCTGACAGTGTCCTCTCTATCTTCTCACTGCTCCTCAGCCCGCTTCACTGTGACCATGCGCTGTTCCATACTCATTGGAGGCTCTGGCCTTGCCAGTATGACTCCCCCCAGGCTGATGGCCCTGGGGAAGAGGTCCCTACCCTTTCTGCTTTTCTAGCTGTGCTGTTCCAGACACCCCTGGCAGCTAGAAGAGGGCACGGACAGAGAGCAAGGTAGCAGCTTTTGAGGGACAATACCGTGTTTTCTTTCCTCTTGCAGGACCAGCTCAGCAGGGAACCTGTAGGCTGAGTAGGATTTTGAGACTTCTCCCTGCTCCTTGCAATTCCTGGCTGTTTCCTAAGGTGCCTTGCTGCTTCTGCCTGGCCTCCCTCAGCCCCTCAGCCAACTGCAGGAGAGTGCTATTCCTGTCCCTACCCTTGCAAGGGACTACCGGTTAGTGGACCCTTCAGTACAGTTTTCATTGTCTCACACAAAGATTTGCACAGATCATTTAGGGGGTTTAGATATTAATTAGTAGGTTCATTCAATTTTCCCCATTTTTCCCTATTTACCCCTTCCTACCAGTAGGAAAATGGAGGCACTTGAAGGTTAAGTTAACAATCACTGGCGGAGGACTGCACTGAGATTTAAACTAGTTTTTTCCCGTGCCTTCTCCTTTCACTGTTACAGCTAGGAAAACCTTCCTTTCATATTGCCAAAGCATCCCTACATGCTGCTTTTTGAGACAACACAAATGTGGGGGTAAGGACCTGACATGCCAATGAATTCTGCACAGCAGACTGACAGCACCTAAGGACTGACAGTGAAATCCTGATGGACAGGATTAGTCTGGGAGGGAAAATGAGGCCTTAAGGAACCTTTTAGAAGCTCCCTCCTTCCTTAAAGAAAGAAAAAAAATTAAAAGTGGTGAGTCCAGTCCAACACTCCAGGTAACTAGCACAGGTTGGGCTTGGCTCTACAGAGAAAACACGACAAAGCAATGAATCTAGAGCTAGTCAAATATGCTGTGGTCATTTTGTTTCATCTCACAAAACAAAATAGGGCTGGCTTGAATGGAGCTGTCCATCTGCACTGCCAGGAAGTCATATATGTTGTAAAGTCTTTGTAGGGAGAAAGGGGGTTGGTTCAGTCTACTTGCACCCAACTGAAACGCATCAGAGGGCTGGCCAACTCTTCCTGCGCCAATCCCTCTGCTTAACCTTAACTCATCCAACTCAAACCAATGTAAATGGGACAGAAAGCTGCTGTAGGCTTAGGTAGGGCTGGGGAATTTGGGAGGTCTTAGTGAGAGAAAGAACATGTATCTATTTCATGGACCAGACTGGGCTGATGTAAACAAGCCTGACTTCAGGGGCACTGATTGATGCTTGATGAGAACTGGCAATTTGTGGTACCTTCTCAGAAGCATTAAGACTGCATTTTTGGGGTGTTGCAACTGGATCTGGGATTTCATGTGCTTTATTTCAATAGCTGTGGTTACCCAAGTAGGCACAGACATTTAACTTAAGCATTCCTAGAAGCTGAGATGAAACAGCTCCTTCTCTTTCTACACAGTAAATATGGAATGCAGTCTAAAATTTCTCAAGTCATGCAAAAAACATTTAACTGCCTTTAAATCTTGCCCACAAATATAGCAGTTGGAGAACAAGGCCTGGTCTCTTCCATATCACCAAAGCCAGACCTTAGTCTAGTCCAGAACATACAAAACAACTCTGGAACTGCATGAAGAATATGAACACACGGTGCTCTCTTTCCATGATTAATTCAATTCACAATGCTTAAGGAAGAGTCTATAAACACATACACGCACACACGCAGCAGCAGTCTACCAAATTATGCAAAGCATTTACTTCATTTTTAGTTTTGCAATCAACCCTCAATTTGATCAGTGGCACACTGACACTCACCTGGGAAATTTTTCAAAATTGACTTTTGCTGCTACGAATGCACGTTTCAGTCATCCTCCACCAATGCAGCAGCAACCTCCCAAGGTCCCAGTGGGGAAGGGAAAACATAAGGCGGTAGCTAGGAAAGGCACTGCTCCTCTTGCCTTTCTGGTTTACATCTGCACTAAATCCCACTTGATTTCTTTGCCAGGTTGGCTTGGACACAAGGAGCAGAGGAGGGACAATTAGCACTTGCCTCCTCTGCACACACATACCGTCTTGGGAAAAACATCTCCGTCTCTTGAATCTCTTTTGTTCTTTCCCTAATTGTGGACTGATGCTGAAGGATTTTGAGGCGAAGAACAAGAACTGCTATTCACAATCATTTATTTCCTAAAAACTGTTGATTTCTGATCGCTGTTTAATTCCTCCCAATGTTGCTGTTAAGAATTACATTTTAAATGCCAACCCAAAATGCAAGTCAGTGGTGCAGAGACTCCAAAGAAAAGCACTGCAGGCTTAGAAAGTAGGCATCTGGACAGCACACTGGCCTACCTCAGAGGAAAGAAAAAGTGCTGAAATGGCAAGAAAGGTAACCAGAGACTTTCTGGACAGCTGCTCTTTCTGTGGTGTGCACTTCCACAGGGACTGTGACTTGACTGCATGGTAGAACTGAGAGTGACACCACCGGGGCATGAGAGGAAGAATTCCTAAAGAACATCTGGCAAGTAGCTGAAAGTAATCCAAATTGCTCTAGAAAGCACTAGAAAGACATATATATTATTCAGGGATTGGCTACTACTACTCAATCACTCTAAGTCCTCAGAACCAAAACCTGAGCTCAAAACAGGGCCTGATCCAGAACACAACCACCCCCTTGGCCTCAGAAGGTTTTGCTCTGCACAGAAAATTGACAGCAAAGTGCATTCTTCTCGTTTAGAAGCAGAGGTGCCACAAAAATCTGCTTGTCTATTCTGGGGGTTTGAAGATCACCATTTTAAAAACAAACCAACTTTTCAAATCAGAACAAAAGAATATGACAGAAATGTTTCTGCAGAATCAGAAATTCTGTACTTCTGCAACACTGAGCCAATATAAATAAGGTATATATAGATAAAAATATGTAAATACAATAGCAAATATTGAAATAGAAAAGTCCAGATCTAAACGAGGAAATCAGAATGAAACATTTTTACTTGCACAAATGTAACAATTTGACATTATCACAGTAAAATGAGAAAGCCAAAAGACAATTGTTTCTCATTTTCCCATTTTAAATTTTGACACATTTCCACAAAATAATTGCATTTTGACAAAAAAACTTCCAAGAGAAGACCACTCCACGATTCTTTTTTTTTCAATCTGCTCTACTAAAAAGCTTCCTACAATAATGCCACGAGGCAAATCTTTGCCATCTTCTCCTGCACCTGTGCACTTCCCGAGGAACTGCTCCTGCCCTTGAATTTCTAGCCTGCTTCTGTAGCACCAACTCTTCCCTGCTCATCAGTTTCAAGTCAGAGAAGAATCTCATACAATTGAAGTCATCAGCCTACCCATGGATTATGATAGATCTCATATTTTCTAATCTAAAAATTCAACTGTGGCAGTTAAAACTAAAGCAGGTAATTAATTTTTATTCCTGGATTCCTGTCAGGTGTCTCAGTGAAAGGCTGGTTCCACACTCAGTTCCCCTGAATGCCTCCATATTTTGTCTCTTCTGTTGTTAAAAGAGATGCGCTGTTCTCTGCTTCTCTCCTCCACTGAAGAGCTGTAAGAACTCCTATGACATGATTTCCACTACTTGACTATCCAAATGAATAAAGATGAAATATCAAAGGAGATCATCTGGAAATAAACAACGGAAGATGCATGATGCATCAGGCCACAAGCAGACTTGGTACAGCTCAGTGTAAGCCCCCCTTGCCCCTCGCCAAGGAGCACCTGAGAAGTTTTGGGCTTTGTAAAGGCTAGCTTGGAGACCAATACTAAATTGTCAGGGACTGTGAGAAATATTTGGCGGACAGCATTCTTCCTTCAGGGTATTGGAAAGGAGTACTATTCTCCTTACTGTCTGAAGGAGACACATTATTAGGCCTCTAGCTGCTTCTGCTGATGGAAGCTACTACAGCATTTTTCACAAAGGGGACATGTGCCCCAGCCAAGTCCCCACTGAGTAAATGCTTTCGATCTACCTAATTCCTTCTTACAGCTTCCACAGAACATGGCTTTTTTCACTGCCTCTCCCCAACTGTTGTGTAGTACCATTCTGTGCTTCCAAACACCTGACATGTCATTTCTGTGATAGATGGAAGGGTTCGCACAGATTATGTGGCCTCTTGGAGGCTCCAGAGCTAAAGCCTGTCTAACTCTGAAATTTTAAAGCACAGTCTAATTTCCTGGAAATTCATGTAGAAATGAATGCATTCTAAAGCTGAACTATGTTAAAAAGCCAGTGGATCTTGCCTTTTCTGGATGACTCAAAACCACGTTTCTGCTTCTCCTACTGAACATTATGAAGTTCCTCTGGTTTGAAATGTTCAGGCTCTGCTGGCCTACTGAGGTGTTTTAGTCCCCTGCCACCCGTCAGTCCACAACACAAACTGCCACGGGGCAGTTTTACATAATCTGGAAGGAAAATTCCAGTTTCAGTGGCAAGAGATAGAACCCCAAACCAGTCATCAGGGGAAGCCCAATGGAAAGTGTTCAGGGACAACTCAGCACTGTAAGAACTGACGGTGAAGAAGAAACATTTCCCTATCTTCTCCATCCAACTGCCTGGTTGTGCTAAGAAGCACAAGACAGTAGGAGCACTAAGTAGGCACTACAGTTGTGCAGCTTCACTGATTGCTGGCACCGATGTGGCTTCTGACCTTGAAAGCTAGCCACTCCTTTTTGCAGTTCTCCTTTCAGGACCAGGCTGGCCCTTACAAAGCCTCAAAGTACCCTGAGATGGGGAAGGGCTAAAGGAAAAAGAAAGAAGGGACAAAGAACTGATTATGGGGGACAACACTGAAATAAAAGGAAGGGATGTGTGGATCACAGGATCAAACATGCATTGAGAGAGAATGGGATGGAGGGGACATCAAGCAGAGCACCCCCAGTATCACCCATCATGCCATGATGGCATCTAAGAAGCTGGTGGATGCAACCCACTGATGGAAGAGGATGATAGCACAGGCAGAGCTCCCACAGTTTCTGGGATTTACCACCAAACTTCCCACACTGGGGAGGTGACAAGGGGGCCCCTTGACTTTTTGAGCTCATTAGGATCCCTGAAGCTACATATTCAAGCTTTACCCCCAAAGCCTTTTACATTAAAGCTGAAGAAAGCACATGAATCCAGAAGTTGGAGCTTTAAGAAGCACAGCAAATATTGCAAAGCTTGTAATAAAAAATGCACCTGGCAATACTAGCAACCTTCCAGGTGCTAGTTAATCTTTGGGCTGCTTGGCATACAGGGTGAAAGGCCTACTGGGCAGAGAAAGCTTGCAAGCTGAAACAGGTCTGGAGATCAGGGTTGCTTTAATAGTAGTTTCCCTGCTTTCTCATGATGGTTTTAGAAAGCAATGCATGTACCACACAATCTAGAAGTCTAAATTGGAAGAGCTCTGTGCCCCTCTTCTCATCTTCCTCTTCCTTTCTTTCCAGGTATTCAATACATGCAGCACTAAATTTTGCATTAAAGTATATTGTGTGAAATTGCTTACTTGAATATACAGTGTAAACAAGTGTGGGTTCTGACCGGCAGATAGATTTGTAAAATATATAATTTTTATGTAAATGGTTGTAAAATTATCTTTGTACAGAACATTGCATTTTGATATAGTATCCTTTGTCTAGCTCAGAAAACCCCAGCAACGAACAATGCAATGCACAGCATACACTTTTTCAAAGTATTTCTGGCATGCTCTTTCATTTTGCATAGCATATAGCTTTAGGCTGTATTACATGTTATATAGTAACAGTCAGTAACATTACCTTTTTTTTCAGATGAGTCCATTTTTTGTTACACAAACCTGTTAAAGTAGCTGGTTTGTGTGTGCATGTGTGCATGTCTGTGGATTTCCCTCAAAAAGAAACAAAATGATAAAATAAAGCATGACAACAGTAAGTTTCTGCATTGAGATTCAAGCTTTTGTCAAGTTCAGGCATACTTTTTCCCCTCTAAAAACTGTCGGATTGACTTTCCTCTTGCTCACACCATGTTTATATTATTGCAGGTTTATTGATTCATTGAAGACACGGTCAGTGGATACCAGAAAACATGAGATTGAAATCAAGTCCAAAGGCTATGCTGTTAAAATACTGACATAACCCACGTGGCAGGAGTGCAAGTATGCATAGGAAGGTGGCCAAAACTGGGGATATGCAGCAGGATTTGTAAAGTCATACCAGCTAGCCTTTAGGTTTCCACCAGACAACAGAGAAAGCAACTGCTGTAGTGCTAACATTTCTGCAGTTTTAACTCTGAATGAATGGCAAGCAGAAAGAGGACACCATGAGTGGCATGACTTAACTGTTCAGGTACACCCCGGGATATACAAACAGCAGACTACACTCCAAATGAATATATTTAATGAGTCAATAAATTTTGTCCCAATTTTGGTAAGACCTCAAATATATGATGTTGCCCATATTGCTGAAGGAGATTCTGCATTTCATGGGGGTTGTTGGAGAGCAGCTGCCACCATTGCCATATGGACAGTAACACAGCACCTGGTTCATTTATAGATCTGGCGCTGCACTGGAGCAAGCCAGATCTGCTGAAGTGACCTGCATAAAATTACCCCATAAGCCTGGCGAAAGCTAGTAGACCTCCAAGACATTTTTCACCAGACCTTAGCAAAAGGTCTAGAGGTCCTGAGCTCTGGGCTAGCCTCCAATTTTATGAGGACTACACTTTGCATTTCTTCTGCTTGTGCGGGGCTTTTTTACAAACATCTTTTTTTTTTTTCCCTCTTTCAAACGAATCATGTCCTGCTTTAAACACTACAAAAGAAAGAAAAGAAAATACAGGAAAACATGCAAGGTTCTGCATAATGTGTATAAGAAATGAGTGTTTATCACTGTATGAACACCTAATTAGAACAGACATGTAGCTCAACATCAAAATAGCAAAACTACGGGTTAAAGCATGCAGCATTCCACAGTTAGTACTGCAAAGATACACACAAGAATGTGTAATGAAAACCCTATGAAGTAAGAACCATTAAGCAGTCAAGTAAAAAAGTCCTGCAGAGATGAAGGCATGCCTTAGCTGGGCAGCCACTCTAATCTCTTCATTGCAGTCCTTCTCATTCTCCACCCATTCCCAGTTATGCATTTATTTCCCGTCCTCGTAGAGATGTAGGCCTGCAACCTGAAAAGACATCTGCCTGTCTTTTAATTGAACTGAGCTTGTGGGCATAAGGTATACTCAACGCAGACCTCTAGGGATAAATGCTGACCTGGTTTGTTAGCTCAGACCCAGCATCACACTAATGTGGTTACACTGCTTCCAAGCCCAGCTGGCTTGTGCTGGTTAGCATGGAGCTTGGGAAGAGAAAACCTGTGATCAACAGCACTTATCCATACACCTAGGAGGACAGGTTGCTCTGCGCAGAGACTATCTGTGTGGATGTTTGGTTTTGGATAGCATTTAGAGCAGTACATAGCAAAATGCTCACAAAGCCTGTTGTTCTCACATATCTATCATGGGGTAGTATCTTAGGTATCTTGTGATTTATTCTTCCAAGCAATGAGAACAAGAGCCTCTGTCCAAGTCCAAACATCACATTAGCCTTAAAAGTGTTACCTGAGAGAGTATGAGGGTAACAGAGAACTCATGGTGTAGTAAAGACTGACACTGTCTAAGAAGATGTGCACAACCTTAATACAGCATACACTTTGTACAGCATGCTACTTATAGGAAGGCTTCAGCTGGCAAAAACATCCAAAATTTTCTGTCTCCTGGAGGTCCTGTTCCTAATGGTCCCTTTTCTGGCTCCATCTCTTTTTTAGCACTCCACCGACAGATACAAGCCAGTGAGCAGGGTTTCAGAAGTGGTCCTATCATCCCTGCCTTGTCCTTAGCCTTTTCCTCAGGAAACCTTCTTCCCTGCTGTGAATCTCAGGTGTCCATTTCTCCTCTCCTGTACAGGAAAAATGGCAAACCATTCCCCCAATATCTTCTTGCAATATAGTTCCCTTCTTTCTTGCAAAGACTTTCTCTTTCCTCCACATCCTACTTTCTACTGTTCACTTCCAAACTCAGCTAATCCCTTCCTGAGCTTCTGGAGTATCCCACATCCCAGATGCCACTACAGTTTATTCCTCTCTCATACTGCCTGGGGATCTGACTCATCATTTTTGCGATTGCTCCTTTGCATCAAAGCCCCATCTAATGCTTGGCCTCTCCACATGAAAAAGTGTGGTCAGAGGAGATACGACTATCTAGCAAGACCTGGAGATAACAAAAAAGGAGACGAGTTAAGGCCACTGCTTTCACTGGGGTTTTTTTGGAGTCACCTGAGATGGTCTATCCCGGGCAAGAACAGCAGCTCAGGACAGAACCTGCCTTACGTCAAAAGGTGCTGCAGTCTGCTGCAGGCTTTTCAGCTGGTGAGGTACATGCCATGTATTCCCTAATGCACCCTCAGCAGTGTCGGGGACACACGCCTTTTCTCTGCCTTGCGCCATTTTGCAGTTGGCCCCACTTCTTCCTGAAACCACTCCTGAGCAGCACCCACATGAACTGTCCCATCACCCAGACTGCTCAAACAAAGGAACAGAAACGGGTGTGAGGAAGGCTGGAGGGAGCCAAACACGCTGGCCCAGATTCTCAGCTCTCACGCTGCTGATTCACTGGTGACGGTGCTGCATGCATGTCAGTAGATTAGCTGCCTTATTCCACTATCCATTTTTGTGCTTCCCGGAGAAGCGCATTCGTACATTCGCCTCTTTTCCAGACCAACCTGGGCGCGTTCTAGATGCGGGTGACCCTCCCCATTTAATTCTGCTTTCTGAACTGTGCATTTTGAATGCTTCTACAGTGCACCGCGTGCAATTAGAGACAGTCCCACAGGGCAGAGGTGCAGGCTGCATTCTGAGATATTCCTCTGCTGTCGAAAATAAACAACAGCCTCTGAGACTATTTCCCTGCCAAAATAATTTTAGCATTTCACTGTCACACAGCAGGCGATCTGGGTGGGGAGGGAATACGCTGAGAGGTGCCGCTGCGCCAACCTCGGGAGGCTGGTTATTTTAAAATGCACCAGACAATTAATTAATTTTCCTTTAAAAAATGTTGCAAAAAACGTAGTTCGAGGTATTACACTTTCATAACAAAGTCTCTATTATAAATGAGCCTCTCCTTTTCAGACAGGGCTGTAATTAGATTGCCTGTGGTGATGATGAATGGCCAAGGTGAATTCATTTCTGGGGAAGCGCGCAGCAACAGCCCGTGTCCAGAAGGCAGGGCTGCCGCCGGCCGCCGCCTCAGCCAGAGGCCCCGCCATTACGGACAGCAGGGAAACCAACTGCCCCGCTCGGGGGGGGGGGGTTGTGTGTGA
>JANZLQ010000061.1:11445573-11475427 GCA_026212715.1 Elanus axillaris
CCCGGCTGTGTCCCCTCCAACTCCTTGTGCCCCCCCAGCCTGCTCGCTGGTGGGGTGAGGAGCAGAAAAGGCCTTGACGCTGTGTAAGCACTGCTGAGCAATAGCTAAAACATCAGTGTTATCAACACTGTTTTCAGGACAAACACAAAACATAGCACTGTACAAGCTACTATGATGAAATTTAACTGTATCCCAGGCAAAACCAGTACAGCTGGGAATGTCTAAGCTGTATTCAGACTTCCTCCACCACTGTGATAGCTATTCTGATGTGCAGTTCAAGATTGGGGGGGATTCAGTCCCCTGCTCTTCAGACCTGCCTGTCAGGACAGACAGAGCCAAGGCATCGAAGTCAAGCACTGGTAGGGTGCAGCCTGAATGCAGTCACTTTTCTGCACTGGGGAGCAAAGGATTCTCCTCCCCTGAGGTTTTTTACTCCTCCGTTTCGTCCTGGAGGCATTTACCATCATCTTCTCCACCCAAGTGGCATACTTTGGGAAGGATACACAATCCCCTGGGGTTGTCACTGCAGACAAGTTGATTTAGCAGAATTCAGAGAGGCGACAGTGTCTGTGAGGAGCTAGGATGTCTCCCCGGGCCTCCTTGTAGCACATCACTGGCACAGGAAGGGCTTTGCAGGCAGACAGTCCATCTATACCCTGGCCCAGCTTCCATTAGCTATTAATTGCCCTGCAAAAAGACTACCTCAGGGCTCCTCAGCCTTTTCCATGCCGTGATCACTTGTTTGAACACAAAAGAAGATTTTTGACCTTTCCTCCCATGTCTCCCAGAAAAAAAGGAGGCAGAGGGAGAGTGTTCAATCTCCTGCTGCAGGCTGTAGCCCAGAGGTTAAGGGACTTGGAGCTAGGACATCTGCATTTCTTTATAAACAGCATTTTTAACACCGCAGCACCAGTAGTGGTGAGCAGAAGAGCTTTGCTCTGAAAAATGCTGCCACGGTGCACAGCCTAGTAGGAGACATGGTCTCTCAGCCTGTGAGTAGTAGCAATCCAATATACCTGCAGTAATAGCTGTGGTGCTTAATGATCTCCAGGTCAACGCCACTCTGTCTAATCAACATTTACATGGTGTCCTTGAGAGCCCGGAACACCTTGGGGAGCAGCAGCATAAACCCACGTTTCCCGTGGATCCCACGGACAGTGACTGAGTGTGCTCTGCAGAGCCATTTAACAGCCCTCCTGCTCCAGAGCCAGCAGGGAGCTGGGGGAGAAAGATAGCAAAACCAACCTCTCCCACTATCTCTTCTCTCCACGTGTCACAGTGACCGGCAAAGGCGCCCTGCCCTGCACACAGTAATAAGCTGATAGCAATGCTCTCCTTGCCTTTTGGATGAAGGATGTGCCAAGGGCAGCCCGCTATGTACCCACAACAAGGCAGCAGTACTGCCAGCGCTGTCTCTGCTGCAAGGTGAAGGCATCACTCAGAAAGCTGAGAAAGTAGTCTCTGCCATGCCCAGGCAGGCTGGCAACAGAGCTCTTACTCAGATCTTTTATCTTTGTGCTAGGAGCTGGAATTAATCTGAGGATTTTGGAATTATTATAATTTGTCATGAAGATGGAGTGCAGAAAGTTTCACAGAGCAGAAATGTACGTGAATTCACTCACTTCCATAACATCATTCACACAAACCTCTGAAAAGAACATTTTTTTCTTCTGTGTTTTATTTTTGTGTATGAGTTAGACCCAACCACCTCCTTAGCAATGCATGTGTGCGGGCAAAGCCAGAACTCACGCTAGGGTGGCCTGATGCCATTTCGGCTTGTCTGGAACGTTGCCAAAGGAGACCCGTTTGGGTTGCATCTTTTCGGGTAGGTAGGTTTGGTTTCAATTGTATTAGACAATTACAGAGGCAGAGTGAGGACTCGTGGAAGATGTCTTGTTTTGCTTTGGTAAAGTTGTAAGGTATAATTAAAGCGTGGGTGTGTAAGAAATGTACAAGCACAAAAAGGCCAATTTAAGGATGCATGTGCAATGGTAATTTATGGACCTAATTTGTAAGTATTTGACTTCTCTGTCTTAATTTCTACCTTTTGTAAAATGAAAAATGGGCTTCTTGTATATGTGATACAGCAGTTGTTTCTCTGGTCTTCTCCCAGTCCTTCCTGTCTACCCCCAAGCATAAAGTCTGCATGTCAGTGTCTCTCACCACTTTGTTAACTTTGCATATGAATGAGCAAATTCAAGATACAAAAGAACTGTGAAAGCCCGGTTACAATGTAACTATGCTTACCTGTATGCTTAGCAATTTACCATTGAAACTGGACTGATGACAAAGGAATGTCCTTGTAATGGAACTAACTTGTGAAGAAATGAAACAAACCTTGTCAGGAGAAACTAATGCTGTTTACATGTTGGGCAGGGAGGTCCATGGGCTGCAGTTGTGCGAATGCGCCTTGATGTAGGAGAGGTGCAGGGCCCCAAGCTAGGGCCAGAAATGGAAAGAGTGATAGGTACAGCCCTACTGATAGTATGCTGTACCCACCATAAAAAGCGCTGCAGATTGCTAAGTAATCACAGCCCTAATCCTTCTGGGCATGTGCTCAGGGGTGCATGCGCTGCAGTGGTAGCAAAGCCATGCCTCAGCCATTGCTAACTCACGATGCAGAACGCTCCAGGAAGTCCCAGGTGCCTTAAGGAAATGAACTGGGATCACCAAACACCCCTAATACCCGGTTGCTTCCCTCTGATAAACTGTATTGCTTTCTGTTTCCTCTCAAGTATCAGAAACACAAAACTAATGCCCTGTTCACCTAACCAGTACAATTCCCAGGAAGGAGATGGAGGAGGACATCATTGTCTTTCAGCAACTCCCACAGTGCAGTGCAGCTTGGCAGTCGCATCCTTACACACCTCTTCAGTTAAACTCTTCTTCTGCCCCAGTGACTGTTTGCAAAGACTGGCTGACTAGTGACAGCATCTAGTTAGGAATAAGGGTGAGGCGAGGGAGGTAGTTATCCTGCTTAGTTTGCATGACGTAAAGCTTTCCATTCTGTCCACATAAAAAGGAGGGAGATGGAGGAGAGAAAGTTAAAGGAAAATGTCAGTGTAGAATATAAAAACGGTGGCAGTTGCAGGTTACACTGTATAATCAAAACAACTTGCGTTGTGCTAACTACCTTTGACAAATAATCAAGGGCTATTTAAATGCAGCTGCTGGGGTCAGTCCAGAATGCCAACAGCCCCAGTGCAGGCTGGCAGAAGGAGAGAGATGCTACCATGGCTTCCTCAGAGCTGCTCTCTTGACTTAGCTTTTGCAAAGCAGCCACATGGTGCATGATCCTCAGATCAGCTGGGAAGCTCCTAGTCTTGCTCCCAGTCTTTTCCCCAGAGACAGAGAAATCACCGAGTCCATTAAGGCATCTCGTCTTCTCATGACAGACCAGCCTCTGCAGCAAGAGCTGGCTCCCCTCAGCTTGGGTACCTCTGCAAACACACATGGGATGGCCCTGGTTGTGCTACCCTCTCCTCCAGCCTCGTACCTGTCTGATTAGTCAACACATTGAGCCTTTCTGCTGGCGTAGCCCATGTGGCTATGAGGGTAGGCCGCAGGGCAGTCATGGCGGCATGCAAAACCATGCACCCTGGTACCTCCCTTCTCCCGGGACACGATGCGTTCCCGTCGCACGGCTGACACCCGGGGGTGTCTCTCATAGGACTTCCCCGGCACCCTGTCATTTGACCAGGAGTGCAGATATGGCATGGCTAGATGTGCACGTGTGCGCCCCCAACCCTCACCCTTTTTTGCCCATTTTTGTGCACCTTTGGAGGGGCGGGATGGTGAGGCAGGGCTGACCCTGTGGTAAGTCTCCCTCTGGCACCAGCAACCAGTTGCCCGGCTCACAGGAACATTTATTGCAGACATTTCAAATCACAGTCAGAAAACAGGCATCTGCTTCGCTTTGATTTTAAAAGGAGCCAAGTCCCTTTTCCGAATTATTCAGCTCTCAAATTTCAAAGGCAGGGAGGAGACCGCGTGTGCAACAATCCTGCTTTATTCACTCCCTGTAATTTGTGGTGTGGCTTCTGCTCCCGGTGTCAGGGAGTAACTTTTCAAAGAGAATTAAAGAACAGCAAGCACTGAGCGCCTCTGGGTGAACAAGCTGTTTTCTTTACACCTGAAGACATTACAAGAGAATCTCAGCCTCTATTAACACAACTGCTGAGCTTTCATGGTGGCAGAGGAAAGCTTTTGAGCATGAACTCTGACTGCTCAGAAAGCAGAAGTCAAATGAGAAACACGGAGAATATGTCAGTCACAGGAAGCCCATTAGCGCAAGCATGGAGGGATGCAAACATGACTGAATCCAACAGCAGCCTGTTTGTAAATGTTTGTAAATACTGTTTCATATCACTTGGGTATTGCAAATCCTCTAAATTTTTGCTTTCCCAGAATTCCTGCTCTCTCCTGAAAACTCCCATTGGTTTCAAGCTGGCATCTCTCAAGGTCACACTGGTCTACTATTCACTATTAAATCCACCTCCCACGAAAGAAACCATTAAAAGCATCAGGAATCAGATCGCGAGCCATTTACTGCAGAGTCTGTTTCTCCCACTGTGTTTGCCGTGCTCTTAGCTAGCACAAAGGGCTCCTGATCCTGAATGGGGCCTCCGGGCACGACTCTACATGTTAAACAGTAATTATTTTTGGTTAGTTTCGTTTTAAACAAAATGCATGAAAATCAGGGCTTGCAGAACTCCCCAGACAAAAGGCAGCTTGCGTTATCATAAGCTGCCCCGGTCTGTGGCAGACCATTTGCATTGCCTCCTCTGGCACATTCTGGCTCTTAAGGAGGTCAAACTTGCCTTGGCTTTCCCTAGAAAAAATGTTGTAATGCTTTGTACGACACTTGTTTTTAAAGTAATTCAAAAAATAAATATGACTATCTCTCTGCACAGTTTATTTTTATGAGTCACAGAGAATTGTATTAATTGCTTAATTTATATTTCCATCAGGGTCCATCAATTAAGAGGAATCGGTGGTATTATTATCCTTGTAAAACACCACATCAGTCAAAAATGAAGCAGAGTCAAAGGTCTAACTGTTAATCAGGTCACATTTCACTTCCTGTTGACATTTTTATTTCCCTTGCAGAAAATATTTGACGTTAAGTCTCAGATTATGAGCACTATTCACCCAATGCAAACACTGCAGAGAAGTAGTTGTGCTGGTGCAGCTGGGAAGTATGCACCGAGTCACTTGCAAGGCACCTCTTTAAGCAGCGCAGGGTGGATCGACAGCTATTCATCTTGATGATGAATGGGAAATCACTCCAAGGTGAAGGTCAGATTTCCATCTGCACCTCAGAAAGCAAGAAACAAGACCAGCAATGGCAGCAGAGGTTGTTCTGTTGTGGCTTTGCTGCAAGCTGAGCAATTTGAAGAGTTTGGCCAAGGAGGCAAAAATACCATAATGTCAGAAATGCAATCAAGTGTTTACTGGCAATGGGGAAACAGTAGGCTTGGCTTATGACACGGCAGACGGCAGTACAACTGTGGTCAAGGATTCACCTTAAAACAAGGCATCAAACAGGAAGGACAGTTTTGTAGTTAAGGACATTGGCTAAGAGATAGGGAGGCTTTCAGTTATTCAGAACTAGATATTCATATGCTACTTGAGCAACCTTGAGCTGGTAATTTAGTTCTGCTGGGGTAAACTGAGCCTGAGAGAGGTGTAAAACATGCCAGCCTGAGCAAGAAGATGTCGGGTGGCTGTTGCACACTGAGCAATACTGGGAAACACAGACCCTTCTCTGCCTCACAAGTTTCTTCCTAATGGACTTGTTAATTTACGTCAAAGACACATCCCATGATAGTTTTCTGACTCAGCATTTACTACTACTCAGAACATTACTTGTTTGCAGTCTGTAATCAGGATCTAATAATATTTTCCCTTTGTTCATCAGTAACTTCCCAGAGAAGTCCCCAGTACTGTCTGTGGAATTTGAGTACTGTGCTCTGCTGTTGAGATAGCTGACTTATACTTTGAGAACAACGTCTCCAACAGCCATACCCAACGGAGCTAGTTTAATCTCTTTCTTTCCTATTCACCCTTTGCTAATGCCTCCTCCTCTCTCTTTATGCATATTTTCTCACACTGTATAGAAATAAAGAGATGCTTTACTTGTTATTGGTCCCTTCTCCTGCACCCCCCTGTTAATGCTTTCAAAAAGTGATGCAGAATATTGGAGTTGTTTGTGAACAATGACAGCACTGCACTGAAAAAAAATTAAAAATCTTTATTAAAACATTTTGCTTGCACCAGCACCTGCAAAGGTGAATCCACTGTTGATACAGCCAAAGCCAGTAACTTTCTAAAACTATGTTTGCATTTTAGCATTTTATTCATAGTTTTCAAGCTGAGCATTATCTACCTCCCTCCCTAACTCTCTGAGCTGCAGAGACTAAAAAAAGGGGAAGAAACTACACAGATGTGTCCTTTTTCTGAATCAAACTTTGTAAAAATTTCAACTGTCATTAGGAAGCTGAGTTTTCTGCCTGAAAGATCTGTAGAGAGCTGGTAAGATCTGTTTCAGAGAGGACCAAAAACTTCCATTCCTGTGAGCTGGGGTGGAATTAGATCCATGCTGTGGTGCAAAGTCCATTCCTATGGAGTATAACACACCTGCCAGAGGTGTTCTGTTAGCAGCAAAATCTGTAGACCTTGCCTCTCTTTCCTGCCCACAAAAGGCATGTTTGAGTAGTACTGGTTCTCAGATAAGCAGATATTTCCTCTTACACATATTTACTTTCTGTGGGGCGTGTGGCACCACATTTTCTCTACAACAGCAGTCTCAGAATTCCCTCTTCTTTAAATTGCTCTCTAAACTCCCAGTTTGACAACACTGCTTAGAGACCACTTTAACTCAGAATAAGGTTTTTTTTCAGATTCTGCACTAAATCTTTATTTCACTGAATATTGTACGTGTTCAAAGTACATACGTGAAGAAGGGAGGGGAAAGAGAGCTCTTGCTTCTGGCTGAGAGGCACGTGTGAAAAAGTGTGGCTTTGCTGAGGCCAGTGAGAGTGATTGAAATCGCTTTGCAGTCCCCTAACACTCAGAAGTTTCCTGAGGTTTCTGGCTGACTCTCAGGCCCCCAACAGAATCAGCAGATAGGGACCTCTTCTGTTCATTTAAAGCAGGTCTTTTCTGTGTGCGCCCCAGGTGTCAACCTTTTGACACTCCTGTGCTGAGACAAAAAATAAGCCCAATTCCAATCCCCTTGATGTATATAGTCCACCTCCTGGATATAAAGACAAAGGTAGGCAAATAAGACCGCCAATATACATAAATTTTTTAGTCTTCCCCAGAGCTGATCCACTGTTGAGCAATCAGTTGCTCTTCATTTCACGGCAAGCCCCCGTCGGCTCCCAGCACTGCCACAGCTCTCTGCAGTTACTTGGGTTGTCTGTCCTTTGGGCCCCTTTTTGTCCCAACATAAATTTTCAAAAGCCGCCAGCTTGAAATTTCCTCCTGATACAGGTGAAGCCTTGGGTAAATATTGGCATCTCCCACCGCAAACTTCTGTATGATAAAAAAAGGTTTAGCTCTGCAACCTAATTGTGAAAGAGCTTGTTCCTTTCCCTCCGTAATATTGCATAACTGCAGCTGAGTGTGAAGGGAAAACAAGTGCATACATCTGTATTTTTCCCTATGCATTACCTTCAGAGAAAGGATGTGGTTTCTGTTACATCTCTGTCTGCAACAGATGGAGTAAGATGGTTTTTTTTTCTTGTGTATGACTATAACGTCTTAAAAGCTGCCTTCCCAAGTTGATCAAGCAAGTCATGAAAAATGGTCTGTTTATAAAAATGATGATTCTGATTGAGTTAAGGCACTGTAAGGCAGGCAGTACTATCCCTAAAGAGAGAAAAAGAAAGGCTTTATGGAGAAATATCTTGTTTTCCTAATAGCTTGGTTCGGAAACAAGTTTATAAAACACATTAAAATCCCCCAGGGGCTTCAGGACTGCAGTGTTTCTAAACAGTCACATTTACCTTGACCTTGCAGTTGTAGGATAAGGAAAGATTGCCTTCTTTTTAGCCCTAGGAATACAATCCTTGGCATTTATGTAGCACTTGAAAGCTTAATAGCTCTAGAACCATGAACTGAGAATCCTCACAGCCCAAACAGAGCAGCGGGTTCAGGCACCTTTACCATCCCCTGTCTTATGCCCCTTTCCTCGTCTGCCCGAACAGAGAGCCTGCCCTGTGGGGCTCTTGCCTGCCAGGGTCAGAAATTCTCAGCAAGAGTCCAGCAGGCTACTGAGAGACACAGGCCAGTCGAACAAAAACCAGCCTGTTTCATGTAGGTTGCAATGAACAACTTCAATTTTGATCATATTCAAAGTACTGCTAAGGGCTGCTGAGTGGAGATGCAGGATTTTCACTTGTTTGATTTGTTTGGGTTTTTTGAGATGTGACAATCAGATTTTGTAATCCTGTTGTCTGCTTTTAAACCTTAGGAAGATCTTGGTTCCCACCTCTCACCATCTTGTTATGCAAAGAACTTGGAAAAAAAACATGGAAAGGAGAGGCAGGGACCAGTATGTGAACAAGATGGAGAGACTAGACCTTCTCAGGTTCTAACATGATCAACTTCTTTGTCTCTTGCTGTCCTCACTAATGCCTTGGGTTTTTTATTTTATTATTTTGACTCAGCAAATTAATGGGAAAGGGGATGAATATAAGGCTAGCAAGAGATATCTCTTAATGTCAGTTCTGTAAAGTGACAGTGCTTTATTTCCTTGGCCACAGCACCAAGGCAGAAAGTTCCTTACTGGCTTCACGATCATTAGAGACAAACTATACAAGTGAAGACTGCATTTTGTTTACCAGAGGGTCAGTCAATGTCCATCCAGCATTCTCATGCTCACCCAGAACATAAAATTCTCATCAAATAGGGTAAAATGTGGACATTGGCATGTTCCTGTGGCTCTCGTCTTCTCCATGAGACCCATATCAGAAAAACAGCTCACCTTGTCTCCTTGAATGGCAGAGCATGATGGTGGTAGGCTGCCCAGTGCATGAAAAAACCACTGCCTCCAAACTGGGAGAGCCCACCGTCTTTTGAGAGGGCTTCAAGAAGCTTCATGGGGTGTTACCTGCTGCCCAAGCACTCTGTAGGTAAAGACCAGCAGAGGGGAATGAAGTCAAAGGGAAGTTTATTTTAGGGAGACTTCACTCTGGGAAGACAAAGTGGGAGATGATGATGATGATGATGATGGTGGTGGTGATGATGATGATGATGATGATGATGATAATAATAATAATAATAATAATAATAATAATAATAATAATAATAGGCTTCTAGCATAGCCAGGAAACATTTATCTAAACAGGCGAGTCCACAGCAATATGTACTGTCAGATATGTCTGTCCTGGTGACTAGACCTTGCACCTCATTTTCACTCCTAGGTATGTCTTTTTAATTGTATAATTTTAACCATTGTTTTAGATTTATAGCAACTTAGAACACTGGGATCTCAAATCATGATGGGAACCCCTCAGATATTAACTCAGTATGGATATTAACCTTCAATTATAATGCACTGTTTCACCCAGCTGAATCATTATGTTGGATTATTTAAAACAAAGACTGCTATTGAAAAAAAAGACTTTTTTTTTTTCATATTAACTCCATTTTCCAGAGGTAAGACACCATTTTCCCAAAGCAATGAGTATAAAAATAAAAAATTGCCACGTCATCTTATGCATTATATAGTACTTAACTGAGAAGAATAGGCATCAATTGTAGAGTTAAAACTCAGTGGATCCCTAGGAGCTGCTATGTAATCTTACTAATGCAATTATGATTCAAAGCAAATTTTAAAATCAGTGCCTTTATGACTCATCATCAGCAATGCATCCCTCCGAAGAGAAGGCTGACCGTGAAGTTAACTGATGGATGCCTCTTCTGTAACGGTGTGCAGGGCAAATCATTTTACAGCACATTCCAAAGTGCTGAATGGACAGGAGAGAGGCCAAACCCCTTTGTGATTCCCCTGGGAACCAATCCAGAAACAGGTGGAACTCACTAGTAAAAAATCTGACTTCCTGAATAAATTGTTACATTTTTCTCGGTCAGATCCTCTATATCCACCAAAATGAGGATGCTGCAGTAACCTTCCCAGATGAAATCAAATGACAAAAACACCCATGCTGGGGAACTAAAACTGTATTTATAATTTTTTTATACCTTTTACCAGCAGGCAGAGACTATATTGTGAAAACCTCTGGACTCCATCTATAAGCCTTATGGTGGACAGTAGCATAGATTAATCCTTCAAGGAATTCCTTTAGCCTAGCAAGTTTTGACAGTCTTCTGCAGATCTACAGGAAGTTATAGTTTGACTTTTTCCATACATAGCATGTGCTTGGTGGTCAACCTTTTTGTGATAATTTCTTTCCAGAACTGTGTCCTTTACATCATAACAGAGGTTATAAACTGTCTGAGTTGTAACCAGTTTTTCCATGAAATAATTTTGGGCTGCCCTTGTGTCATTCTGAAAGGACTGGACACAAACACTCTGTGGATGGGGAGGTGGCTGCCAACAGGGTATGTTCTTAAGCTCTTAATCTCAAAGACGTTAAAACCATCCTGAATCCTCTGCATTCAGAGTCAGAAAGTGGAATTATCCTTTTCCTTACATCCCGCAGTGAAAAACCAACCAAATAAGAAGGATCATCAAGGACCTTCCTTCAATATAAAAGAAATCTGTAGTTCTGGCTGGATGCTTCCCATGATAGTGGTACCTCTTTTTACTAAAATAATGGTGAGCTAATCCCAGTTAGTGGAGGACTTTCAGTTTAGTAACTCCTGCCAATGAGCATATATGGAATACACTATAACACGGCATGGCACCAAGCTGGAGAAAGTCATGAGTCATTGCTGGGCCCCACAAGGCGGACAATGGATGAGAACAAAATTCTCCTTCCAGAGCTTTTTTCTGCCAAGGACTATGATCAAGGAGTGTGGCATGGCCGAGGTGGTGTTGGTGGGTCGCTCCCCAGGGATTTGCAGTGATGGCACCCTATTTCTGTACCAACGTATCCAGATACAGCAGAGAAGGGTTCCCTGAAAGACAGCCTGCAGAGATTCCTTAGTGAGAACAGCCTGACAAGTCTGTCCTCTGCCCAAAGCAGCTCACTTCAGCACAAGTCCTGAGACACCTGATAACAGCACCCAAAGTTCAGTTAAATATCTGCAGATAGAAGTCACTTAAATATCAAGAAGGAACCAGAAAATAGGGCAAAATGTAGAGAAAAATGGTCTCTGATAATCTGGCACGCTTTATGTAGAGGTATCTCACATGGAGAAGTTAAGCTGGGAAGGCTTACCATGGCTATACAATCTAGAAAGCCTCCACTGGCAGTAATGTCATTGTCATTACTCAAAAATATAGCATCCCAAATCCACAAAGAGTTGGGATCTTTCTGAAACAGTGCAAATTCAGAGCTGTCCTGGGCATGGGAAACAAGTATCAGGTTTGCTGAGCTGGGAGATGGGTCATAAAGTGGGAAAGCTCAGGGGTTAATTAGGCACAGGAATACATACATGGCAGTAAAGCAGCTGTTGAACCACTCTGAGATTTACAGGGACATCAGGATGAAGGGAAGAGACCCCAACATGACCTCTCAGAGGTACCAGAGGAACATCAGACATGACCCAAGACACTGAGCCAAAGCAGACTGGCAGGGGCCAAGGGCAAGTGCCTGGCAAGCAGGAGGTCATAGAATCATAGACTGACTTGGATTAAAAGGGCCTTTTAAAGATTGTCCAACCACCCTGCTGTGGGCAGGGACACCTTCCACTAGACCAGGTTGCTCCAAGCCCCATCCAACCTGGCCTTGGACACTGCCAGGGATGGGGCAGCCACAACTCCTCTGAGCAGCCTACTCCTGTGCCTCACCACCCTCAGGACCACCAGAGGCAGTTCCCTCAGCCTGCCCTCGAGTGCTGTGTCCCATGGGCCCCTCAGCATCTTGAAGGCCCTGGGCTGGACCCACACCCCACCACCATTATCTTTCCTGGACTGGGGAGACCAGGAAGGGACAGAGGAGTCCAGATGCAGTCACCAGAGTACCAAATAAGAGAGCAGGAAAGCATTTTTACTGTTTTTTTCTTGTTTTCTTTTTTTAAAAAAATATTTATTGCCAATCTTGAAAAGAACTCCTAACAAAGCAGTTAGTAAGGACCTTAATGCTAATACTGAAGGCCAGCATTTCTTCCTGGCGGAACTGCAGTCTTCTGCTCCTCCAAAGGAACAGCTGTCTCTCTAACTTCTTTGCTTGACCTGTTGTTATTCTTTGTGCACCGCCACGGAGGGTCTGGCTTCATCTTCAACCACCCATCAGGCAGCCTTCTCATCCTCAGACTGAAAAAAACCCACCTCCAGGCCCCAGGGACCTTGGCGGCCCTCCGAGGAACAACTCCTGTCGCCCAGGGCACAGCAGCCCAGTGGAAGCCAGGTTGTCTCATCCCCTGTTCTTGGGGCTCAGAGCAGAGGAGATGGCACCCCTTCAGAAGGGATTGAGGGAGATGGGAAAGAAGGACTCCCACCACCTGTGCCAATCACAGAATAATTGCTGATTGCCAGGAGATGTAATGGGTTATTCTGCAGGATGGCCAGGTGCAGAGGCTGGGCCGATGGTATGGTGCTGGCCAGGTGCTCCTGCGATGCCGCTGCCTTGGTGTCATGGAGGGGAGCCTTGGCACAGTGTAGTTGTGCCAGGGGAGCCATGCTGGAATTGAGTCCACTTCCATAAGTTCTTCTTGATCTTCGGATGGATCCACCTGCACGGGCTCCACACCACCAGCCCCATGAGCGATGGCCATTGCTATCATGCAGCTCATGGTGCCCCCCCCCCCCCCAAGGCCACCTTCACTTCCTCTGTTGCTCCTGCAGCCATCTCCCTTCTCTGCCACTCCAAGGTGGGCAGCTACCCACCTTGCTGATCTGGGACCTCTTGCTTCAAAGCATTCTTGGCATGAGAGGGCCTCAAAGCTCAGCAAATTGGGGGTCAGCTGCTGGGGTCCCTGTATCCATAGGGCCTGGAACAAACAGCAGTCAAGTGGCCCATGACATCAGGAGGCCAGTGTGATGGCGATTCATGTAGCCAAAGACGGCTGTTCTGGGAGTTGGGAGGCCTGTGGCCTCAAAGTTCCCCTACTGTGGGAGGAGGAGGAGGGTTGGGGGGGCTGAGGGCCTCTTTGCTGGGGATCGCTCCCCTGTGCCATTCTGCTGCCCCTTGGGCACAGGGACTGTCTTCCACCTCCCCTCATCTGCCCCCTCCTCATCCTGTGCCTGGAGTCTCTTGGATGAGATGGTGGCAAGAGTGGGGGGGGTAAGGGGTCCTCAGTGACCCCCCACCAACCCAGCTCCCTGCAAGCAGCACAGCTCCCTGCACTTCACAGCAGCTGCGAGGGGGCGAAGCATCCAGACACCCCGCCATTGGGAAAGGGAGACCCAGCCGGCCTCCGCAAGGTCTCCCTGCACTCCATAACAGAACTGCTGATTGCCAAGTGTTGCATGGGCACCTCTTCCCTGCCCCCTGGCCTTGCCCCTGGAGCATGGAGAGGTGCCATCTCCTCTGCACGGAGCCCCGAGGGAAAGGGGAGGAGAGGGCCTGGCATCTTTTGGGCCGCTGCGCCAGCACGACACGAGGAGCCTGTCGGAAGGCCACCAAGGTGCCTGGGGCCCGGAGGTGGTGGGGTTTCTTTCCAGTCTGAGGTTCACTCTTGCTCTCTTCCCTAGTTTTAAGGACAAACCTCACAGCTTTTTTTTTATTCAATAAGAAGGAGGAGACCTATGTCCTGGGAAAGACCTTAATAACTTTTTAAATGCCTTGGCTTGGTAGTTGTTATGAATTTCCAAGTAGATGCAACTGCTGCTTCCCATTGCTATGAGAGTACAGACTATGGGTCATAACCACCATTCACAAAATTTCCCCTGAAATAAGCATGCACTGATGTTTTCTGGAATGGCGTGGTGCATGCCTGCCTTGCATCATCTTCTGTACTGGGCCGTTAAAAAACATCTGAGAGAATGACAAGATAGTTTCCTAGGGCATGTGGAGGGAGTCTGGCATATCTTCATAGCCTTCTGGGGAGTTTCCCTTGGAAATCTGAGTTGAAAACCTACCTGTCCCCAGCAGACAAGTCAGCATCACTATAGGCTTCTTTACAAATAGGTGAAGAACAAGGTAAAGACTACTGGAACCATGCTTCAGAGCCCATGTGGACGCCCCTGAGCACACAGCGGGCTTGGCAGGACCGCAGCAGCTGGCAGGGCTCGGGGGTGACTCTGCCCACCTCCAGAGCTCACCTGGTGTGTCCCCAGTATGGCAACCAGCATAATCAAAGTAACTTCTCCGTCGTGATGATTGATGCTGCTGGAGGATAGGGGTGACTGGGAGGATTTCTTAACAAGACCATGGGTTGGGTTCGTTTTTACCTACAGTAACCTTTATTTCCCCATGTTTCCTTTCTGGCAAACATGTGATGGCAATGTGTAAAAGCGTGAGGAGTGAGCTGAGCCTCCAAGAGCAGACTTTGGCGCACATACGGGGATGTGGGATCCTTGTTTTTTGGTGGAGCCACCTCAGGAACACAGCGCTGCATTTCTTGTTTATTCACAGCATACATGCTGCCAAGGCCTCATGCTGGTCTCTGCTTCTTGTTAGCTCTTCAGCAGCTCACCAGGCCCCAGCTGGCAATGGCTAATTGCAATCAGCAGGTGAAAAATGCAGTGTCTCGGCAACAGAATTGGCTCCAGCTTTGGAACACATTCTGGGAAACAGGGAGTGCCTGGAAAAAGAAAGGGAGATGCCTTAAACCTGAACTTCTGTGAAAAGCATTTCTTGAGAAAGACATCAATGCTCAGGACAAATCACATTTGCTTTTACTGGAAATTATAATGGAATGATTTAGTGTTAAGAGATGGGAACCTTTCAGCACTCACCTCTGGTGGTTTCTAGTTACAGTCTAATATTACCTCATGCCTTTGTAACATGGGGTTTTTTTTTGCAAGGCTGTAAGCATCCTTCTGAATCTCAAAGGACAGAGAGGGTATAAAGACTGTCTTGCACTTGGACCAGCAGTTCAGATATGGCCCAGAGTCTTAGTGTCTGAAAGGTGGCCTACTGACATTGGCCATCAGCCTGTGGCCTCTGGTGGTGGGCAGTTCTCCGCTTCACTTTGGGTGTTCTTTGGGAACCTGGGATGCCAAAGCCAACTTATGGCACAAGAGTGTGGTCTGTGTCTTGTAGCAGTGACTGCTTTCAGATGATTTTGTCTGACCTAAAGATATCTCTACCATCTTGTCAGTCAGAGCCCACAGCAGAGGAAACAGTGATTAGATCTGCAAGTAGAATTTGCTGCTTTTTCGCCCTGAGAAATAGATCCTTGGAGGTCAAGGTTGAGTCACAAAAGCTGAGAAACTTGCCAGGCAGCAATGTAAGTTTCTCTGTTGATAAATTTGAGAGGACTTCCATTTCCATGGCTAGCAATATAGTATCTTGACAGGTGCTCAGTTATCACAGCAGTAGGTATGTTACAGGACATAGAAAGCTATGGATGACAGATACATGTTTGAGCAGCTGTATGTTTTGACAGGGTATTGTGAACCTAGGATTCCTCTGAGGTAGACGAGTAGGCTGTTTCTATGTGGTTTAATCAATGAGAATGAAGATTTCAGTCCTGCAAAAAAAAGACACCACCTTCTTCCAAAAGAAATCCCACATTACCTCCCATGCAGGGATGGCCAGTATAGTGGATATGTGGTATTAGCATATGTCCTGAGCAGTTCCCCATCAGTGATGCTGCATGCAGCTGCTGAAATGAAAAAGCATCGAGCAGCCTGGGAACAATGGGAGAGATACCTGGTTTCTTCTAATGCAAGCAGCATGTATGTGTTTATTTGTTTGCAATTGTGCCAGTGTTACGGGATCATCAAGGGCAAATTCTGCTAGATACAGATCAGTGCATGGGCAGAAAAAGCAATTAACGTTTTATTATCATCCCGTTCATATGCAATTAAAATAGAGTTGATTCTCCTTCAGATAAAGATGCATAAATAAATAGAGACCAGATTGGGGTCCTAAAGTAGACAAAGGTATGCTGAAAGTCGTAAAAGATCACCTGTCAATTCAGTCGCTCAGGCTGAGAAGCTGCAGGAAGAGGTGACTGAGACAAGCAGAACACATGGGAAATGGCAAGCCAAACGGTGAGATAGGATGCATGCAGCTTTCTTTTGTTGTTTCAAAACCCGATTTTAATTGCTGTGGGTTTACAGATTAATGAAACAATACACTTCTTCCAAAGAAACAGCTGTTCGGTGGGTAATTTTAATCACAACCTGGTGATAACCTCCCACGGGAGTTCATCTGAGCTGCCAAATAACTTTTTTAACAAAGAGTAAAGATGGTCACGAGACTGTAGCTAGAGAACTGAACAAGTGGAAACAATTGTGCAAATTGAAACGCAACTCTGTCCCTTGCATGCATATCTCTGAGTAGAGGGAAAGGCTTGAGAACACAGATCACTTTGTCATGAGAAACAGCTAGTACCAGTATACACACAATCACTATTGCTAATCATCAGCTGGTGCGAAATGGCACAGCACATTTGATGCCAATTGATTGCACCCCAGCATGCCACCCATTAAGCAGTTTATTGAAGCACTCAGTTTGGATATGCTGCTTTGAGGCAGCCTCTACTGCTGAAATTGCTGGCAAATGGCTGGAATCAGGTGCTTCTTGGGTCAACTAGATATTGGTCACTTAGCCTGACATTAATTGTCCCAGCAACCACACGCTGTAAAAACAGGCTTCTGCCTGTCTAGGGTAAACAGCGCTAGTGACACTCCCTAAAAATCAGACGACCTGTCTGGTGAAAGCTTTTAGAGCCTTTCACAAGCTGCAAAAGAGCACATAAGTGATCGAAGGCGGTAGGGTGGGTGCATTATTGTTCTCATTAGAGCATCATCTGCCAATTTATTGCAGCAAGAAGCCAGCAAATGCAAAGCCTTCTCAGTGTAAAGAAATCACCGTGCTCTTCATGTAACATTTAAAATATTCAAGGTTTGGGCATGGGGTTCTGTGAATGTGGCTCTTGCTGAAGCCTGGCTCTCTGTTTGTAAGAGCAAAGGAAGGCAGAGGAGAGGGCAGCGAGGTGGCCGTAACAAAGATCCCAGCACGTGGCTGCAGCGAGGGCTCCTGAGGGCACCGCAGGCGCCAGCTCAGGGCCCGGACTCTCTGATAATGTAAAGCACGTGGGCTCCCCAGGATTTCATTATATATAACAAAAAAACGCAGATTCTCACCAGACTGTTAATTTTTATGTATAAAAAGAAATACATCACTCTCTTAGACGCATGCTTCCAGCCACACATTAATTTGATAAGGTGGATTGATTTTTCCCCATCTTCACTTACTTGTGGCCTAGATCCTGTTGCCTTTGAAGTGTGTGGTTTCTGTAGTACAGGATCAAACGTGTTAGCAGCTCTTGAATTAGAAGAATCCCACACTGCTCTTCTAACAACTGTCCATCCACAAGCAGCCATCTGTCTCCCATCCTTCTAATGGACAGGCTAATAGTTTTGCTTAAGATACACTGGTGGAAGAAATCCTCTTACTTGGGGAGCAGGTGGGGTTTGGCCATTCATTTACAACAAAATTTGTGCTATAATCAGCAGTTCATCCCATGACTGCTAGAGACCAGGACTTTGATAGACCCTGTGCAGTAGCAACAGGTAACCCTAGTTTTGTTCCTTACTATACAAGCTAAATAGTCAGGGACTGCAGGTCATCGTGGTGTGAGCAGCTCCGGGCACCCGCTGAATCCCTACTGGCATCAGTTGATTGCAGGAGCATCGGAGGTGTCACTCCCCGGCTGGCAGGAGAAGCTGGAAGATTTGGTGTCTTCACTGACCCCTCTGGGGCTGGATTTGGCTGCAGTCTGGCACCTGCACAGTGAGGCCTGGGCAGCTCATTGGGAGCTCTGCACACTACTGTAATATAGATGCAACAAATTAATAAAGCCCTGCGATGCTCCAAAGAGCTGTGTGTGCTACACATGAGGCTCTTTGCACCTGCTAGGGATGCTGTAGGTTTTATATGAGCAGCTATTGCACTTCTAAAAAGAAACTAAATTTTGGAAGTTTAGGGAAGTGGCATACACTTGCCCTACCCTCAGGCAGACCTGAGGTGTCTTGAGATGGACCTGAATCCTCTCGCCTCTTTGCTTTCTCAGCTATAGCAGCCCACCTCCTTGGAGAGAAGGAAACTGGGGAGAGCAGAGGAAGAGTGGCCAGGCTGTCCTGACGAGCTAAGGATCCCCTGCCTCCCAGTCTGCTGCTCTGAGCCCAGCCGAATCTACCTGGTGAAACCTGGCTGTCCACCGGTTTCTAATGGGTAGTGACACACAGCAGCTCATGCCCTGCAGGGCAACCCAGGGAAAGGGAAATCTCAATACATTCAAGTCCTTCCCGCCGTTACACTTAGAAGCGTGAAGCAACGCAGGGGACTGCTGTGTTGTACAGCACTGACCGAATAGCATCTCATTTCACAGCAGTGCAACTGCAGGCTGATGGGGAGGGATGGACTACCTGGACCTTTGCAAAAGGTAAGGGTGAGAGGGCATTTGTAGAAAGGATCGCAAATGCTTTAGCAACGCTGCAGTCCTGCACCAGGCTTTAGAGTGCTGCCGGCATGGGAAAGCATGCTGATCGTCAAAACCTGGAAAGGAGATTCTGAAGCAGCCTCCGTGGCTGCGGAGGGCAGGCCAGCCAGCCCTCCCCTACCACTGCGTTGTGCCTGGTTCGCAGAGGAAATAAACTGCCTGCCTGGCTGCAAAAGCATCTCCTCCAGGGGAACAGACTGGGTAGCTCTGATTTAGACACCACCTCCCAGGGGAGGCTGGGATCCCAGGCACCTCAGCAAATCCAGCCTTAAATGTTTCTAGGTTTTTGAAGTTTTGCCTGCCACTCCTTTTCCTTTGTGGCTGTAGATCAGAGAGAGAGAGAGAGAGAGAGGAGAAAAAGCAGATGGTTTGTCTAAACAAAGGTCAGACTCACTGCTCAAGAGGCAGCAGACCAGTGTTGTTCTGCAACGAGCAGTGTAACACTGTCAGGTCACGCAGCTGGAGAGTCCCCTTGAGAAGGTGAAAGCTTTATCCCTCTGATGCAATTCCTATCTTTTATGAAAGCATGCGTGCACACACACACACAAATTGAGCAATTAAATAGTACTCAGATAGCTGGTACCTTCTAAGTGACTCAGAGAAGATCAGGCACTAAAAGCAGCAGAACCTCCTGCTTAAAACATCCTAGGGGTGCAAAACTGTGCCCCAAACCAGAAAACCTAGTTTTCAGCCAGGTGGCTGAGCCTATTGCCAAATGAAGAGTACAGAGTCAGGAAACACACACAAGAGAGAGCCGGGTAGGGAACTAGCACTGGCTACTCCAGCAGCCGGACCTACCGGGGCAAAGGAAAGCTAAAATTCATTGCTTGCATTGCATCAAAGACAGAGTGAAGCCAAAACGTGAGCAAGCTGCGTAATCAGGTTACGCAGAGTCGCCTTTTACTTCTCATTCTTTAAGAAGGAAGCATTGTTTTCTATCTAATGATGGCTACAGCCAAACTGTAAAGCTCATGGGGGAACAAGTGAAATACCATACTATTTCAGTAGAGCAGACGTCACTAATTACCTTCTTACCTTGTAGAATGTCAAATTAGATGAAAAAAATAGATCAAGGTACTCTTAAGTACAGTGATTAAAGTGATCAAAAGCTCATAACAGCACAGATTGTGCAGCAAGGTTGTAGTTGTGCTCTAAAACCTGCATTTCGTGATGGAAGATAACAACAAGAGGCAAGGAGAAGTGTAAACATGAGTGTTTTGAAATGCTTACATCGAATTCCACAAATCATCCCAAATGTGGACTTTTGGATTTAATCTTGGGCTTCAATCTCAGGCTGTGTTTTTCCAAAGCTAGGCAAGGCTTGTAGGAAGAGGTAATATTCTCTCTTCTGACCTTCAATCATCTTGGCTACAAAACACTGTTATGCCATTATTCTAGAGGCTCATTAATATTCTGAAACATAAGGAGATATTGCAAAAGTTTAAAAGACCCAGGCCAACTTCTGTGTCAGCATTCAAACCAACCTTCAGTTTTTCTTCTAAAGTTTGTATAACCATCCACCTCTCTATCTGGAATAGAAGGACAGATCTCATTACTTCACTATATTTAATATATTGATCTTCACAATGCTACTGTGTGGACTAAATGCTAAGTATCTTTTTACACATTTGGAACAACCCCTTGTAAAGGTCAAAGCCTGGACTTTTCATAGGTCCCTTTAGGCACCTAGCAGAATTGTCTAAGCTAGCAGACTAAATTTTCTGCGTAGTCCATGGAGCAACACGGGCAACAGAGAAGGGTAATTTATTCAGGCTCCCAGCTCCCTTCAGTGGCCCTCAAGGCAACACAGCTTCCTAATTTAGACCGTGCTCCCGTCACAGGGGCTTCCAGTGATATAGCAAGAATTAGGTGCAATAAACCCAGACCTAAGTGACTTATCCAGTGTCATACTGGGAGCCTGTGGCAGGTCAAAATTTAAAGCCATGTTTCCTTGGGTCCTAAACTATTCCATTATAATCAAATTGTTTTGTTGTTTTGACTCTTGTCTCAGCAAGGTAGTAGATGAGTTCCTCTTGGAAATTTAGGTTTGTCCAAGTGAAAAATCTGCAAAAAAGAAATGACAGTCACAGTGTCCATAAGGGTCCTCTTGTATAGGCCATGGAAACAAGAGAACCTGTGTTAAGTTCAGTAGACTTGGAGTTAAACCCATGAACCCCATATGAAAGATAATTGGCTGATTTTATAAAGAAATCCCCCAAATGAATATTATTTTACCTGAGATCATTTATCTAAGCTAACAGAGCCAAATAGATACTCAATGATGTAAGCCAGATTCCTCCAAACACTGTTGCGTTAGTTTACAGCAGGACTAAGTTTGACCCAGCGTATCTAACAGGATGTTTGATAATCAGGACGTCTTTGAGAGATCTGGAATTATTGCTTCTGCTCTTGGCCTTGTGTTTCTTTAGCAGATGAAGGGGGCAATTCTACAAAGTTTTCAAAGAGATTACTGGAAATTCTGGAGAAGATAAGATTAAGCCTGATGAAATACATTCAAGTATTGTCTTTGGCATCCTCATAAAGAGTTGCAAGATAGAAACTCATTTTCTCTTTGAAACTGAGCAAAATTGAACCTCAAGGTGCAGTAACATTATGATTTGCACAGAAAGGGAGACTGCAAACAAATCAGGAATGAGAAATTTTAAAATCAGTTTGTTAAAAAAAGTCTTGTTTTGCTTACTTGCATTTTCTGCCCTGCAAAATGTAATTTCGGAAGAAAGAACCTTCCTGTCCTTAATTTCTTACTGAGAAATTATTTTTAGTAAAAGGTAGGCAACATTCCTATCATACCTCTGTTCATTAGTAAATCATCCGGAATTGCTCCTGTTACTCCTAAACATCTCCATCTTTAGGAAGCAGTCAGTGGAGCTCCAAGCTGTGCATGAGACATAAAGGCAGTGGAACTATGTGAAAACTGCTGAGACTGTGGGGCTCCACAACAGTTAATAGTTTGGGTGCAGAGGAGTGAGTGGGGGTGGGAAGTGGTTATTAACAGTTTGCTCTCTATCTAATATACACCTTGGCAAATAATTCGGAATTAAGAGAATTCAGCCTTTTCCTTGGCCACTATTGCAAGCATGGACACTTGTCGGCATATGACTGAAGGCATACATGTTTTCAGTGTTTACAGCAAAGCATCTCCATTGCTGGTTGTTCTGCTACTGAGAAAGGGAGGGCAATTTTATTTTTTCCTGTATGTGTAGCTAACAATTCCAGGAACTCCAGTTCTCCTCCCACTTCCCTTTTTCCCTTTCCTGGCTCCTTTCCTCTGGGATTTGACAACACCGGCCTGAGGCTCTGGATTACCCCTAACACTGCTTCTCCCCTCCTCCTTCCAAATGCTGTAAAAGCATTCAAAAGTGAAATTTGTGGGTTTGTTTTGCAGAGGAAGACCATGGGAAAAACAGAGATAGCACAGCTCTCCTGGGCTTTCAGCTTTAGGTGCATCTGTGCTGCTCAGTGCGGTGCTGGGCCGTGGTGGGCAGCGTGCCTTCAGAGCCCATGCTAGCCCAGCATACCCACTGTGCTGCTCGACTACAGCCTCCTTTCTAGATTTCTGCCACTTTCCTTAAGGCCTGGCCTCAGTAATCAAAATATTGAGCTAATTCTGGCCCTAGATTAATCCTTGCGGCAGTCATCCCGCTGGCACAGCCTTATGCCAGTAGCAAAGGTAGGAAAGAACCTGATTCCACTCGAGACCCAGGAGATACCTGAGGGGTTGTGGCTGTACTTAAGAGGCTCATTCCTCAATACATCTTCCAGGCATTAAAATCTCAGCATGCACTGAGAGGCTCTGAGAAAGACAAACACAAAATCTGGATACCCTTAGAAATGGAAATTCTGGGGTACAGAGAGCAGTGGGTGCCACAAGCTTTCTTGCTGCCTCTGTGTGTGCAGCTGGATTAAATGCTGGACATGCTTTTATACTACAGCATTACATCCCTTCTGAAGGGCACAAAGAGGCAGCACAGCAGTCAGAACGGCAGGATGTCTGGGAAGGATCTGTTTTTGCTCAGGTACTTCTTACAGCCCAGGTCTATGTTAGAGGAAAGTTTTCCTTCTGCCTGACTGTGAAGCAGGGAGATGTCTGGTTTCCCTGTCACGCAGGGAGTTTATGGCTGATCCCTGAAGTGAACCAGTTCCCCTGATTTCTAGTCTCATGCTCTGACCCTGAGACTGTCCTTCCTGCACGGTTCCCGCATGTGTGTTGTGAGCAGGCTGGGAAGGCAGCCCAGTTTGAGACCATAATAACCTAGACCAGTGGTGCCCAAAAGCCTTTTGGTCACTGCTCACCATGCTAAACAGAGCATGGCGTGTGGGCCACTGCCACGTGCTGCCGCATACCTGTCATGTCAGGTCACTGTAGCCAGGGAGAAGCCAAGTCCCTGCACGGGGGCTACCACACGTGCCACCTACAAGGGCTGCCCCGGGTAACCATCCCAACGTGGTGTGGAGCCCAGCTGGAGATCAAGTCTCCTGGACTCACAGGTCACTAATGATCTGCAAGCGACAGCATGACATGGCCAACAACATGCTGCTAGACACTGAGCAGAGGGTCTGCTTGGGCAGTGATTCACTTCTAGCTTTCTTTCACAAGGAATAGCTTGCGTGCTTTGCTGGCATGGAAAATCAAGATGTGGTATTTTTCTTAAAACAGGGACTTTAGAACAGGTTTTAAAGTTGTTTGAAATATTTTGTTGCATTAAAGTAATGGTGTGGTGTCTCTCCCTGACCAAGCTTGGAAGCTAGCAAAACCTAATTTTGATGTTTAAAGGCCATGTCATCTGTTTAATGCCATAATAGTGTTGGCTGGAAAGCCCTATAAAGTCAAAAGACTTTGGCGCATGCTACAAGGAAAGTTTTGGTTGAAGAAGACAACAGTGAAAGTAGTACAGCCATAACAACTCTGTTTTGCCAGGCATGCACTTACTTCAGTGCCCAACAGGACTGTTTTACTGTATTTACATTTATAAAGTCCTGTCCACTACACCTAAAAGTGCAAAAGAAAGCAGGACAGCAGGATTTTTGCAGCTGTCTTTGGCTTGGTTGCAATTTTTCAGTTCGGTTTTACTCTCCGGCTCGGAGGACTTGTTACCCGCCTCGCTAGACAGGGTGTTTCAGGTCTGTAGGGTGCAGCTACGGCATGCGGTGATGGCAGCTATTTGCTGGGCTCCCCGGTGCTCGGGGCCAGCGTGGGGTAAGCAGCGCCTTTGCATTCCCGCTGATCCCTGCTGGAACAGCGCCAGCCCTACGTGGCCATACAAGTCGGCTTCACTTTCCTTCTTATTTAAAGCTACAAATTAGCAGCCAGGAAAACATTTTGGTGTCAGCCCCTGGCAGTCCTCAATTTCACAGCAAGGAGCAATAGAAAACTGAGAAACAAAGAAAAATGCTAGGAAAAAAACCACGACTAAGCAAAATATCATGTAAGGTAGGTCCTAGCTCCCTTCCCACTCACACTGTAAGATTACTTAGGTCCCCATAGCTTCTTAGTCCTATGGGTATGACAAGAGGTATGCCAGTGTGATTATCTGTCCAAAAATTGTGCACAGAATTTCCAAGTGACAGTCAGGACTGCAGTGTATGCAATATGAGAAAGGAAGCACACTACCCATTTAAGAGGTGGGTGATGATAGCTGTAAGAGACTCAGCTAAGATTTCAGGGCACAGAGCAGGTCAGGTAACCAGTACCACCAAAAAAGGTTACATAGGTGTCACAGAGCAAATTCACTGAGTAGGGAATTGGAGCCATGTGGTATTTAGGAGTACAAGTACTTACAGAAAGATTCAGCATTATGGAAGTTTCTGCAAGAAGCTTTTGTCAAAGCTAGTATTTAATCCAGATCTCCCACATACCTTCCCAGTGCTTAAACTGCAAGAATATACTTGTTCCCTAATTGCAAAAGAGCACCAAGGATCTGTAAGTATTTCTGCCAGTGGGATTGCTGAGTGTTGGCACAATCAGAGAAACCCTTGACTGCAGGCTTTTAAGTGTCCAAGCGGTAGGTCAGAGTGCTTGTTGCCGTGCTAAGTGCTGTTTTTTAATTCTCCACCCAAATCAGATAATTTAGGGAAGGTGGTGCAGATTAAACTCAAGAGTTCCTGAATGCCTTGTGCGCATTCTTAAGAAGGAGAAACTTCCATTGCCCTCTAAAAAGGCCTTAGTTAAGTAAGGTCTGAGTATCACCTTGGAACATATCCTGACTGAGCTGTGCAACCTTTGCTCATGCTGCTGCCCTCAGTTCAAGTAGCCTCTTGGCAAAAGCCAGTTATTGTACTCCCTGAACTGGCTCTGTGTGTATATGCACCTTTGATGTACATGTCCCCTTTGTAGTAACTCCCAACCAAGGAACTCCAAGACCCATATAAATATTAGTTATGGAACTCTAGCACAAGCCTGTGAAGTGGTTTAGCATTTCTCTTTGTCACATGAAGAGGAGTAAACAGAGGGGCCAAGCTCATAAGTGCTTTGCCCAAGATAACAGTTGGTGGTGGAACACAGTCGGAGGAAAAAGGTATCAACGGAAATATGGGATCCTGCCTTCAAGTCCCTGCCTTTTAGCGACAGAGCTGCAGTTTTGAGAGTGCACTGTCTTTAAGACACCACCAGAGTTCATTTGGCCTTCGTCGAGCCTCCCAACTCCCTACAATTTCATTTATTCCCCTTTGAATCCGTGTGCTTACAGGAAACGTGAGTTTGTTCCCAAACTGACTCTGCACTGCTGGTCTCTCAGGGCCCGCCTGCTGCCGGAGGAGGTTTACTGGGACAGTGCAGGGCAGAGGAGGAAGAAGATGCGCGGGGAGCGTCCGGTGGGTGTGATGGTGGATGGCTGCGGCCGCCGTCGCTCAGCCCTTGTGCCACGCAGGTGGGGACCATGTCCATCCCTGGGTGCCACCACCTGGGTGCGACGGCTCCTGAACTCTTCCAAGGCTGGGTGCTGGCACGGGCCACCGGCGCTGCTGCGTGTCCTTGCTGCTGCGGCTGTTCCATATATTATCTAGATGACACTAGCTCGTGTCATTCCTATGTGCCAGCATGCAAATACAGGCAGGAAGGTGGCCAGGGACAAAGGAGAAGGAGCTAAAGAAGTGAGCAGAGGAATCCTTTTGCACAGCATGACCAGGACCACCCCAGTTCCCTGTGGGCGCATTAGCGAGGCTGCTTTACCTCTCACCCCTCCTGACTGTCACCTTGACAGCTGGGTTCCTGTGCACCAGCGTGGGAAACAAAGGCTGAAGGTGCCCCCCAGCAGGCAGCTCACCCCAGCTATCGGATGATCTCCCTCGGCAGGCACTGCTGCCTCCGGAACGCCTTCACCTGTTGTCTGCTTGGCTCCCCCGTCACCATTGATAGCATCGCCACCGTGACCTTGAAATCTTTCTCACAAGTGCCACCCTGTCTCTTAGCAGTGGGAAATCAGATTTTCCTTCCCTCAGCACCACTCCCTGCATTTTCATTTCTGAAGAAAGAGCCAGGGAGGGAATGAAGTTTTTCCCTCTGCAGCAGTGACTCTATTTTCAGCTGTAGCCCAACAGATTGCTTCGCTCTTCAGCCTTATCATCCAATACCACCTTAATGCATGCAGCTACGAAAGGTTACTATTACTGACTGATATCACTGGCGCTGCTGGCTGGGGGTTTTAACCCTAGATGAACCAAAGTCTCCTCTATACCACATCCTTAGTACTCTCTGGGACTTCAAATGATGTAAGCTGTTATTATTATTTTTAGAGTGGTTTTTTTAAAAACAGAAAATACGGTAAGTTTGTTATGTCAGAGGAAGACAAAGAGAAAAGTCAGCCGTTCTCTAGGACCAAATCAATCAGTGGTTTACCATGCACAGAGTGACTGACAGCTCTGGCCCTCTGGCATCATAATTTATTCTCCAGTCTCATCTCTTTGTGAGTATTGCATGTCATGCTTTTAAAAATATATATATAGAATCAGCTAGATGGTTATATTTAGTGCAACTGTAGGTATGGAAGCATTTCTTTTTTTAGCTTCTCTTGGTACAAATATAGAGACAGGAGAGAATCGAAAGGCCCCTCTGCACCTCTTCTGTGCTCCTGCGAAAGCGGCCCCTCCGTTTGGCAGCGTGCCCAGAGGAGTCTGCAGAGATGCTCCTGAGGAAAAGCTCTGGAAGGAACAGGTCGAGGAATGGGGAGTTTACAGGACATTCCCAAATTTCAGCAACAACCCCAAAAAATCTCATTCCAGTGTGGAACAAAACCGTGGTACAAAACAGAAGTTACAATTTCCGCCCCCCCTGGAAGCCCAAAAAATTTATTTTGACTTTTTCAAACCTATTTTGATGCTGTGGAAGTCACTGGGCGTGCACTAGTTGATAAGTGGGAAACCCCAAAGGGCCAAACACCCCTGAGTTAAGCACCCACTCCAATATAAGCATTCTCCAGTTCAGGATTCCCCAAATGCACCCTCTTTAGCCTGCTGGCCCAGGTCCAAGGAAGGGAAGTGCTACCAACTTTGTGAGACCCTTGAGGCTCCCAACCTTTCTAAGCCACTTCCATCCTAGCAAACTGGGCAAACTGGGCAGCTCCAGAGTGTGATTCCAAGCACTGGGAGGAAACCAGGGACCAAGAAATCCGCTGGAGACTGTCGATGTCCCAGCCATATCCCTGTGGAGCGTGTCTAACCACACAAATCTGCATTTTCCATGGAAAAGTTGTTCCAGCAGCCCTGGCTTCAGCCTGGGCGTCAGAGAGGCCCTCGGCAGGGAGCTGCTGGCTGCAGGAGCAAGCGTCGCGGGTGGGGAGTGGGACGCCGTGCATGAGCACCCCTGGGGGATGCCGGGTCCATCGCCAGCTCCCAGCTATTCCTGACAGCTGCATCCCACGACCTGACAGCAACTGTAAGCACTGAAAGTCATGAAAACCAGACAAGTTTAATGGGTACATGGACTTTTTGTCAGATCCAAGCAGAAACCTCTGCTCTGGCCTGAGGAAGGGTTTGTGTGTCCCAATATAGCTGTTTTTTTCCAGGCTGTTATCAGCTTGGTCTGGTAAAAGGTGTTCTCCTTGCAGTTCTCACTGCTTTTCGACTAGCCCACAAGAGGTACAGATATATGAATAGCCTGTTATAAATGCACCGTAAAACCAAACACCTGTTTGCATTTTTTAAATGCTGTTGTCCATTTATATTGTCATTTCCCATTTCTTATCTGTTTGGTATCTACTGGTCTGTCCACACATGAGCATGCTCATTTGTACACGCACAAATCAATTTGCACGCACCCTTTGCTGTGCAAATATGTTTGTTCCTTGGGCAGTTGCATATCACAGACCGGTGACCTCTCCACAGCTTATTTTAGGAGCTGGAGGTAGGTTTTTCACACGTTGACCTCAAACCTACACACACAAAAAAAATCTTTGCTCTTAAACTGTCAGGCCTTGTTTTTCACACTGCCCAGCAAGAGAGAAGGATAAAGCACATGCAGACCTAAGAGTGTATTTTATAACTGTCGAGAAAGTAATAACATCTTCTGCTTCAAAGCAGAGATACATAATCCATGTGTACCTGCCCAGAGCTGGTCTGAGCAGAGCTCCCGCAGGGCTGAGGCCAGGGTGATGGACGCAGTGTCACTGGCTGTTTGGAGACGGCAGCGTTTGTATCCTGGGTATTGGTAAGGGCTTGCAAGTTATTACATCCCTTGCTCAATGGGTGAGAGAGATAAGGAGCACTTTCAGCGGGGTCTAAACAGACGGGGCAGTGATAAATGCAAATCCCTCGTGCTCTGCGCAATGCAGGTAATGGGTCTGCAGCAGCTTCTCCCCGGCGGGAGGGAGGCACAGTCAGGCTGACCTCGTCCAGGAGGACAAAAGACAAAAAGGCAAGTACCTGTAGGACGAAGCAGCTGTGACAGGGAGGGGGAGAGGCATTTTGGGGTCCAGGATCTCAGAGGCGCTGGTCTGCCCTGGCTGCAGTCTCTGGGAGTAGGAGACAGACCACTGCCCGGCAGCAGTTTGGCCAAAAGTGGCAGAGTGCACACATTTATCTTGGTTGAAATCAAGCTTTTTAGGGGGTTTGGTTGAAGTCAACCAAATGTCAGCACTCATCCTGGTGTGGGCATCTCCAAACCAGAAATAAAACCCCGGAGCGTGGCTGGCAGCAGCCCTGGTGTGTTGAGTTGTGTGCAGGTGAGGGCAGCTGTGGGAGCAGCCTCTCAACCCGGAGCAGAGAGGAGGAGATGCCCCAGCCGGCTCCAGGGGCTGCGATTGCTAAAGCCACAGCCAGCAAACATGCCAAAGTCACTGGGACTGGGGAGAAAAGCCCTTGGGACAAAATGAGATGCTGAGAGCCCTGGGTCTAGCCCTGCCGGGATCCCTCTTTGCAGAGGTCTGAATGGCTGCAGTGTGTTGGGTAAAGAAATATATCTTTTCCCTGCCATTTTTCAAGCTTGAAGGACACGTAATCATGACTATTTGATGAAGCTGCTTGTTAATTATGGTTACTGAAAGGTATTTCCCCCTGTGTCTTTCTGAAAGACGTGATGCTGTCCCACAATACACAGCACAGCTCTACACTGTGCAGAAAGTTAGGGCAAAAATACCACCTTTTCCAAGGTGTTAAATGACTAGCATGGACTTGCATACTTAGTATAGTATACTCCGTTCCCCTCTCTGCCACAATCAATACCACTCTGATTTCTTTATCATGGATGATGGGGGATGGAGATGAGCAATCCTGTTCATACCTCAGCTTTGGCATTTTGATTCCCAAACAGCCCATTCACTAGTAGCATAAAAATAATGTAAAAACAAATACATCAAATAAATGTAGCTTGAAGACATCTCTATTACAACCCTGCTCTGTATTCTATAAGCAAAATATGTACTGTGCATACAAACACCAGGGGAATGAAGGGATGCAGGTATTAACACTGACATATCAAGCGGTTCCTTCATGAGGCCATATTATCTATGCAATCACCTACAAGTATTTACATTTCATGAACGAGATTTTCCAAACAACCCCTCCAGCCATACTGCCTCATGCTGTTCTTGGATGAAGTTCCCATGAAGAACGAGGACAAATCAACGCTTACAGAGGGTGTTTTATGAAAGACCTGGCTGCAGCGGGAAGCAGTCGGTGCTGGTGGCTCGGGGGGGGGGGTGGGGGG
>JANZLQ010000061.1:11476465-11510530 GCA_026212715.1 Elanus axillaris
CCACCCCCACTACCCTCCCGCCTTCTTCAAAAGTGAAGCATTTGGGAATGAAAGGTGCTAATACTGTAAAAACTATTAACCTACGCCCCTCTTACTCAAAGCAGGAATCCACATTTTGTGCAAGGACAATTTATATGACACCATATGAAAATGTGGCTTGCATTTTTACAAACCTTTTGGGTTTTGGGGTTTTTTTTACATGCTGACGAGTGGAGCAGGAGGTGGCTGGGACATCCATACAGGATGCGGGAGATTAGGGCTAAACTCCTGCTCTGCCCAAGGGAATGTGATCCACTGCCCCACCTTTTACTAGGAGAGTCTCTTTTTCCTCTGTCTTCCAGCTACTCCAGGCTGTGGGTGCTCCCAGCCAGCTGTTGCAAAACACTCGACTATTTCCTGGCAATGGGAGAAGAAAACAAGTAAGTGCCCATGTGAGGCTAGAGAGACACACAGTTATGCTTGTTAAATAGATAGGCATAGTCCAACTGGAGAAATAAATGAATTTAGCATTCAGCTGTATGTCCCTCCAAGCACACCCCAGCTGCTGGAGTAATTGTGCTGCAGCCAAGGGAGCAAGGCCATGGAGAACGATTTTCTCTCCAACTGCAAAAACCCCTGTGGCCCCTTTGAGGTCTCTTTTCCAATGCTTCATCTCCAATGATGGATACGACCACTGGTCAGAGGGATATAGCTGCTGGCTGAGGTTAATAGGAGGGTTCAGGACACGCCTCGCTGACCTTCCTCAGTCCTTTTCTGTGATGCTTAGGGCAGAGCCACACTTTATAGATACTGTGTTAGCACTGGAGTCCCACTTAAACCTGTGCCATTGGTATCCAGCTTCCTCACAGGCAACAGTACCAGAGCAAATTGACTCGCAGTGCCTTTCCCAATAGCCAGCTGTCCGGGCATTATCCAAAGCTTGGTGATTCTCTCCATTGCATTTTTGTGGCTTTTGAACCAGAGCCTCCCTGAATTTTGTCTTCAGAGCACCGTTATGAGCTTTGCATTTACAGCTGAACCTTAAAGAAGTGCCTGTAAACTAGGAGGAATAAAGCTCATCTTAGAAAGCAGTCCTTGCTACAAAACCAAGAGCACATACACCAGGCAGCCAGTAACAGCCTCATTTACAAGCCCACCTTCTGTTTTGTGGATACTCCAAATATCACAGTTCCTACAAAAGAAGGGGAGAGCTAAGTCCATCATACTTAAGGACACACTCTTAGATTAATGCTAATTAGATAATTATTCCTCTGTAAGGAAAAGATCTGTAGATAAATTCCAGCCCATTATAGACATGGTTCTGCTGGCATCAGGCATTGGTACTTCCACAACAGGTGCCACTAAGTATTTCTCAATTATTAACAAGCCTGAAGCTAGGTGAATGGGTATAGTTGTGTCACAAGGGACACCGTTATATTTGAAAAACTCATGAGTTAAACAAGATTACCTCACAGTAAGTTGGAAATGCTTCCTATTTGCGAGGTGAGAATTTGCACCAGCCCAAGTAAACAGCAGGGCTGAGCCACGGGGGAGTTGATCAGCTGGCGCTGCAGGGTCTGATCCAGACCCCAGTCGTGCATTAGGAAATTCCTCCTCACCTTCCACAGGCACAGAAGGAACCGATAGGATGGGAATTTGCATTGTGTCGCTCGGTGCCAAGATGTCTTGTGGAAATCTCCAAAGAAATCTTGTCAAAAAGCCTTGCTACCAAGGCAGATAACGAAGATGATGAAAGCTCGATAATTTTACATTCCTGTGCTCTCTTTCACTTTAGCCACCTCAGGTCTGTGTGGCCTTCTGATTTGTCTCCTGGACCATTGTTTTCCATTTTGACTCTCAGGCTAGCATGGAAAAACTTCTCGTGGCACAACAACGTGCCCGTATAACAGCCTCTATAGATCTGCTGCTCCCACTGTCGTCCTGTCTAAATTGGGCCATAACTTCTGGAGAAAGGCCTGGCAGGGTGAATTTTACCCACCGCTGGCAGTTTGTAGAGAACCACTACATGTCGCCTGCGATTCATGCCTCCTTCATACAGCCAGAGTGTGAGAAGGGGGCTGAGCAGAAATTAAAATCAGCTTCCCGGGTGCCACTGCAAACAGGCAAAGCGAGCACACTCCCACTGACACCCTTGGGAGGTAGGCACCTATACAGAAAATGGACGCCTCAGCCATTTAGCAGAGTCTGTCCACAGTATTAATGGAAAACTGATACCTACGAGCATTTCCAGAATTGCATGAATGGGGGAAAACGTTTGAATGATATATTGCTGTGCAGGCAGGCACCATGTGAGACCCAGACAATCAGCCTCCTGTATCATGATAATAGTATTTTGTTAGTAGTCTTATCATCTCCACCTCCACAAGTGTTCATCCATGGTTTGCCCCTTGGTGAACCACAGAGTCATTTCCAGTCCCTGGCAGCATGCTCACTGCCTTAAAATGAACAGGGGGAATGATTGCTTGTGGGAAAATAGTGCCCTGAAAGGAGGAACAGGGGGAAAACCCACACCCCTAGCTTTCTCTGGAAGAGCTGGAAAATAGCTCTTTCCTGATCCCTGGGGTAGGTAGATTAGGGAAAGGAGGTCCGAGAGCACTGACTGCTCTGGGCCCACTGAAGATGGAGGGCTGAGCTCTGACCTGGCATCTTTGGTAGAGGTGCTAATGAAAGCATTATGCACTGAGGAGCCATGTGTCGAATACGGGACAGAACTGGGCAGGCTTTTTACGTCTACCTGTTATATGAGAGGTAAAAAGTCACGCAATTGCTTCCTCAAACAAAGATTTGCAGTCAGACTGTGTTCGTGTCAGTTGAAGGCAGATCACGGCCTCCCGAAGGACTTCAAAGATAAGATAACAAGCACACACACAAAAAAATGCGGTCTGCCTTGAATTCCTCTGGAGGGTCACTAAGGCACTGCAAAGCCAGCTGTGGGTTGAATGCACTGGCTTGCCTATAGTCCTTCCAGTAAAATACGGTTGTCTGCCTGCAACCCTCGGTACTTAGAAAAGGAGAGATGGGTGGAACAGTCTTGTCTCTGGAGCAGGGGTGCAAACAGCATCTCTGGATTGACACGTTTATGCATACGATCTGCTGGGCCTGGGGACCACACGGCTTGACCCGCACCATATTGCAACGCAGAAATGGAGAGTGGTACACAGGGTCAGAGCAAAGTTTCTGGATCAGCCTGGTAGTGCGTTCCCGAAAGGAGCCACGGGTGGCTGGGGAGGGCAGGAGTAAGAGAAACGTGGCAAGCAGAAGATCATCGGTCTCATTGGCACCCTCTCGGCTTCTGGCAGATGTGAAACTTGAAGGACTGCCTGAGCTGGAGCTTGCAGCTGAACCTCTGTGCCCTGAAGCGCCAGTTAGTCCATCTTCCCAGCTCTGGCTAGGTCCTCTTGAAACCTGTTTATACTGGGGGCCTCCACATTATCTGGCAGCAGTGAGTTCCCCAGTTCAATTACATATGGTATGGAAAAGAATTCCTTTGCATTTATTACCAATCGGCTGCCTGGTAATTTCAAAGGAGTTCCCATTCTGTCCTATCTAATTTGGAGGATGTGTGCCCAGTGGGTAGACCACAGGATAGGATCTCTGAATTAATTCTATTTTCATCTCTGTCATTCTTCTAAAAGTGCAGGTATTATTATTCATTGGAGTGAGTTTCACCACCAGCCAGCTCAATTAAAATTACCCCAAGCAAATAGTGATCTGGAATTTAGACTGAAATGCAATAGTTGAGACTAATGTTCCCTGTATACCTGCAGAGAACAGGTAGAAACAAAACTAGGCAATAAAGGTTAAAATTCCATTTTAAATTTCCAATGTCTGGATCGATTTGTGCAATTGAAACTGCTGCCGACGTGTTATGAAATAACTTGTCATATAGTAGTAGATCCTATTATATAGCAGAACGCCTGTAGTTACAGAAAGATAAAATGAGATCCCACATGAAAGGGAAAAATGCATAATTTCTGAAACCAGCAATTTACATACTGACCTAAGAACCACCTATTGAGCTGTTGTAATTGTGCAGTTTGCTATTTCTATTGACATGTCCTCATGTCACTTCTTGTTTGCCAGTGAAACAGCACAAAAATCTTGAAAAAATTCAGCTAGACCAAAGAGTGCTTAACAGCCTGCATTAGCGGGTGGGTAACCAAACAGCTGAGAGAGGCTCACAGCTATAAAGGTGCTGCTCAAAATGAGAAGTGGTAAGTGTCCGTGTTAACTGTAGTCTTGGGCGCATGCTACTACTACGCTCACAGCCCAACGTTAATGGGATTTTTTTCCTTCTTTCAGGAGCAAAAAAACACAAGGAAAGCCAGGCAGCCTTTCTGCAAGGGGTCATTTGCATCCAGGATGTGTACAAATCTCTTTACATTTATTTAGAAACTAAAGCAATTAAAACACCCCGGGCCCCTCCTGTTAACTGAGAAACATCATTATGAAGATGCTTATGCCACAGCGGCTTACTATGCTCGGTTTACTGGAAAACTGGAAAGCTTCATTTTCAGCCATTTGATCAACAATTTCCCGAGGTTGCTAATGACTTGCAAAAATCTGCCCAACAGTAACAACCTCGGGGAGACTCCGTTGTCTCCTCTGAGAACCCTTATTTGTTTTCAGAATGAGAAATTTAATTAGGCAAGGTTTTTTGGCGGAGGAGTTCATGCCTTGGGCCCTCAACAAGCAAGCCCTGTGTGACTGCCCAGCACCACACAGGAGCCCGAGCCTTGGCAAGAGCCAAGGACCAACTGGGGCAAAGGAAATTAATTCAATTTTAAACCAGTTCCTGCTGTGTTTTCCCCCCTTCTTGTGCAAGCTAAGCAGCTGAGCTCATCCCCCACCTTTTGCATGAACATGGGCTTGTGCATCGGTTTCATAGCTGAGGGGTGAGGTGGGGGCCACAGTGGGAGTCCACCGTGGCTACTCCAGGGCTGGCCAGGAATGCCACCGCATGCAGCCGGGTGGCATTCCCTCGGCAAGGTGGCGGGGCGATGGCCAGGACGGGTGCACACAAACAAATGCATCCAGGCAGGCGCGGAGATAAGGGACAGCCAGGTGCCACCAGCATTCCTGAGGCCTTTCTCAACTTCCACTGTCCTAAAAAACCCACGCTCAGGAGGCATGATTAGGAATCCCCAAAGACTCTCCATTAAGTCACTAATTGCTGCTAATTATTGTGAGGATGATTTATGAGCGCTGGTAAAGTGCTTGGTGCTAAGGAGACTGCAGAGCAGTGGCCAGTCCCCAGCCGGTGGCACCTGTGACCAACTGAGATGCAAACTTCACAAGAAGCAATTCTGGCAGCGGCCCCTCGCTCCGGAGCCATCCCAGGGGCAGTGAGCAGGATACAGCCCCCGCCGGGGACCACGGGGTCGGGGAGCTGGGGACACACACACGACACATCACTGCTGAGAGCACTTCATGATGGGTGAAGTCAGATGGGGAGAGGGGAAAGCGGTGTTCAGGTCACCCAGGCACTGGAAAGGGTTGAGCTCCGGCTCTTGGAAAAGCCGCCTTCTCCCCCACCTCGGGGTGTTTTTCTCAGCAGAAACAGAGGAGGGGGATGTCATGTTTCTCTGAACAATATTAATAGCCTCTCCTCCGTGTATGGTCTCATCATAGGAGACCCAAGCACACAGACAAGTGTAAGGTTTGTATGATGCATGGGTTGTGCTTTTTTTTTTTTTGCATTTGCTTTTTTTCCCACCTGAATATCTTTGCTTCGTTTAGCTCCCTGTAGAAAACAACAGCCTTTGCCATGGCTGGTTGCAGTGCACTCTTCCCTTTCCCTCCTTTACCAAGATGTGTTTGTAGGCATGCTCCCCAAGTTATTTTTAAGACAGACTGGCACTACAAGGCGCTCAGATTCTAAGGAGAGGAAGGAGATGAGGACAGACACTTGCTTTTTTCTGGCAGGGGAAAGCGAGCCACTGGAGAGTTTCCCCTTTGTAGGATAAGAGATACTCTTCCTCTTCCCCTTTGGGTGGCAGAGTAACACACGTAGCTCCCTACCCTGCAAAGGGAAAGCAACTGCCTGTAGGTAAGTGCCCCCAAGCTGAGGCACTCCTCAGTCAGCAACTGCCTGCCAGCCTCCACCTCTCCATCTGCTGTTCTTTGGAGATTTTTCTTAAAGCAAGTGTTCCCCCTCTCCTTCTTGGCTAAATGAAATGGGCTAAATCAGTGATGGCATCTCCTACAGAGCCCATTATTTAGTTTGCTGTCAAAATCATTACATGTATCATTTTTGCACAATTTTATTTCACAGCGTAAAATTAATAGAGAAGGAGAGGGGGGCTTAAAAAATCAGTTGTAAACAGCATGTTCTGATGTAAATGAACACTCTCCAGCAGCATTGGCAAATCTGCAGTAGAGCCTTGCGCATCAGACTGCAAAGGAAAACTAACCGGGGGTCTGGCTACAGAGGGAAGCCTAGCTTTTTCTCTTTTTTTCTTTTCTTTTCTACAGTTCAAACTGAAAGAGGAAAAAAAGGCTAACAACATGCAGCTGAAAGCTAAATTAGATATCTAAAATTCACTCTGTTGAGTTAGGGAAGGAATTGCTCAACACTCCAGAAAGGATATGCTTAAGGTCCACGGTGTGAACCACACTGCAGGATGTTTCCCTGCATCAGGCCTTCCCAAGGAAGCCCCATCTTGGGCTCTGCCCTGTCTCCATCTCCTGCGCAAAAAGAGTGCAAACCAGAGGCAAGCATTTCCCACTCAGCTCCCGCGGCCGTCAGCAACTGATTAGCAAAAGAGAAACTGGCCAAGATTATTTTTAACCCAACAACATTCATTTAAAGTTCATAACTACACAACTCGTTGATCTACAATGAAGGTACACCTGAACAAAGCCCGACATAAAATTCCTTTTAAAAATTACTTAGAAGTGAATGCAAACGTATATGGGAGTTGGAAGCTCAGCCTCCAGGCTGCTGCCTGTCTGCCAGGGCAGCCCTATGTGCATACAGATTGATGACTCCCTATCGGAAGTCATTCAGAAGGAAAGCTGTGCCTTGCTTGACAACCCCTGATTTTCATATCTGGTATCTGGGCATCACAGCAAGGGCCAGATTGAGATTAGGCAGATCCATAGGCGGATGCTTTACATTGCTTTCTAGTGACAAAAAAAGGGCCCTGGAGAGAACGCAGTCGCTTACCCCAAGGGAGGACACGAAGGGTGACACGCCTGTGATAAGGGACTAGCTCCGCAGGGAAAAAATGATGAACTCACCCACCATGAGTAACTCAGCTGGTAGCTTCTACTTCCTCACTTTGACTCTGTAGTTGTGGAAACCGCTCTAAATGGCAAAATATTACAAGCTATGAGGCTACCCAGTCAAAATGATCTGTTTATACATCAAGGTTTTCACTGAAGTGTCTTAATGACTTAAACAGATGCTGTAAAGCAGGTTGTTGAGGTATCTCCTAAGCTTGCGCTTGAAAGCCCATCAGACACATTGTGGACAGAAAAATGGGGGATTGCAAATTACCTGCTGGGGCTTTTTCCTACCTCTGCCCATGTGGTGTGTTGGCTCTGCCTTTTCTCAGGCACAATGAGCTGTTTGGGAGGGAAACAGAGAAGCTTTGCCTTGAACCTTGCAGGACAACTCGCTGCCTGAAACGATTCACTGAGATACAACAAGCTTTGTTTAGAAACGGATATATCCAGCCAGGAGCCCTTGGAGACAATAAAGCATCTGTTTGACTTCCTCAACGGGTTAGCTGTGTGTAAATCATTTATCCCCACTCTTGCTCCCCCTCCTCAGCTCTCAGTATTTGTATTTTTTTTCTAAAAAAACGTCGCCTGCCTTTCCGCTGGCAAGCAGCTTGGGACACATTGCCTGGAGTCTGACCTCAAAGTAGGGTGGGATTTGAATCTGAAATCCACTCAGTTTGATCTCGCAAGAACCGCCGCACTGCACAGCTTGTATGTCTTTAGTAAAAAGGCATGCCTTGAAATCCGTCCTTTTCAGAGGCCTGTCTCCGTTGTCAGCTGCCATCTTTCGCAAGAAAGATCTAAAATTAGAGAAAAGCTGCCCTCCACTGCTGGAGAATACTGCTGCTGTGACATATGAAAGGAGAAAAAAAGCTTCAAATAAAGGTCTTCTGCTTAGGCTCACGTAACAAGCAAGAAAGGCTTTGGGTCTCTCCTGTCCAGACCGGCGTTTGTGGGGATCTGATTTAAATAGGCAGCCACAGCACCAATGCTTATCTTTGTCTGCCTAAGCATTTATACTTTGCCTGTCATCTTAGGCACCCTTATTTTGATGGAAACCTACAGACCCGAGGGTTTTTCTTTTAAATACCTTTCCTAGGAATCCTGAGGGATGCCAGGACACCCCACTCTTACCAATAAATCAGTGAAGAAGAAAGAAACCCTCCGTGTGGAAAGAGTGGCTTGAGACTCTTTGTATGCGCTGGTTGTGATGAGCTGTGGACACCATCGAGGGACTGAGCTCTGGCTGCAGCCCTGGAGACCTTGGGTTCAAATCTGTGGCCTTCAGCTAGGTCTGGGGTGTCCTCAGGAGCCCCCCAAAACCTATTGCCAATGGTAACACCTGGAGATTAGGGGTCTGGGGCACCTCTGGTAAACCCTGCCAGGTCCCTACTGACCCACCGCTGCTCCTGCCACCATGCTCTCTGTGCACCGCTGCATCCCTCGCTCCGAATACTGTTTTCCCACCCTGGGGGGATTAGTGGGGCTAAGAGGGTTAGAGCTGCTCTAATGTACATGGCACAACAGCCCAAGTGCGGTGCCCAGAGGCGGGGAGCCCTGGGGAGAACCCCTCCTGGTGCAGGGGGGAGAGGAGCCGGCGGCGGTGGCACACCAGGGCAGATGGATTAAGATGATAAATGAGCGCAAGCCTCCCGCTTCCTGGAGGCAGTGAAGACACTACGAGAGAGCAGGATTTGGCTGGGAGCAAAGCGGTGTGAGGGTTTACCTTTTAATCTGTGTGTTTTACAGTGTCCCAAAACCAGAGACCCGGCTCTAACCCAGCAAGTGTATACTGCTGGGAATCACAGCGAAGAAAGCAGGAAACAAACCTCCTTCTTCCATCTCTTTCTTCTCTTCTTCTTTTTCCTGTCCCCCACCCTGCAGCATCCAAAAGACCCACTTCCCCACTGTGTCATCCCTCATGCCTGTGCTGCGGTGGTGATACCACGCTGCAAACTACCTGCCCACGGGCAGCCGGCTCCAGCAGGAGTCGAATGGATTTCCCACAGCCCAGGCTAGCCAGATCCGTCCGGCAGCACTGTAGGGAACAAGAGGCTTGCTGTGAAAGGTGCATCCTGGGGTTTGGGGGAGGAAAACCAGGGGGTTACTTAGTAGGAGTAACTGCCTCAGCAGTCAGCTGGTTGAACAAGAGGTTGTTTGGAAGTTGACTTTAAAAATCACTAGCCAAAGGTGTGCGCACTGAGGCTAAGCTCTCACCTACCAGAGCGCACGGGAAGGAGTGGATATGGGCACCGGGAGAGCGGGAGGACGACAGGACCACTGGCAAGTGCAGAAACTGCGCATATGGGGAGGCTTTGATCTGGCAGGATTACAACAGATCTCTGCAAAACCATCCCAAGTGTGAAGTGCTTTCAGAAGCCCCTTTTCCACATTGTGAACGCAGGAGAGACTGCTCCCGCTCTTCATCCTCCGGGCTCTCCCTGCAGCGGGGCTTTGGCAGCTCCAGCCCCGTGCACCAGCATCGCAGGCTGCCTGCGGGAGAGGCTCTTCCTCGGATCCTCTTCGCCACAACGACACACAACGGCCGACTTTGTCATGTGCCTGGCAAAAATAGAGGTTTCAGTGCACTGCAAATGGTCTGCCACCAGCAACCGAAGCACCAGCGTGTTTTCCAGACCCTTTCAGATCCCCACAGCCTGTGAGACAGCATGATGACAGGAGAAAAACAAAATTAATAGCTGGGCTGCAAGTGCTGGTGATGCAGGCACGCTCAGTACCCCACAGGGCACGCATGGGGCATGGAAGGTAGGATCTTGTGGGAGAAAGCACCTGGCAGCTTAAGGGAGAGTGGGATTTGGTTGCTGGAGTTAAAAGGGACCTGTTTTTCTTGGGCAGGAGTGGTAGAAGTTTGTCTTCTTGAACCATTAAAGTGTAACCAGGATGGTTTGTTGTCACCTGGCATCCCCTCAACGCTGGTATTAATGTTGGTCCTGCAAAGGGATTGGATCAAGCTATTAAAGGGCACGGCTAATTGTGTGCAGTTGAAGGAGCGTATACTTTTAGCATCAGCAACATTTTATGCCTGATTCAAAAGCCAATGAAACCACTGGGAAAAAAAATCCATTTACTCCCTTGAGTTTTCTCCTCCCAGACTGGTGCTATGGGAACAGTCCCACAGGAACCCAGCTGTCAGCATGGCTACTTGCACGCTATGTACATGGAAAACCAGGACACATTGCTTAAACTGAGAAACACGAGTATTAGTGAGTCCGTGTTGCTCTGCACGGTATTACTGTCATGCATGACTGTGGAGGTTTTGCTCCAGAGCCTTGCCTCATCCCTCTCCTACTTCTCTCCTATGTTTGTGGAGGTCTGTCTGTCACAAGAAAAACCTGATTGAAAATGGGTTATTTATTTTAAGCCAAGCCATTCGGATCAAGTTCTTAGGATGTCCACCAACTAAAATACCTGATCCCTAATCTCTGCTTAGCCTCTGACTTTGCACTTGACTTAGGAGGGTGTGAACCTGTGCTGCAGGGATGACTGCGGATGCAGCCCCAGGTCCCGAGGCCACAAGCCAGAAGGTCAGCAGAGCAGAAATGAAGAGGGAAGCTGCCTGAAATCCATAGGCCTGAGGCATGACATCCTTTTGCAGGAAGGACCCAACCTCTGCAGGGGCAGCAGATATTCGCCTCGCCTGCCAGGCACCATGTGGGCTTACAGGTACCGGTGGGAGCTGCTGTAGCTGCTGGCAAACACAGTCTGCTCTGCCCAGGGTTACGTCACCATTCCCAGGCCCTCCTGCAATTTATGAGTAGAGAAATGGAAGTTTCAGTGTGGCTCTTTGGGCAGATTTTGGCCACCCTCAAAGTGTTGTGGAACGCTCATTTCCAGGGCACCTGTATTCTGGCCATACCCAAGCCATGTGGATAGTGATGCATCCCAGTGGCTGGGTGTCTGTGTCTCCTCATGGCCCCTTTCACGGCAGCTTGTCTCGGTTTGGACACTGCACTGTACACCCTCTCCCACATCCCTTCACTTGCTGTGGCTTCCCAGAATGTTTTCCAGCCCAGACAGTGGGGCTGAGCTCCAGCAGGTGCCTTGGATGAAGGAGATGGGAGCCCCAGCAGGGATTCCCCTTCTGCTCCATATGCGTGGTTGCTCCCAAGCCATCCCGAAGCCCACCCTGCCGAGGCACTGACTGGAAAAAAGGAGGCAGAGCTGGCACTATCCTAAAAACTTGCTTCTGCTGCTCTGTGGCCCTGCTCAGAGGGCAGCTCCCTTCCCAGCTAATCATGCCCAGCTGCCTGCCCATCAGCAGGCTGCCCGGCTCCTGGGCATCTGAGCCAGACTCCGTGTCCTGAGGGGTGGACAAAGTGTTGCTGCATCCAGGGGCTTGGTTCTCCCAGCAGCCCTGAACCTTGAAAGGCAGGACCCTCTGCTGTGCAGCTCCTGGGGGGGAAAGAAGGGAAGCCATCAGTCCAGAGCGAAGCAGGTTTTTAAACTAAAATGTTCCTCTTCTGCTTACGTGGGAATAAATGGAAATGGGAAAGGCAAAGTCCTCCACACCTGGGGACAGCGGGGCTCTTGGTGCTTGTGAGCACCAGGATCAGGAGCAATGATGTGCTTTTGCTGCGAGGCTGGAGCGCAGGAGCGGTGCTGTGACGGGGTGGGAAGCTCCAGGCATTCAAACAAAAGAAGAAGTGGACACAGTTAAAAGGATTTTCTGATATTTGTTTAGCTTGGCTGCTACACTTTACTGAAGAAAAGGAAGGTTTTTACTAAAGTTGAAACAAACAGTAGATCAGAACATTAAATAAAGGGTTAGCAAACCTGCCGGTAGTGCTAAGTCAGGTATGCTGATGAGGTTAAAATTTAATTCCACACTGAAATTGGAAATTTCAAGTACAAGTGTTCACAGCAAGCCAAATTATATTACCTACCAAACCTCCAGGTGCTCCGAACAGTCTCCTTCATTGTCATTCGTCCGATCAGTATTTGCAATACTAAAATCCACCACGGAAACAGAGACAGAAGGAGAGCAACTTTTTAGTCCATACAGGGCAGACACAGCAGGGAAGGATGCAAACTGTCCACCCAGCCTGCCATGGGGCCTCTCGTAGGCTGACAACATCTGCAGTAGCATCCAAGCATCGCCCTTTGATCTTCCCCTCATCCCTGTCTATTCCCTCAGCTCCTCCGTTAACTTATACCAAGTATAGGAGTCATTTAGAGGCACTAGTTCAGTGGGGTCAAGAGGAGCAGGGGTTGGGAAGATAAGATGCACCTAGGAGGATTCTGGCTCATGGAGGGATGTTCAGCAGGTAGGTGGAGTGGGACCCTGGCAGGCAGAAGCACAAAGCTCCCAGCACTCTGGTATCAAGCCTCCACTGGGTGCAACACATTAGCCCAGGCCAAAAAAATAAGAGCGTAATGAAGTAACGTGGCTTCTGCTCCGATAGCATCCTTCCACCATAGGAAGTCCTGCGTATTTGGTGAAAATGGGGGCGTTCACCTTGTCATTACTGCTGTGACAAAATGAGCAGCATGAGTAACTCCTTGGAGGGGTGAGTAAGAGATTCGCAGCTCGGGTTGTGCACTCCTTGATCAACATCACACTGTCCATCATCTGCAGCAAAGCCAGGAACAGATCTGGTGATGCACAACATCCGAGTTTGTGACTTATGAGTAGTAATTATTGCAATTAAACAGTGGTCCTGAAATACTCCCTGAGTTACGAATGCTTCTTCACTCAAGTAAACTTCCATTTACCTAACTGAGTAAGGGCACTGCAATTCTGCCCCAGAAGACTTCGTATAGCATTTTAAATGTGTATCCTTAAATTACACATCTAGCTAAAACGCTCTTATAAGTCATTTTCCTAACTATTTGCAGTATAAACGTATTACAAAATTAAAATTAAATGTGCAATTAGCATATAGCATAATATAATGTAAAATTCACTCTTTATAATACTATCTAAAATTCACCAAATAGAACAGTAATGATATGTAACTAAGCAAACAGGATAGGTGTGAAATTAAACAGGATATAGATGCATTGTGTGAGAGAGTTTTGGTGGTGGAAATGAGTCACCTCTTTCTCAACAGCATCGCTACCAGCTACAGCGTGCTGTGTCGAGGGGAAGCAAGACATCCAGGACAACAGTGGCTGTACAAAAATAACACCAGTGCTGTCCCAGCCTGCACTCGGGACTTTTTAACAGCGAGATGTACCACAAGCTCGGAAATGTCCAGGCTGGAGACTTGTGCAGGGTGGGGGTCCCCAAGCTGGCTCCATCGTCCAGCAGAGCTCCCACCCGCCGTCACGGGAGCTGCTCCCACCTGTCTGCAGACAGAACGATGGCTCACGGCTTGGGGAAGAGATGACTGAAAGCTTAGGGGCTGTTTTGACTCCATCCAGCGTTTCTGATCAACAAAGGCAGACAGTGCTATGTTAGAGCTGATCTAGGGCCCGGCTGAATTCACCCCCGCCGTGAATAAATGAGTTGTCTTTGACAACCTTGTTTCAGCATGCCCAGGAAGGGAGCGGTACCCTGCAACCCGCGGGCAGCAGTGCTGTGTCCCACACAGCCAGCCTCCTGCCCTGCACCCAGCCTCAGGCTTCCCTCTCAGCTGGCAGCACCGTCCGAGGGCTCTAATCCTGCTTTCAGGGGCACTAGCACAAATCTGGGACTGGATTATAGCCCCAAATTCATCCCTGGGGTGCCCTGGTTCCAGCCCCTCTCGCTGCTGGCCCCACAGAGAGGAGAAGCTGCGAGGGGCTGCCGCGGGTTGATGGTGACCTTCTCCGAAGGACGGCACCGCTGAGAGCGATGGACCAGCACGCCAGGCTGCCTGACTCCGGCCAGACACCTCGTGGACCGCAGCTCCTTTCGTGTGCGGTGCCGCGCCAGGCTCCCATGGGGACATCCCATTCCCTAGGGGACAAGGATCGGGCCCCCTGACTTAAGCAGCGGAAGAGCTGACTTTGCTCTGCTCTATTTTGCACATTAATTGTTACATAAATGCATTCAAATATTTGTAAGGTTGATTCAAAATGTTGCTAAATCAGACTGCTCAGATTTAACCACCAGAAATTAAATCAGATAATAAACAATCAGCATTTCACTCCTACAAAAGGATGATAATTTTGTAGGACTCTGGGTTTATATTGTCTATGCACCTGCATGTGGAATGTTAGCGATAAAGTGAGATTTGATAGCAAATTGGACTGGCAGACAGTTTTTTGAACATAATTACTCAAAAGAAACCACCCGGAATCAATTTAATCATAGTGCAACTGATTTTTAATTTCCAATGGTACAAAAAAGTACCATTCGCATTAGGCTTTTACAGACTTTGGTTTGTAATCATGGAATGTCTGTATAGTAGCCAAGCTAATTAAATAAATGTTAAGTATTTCTCACTTTGTAATACAGAAAAGAAAAAAAAAATTAAAGGTGCCTCCTAAACAGCAAAATGAACAAAAGCTAATGGCTTGGCAGCCCACTGAATCTGCGTTTATACACAGTCTGTACTTGTTTAGCAGTTGTGAAATTCTGGGACTATTATCAGCAATTTCTGTCGAGGCTCTCCGGACAATTAGCAATTGCACTAACAGACGGCTAGGACACAAAGCCTAACCGCCAGAAAGGAAGCATTGCTGCAAAATGCCATCTGAAATTCAGTGTGTGGTGCTGGTGTCTGTCCTACGGAAAAAGAGGGGGGTGCTCAGGGGCTGGGACCGCAGCCTGCCCTCTCTGCTCTTGTATTTTGAGACGGGGAAGGTGCTGTGCAGCCACCAAAAGGAGCGCGACAGAAGAAGTGCTGCTAGCGGAGGGTCTCGGCACGGGCACCAGCGGAGGAAGCAGCCGCTCACGGCTGCCCATGCATCAGAGGGGAAGGCAGCCGTCAGGGCACGCGGTGACTAGAGAACGAGTCCAAAAACCACATTGTGTGTATTAGGATGAGCAAAACAAACTGCCCCGTGGCAACTTGGTCCTGAGAGAAAAGGGCTGACGCAATTACATTAATTTCATCTGGGATGGGAAGTCGTCCCCAACCTGCTTTTATTCTCTAAGTGATCCTTTTTAACCAATTTTGGTGTTTGTTCTGGATGTCATTCTCTTAGCTGGAAGCTATGGAGGCGCAATGATCTTAAAGCCCTGTATCCTCCTGAGACAGAGATCTGAGATGAGACAAAACTGGATTCTCGCCTTCTCATCTTGCTTTTGATTTAGGGAGGGAGGAATTAGATCCTACATTCGCATGGGGGGAAGCATTAAAAATCATTTCTTCCTCTGAGCCTGTAGAGCATCATGAACAAAAGAATGTAGACCCCGGTCTGGCTGAGGATGTATCCCCCGAAAAGTGAGGTGCTTCCCCTCCCATCCATGACTGTAGCATCCCCCTCCACTAGCAACCCGCCAGGCAGCAGGCGTGGGTATTTCTGATGAAGTAGCCAAAGAGCAAAATAGGCTTTTCTGCTTTTATACTGCCTTTGTGAGGGCTGCAGGAGGACAGACAATACCTGAGCTGACAGGACGCCTGGCAGCCCACAGCCTTCAAACAGCTCCTGGTGACGCTGAACTGGCAGAGTGAGTTCCCAGTGAATCAAGACACGGTGCCGCCGGGCTCTGGGTACCACGAAACAGTGCGGCACTTTGATCTGAGGCTCAGAGCCGAAAGAGCATCACTGAATCACAGCCCATCTCCTGCGTGCTCAGTCACCGGAGGGGAATAGAGAAGCCTGTGCTGGGTACCAGGGGATCCCACGCGACACAGAAAGCCCAGGGATGCTCAGGAAGGTTGCAGGGTGGGCGCATGAGGGCTGCTGGCCCAAGTGAGGGGAATGCAGGAATACCCTGGGAACTGATAAAACAAACTGCGACAACTCCTGAGCCCCACCTTCTCATCATAATGATGTATTTAGGGTCATATGCTGCTCTTCTTTCATGTTTGCAAGGCACCTCAGCATCGCTAGGAGGAGCGTTCCTAGTCAAGGGGCAGCATTTGTGCCAGAAAGCTTGCCCCTGCCCCAGACACATGGGCACCAAAGAATGGGTGTTTATACAAGGCACATAGCAGTGCAGTGCCTTGCTCATCCTTCAGGCCTTAGGCAAAACCAGCCTGTTCCACTATATATATTTAAGATTGATAATTCCTGTCACAGGAAGGCCCCAAGCAGTTGGCCTGGCTTTAATAAAACACAAGTCACTGGTGCCTTCTCTCTTTTGCTCAAGGGTGAAATAAAAGTTGCGCTCATCCTTCGCGGAGCTGGGAAAGGACATGCATCAGAGCATTTCAGGCACAAACCCCAAACACTCGAGGTTAGGCAACCCCCACGAGAGGTTTTTCCCATCCTGCAGGACTCGGCTTTGGCACAGGTTAAACAGCTGACCCCGTGCTCCGGCACTGGAGACCAGTAGCGTCGAGAGCTGCAATGGCCCCACTTTTCTGGGTAACTGTGGTTAAAGCAGCCCACTGGCTCCCTGGGATTAAGATGCTCTGGGGCTCAGTCCCTTCACTTTTGCTTCACAAAGCAAGAAAATTAGAACACCCCCCCCCCCCCACTGCAATATGCTCCAAGCATCCAGAGGCTAGAAGACAACCTACACCAAAGAAAGTCAGCTTTCATTCTGAATGTATGTATTCCTCACTCACATAGCCTGTGTACTGTATTATTGGAGATGACAGACCCTTTCTTTACCATACCTGTTCCACAAAACCCCAGGCAGCCTTCATAGCTCTATGCAGAACTAAAAATGAACTATACCTAGGAATGACATCCAACATAGTCTAACAAGAAGTAAACAAAGACTTTCAAGGGCCTGGTTTTTTTTTTTTTTTCTCTTGAAGAACCCATTTGAGAATGGCAACATCCCCAAACAAGCCTGTAGTATTCCTAGGCAATGACACAGCTCTGCAGGATGGTTAAAAATAAACTTGTTGAAAGGCTCTGCCTCTCTCTTACACTCTGCGGGAATTTCCTGTGACTGCTACCTTCAGGGTATGCTTCGCAGTGACACACAGGGAAATGCTGGCACGCTTCATCCCTCCTTCCTACCTCACCCCAACACCAGGGAGAGGGTCTGCTGGGAAAGGGCTTTGCTGATTCACCGGGTGGGATTTGGGTGCCTAAATATAGGTGTCTAGTGCTATTCGAGATGCCCTAGTGTACCCTGCTTGATTCGTAGCTGCCGCTCTGCTCCGGGACGGTGGGAATTTCCAGCAGATCCTCTGCCGAAACTGCCTGCCGCAGATATCCTCCGGTCTCTAAAAGGGCACAAGGTGCCGAGATATACGAGGCCACCAATGTTCCCCATGGGGTCAGATGGATCAGCCTGGTGCAGACACACGGGAGGTGAGCACAGAGAGCAGAGTGCCCACCCTGTTCCTACCAAGCCAAATTTTATTGAGGTCCTCAGGGTGTGTGAACCGGGATCCTGGCAGATCCGGGGCAGCCAGGAGCTATGCAGCATCCTTGTGGCAAGGGCAGAGGGGGTACAGAATCACCGCCCCGTGAAAAACTAGGAGAGCGGTAAACATCACAGGATGTCCCAGGGCAGCATGGAGGAAAGATGTGCCTCAAACACCGAGCAAAATTCACATCTGGTCCGGACCAAGCTGGTGTCTGCCTTTTGCTGAGCCCTGGTTACGTGCAGAGCAGGGCTGGTAAATGGCTGCCACCTGCCTGAGCTGGACCCATGAGCAAACCTCACGTGTTCCCAGGTACGGGAAGTCTCCCACGGGAAATCACGTCATCTCACTGTCCTCCTGATTAGACTTCTTTCAGTGGGAACAGGTGAGATGCCCCCATATTTTGCCTTCCCTGTGCCTGGTGGAACAGGGCAGGAAAAACTGAAAATATGACATAAAATAAACTCTTTTCCCCAATGAGATATTTTTAAAGTAAAAATATAAAATGTAATAGAAGACTTCAAAGAAAATGAAAAATGTCAGTGTCTTGTGGCGTGGAGGTACAGACACTTTTCCAGCTTATTCAAATTTGGGATCTCTTTACTTTATGGTTTATTTTTTTTTCTCCTGAGACATGAGTGTCTGACAAGAACTGTCTAAACATCTCAAATGAGCTCAGGCCCCATCCCAAGCAACTGAGTACCCTAGATGTTACCTGCACAGGGAAGTTTTGCCAGATACTGTAGCGGGGAAACAGAGAAGACTTCCGTGCAGACACTACTATTGTGGTATAAACGCTGCCTTTGTGTGCTGTCCAGCTGTTTCCCAAGCTTAACCACACACAAAAAGCATTTTTGTTACAAAATAGAAGCATCTACTGTGTGGCTTACGTTAGTATAGCTGAACTGTATTCACACCTTTGCACCCAAACAGCTTTCCCACAAACACAAGGGTGAAGGTCAAACACCTGCGACTGTTTCTCCCGGTCAGAGCTTCATGGACGTTAGCAGATCCGTGGGCTCCCCTGGGAAGAGCAGAGGAAGAAGACTGCTGCTGAGTGACTTGGGGAACCAGCGTCAGGTTAGAAATCACAAAATGAGGAATAAAAAAGAAGCTCTTCAAGGCTTCCTACAGTCTCTAGGACAGCTGAGAGCTTTAAAGCCTTCCCTTCCTCTCCCCCCCCTGTGGCTGGGGTCCCCAGAGCGGTGGCTGAACTTCTGAGGTTTGCCTCCCTCCTCCGTCCCCGGGAGGCCAGGCCACCATTTCAGGGGTTTCTGTGAAACACGTCAGGGCACGAAGGGTTATGAGCCACAGCTCGAAAGCTGCTTTGCTGGTCTGGAGGGAGCCAGTCCATTTGCAGGGAGGATGTGAGCTGTTCATAGGCAAGGCTGGTCTCCAGGTTCCCAGCCCCAGGAGTAGAAAGTTTCCTGTCTGCAGGAGGGCTCTACTCAGAATTTCTAAAGCGAAACCATGACACCATTAATCTTTAGGGCATGTGATGAAAATTGGTGTCTGAATAGAGTTTATGAATCACGGGCGACTGCTGGGGAAACGGGCCTCCAGGGAGAAAATGCATGTTTAAGAGCCGGGCTTGTCCAGGAGCGGGGATCCTGGCAGGTGGAAGCAGCATGCAGGAGCAGGGCTTTTTCTGCAGATTGGTTCCTACTACCAAAGGCTATGCAAGCAGCTGGACACGTATATTTAGCTAGATGAAATGAGAGGGAAACCTTAGGAGCTCACCTAGAGAATAAGTATCAAGAGGTGCTGCAGTCTTTTATTTCAGTACAACTGTTTTCTACCCCAGCAACTTAATATACTATTTTTGTGATAGACATGCTGCCAGTACCCATCAGAGCTGCATGCAGCTGGTGCTGCTGCCATCGACACGGGCCTGTGGGGAAGGGAAAGACACTGGGACATGGATTTTGGCCAGTTCCCAGGGCTCCCTAGAGGAGGCAAGAGGAAGGGTCCAAATCCAGAGCAGAGATGAGCAACACTTTTCTTTCAGCACTCCAGGCACCAACAGAGAGGCAGCTGGGACTTGTCCTCCAAAACCAAATGAGGGATGCTGCTGCCTCCATTTGGCACAGGTTATTTATCAGTTTCCTGAACACAATCCTTTTTACGGGATACAGTATCTGCCCTTGGAGCTTACACAGACATAAAAGGGGAGGCTAAAAAAAGCACCCTGACACTGACAGGCTGATAGCGCAGGTTTGAGGGGAAGGTTAAGCGAGCCTGATAAACTGGCTCATCAAATCGGTCGCAAAAGCTGCGTAATATTGGATCCCATTAATACTTAAACTTGTGTGTAACAGGGTTATTGCCATTCCAGATCGAGCCACCCAGCCACACGGCTTTTTCATCTGTCTCCCCCCATCCCAAGCGTCCTTCCGACGGCTGCCTGGCCCCTTTCAATGGAACCCCTCACCACTCTCATCCCTGCCTCTTGTCTTGGTGGATGCTGCCAAGCTTTCCTGCTGGTTGGCAGAGCTGGCAGGTCTCACCACAGCTGCTCTCCCTGCTGGCACAGGCACACATTTGTCCCGGGTCCTCCAGCCCTTGACACACAGCTGGGGTGGCAACATGGATGAAGAAGGTGCTTGGGGTAGGACCCAGTCCTGGCAATGCTGCAGGTGCCGCTGAAGCTTCATACTACGGTATCAAATCAGAAAGCCATTTAATATCTAGTTTCACCAAGCCTGACAACGCCCGAGCCCTGCTGCAGGAGCAACGGCACATCTGAGAGGCAGATCTCTTCTTGGTAAAACTGCCAAACTTCATACGTTGCAGTCTGATTGTAACTTTTTCAGTATCACTCTGACCCCTCTGCTTTACTGTAAAATGGCTTATTTTGCATTCCTGAAGGCAAATGTGCACTTTGGAAACTTCCCTAACCTTGCCGGCCCTCCCACGAGTGGGCACTTCTCTCATTTCCAAGAAGACATTGAGCAGATCTGTCTGCGAGGGGAGCAGAGAGGGGCAGATGGGGGAGGTGGTCCCGGTCCCGGCCCCATGGGACCCACAGCAGGGGGTCCCCCATCCTCCCGCCCCTGAGCACCCGTCTCCTGTCACCCTGCCTTCAGGATGGCTCTAGCCTCCCGCACTTCATCGACCTCCCCCCAGAGATTCGTCACTTCTTCAGCAGTCTGATAGTCAGGCCATGTGCTCGCTGTTTTCTCCAAGTGTTTTTTGTCCTCCCACAATGTAAATTAGTGTGGGATATGCCCTGGCCTCTCTCATCCTACCTTCCTTTGGGAATATTAAGGAAAACAGTTAATTATTACTTTTTTTCCATTTACCAGTGGCCAACTCGCATCCATAAATTATCCTTACCATGTCTTGCAAGTAAATTTGCTGTCTCCTCCTGAGAGTTTTTCCCTTGCATATCTAAAGAGTTTCTTATTTACCTTAACCTCTTGCACAGTATTTCTTTCATACTTTATTTTTGCTTTTGTGTGTTTGGATCTGAGTACCCACGTGCGTGTGTGTGTTACTTCTTGCACTTGCTCCCCTCTACCCTGTAACGCCTCCCTCCCTTCTCTGGGGTGACATTTTGCACTTCACATATGTCTCTCTCTTATCCTTGATTATTTTCTGTGCTTCCATACTCATCCACGATGCCCTGTTTTAACTCCCGTGGTATTTATTACTGTTTGGCATATAAAACTGGTGGATGGGCCGTGATTTATGTGTCAGTGTTTTTCATCTCCTACCAGTCCACCTCATGTCTTTTCTCTCCTCTACCTTGCGTCATTCGAGCTCACTAATACTTCTCATTTTTCCTAAGCAGCTGCACTAGGAGCAGACATCTCTGTTTCTCCCTCTTTGGGGATTACTTTAGGATTTAGTGAAACCACAGGTTGTGCCCCTCTCCATGTGAGAGCTCCAAACACCCACAACACGCCCCATAAGCACCTGGCTGAGCCCAAATTTAGCTCGCAGCTCCACGGGGCCATACCATCTGATGGCCTCTGCCAGCCCTCCTTGCAGAGCTATGTGGGCTGAGCCCCGCTGTGCTTCAGCCCCGCTCTGCGGCAGGGAGCACAACGCGGCTCTTCCTCACCAGCCGCTCGGGTCGAGAACCGTGCCCACCTCTGGGGATGCTGCGGTACCTGGCCCCAAGCTGCCACTGGCAGTGGTAAAGATGGGCTCTCGGATCAGCCCTCATCCCTAACTTCACTTTCGTCTCAAAGAGCCGGGAAAAGTCAGACTAATTTTGGACACTATTCAAATGACTTTTTGATGCAGGGCAAGAGCAGCACCCAACAGCCTGTCCTGTAGATGCCTGGTTGAGGGCTGGCTCAACACCAAGCTGGGGCCAGTGGGATGGGGCAGGTGTAAAAATGAGTGTGGTGGACCAGACGCACCATAGAGCTCTTTGCAACACCGCAGGAAAGGTCATGGTTAAATTGCGAGGGGTGCTGGAGGGGTTGTAAAAGCAGAGAAACCCAGGAAAGGGCAAAGTGGTGACTCTGCTCTGTCCTCTGGAGATCAGGCAGGGCTGGGTTTATCTCAGCCATCCCAGCCAGGAGCTTGTTTAAGCCATCCTTTAATCTGTCCCAAGAGCTAGGGTCAGCCTCTGATTCAAATCACCGTGAGCCAGTCCCATATACCATTGTCCTAATGCCTTTTATCTCAGTTATTTCTAAACATTCCTCAGCAGCAATTACACCTTTCCTCTCCAATCTCCCCCAAAGTATCCTTTACTATTTACCCACATTGATTTTTTTGCATCCCATTTTATTTATGCCTATTGTGCCTTGAATTACAAAGTGAACAGCAAATTTTCAGACTCTAGCATGCTCCACAAATTGCCCTTTTGCTAGTGAAGCTACTTTACAAACTTACAGAGGGATGTCTTGAAAACGAATCACACATCTTTTCTTTTTTTTTTATGTCAAGCACCTTCCTTTTATTTTGTCAATAGGCAGATGTGACCTCTCATATTCCCTTGGGATACTTCTCCCCTCCTTTCCATGGGTTTCTTGTTAAACAAAGAGCAAAATACCTCAGAAGATGGAAACATGCTCCTTATCCTATATTTAAAAATCTTCAGCCCTGGCTGTGTCTTTCTTGGACAGTGCATTTAAATACTGAAATTAATCCCAGGGAAGAGAAAACTTGTCTGTTTGAATGCTTATAAAGACAAATAGCTTACTAAAGGCAGGTAAATAGTATTTTAATGCAAGCATTTCTGATGTTATTAGAGTTCTCCTTGGAGACCGCATTCCGAGCATACACAATATAGTGGAAATGAATAAGTTGTTCACCTGAAATTCCCTTCATGGACAAGCTTTACGGACAAAACACCTGTTGAGGCAGTGTACAGAAATTACAGGTGAACCCCGGGAGTCAGAGGTGTCCCAAGCCTCCCAAATAACTTCAGTCAGCAAGGCTGACTTTCCTATAGCATATAAACCACCCCAATTGTTTGTAGCTACAGGGAAGCCCAAAACTATGTTAGGTCTGGAGAAGCTTCATCCCCAAACTCAAGAGGAGCAGGCACATTCAAATCTCGTATCCAGCACAGAAGGGAGCTGCCTTCTCTGGGAGCCGTGGTGGGCAGCGGTGAGCGTGGGCTCCCAGCGCTGGGGCTTCGCAATCACAGGAGGTGCTGGGGTAGCAGGTCCTTGTGTCAGCATCCACAGGATGACCTCCTGGGACAGCTCGTTAATTTAAGAGCAGGTCATGGGCTAACAGCAGCCTGTGGACTGGTATTGGTGGATAATGGCTATCGCTGATTGCTCGCTGCATTCAGTAAAGCCTTAACAGATACAAATCTGCTTGTGCCCATTAAAGAGCATCTCCTTCTAGACCACAACTGTAAAGCAAGACATCAACCGGGTCTTTAAGATGGACTTCTTCTGACCAGAGGTAAGGTAATGAGTTAGGGACAGCCTGAAGGGAGAAATCAGACATGCAGTGGGAAATAACCGGTTTGAATGACTAGAAAATGTAAACATACTTGAAGAAAAACCTCAAATGTCTATGCCTTTAGTTTACTTGCTTGAACATGTAGCTTGAATTCTATTTTGTTAGGCAGACATTTCTTTTCCCTTCTTGACAATGATTCTGCCTCTCCTTTCTTTCCCTGCCTGCCATTGCAAAACGTTGCTGCTAACTGGCACTAGAAAAGCAAGAGCAGAGGGGAACAAAGAAGCTATTGTCAAACAAAAGCAGGCATAAATAAATGGAGTTTTCCTGTGGTACTTCTAAAAACTAGACAAAACCTTCTTTCTCTTCCAAAAGAAACCGTTTTATAATGAATCATCCGTTCCACAGGACTTATTGTTCAGCTGATGAATGTGCGTAATGCACATTTACATCAGTGCGGGTGCTGCGAAAGGAGGGTATAGCACAGCATATAGAAAACATGTCAGTTCCAGGATGTGGCACAGACTGTGGCATCTACCCTGCTATGACATTACTTGCAACTGTAGTTTCAATCTTCCATCTTCAGCGACAGATCTTATTTATTGGTCATTATGATGCAGGGTTTTACATATCAATAAGCATCTTTCTAATAACTTTCGTAGCTCTGAATCAACCCCTGAGTGTGCCCAGTGTGGGTTAATAACAGCAAGGGAACTCCCTCTCCGCCAGCTTGAAAATATTCCTTTTGAGGACGGAAGGGGTTTGTGAGTCTCCGACGGGATCAAGTCCTGCCTTCTCAGAAATCAGATGGGAGCTTGGCATTTGGGCTGTAAGGCTTAAGGAGTAAGCAAGCACTTTCCTGTGGGCTTTTCCAGAAGGAGTCCCACCAAAGCCCCCTTCATGGAGGGGCCGTACCTTTGAGGGCAGCTGCTGGGGACATGGGTTCCGGCAACTGGCCCCTGGCAGAAATCAGAAGCGAGCTGAAGCCGATCGCTGAATGGTAACGTGGAGCTTTCTCCTGCGGGAAAAAGGCTGCAGGACACCCAGCTGCTGGCTTCAGTGGTGAGATGGTTACTCCTCATGTTGCTGAAGCTCACCAGGCCCTCTGCAAGCTGAGAGCAAGAAGACAACGATGGGCACGTAGGCTGGAGGGAGCACCCCAGCTCTCCGAGCCCATCACTCTGCACCAGGGCAGGAGGACGGAGGCCAGACTTTGCAGGCAACAGTGGTTTGTCAAGCCTCTCCTGAAGTCCCCCCCCAGATAAAGTTTACCCAGCTTCTTGCTGTGACTTTCTTGCTGTGGGTTGCACTGTGTTTCTGATGTGACTGTCTGCCCCAAGCAGTTGGTTGATGTTATAGAATCATAGAATCGTAGCATGGTTTGGGTTGGAAAGGACCTTTAAAGACCATCTAGTTCCAACCCCCCTGCCAGGACCAGGGACACCTTCCACTAGACCAGGTTGCTCCAAGCCCCATCCAGCCTGGCCTTGGACACTGCCAGGAATGGGGCAGCCACAACTTCCCTGGGCAACCTGCTCCAGTGCCTCACCACCCTCACGGTAAAGGATTTTTTCCTAATATCTAATCTAAATCTCCCCTCTTTCAGTTTAAAGTCATTACCCCTCACCCTATCACTACAGTCCCTGCTAAAGAGTCCCTCCCCATCTTTCCTGTAGGCCCCCTTTAGGTACTGGAAGGCTGCTCTAAGGTCTCCCTGGAGCCTTCTCTTCTCCAGGCTGAACAACCCCAAGTCTCTCAGCCTGTCCTCATAGCAGAGGTGCTCCAGGCCCCCGATCATCCTCATGGCCCTCCTCTGGACGCACTTGAGCAGGTCCATATCTTTCTTATATTAGGGCCCCACAACTGGGTGCAGTACTGCAGGTGGGGTCTCAGGAAATGAGAGTAGAGGGAGGGAATCACCTCCCTTGACCTGCTGACCACATCTCTTTTGATGTCACATACTTTTGCCCATGAGAAAGAGCCTGTGGTACTAGAACATCTCTCTGCACAGATGCATCTGTACGACTGGCTCCTGCTGATCCCTGGGTGGATGCAGGGAAGGGACTACCCGTGGAGGTACCCCAAGCTGGGAGTCAGCCGTGCTCTTGAGGAGGTAGAGCCACCACCATGTGTCTCACCACTTGGTCTTTGCCAGCGCAGAGGACTCCACCTTCTGCTGGTGTTTCCCTCCTGTGGTGTGCCCTCCTCGATGGTCTTCCAGCATCATTTACAGGTGGGGTGTAGGACCCCAGTTTGAGCTCAATCCCCCTCCCCTGCTTACTCAGAGGAAGGCATTTTCTCCAGGCCATGAGTCACCTCTGGAGGTACGTTCTGTCCCCCTCTCCATTTTCTCAGCATCCTTTGAAGGACTGGACAGCAGACCCAGACACAGCGTGCTGGCTGTATCGCTGCCTTTGATTCCTGTACTGCAGGCACAAGATCCACGCCTTTGCTTCTCTCTGTTTATTGCACTGCACCGCACAGCATCCCATTAGCCGTATTCGCAACAGCGCTCTACTGAGAGTTCATCTCGAGCCATTTGCTTTACAATCATTGGATTTATAACAAGCTTGACCAAACCCCAATCTAATTTGAAACTGTGCTAAAGCACTTTTATATTTACTTTAGTAATGAAATAAAATTTCAGTTCTGTTTTTAGAGTGATTTATTTCAGCATCACTACTAGTACAATATCTCATTTGTGTTTCATAAATTGCCATAGGCACGAACAAAATACTAAAACTCTTTTCAGCAAATTACTTCTAAAGAGGATGTTTTCCCCTGTACACTCTCACACACAGACTTACCTTTTCGAAACTAACCGGTGATTTTGGTGCTCAATCTGACATCTATAAAAAGTGCCTGATGTTTAGAAAAGGGTGAATAGCCATCTTTTGACTACCCAGCTCTCTCTAAAGTATCATCTCAGACAGGATACCTAAATATAATGCTAAATTAAATCACTTTTGAAGCTGTGGACAGAAGTTATTTAAAAATAAGATATTAATGTGATCAGAACACGGTCAGCTAGTTTGCAGCACAGTAGCAGTGTGAGATGTCCCTGACAGTCCATGTTTCTAGCCCTAAATTGGCGAGCAGCATCTGATCTCCCACCAAGGACCAGGATAGGTGAAGAGTTCAAGGCAAGGCATCTCCACAAAAGGGATGGAGAGGAGGCACCTCAATTTTGAAACTAATTTTTCCCTTTGGTCCGTCAGTGCCCAGATTTATTAACCTTCCCAACAGGCTGTAAAGCCCATCTATTTCCCTGTTCCAAGCTAACGCTATTGCTAAGGGTGTGAATTGAAGAGGAGTTATTTATGGATGGTCCTTTGTCTAAGTTTATGCTGTTATTTTTAATTTATGTGGTAGTCACCCAGTGTACTGCTAAGATGCCTAGAGATGCATTTTAAAAATTTGAATACATAAATAAATAAAAAACTCTGTACTCAACCAGACCTAAATTATGTAGTACGAAGAGAGAAGCGATTCAATAGACATTAGGGAAAGGACCAAAGGAGCACAGCAGACCAATGCTATTTGCAGACCCAAGAATCCTTACCCCTGAGCAAGCAATACAGAGGAGCTACAGCTGGCAGCACAGATTTTAGGTGGAGTTACAGCTCGTCATCCAGCCTTGAGAGCTGAGTTCATGTCTACAGGGACCCCAAACCCATCAAAGAACAGAGCTCTTCCTAAATAAGCTGAACTGGGGAGTTGTGTAACACCAGCCGTGAGTAGTGAAACCCTGGGCCCTGTGAAATGGCCGGGGGCTTGGCCAGCGGCTTGTAGGGAAACGAGGGTTTCACCGACTGGGTTAATCAGTTGTGTACGTCAGGTCTAACTACTGGATGAATCCATTCTAAGGCACCCACCACTTAAAAGACAGATGTTTAAAGAATCAAAAGACATGAAGCAAATAAACATCAGCTGGCCTATCAACAGGATGACTCTGTTTGATGATGATGCAAATACTATAGTGCGCAGTAAATACGGCATACATCTATAAATGTACGTAATTAGAGGTAGCGTATCATTTGTGAATGTGATGCAACAAACAACATATCACAAATGTAACAAAGAACCAAGCTGGTCTGTGATGGGCTATCTATAAACATATATAATTATACATAATAGTGCTATAGTATGCTGATAATATACTGTACTTACTGGATATGTAATCCCAGATAGCATCTCACAAACAATGTTGTGGTATGCTTGGCTAAACTATGTAAGTGATAAATAGGGAATATAAATATATCCATTTTATATCCTTTTGTTTGTGTATGGTTTTAACTCAAATTCTAAGGACAGGCAGGACCAAAGGCAGAACATGTCAGCACCTCTGCACACATCTTGCTGTGGCCCAGGAGCACCTGGAGCAGAGGCTGCAGCGAGCGGAAGGGGGCTCAGGGCCTTTGCCAGACAACATGCAAACCCCACGTCATCGAAAGCTTCGCAACAGTGAAAGCGCTGATGGATAAACTTCTGGCCTGGGTTTCCCTGGGGCAGGTTTGCACCACAACCGCAACTAATAAACGTCACTTAAGCAAACCAGCTAGGGTAATTTTACCAGTTCAGTGAGCGTGGTGTGGGCTTCGGTGACCGCAGGCTTTTGCTCAGGCGGCTGAGAGCCCCTGCAGCCCTCGCTGCCGTGGATACTGCGCTCGGCATCAGTAATTCAAAAGGCTGTGCTGGCATCATAGGGCTGTGCTGGGGGCTTGGCCTCGGGAAGAAAAGGCAGCAGCTTCCCCTTTAAAACACTTTCTTTTGGGGTTTACTGGCTGCATTTCACCCAGCCCAGGATTCAGGCTGACATGGGGCACCTCTCCTTGGGCATGCTGGCTGTGAGCATCCGAGCATTTCTGAGGCATCCTCCACAAAACGTGCCAAGCTGCAGCAGAGTCAACCCGTGAGCAAAGGAGACACCGCGCATGCTCCTGGTGTTAAAGCATAGGCAGAGAAAAAGGATGTGAAGAAGGAAAAGGTCGTCCTCCTCACCTGAGCTCCAGCTCCCACGGGTCACCCAGAGGACCTGGCTCCGGCGGCAGAGGAGGGGACAGGGACGAGGACTCAGACGTGTCCCCCCGTGCGCTGCTCTCCCCCGTACAGCCTATTGCTGTCACCACAGCTGGGACAGGCGGCACAGCCCCCAGCACCCAAGCCCCGTGCTCCTGCCAGGTTTTCCCCCCACTCCATGCCATCATGCCCCCACTGGCAACAAACACTCACTGTCGCAATAGACACTGCCCTCTACTTTCCACCCGCTGGTTCCCAGTAATGGACGACACCAGCTTGAGCGAGGAGGAGGAGATATTTGCCATTAAGTGCGTGATCAGAAATACCTGAAAGGGGTGCACGGAAGTTGTAATTGATGGAGGCATTGATCTCATTTGCTGATATGAAGCAATGGGCATCTTCTGTCTAAGAGAGGTTGTCAGAATGCATTGCACAATTCAGAAGTTTTATTCCCTTTGTTTTGAAAGAAGTCATTAGGAACCAGATGGCTCAGGGATTTGGTAATAGAATATGAAACCTCTCATCTCTCCATCGACCATTCAAATATGACCTATCGTATTAGTCATAGAAAATCATCAGATTACTTGCTGGTGTCTTATGCAAAATGAGAGAGCCATCCTCTTCTGCAGCGCAGCTCCAGCTGAACAGATTTTCCAGTTGAAATGGTAGGATTTTGTTCCAGCAATTTGGCTTTCAGCTTTTAAAAAATCAGTCTTTCTGGACTGTGAGCTGCAGTTAGTTCCTTGCTGGGATGGAGTTGAACAGCACTGCTGCCTCATCCCTGACACTGATGCCTGCCAGTGACATGGGGAAGGGACAGCTCGGAAACATGTCTTCAGGTGTACATACTTCATGAGTGCAAGTACCTTATGCAAGATGCTTGGCCAATCCTCCTCAGAGAGAAGAGCACATTGGGATGGGTCTGTGGCTTTACCAAGGCGGCTTCTCAGGGAAAACTACTGAAAGCAGTAGAAGTGGTGAAACTGCAGAACAAAGATATGTTTTGGCAGACTAATTTAGAGGAGACACTTCAAATGGATCAACTGTGTGAGCAGCGAGAGGTTTGCGATAGGTTTTTCCCACAGATGGTACTGCCTAGCACAGAGGAGCAGCTTGCATTAGGTGGTAGGAGGCAGTGAAGCAATCCTTCCATGCACAGCACAGCAAGTGTGGGAGTTGCTGTTTCACCAGAACTGCAGCAAGTCACCACATTTCAGCTGATGGAGGGGTAAAAGCCTGCAAGAAAAGTCCTGCTTCACAGTAAACGCAGAGAATGAGAGGTAGCACCCAATGACAAAGCACTTTTATCGTCCCTTCCACTTAGTGGAGATACTATGCGATTTTTGATTTCTGTGCTGCCAGCTGGAGTGCGAGGGAGGGGTTGGTAAGAGAATATCCTCGACTGGGTCCACGACCCACACAGCGGCTGAACGAAATGCCAAACCAAACAAGCGCTCTATTATGGTGAATGAAATTGCAATAGCATGGAACATCAGAGGCTCCTAAGGAAATAAGTGTAAATATACTGCAGAAACACAGGAAAAGAGGAATGAAGCAGGGCAGAAAAGCAGAGTCTTCAATCTGTTCAGCTTTTCCCACTCATGACAAGCCTCTGCTATGTAAGCACTGGCTCTCATCTTGGGCAGCTGAAGTAATTAAGCTTTTGAGGAATATGTGCCCCCCTGACCTCGAGGACAGGACCAGACTCCTGAGCAGTCATTCAATACTCGGTGGAAGGCAGAGCATCTCTGACACCAGAGCATTGCATGCCTAATCTGCTCAGGCACAAATGTTGCTTGCGATCCTTTGCAAAAGTGATGAGCACTCCCATCCACGGCTGCATTACAAGCTCGGGTCATACACCCTCGCCGTGCCCAGCTTCCTACCAGCCATCACCCTTCTTCGGGAGCAGAGTCAGTCCATGCTCTAGCAGCTCTCCTTAAAGAGATGGAGCGGGCAAATAGCAGCTACAGGCAGCTCAGAGATGCTGTGAGAACGAGTCGCTAAGGCTTGCAAGGCAAGAATAAATGGCTGAGGATTGTGGCACATTAGAGAAGAATGGAGGGGCTACACTGGTCTCCTCATTTACAGCAGATGGAGCAAAAGGGAGGCTGCAGTGGCTTGGGCTGCGCAGCTGTAACTGCAGGGAACAGCCAGACCCGCTCTGGGTCTTACAAAGCAGAAAAAGCCTGACGTTTTTAATAGAGACAAAATTTGCTGTCCTGCTCCCCTTCCTGTAAGCCTCAATAATGTAATGTAAAAAAGGAAATAAAAAAAGAGCATGATCTCATGCTCAGTGCGTTATCTAAAGTGAGTTGCTGATCTCAGTCCAGCTCTTAGCGGGCAGATCTAGGCTCGGTGAGCATCTGCATCTGAGCTCCTGACCTGCTGGTGGTTTCAGCAGGAAAGCTGTGGCACTGAGAGCCCGGGCCTTCCCCGGGGAAGGCACTGGGGTTTTGCTGTTAATTTCTGGGGCAACAGAGCTGAAGGGATAGAGACTGGAGTAGTTTCTATTTATAGAGGTAGTTCTTCCCAGGTGACGGATTAGATTTACCGGTGGGGTAGTCTTGCTGCGTGGTTTCTTGCCAATGAGGACTAGAAAGCTCCATTCCTGTAGAGGCAAGGCATTCCACAAATTCAAACTTCACTTAAAACTGAGAGAAGTACAAGTGCTAGGAAGTAATTAACAGGAAAGCCAGCAAAAGAACAGCTGAAAATACACCTAAGCCCACCCGGAAAGAGGTTGTACCCTTAGGACTAGTGGGGCCATCTGAAGAAGTCTTGCTTGCACTGACGTGACTATGCTACTGCTTCATCCTTTTTGCCTGCTTATCCACTCTCCATCCCCAAAGTCCCCTGCCCGAGTGGGAGGAGAGGCAGCCACCTTGATCAGTGGTGGGGCAGAGGGCTGGGGCAAGGGGAACGCGGGGCTGAGAGCGGACGAGGTTTTGTCACCCGCAGGAGGATGCCCCGTGCCCCGCTGGCTGCTGCTCTGGGACAGGGACCTCCCTCCTCCGTCCCGGCCGCGGTGGAGAACATCAGGATGGCAAACGTTTCTATCCCTCTGCCATCTTGGCTACGTGCAGCGTATTCATCACCTTTATATTTTTTAATCTCCTCCATTTGCATATACACAGGTCCAAATGACAACAATTACCATAAAACAATCGCGTTGTCGCCCTACCAATAAAAATTGCTCTGTTAATCAGGAGACTTTCAGAGGCACCATGCCTGAAAGACCTCATTTTAAACTGGCAGGCTGAACAGGGCAGCAGATAAATTAGCCTATATATGATTGCATGCTGAAATACATTGATTTAAGATTTTTCCCATTCAGCCTGACAACTTGTCTAAATAGGCTCATGTCTGAAGAAGACAGCTTGCAGACATGATGCGAATGACAGGGCATTGCAAATATAATGCAGCACTGCGCAGAGCGAGGGAGCGAAAACATCGCGGAAGGGATTAGCGGGATCAAAGAGAGGGTTAAAAATAAACAGAAGCAGGTACTTTAAACGGCACAGCTCTCAAATTTCATCCTGATTTTCTTCTTCCATTTCTAATTGCTAAGTCACTACAGGGAAAAAGCAATTACTGATCTGCTATCATTCACCATGTCATCTTTAGGTCCTCATTAGCAATTCCATTGACAGTCTTAGCATTTAGCTCCCATCCTGTGATTCTGAGTGTCCTAATCACACCACAGTGGTTCAGGGTGCCTGAGGAGCAGACAGCAGAGACCACATCTTCCTCTGTGTTCGGAAAAATGTGGAACCTTAGGTATGGATGCTCAGAAGCAAGTGATGAGATGGGCTCTGGTCTCACCACCAGTGCTATGGGCTCTGCCTATGCCATTCCCACATATGTTTTCCATCCTGGTCAACAACAGAAACCCTTGAGAAGGATCAATTCTTTTTTTAAAAAGCATCCCATGAAGCATCCTGTAAACCAGCCCTATGCCATGAAGGTTTTAACTGTGTAAACTAAACCCCAGTATTTTTCCGCAGCAGCAGCACGCAGTGCCAGGAGGACAAAGGTGAAAGAGCTGGCATTACTTGCAGAATTAGAGTAGACTCAGCATTAGATCTGATATAAAATAATATGTATATTTTAGTACACTGTGTAATACCATCTAGGCCCCAGCGGATTATAAATATTAAGTAACTGCTGGATTTTCAGTGCAAGGCAAAGGCAGAGAGATGAAGAATTATGGAGGGACTTCACTGGAGGCCTTACCACCCAGAGGGCTCGGCAGGGCTGAGCTCGGGGAAGGTGTCCCGACCCTCCATGGGGGTTGAGGCAGCCAGTGCCTGGGACCCCCTTGGCCCTGCATGGGCACATGCAGAGCTGGGCTGTACGAGGCCGTGCTACCAGAGCAAGCTGTGGTGGAAAGGTATTTGTATCTACCTGTAATGTACATGGACCGGCGGGGTCCCAGCTTAGCCTCTGGGAAGTGCTCCACTGGAAATCCTCAGAGAAGCCTTGTCCCCAACCTGCCAGCCCATCCTTAGCACTTTTCCTCCCCCTGAGAAGAGCTCAGGAGCCTTTGTGAGGGGCCTCCATTGCACCTCAGCCAGAGGGTCTTCCCCTCCGCTCCCGGCCAGGAGCAACCCCTGCACTCTGCCAGGCAGAAGGGCAGAGCTCAGAGCAGGGTGCTTCTCTCTCTCAGGACATGAGGACACCCAGACTTGCAGCTAGGGATGTATCTGTCATTTGTGAAGTTAGTTTTTGAGGTTTGTAGTAGTCAACATCAAATATTGCCACTTGGAGGTATGTAGTGCACTACAGAGAAGTCTATGGGTAAAGCCTTGTGTAAAAGGTGTGTGGTCCTAACAAAGCCCTGACAACACATGCAATTCCTATGAAGACTGTGGCCTTGGTAACAGAGGAATTGGGAGGAAAGGGGGTTTTCTCCTCGTGTCCCAAAGCACCAGTGGAAATCCCTTCCCCTTTGCATGCAGGCATGCCCCAAGGTGGAGCACGTGCTGCACAGAGGCATGGGACCCTCACCTGGAAACTCACCTGCGCTCTCGCATACTCAGACTCTGGCCTCTCTTAGCAATGGTGACCTGGTTCCTTGCTGCGTTGGCTCATGACATAACTGGGCTTCCAGTGTCCAGAGACCATGAACTTTTCATCTTCAACCAACATGCAGTGATGACCAAGGGTAGCTAGGAAAACCCTATTAAAAACCCAACACGTGCCGTTGAGTCCACTGGTGCTCTAACTCATTATGTGTTAGTCACCAGAAAGGTTGGGAGCACCGTTGTGGTGGGAAGTCCTACCTGTGTCCAGTAGGACAGGGAAAAGCTGCTGCGGGCGGCTGGCTATCAAGAGCATCACATGGGCTTTCAAAACCTGCTTCATGCTTCTGCTTGATTACTGTGGCATACTGACATCTGAAGAGGGTGGGGGATCTGGGAATGCCTCTCTGACACTCTAATTATCATTTATTTGATCGTCCCGTGCCTTAGATCCTTATTAAAGCATTTCAGACATGATGCAGTTTTCTCTAGTGGACCAATAAATTAAGGAGCCATATTTTTAGAGCAAGCATTTT
>JANZLQ010000061.1:11510540-11546762 GCA_026212715.1 Elanus axillaris
ACAGACTGGCAGGGCTAAAAAACCAACAAAAAAACCCCAACAAAACAAAACCCAACAAAATCCCTGGGAAGCTGGTACTGGGGAGAAAACAGTCTTTATGTTCTGATCATTGGAAACTGCTCATGTTGGACCAGTGGGAACAATGCAGCTGCCTGGAAGACAGGGAGGGAAGGGCAGGGGTGGGGGGCAGAGGGTGCTGCCATGAAGGCACCCCATGATTGCTGGTGGGGAAAGGACAGGTCTGCCACTGTGAGGGATGACAGTGAGGTGCTCAGAGCTGACCCTCTTCCATTTTGTTTGGAGGTATAATTACAGCACAGAGGCACTGCTCTGTCATCTGAGGGGATGATCCTCTTCCTGAAGCCGGAGCTCAAGGATTGATATGCAGAGGGAAAAGGATTATACCCTGTGGTTCAGAAAATACCCCAAACCAAGGACTGTGCTTCATGTTCTCAACTCCGGAGGGTCAGCACTGTGCACGACAAGGCCTTGCAAACCCCCGCTGCATGAGTTCTCTCACCTCTTCCTTGGCCTCAGGGCATCCATGTCCCCTGGAGGACATCCCTCCGATCCCTCCTTCATTGCTCTGGCCCAGCATGAATGCATCCTGTTGATGGGACCAGATGCATGACAGCATTTTAACTCAAATAGCATTTCTGTCTGCGGTTGCTGGACGTTGGATCTTTTCACCCTCCACGGTTCATCTGCAACATTCTTGCGTGTGTCCTGCTCGAGATCCATGGATGCTCCTCTTCCTTCAGATGGCTGGTTCAGTCCAGTCAGCCTGCCCTGGTTTTGTTTCCCTGCAGGATTTGCTTGAGGTAAGAGCACCCTCCTCTTTCTCCCTGTCCAGGCTACGCACAGTCCACTGATTCTTGCAAATTCTCTGCACAGCAATGTAATGCATTATATTTTTGCACAGCCTTTACCTACTGGGGGGTTAGTTTATGCTGGCTGTCACAGGCTGTGCCTCTTTACATGCCATATTTTCCTAGAGTCTGGATTTGAACTTCACATGACCCCTTGCAGCAAGCCTTTACCTGCAGTATCTTGATTTTTTACTTTGTCCCTTCTGTCAAGACACTGTCCTCCTCCTTCCATGATTTACCTCTTTCTTGACAAGCTTTCATTCTTTGTCACACATTAATTCTGTGTCTTCCTTTAATCTCTCCCAGAAGGTCTCAGTCCAAACCCTAGTTATAGCATGATCTTATCAGAGACTTTGCTCCTAAAATCATAAAGGTATTTCTGCAGCTCGAGATCACTTGCCAACTGTTCCTCCCTTGCCTACACATGCAAAAAGATGTATGTACATCTCCCTTGTTTCCTGTTGACATAACATGCACCGTGCTGAAACTTCTGCCATGCATCTTCACAGCTAATCTTAGGTAACTGCAAATGATTAAGAACGCGCTGCTTACCGCGAGGAGCGGAAAAGCTCTTTTTCTGGCACCGATTGCCTGTGTGTAGTGCTTGGCTGTAGCTGAGCCTCCTCCAGCTGCTCTCCATGTCTGCAGCATTTTGGCTCCTGCTGGGAGAATCCGGCTGCAGAAATGGGATCCCCCCACCCCTTCCCAGTTTAAAGCTGTCTCCTGACGTTGAGGCCAGGCCAGGGACGTGTCTGTGCCTGATGCGCTGATGGTTGCCACGCTGCAAGAACATCCCTTTGGGGGTTGCTTTTACTGCTGCTCCTAAGGCAGCGCGGTGCACTGACCGCCCTGCTGCTCGGGTGGCGAGTGGGTCCGTCTCTTCTGCATATTCATTAACGGCAATATAAAGAACAGATGGCACCTTCTCCCTTTAGTGCACTGAAGTGAAGTTTGATATTATTCTCTGTTCTTTGTTACAAGCAGGTTTAAATTACATTAGAGGCTTCGAGAGCTGCAGAACACGTCATCCCTCATAGTGCAGGGCAGGGAAAATAAACATCGTTGGGCTCGCTAGCCGGTGACTCATTCGTAGGAGAAATTTTACTTTGGGGGATTGGCTCTTGGTCAGTGCACATCCAAGGGCCAGACCACTCCTTCACTTGCAGAGACAACTGGAAGGGTGGATAGGGCTGGCAGGGAATGCCAAGAAAACAGAGTTTTGCTTTGGGGAATATGTCCCTAAAATAGTTGGAAATAAAGGGGGAAAAGAAAACCAGATTTCAAGGATATAATTAGTTTTTTAGGTATTTGCATTTTCCTGTTCAATCACATAGGTAGGGGATTAAATGCACATTAATCATCGAAAAGTCTCAGGATAAATATTTAGTTACATGGAAATGATCTCCAGATTTCTATTCCAAGGCAAAATACTTAAAAGGACGTTGAGAAATGGCCAGTACCCCAAACAGTTGCCAAGAAATGAGTAAAAGCTAAAGTTCAGTTTTACAACAGGATCTGTGCTGTTAGCCCTGTAATTCCTGTGAATAACCTCTGGCTTCAGTGGATTTACAGCCTGACCTAAATAGTACTCAGCTTTCTGCTCGCCTTCCACACAGGAGCACACTTCAGCCTTCTTCATAGTCAACCGAGGTATGGAAATCTATTTTTGCTTTTTTGTTTTCACCCGGAAATTTTGCTTCACCATAAAGGCATTTACTTCTAGTGAGAATTTCTGGAAACGCCCATAGCGCCCCTGCCAGAAACATGGTATCTGTGCTCCCAATGGTAATAACATGGGGTTTGCTCCTATTTGGCTCTCCATATGGCCATCATTAATTTTGTCATCATTTCTCAATGCTCCAGGCACCCAGTTTCCCCAGACACTTTTATTATCATAGAAAAAAAATGAGCACTTTACATGGAGATAACATATTTCAGACAATTTGTCTGGCTACTTTAAGTATCACAACACTCCATGGAGTCAAGCCTGTTGATTGAGAAGTGAAGAAAGAAGTTTGTTGACATGGCCCAGGAGTAAGAAGCACGTCAAACAGAGAAGCGGGAAGAAAAGCCACTTGTTCCGAGTCCCAGCCCTCTCGTCCAGGGCACATAAGCCCCTCCTGCCTTTACCTGCCGGGGGTACTGCAGGAGTGGGGAAATTGGCTGTCACGCTCCTGGGCTTCACTACCTTGCTGACTTCAGCAGTAGGCTTTGTCCAAAACCTGAAGCATTTTACGTTTGAATTTCACTGTTTGTAACACCACTGCTAACATCCCGTCGGCTTCACTTAATTTTAGGTGAGCAGCAAAGCTTCATCTTTTATCCATATGTAATAAAGGGTGTTGTTTCCTTTTTTTTGTTGTTGTTTCCCCACTCCTTGCTCACTGGGTTTGAAGTTGCTGTTAATCTGGTTAAATCCAAGTTGATTAAAAATGCAGCTAATGAATAAAACTCAGGAGCCTGTCAGCAGCGCGCACAGCCTTTCTGCAAAACTCCTGCAAAGTTCCCTCTGAGTTCCAGCCTGACCTCATGCATTACTGGCAACCCACTCTCTATACTGTTATTCATCCAAAAAGCTGTCCCTACAGCGGGCAGCCGCTTGAATGCTTCCTTCCTGCTGAGTGTAACTCCAGGGAGGATTGACCATCCCCTGCAGTTGTACAGCCACATGCAGAGGGCTGGGGCTGCCTGAGCAGGGCACAGCTCACACAGAGAACTTGCCCATGTGAAATGCGTCTGCCCCACCGGCTCCCTGAGCTCACCTGGCTTCCCCGGGGCTGAAAAAAAAGGGGCTGAAAGGAGGTACAGATACACCAAATCCATCAGAATGACACGTGACACCCAAACAAAAGATGAGAATATCAAGACAGTATATTTTATATACTGGTTTATTATAGGTGATATTGAATGTATTTGGCCCATCATAGTAAAGTTATGCCTGTATGTCAGAATTCACCAGCACATTAAAATACACTAAAAAGAACTAAAGAAAAAGAGAAAAACAACTAAGACCACTTGCAGGTGTCGGATCCAGTTCTCAAGCTGTGGCCCAAGCTTGCATACCAAAGACACTATTTTTAGCAAGGAGGAAAGTTTGAAAATGGCTGAACTTCTTAGCTCCCAAGTTTTCAGCTATACTAAACTTTTTCCTCAAAACAAGACAAGCATTCTTCTCAAATCCCTCCTATGTGATCATCTTCAAACACTTTAAAAATCTTTATAGACCAGATAAACTTGAAAATATAACTGATTTCCAAAGTCCTTTGGAACAGCCCACAGTGCAAAGGAAAAGCCCTCCTCCTAGTTTGCAGATAAGCTGTGATTATTAAACCAAGCTCAAGACTGGGGAGCTTGGGACTGGGAATTCATGGGACTATTTCATGCCATATTATCAATTTCCAGATAATGATTTCTCCTGTGATCCCCACATCAGGTTTTTCTGTCTTGTGGTCCCATTATCAGCTGTTTTCCATATTTTAAGTCTCTCATCTTTGCTCAAGCAATTGTTTTTCCCCTTTGCTGTTAACTCAGATGTGTCCTAGAGCTGCAGACGTCTCCTTCAAGACTCTCCAGCAGCAGCTCAAACTCCCAGCAGCACATCTGCCAGGCAATGGTCCAGCTCCTTCCTCCTCTCTGTTTTGCAGGACTTCTCAAAGAAAGAAGCGTCAGCCTCTGCTTCCCTGCACAAAAATGGGCATTTGCATGCTTTCAGCAGCTTTGCATGTTGCCTGGAGCAGCTGTTGTGTTATGGAGTCGAGGATGGACCACACAGGACCCAGGTTTGCTCTTTCCTCAGAGGATGAAGCTCTGTCTTGCAGGATGAGGCTGAGGAATCCCAAGTGGAAGCCCTATCATAGAACCATAGAAGCATAGAATAGTTTGGGTTGGAAGGGACCTTTAAAAGTCACCTAATCCACCCCCTCTGCAATGAGCAGGGACATCTTCAACTAGACCAGGTTTCTCAGAGCCCTGTCCAACCTGACTTTCAATGTTTCCAGGGATGGGGTATCCACCACCTCTCTGGGCAACCTGTTCCTGTATTTCACCACCCTCATCGCAAGAAATTTTTCCCTTCTATCTAGTCTAGCCCTATGCTGGGCACCAATGGCTGCTGCACAGAGTTCTGCCCTCCCTAAATATATGAGCTGAATAGAACTAACACCAAACTAATGAGACCTGTGTCTCACCCCACCTTGCCCCCAACTGGTAGTGGATCTGCCCAGTGTCCCTGAGCCTTGAAGGGAGCACGTGGTGCTTTCCCCGTCCCCCTGCCCAAGGACTTGCACTCTGGAAAGTTGCTCTAAGTATCCAAGTGGCCGATATGCTCAGCCTCCTCCCTGGCCCCACCGCGGCATATGGACTTGGGACCTTCAGAAATACCCCAGGCCTGTAGTACAGATGTACTACACATGGGTATGAGAGATGCTCAGCTCAGTTTCTCTAAGTTTTGATTCCTTTTTACCATTACTGACTCAGTCTCAGGAGGCTAAACTTATTTCCAGAAGGGATAAATACGTGCCAGGAGGATGCATCTAAATTGTAACGATTAACCATTAAAGATCAAGGCACAAATAGAGCTGTCTCCAGATGGGCTGGGAACCAGCATTAGCGTGCATCCCTATTAGGTTCCGACAGCAATCAGCCGGGGATCATGCTGGATGTCAGGCAGGGGGGGACCCTTCCCCAAAACAGGCACCTTGGGGGCCAGGCACAGGACAGCAGCCTGACAGACCTGAAGCCAGCCTGGTTAAGCTGGCTTAAATAAGAAATACATTCTGCAGCGGCAGAGAGGGGGATTCGCAGATGGTGAGCCCACTGCAGCTAAGGAGCCTGTCTCCCCAGCCTTGGAGAAACTCCTCGCAGCCATGCAAGGGACGGCAGGAGTTGGGGAGTTCTGCACTCAAATGCAGGAGCTTTACATCTCTGCAGTGCACGATGCGACCGAGCGAGTCAGATCGGGCCTGCCGTTGTCTTCACTGACCTTCTATAGACAAACAGGGACTTGCAAGGCACAGCTTGTTTCCACACATACCTTTGGCTCCAGCCTGCTGTGCCTATTCCTCTGCCCCGGGCACTTGGAGGAGAGTGACGATGCCGGCTTGTGCCCAGCTGCTGGCAGCACCCAAAGGACCATGCCGCCCCGTGCATCCCACCACCTCTGCGCTGAGGGATTGAGGGTCTTGGAGCTCGCTGAGCTTGCACCGTCTTGCAGAGCACTGGGGGGGCCGGTCCTCATGGAAGTCCATCGTGTCTTGTGCTGTTAAGAGCATCCTTTGTTTCACACTGTCATTGCACATGCACACACGCTTAGCCTAAAGTTCTTTCTCTTCCTTTTTACCGAAGCGGTTTGAAACTGTGCAATGTGAGGGAAGACCAAGCTGAAATTGCTCGTAGCAAGAATTGTGCAATGCGTCAGCAAGCGTTGTGTGTTCTAGGATGAATGGTATTTACTCTACAAATGCAGCCCAGCCTAGAATATCAAAATATTTTCTAGATAACCATGACATATAATTAGAAGCTGGAGGTGTCAGTTAGGAGAAACAGGCAGCCAAAGGCACCTTGAGGGGAAAGTGGTAATAAGGGCGGAGCAGAGGCGATTTCCCTTCTCTTCCCAGCGTCCTGCCGGATCAGGACTTTGGGAGAGACACACTGCTCCTCCCCTGCTCTCAGACATGGCCTGGCAAAAATACAGGAAAGATTTTGCCAGTCAGCAGCAGGAGGTGCAGCAGCAATCATGGCAGGGACCTTTGGACGTCCTGGAGAACTTTCTGGAGAGGACTTAGGCAGGGAGGAGGATCCACCTCTCCTCCTCAGCCCCGTCCCACACCTGGCTTTTCTGCTCCCTTTTCCCTGCCCTGTCCCCTCCCCAGCCCTTTCACCTGGGACGATGCTGAGACAGAGACTTGCTTTATTCATGCAAAAGGTCTGAGAGAGGACAAAGAACTGAATCACACCTGAATCAATGCCACACTCCCCAGACATCAGGGTGCTTTCCGGCACACCCACCTAGTGTGTCCTGGGACCAGCAGCAATGCTGTGTTTGGCACTGGAAACACAGGGACTGAAGGGATCTCTCTCGGTTGTCCATACCAGTCACACACTGTCAAGGAAAGCCATAACTCCATCAAAAGTTTGCCAAGCTGCTTCTCTAAACTAGTTAGGATTTTTTATTTTTTTTTCTTTTGCCCCAAGTATTACTTGGTTGTATTTATTTGCTCTACATAATGTTATGACAAACTTTGACGGCAGCAGCTGAATTTCCAGGGGAAAAAGAAAAAAATAGAGTAGGGAAAAGAAGATACAGGCTGAAATGTGTCATGGATGTGAACTGATATCAGTGCTACCCGTCCTCCTGGATTGCTTACGCTGCAGATCCACTGGCATGCCCAAAAGATGCAAATAGGTACAGGCTCATCCGCACAGGCACTTTGGGGGAGAAAAATAATCCAACACCGGCAGTCTTCTTATTTTCATCTACACAACCATGAGAGGAGGGAAAAGCGGGGTGGATGTGAGGGAGCCCATCAAGGACTGCTAATTTTGTGCCCAGAGCACCCAAGGCTGTGGGGCTCAGAAGGAAGGGCCTCGACCCACCCCTTCTCTGCTTGCTCCATGCTGAAAATGTTATTTCCAGCAGAGCAGAGGTCCCGCCAAATTTGGAAGCTTTTTTTCCACAGAGGTAATTTTTTTGCAGAGAGTTAGCGTAAGCAAGCTACACTTCAATTTCCTCATAGCTAGAAGAGCTGGGATCTCATACAAACCTGATCAGTGTACTTTTCATGAGATTTTTTTTTTTCCTTTATTAGCATACACTTCAGATCTGGAGGGGGGAGGCCAGCTAGCAGGCAGGAACGGACAATTTTCTCCCGCCTCACCCAGCGCCAACCAGGCAGGGTCACTTCACAGCAGGTGCAAGTTCTACATCCAGATTGTTTTTGTATTTTTTTTCAGCGTTTCCTAACGCAATATTTGCAGTGTTTTGTGAAATAAGTGTTTGTGGAAGAATCAGGCTTTTGGTACGGATACAAAGAGCAAGCACTGACCCAGGATAGGTGTTTCTTTTATCTGCTGGCTCATGTGCCCCATCTGTTCCCATGCCCAGCTCCTGAAGGACAAAAATCTGTCGCAATTGCTGTCAAGCAGACCTGGGTCTTTAGTTCAAAAGGCCAGAGACTAATTAGCTCCCTTTTGAGATTCCCCAGCCCATCCTTTGGGGCGCTGGATCCCACTTAGCTGACTTTCAGGGTGCCAGGTTCTTAAGCCTCCCAAGATGTGCAGATGGTGCTGGTGTTTGGTCCCCCTTCCCCAAGGGAAATCAGCCGTAGGAAATTATATAGCTGCTACCCCCCCCCCCCAAACCCGCAGAATCCACCCTTCCGTGAAAATGCCAGAGAGATTTAAACAGCTTGCATAATTTCAAGAGGAAGTAGCGAGGGTACAAATAAATACACATTGTAATTGTATAACATGCCCAGGTTTAAAAAAAAAAAAAAAGAAGCTGTGTTCACAAAGGTATCCAGATCTGCTGGCAGCTCTTGGAGCTGGATGGGACTGGATCTACAGAAAAGCACAGCAGGGTGAGTCCTGCGACGCAGCGGCAGTGGTGCGCTCCGGACGGCCACCATTGCTAGCCATTGCTCCAGGTGGCTGCTGGCACTTCGGGGGTTTAGCAGAAATTGCATGGATAGACAACCTCAAAAAAGGACTGCTTTGAGATTTTCTGAAACTATTTTTGTCTTCTTACCTTGTGGGGTCTGCTTGCTTTGTGTTTTAAACTACCGAATGCTGATCTGCATGTGTTAGCAAGGGCATGGAAATTTTGCTTAATAACTAACATAACTAACACAATAAAAATCTCTTCCAGACAATTCCAGGGTGAAATAAAGAGCTTTTCTCTCCTGCCTGAGAGGTTTCATCTCAAGTTACCAGGAGACACATGGAAACCCAGTGCCCTCAATCACTCAGAGACCCTTTCCCCGTGAGTTTGCCCATTTAAGAAGCAGCACTTGAGGGAGCTCCCACCCGAAATAAAGTACTGGGCATTTTGTGGGACGGAGGAAGTACAAGATCCCCGAGGCTGCAAGAGGGAAAGGCTACAGCCAAGTCAGGCGGCTGGTGTCCCTGTGGCAGCCCGTACCGTTCCCCTCCTCTCCGCAGAGGCAAGCCCCATTTCCCCTGCAAACAAAAGGAGCATCAAACCCACGAGCTTACATGCTGGGATGACATTCATCCCAGCGGGGCCCTGCTCCCAAGCAGAGCAGACACCAGGAAATTATGTGCAATACATTTAAGTGATTTACAGCTCTGTGCGTGCGCAAGCCCACTGTCAGCTCTAGTTACCTTACAGTCAGCGGCAGCTTCAAACCATTTAAAGATTTCTTTTCCAGCTCACAATACACATACAAAGTGGAAAGGAAGTCTACAAAAATCATGAGTCTGGGCTAAAAGGAAAATATAATTTCAAGGAAGAAAACGCTCATCACCCCATAAGACAGAAGGGATTTGGAAGGAAACTCCCCACGCCGAGGCTGAGGAACTGAGAGGAGCTCGCGGGTTCCTGGGCAGCGATAGTCCCTTTGAGCCCACGGGAGACATCAGCTAGAGGGGCACGGGTGAAATGGATACCATCCGCCTATGGGCACTTTCATCCAGGATGGAGAGAACCTGCCTGTGGTTCCCCCCACCCCCTTAGCATGTGGGTAGCTAAAGGAGAGCCAATATTAATATGAGATTAGCTGGAGGCAAACAGCCTTCTCAGAAAAGCAGTGGCAAGCGTGGATGAGACAGACATAAATCCAGTGACAAACAGTCAATACAGAAGTGTCAGATTAATGCATTTTGAGACAAATGTGAAATCATTAAATATATTTCTGTTTCTCATTACGCTGTGTCACAGGGAATTACAACACATCTTTAAACGTGCAAAAATCTTAGTTAAAGTTAAAAATTAACTTTCCTTCTTTATCTACATCTGAGCTGAACTCAGACTATCACAATGGGCATCTCTCCAATTTCTGTTTATAATTTTGTATCACCCTTTAGACGTCTCTTTTGCTCTCGTAGCAAAGACCAACTTTGAACTTTGTGCATTACTAGGTTTTCTTCACTGGGACCTATATCTCTTTTAAAAAATCATCCAAACTGAGGCCATTTTACTTTCAATGCATTTAAATTTTAGCCCCCTTAAGCCTGGTGACTGCCTCACTGAACTCCAGTTTGGGCCCCTTCAAAGCCCAGGGGAGCAAATGGGACTCTTTCCATCCATGTCTATCGTCTTTAGTTGAAGTCCTTCTTGTGCGATTGAAGCACTAGGAAGTGTCAGAGTTTACTGCAACTCCTAGGTAAGCTGGAGGAGAGAACTTCTTTCACATCTCCTACATACATTAGAGTGTATATCTCTATCTTCTTATAGCCACAATTTCTCCATAGCTAGACTTTCCAGGGGTTTCCTGTTCCCTCTCTGACTTTATCAGACTCAGCAGGGAGAAAATGCTCCAAAGACCCCCTCTAATTTAATTAATTACACACAACCCACAGGGCTGGGCTCCACAACCCACTCCACAGCAAACACAAACCCCTTCTGCCTTCTTTCCTCTCAGGGAACACACTCGTCCCTCAACTACAGGGAACAAATTTGGGTCCTTCCCAGCCCTCCACCTCCTCGAGCTTCTCCTGAGCCTCTTCCTCCTGGCTGGGAGCTGGCAATTCAGGAGGCATCGCGTGCTACAGTGAAAGCCAGATGTTTGGTCTTGACAAGCTCGGCATGAAATGAGATTGAAACAGCATAATAAAGATCACACTTAAGTGAGCCCTGCACACGATTCTTATCTTGAGGTACAGATAAATGTAAGTACTACCTAAACCATTAAGACTGAATTAATAGCATAGAAAATGCTCTCTTTGCCATGCACATAAGTAATTAGTCTTGTATTTTGAAAATGGAATATTAATAAATAAATCTCAGCACCTATGCTGTGGCTGTGTTTCAAACTGCTTTTCAAATTAATTAATTTTCACCAGCTTGTGCGAGGCAGAAAACCATTATTAGCCTAGTTTTTACACACTGAGGCGGAGAGCTTTCTCCAGCCTGTAAGCTCCTTGTGCAACAACATCGCCTAGCTCTTTAAATAGCACTTTTAACTCCCGGAGCTCAGGTTACTTTGCAAAGGAAATTGGTTTCCTTTCTTCGAGATGAAAAGAGCCAGGGGGAAAAGAGACCTGTCAATTCAGAGGTCGAGACGTGTTTCATTTAAACCCCTGGGGCTCCAGGGATGCTCACCAGCTCTCCTGCCCAGTCCCCCCTGGCTGCTGGCAGGATCCGGGAATGGGAGGAGGGTCTCTCCCAGTGCTTATAGCCTGGAACGAGGTGGGCACTGGGGAGATGCTCCAGGCCCTGCCTGGCATCACCTGGGTCTGCCCTGTGGCAGCCTCATCAATAAGCAGGATCCTAGGCTGTCAAGTAGCCTTCCACATGGGACCTGCAATTTTCACAGAAATAGCTGCGCCAGCTTTTCTAGGGTTATTATCTGGTTCCTCTTGGCCGAGATCCCGAAACCTCTGGTCTCAGTCCAGGTGCAGCTCACAGGTCCTGGAGATGCAGACCTGAGCTGTGATTTGGGACCGGCAAGCCCTGAAGCCCCTTCCTGGAGCTGGATGATCCAGGACTGGAGATGGGACAGGTATCCCAGGCAGCCATACAGCTTTTCCCCAAGAGGCTGCATTTTAATGCTGAAGACTCTTTTGGGGGGTCCTCTAACATGCTATGCAGTGACAGGGCAGGGCGAGAGCCCCAGCCACCCTCCCTGGCCATGACCACAACTCCAGCCCACGCAGCCTTGCTCCAGACAAGCTGCTATGCATGGGGACACCATGCAGCTGATGATGCACATGAACAACTGACTTCTCCTGGGCCAGGATTTAAGATTAAAACATCCACAGACTTCTTCAGGGCTTAGCAGGGGGCAGGATCCACCAGAGCACATGTGCAGGCACAGACACAAGCCTTCTTCATGGAGACTCACCAGAAAGGGGCCAGTTCCCCGAGCCAAACCCGGGACAAAAGGCAAGGCTGTTTTGGTTCACTTCTGTTTGCTTAAAGTAATTCAACGGAAGAAGAAAAATAAAAAGGGCATGTAGAATTGCTGATGCCAGGTGACAAAGGCCATTTAAAGTAAGGCCCTTGTTTGGCCTGGCCTCACCGTGCCTTGCTGCCAGGTCTTCCCCTCACGTGCCCCCTCTCACGCCAGCCGTGCCCCCAGCCCCCTCTCCCATTTTTTGGCATACCACTTTCCCCCGACCTCGGTCCTGTGCCGGTATCTGCTGTGCCCAGAGCAACACTATCTGCATCTGATAAACTCCACGCAATCAGGTGACGGACTGACTGGTCCTCTTTGGTGTTGCTAGCAGGCAAAATGGAATGAGTCGTCCTCTGCAGCAGTATCTCAGACCGAGTAAATGGTCCGTGTAAAGCACAGGGGACTCTACGTGACCACAAGTTTGATTTAGCTTCTGAGTCAGTCTTGTGGGGGAGGGAAAAGCCATCAAAATTATAAACACAATTTCTGCAGAAGTATGCTATTATATCACCGGGACTCAAACACAGCTGTCACCGCCCTGGTCTCCGTAGGAGTGCGGGAAGCAGTCGGATGTTTGATACTCAAAAACCTGTCCGCCACATAAGACCAGCGCAAGCCAGAAGCAAGTTTCTCAGTGGCACGAGCTGACGAAGGGTTGAGGGACGACCCCCGGAGCAGCAGGTCAGCTCTAACCACCACCTGCAATAAGGGATGCACAACCCACCCTGCACACCCGCTCTCCCTGCCCCTGGCATCCTCCCCGCTGCCCAGCTCGCCCATCCGCACCTGGCGCAGAGAGCCCTCGGGAACGGGAAGGAGCAGCACGGAGCCTCTGCCTGCAGCTGCTGATCTTGCTGCAGCTGTCTGAGAGTGAGATTTTGGCTGGTGCCAGGAGGGTCTTCCCCCTCCTCGCCATTCTCAGCAGCAACGGGAGATTTCTCTGCAGCCGGTACGCAGGGAGGGACTCACCTGCTTCCACCTCAGCTGGGAAAAGGCGACAGGCTGGGGCGGGAGTTCAGATGAATTTTGCATAAAAGAAAAGAAGAAACAAAACAAACAGATGAAAAAGGAGACCCCACACACATTTAATGAACAGGGCAAAGCAAAGCCCCAGAAGACTTTTGGTGGTCTTCCCAGCACCAAATGTGCCTCTCGGCTTCTGGCAAGCCTGTGCGAGCAGAGCCGTGTTCTGCAGCCTCCCCTCTTCGCCAGCGGTTGCACTGGCAAGCCCTCATGGTGCTTGCACACCACATCTCGACTAACTGGGTCCCAACTTCTGGAAAAAACCCACAGGCCTCCTCTGAGAGCAAAGCCCAGCGGAGCTCACGAGTCTGTCAAGCGGTTCAAGCGCTATGTGAGACCAAGGCCGGAGGCTGTCGAGAGACAAGACCTAGGGCCCCTCTCTGCTGGGCTCTTTTTCACTTGGGTAGCAGGTTTGTTCAGGTTGAACAGCAACAGCATGTAATAGAGCAGTAGCTGCTCCCTTTTCCAAATGATCATTTAGCTTGGGTTTGCCAAGCCATTCATTTCATGCTTATTAACCTTAAGAGTATTGTTTTGTCCAGTCTGCCAGACAAATTAACTTTTAAGAGGGGTCTATATGGATGTCTGCAAACTCCCTTAGACACAAAGCAACTCTTAAGGAATATTTAATGAAATATGTAACAGTCAGTTTATCTATCTATAAACTAACACATCATTCTGGACAACAGCTCATTGGAAGTGCTGTGGGTAATTCTGAGGAAAAAAAATGAACCATCTAAAGAGACAGGTAGGGAGGAGAGTAGGACGGTCAGAGAACTCTGGAAGATTCATCTACAGAAGTGCTTATTACTGTGTGGAAAAGATTTACCTCGCTGCGGAAGGAGCTGCAGCTTACAAGGATCCTGACACGTAGCCCAAGAGCTCGTCCCCATCGGCCGCGATCATCAGCCCTCTCCTTGATGATGAACACGTTTAGGAGGCTCGGTACCCCTACCCACCCCCCTGCCAAATTTCTCTGAAAGGACAGAACTTGGATCAATACTGTAAGAAGCAAAACCAAAGTCCACTCTGCCCTCTGCTATCACTTTAGAAAGGTACATGGTGCAAAGGGCAGCATTCCCCTTCTGTGCTGTGCCCTGTACCACATGCACAAACATCCCTTGAGGATGTCGCGTCCCAGTCCTGAGAAGCTCACAAGGCAAACTTGGCGTGGCTTCAGGAGCTCCCATAAGTATGATCTTCTACGCGGCTGACACAAATCTTTTTGAAAAGGCTCTAAAAACCCCATACCAGATCCCTGCACAGTGCACCAAAACCCAAGCGTCGGACTGCAGCAAGGGGGAGGCAGTTTCAGGGGGCTTGGATGACAGTGTCATCCTAAGTCACCGGGGAAAAGCTCGGTGGAAAGCAAATTCCCTGAAAATTGCCTGGAGCCAGAGATTCTCTCTCACGACATATTTGCACGCAGGCCGGGTCTCCTTCTTAACATACTTTGCCTTTTGCCTTGTTTTTCTGGCTTCCAACAACAACCCAAATGAAACGCTGGAAACAATGAAAGCATTAAAGGAAAATGTCATGCCTATCAATATATGCCTTTGTGGCTGTAGGAGTGGAGAAGGCGTGATGTCACTGGTGGGAATAGCTTAAAATTTTCCATTGAGAAAAGGGATCTGCCTTTAACAGAAGCAACACATCCCAAAATATGCGCTGTGCCACCCAGTCACGCAGGAGAGCGCTGAGCTGCGACGCAGCACAGGCCAGGAACCCGATTTAATTCAGAAGTTACAGAAGCACCTTGCACTTATTTACCATAGGGGCACATAGCGGCAATGCGTGTGGGATTTAATTCTGTGAGCAAAGATATTGAGGGCAGCTTTCCCCATATACTGATATAATAAAATAAAATAAAAACAACCTACCCAGCAAGTTATATGTGAAATGCTGAGGCCGGGTGCAGCGTACGTAGCTCTGCAGCTGAGTCCTTTGCTGGGCTGCTGAGTTTAACTGTACAACTTTGCATCAAACCCAATAACAAGTAATTACAGAAGTTTTCTCCCTCTTACCTGGGACCAAGCAATTGGCTGTCTGATGGACTCCAATTGCTTTCAAGGGCATGTCAAAGGGATGAGTCTACTCTTCTGGTGATGCAGGCATTAATTTCCTGGGTTGACTTTGTTCTGAAGTAGACTGGAAACAGCAGCCTGGTCCCTTACAGCTGGCTGGTGGTTCAGAAAGCCAACCCTCACCACCTCCCAGCTCCCACCCTTTAGTTGCTCAGCTATTTTAAGTGCATTTCTTAAGAGCTTTCTGGCTGGGGGCTCTCTGTTAGTGACAGGTATACTGGATTGAGATCAGATAAAAAAAATTTGAATTTGAGAATGGCCAACGCTGTGATGGCTGATTTTGGATCCAGATGTCACACTCCTGAAATTTCGAGGCCTGTGGGATCTGAAATTCTGGTTTCAGCAGCTACAGAGGTCCAGAGGTGAGGTGGGGGCTTCAGTTCTGGGCTGGGTGAAAACTGCTGTAAAACACTTCATCACCTCTTTGGCTCACTAAAAACCTGAGACTTCCCCACCTGGGGATAAGAGTGAAAAAGCAGTCTCAGACAGCAGAGTCCTGCCAAGCCTTCTGTTTTTCCTCTCTACAGGCACCATTTCTGCTCTTTTAAGGAACAAGTCTGGAGGAAAATTAGGGCAATTTACAATGTTACAGCAAACTTTATAATGAGCAGGTACGGGCTCCTGGCAATTTGTGCTGGGATATATAGAAATATATGGACTTTCATGCAGACGCACGGTCTACTGGGCTTTTGTTGCTGCCGTTGATGAAAGGCACCAGCAGGTAAGAAACAAGTCAAGCAACGAGCCTGCCTGCCTGCCTTTGAGGTCATCCTCTCTCATTTGCAGCATGGCAATTGCTTGCTGCCGGAGAGATCCCCAGGTCACAAACAGAGGAAGACATCTCCGGCTGAAGCGTCAGCAAGTGCTAAGGTACAATTTTGTTCCAGGAGAAACGATATTCTGAAAATGTCAGTGCAGGGCTCAGAGCATCTGTTTGCCCTGCCCAGACCCAGCCGAGCTGGCCCTGCACGAGCTGCCTGGCGTGGGAAGGACACGACCAGCTTCGGTGCATTTCTCTAACACACCTTAAGTTTAGCCAACAGAGACCCTGAGCTGGCTGGAGCGGCTGTACTTAGATTGTGGGGCAGGTCTGCTCTATTTACCATGGGCTCTGTCCTCGGAGCAGACTGGCACATCCCGCAGCTCCCTGCTCGCCTGTGTACATGCGTTTCTTTGTAAAGTAATCGAGGCCACCGGAGGGACTGCTTGCGGACCTGCATCTTCTCGCAGTGTGCAGAGTGTGCTCAGTCCCCCCTGTTCAGATGCTGCAAATCCTTACCGGCCCTGTGAACTGACCCTTTCTTCAGGATGGATTATTTCTGGCTCACCTACCCCAAAAGTCAAGTTGCTACAGCTAGAATCCACTGAACGCTCCTGTTTATAAAGCAAAGGCCAGCACAGCTCACATTTCCAAAGCATAGCTGGATCCAGTTTAGAGAAAGAGCAATGAGGTCATAAAAACTTCTTCTGTCATTAAATTCAGCTGGCCCAGTTTGAGCATGCTCAGGAAGGAAAACAATTGAGGCTGAAGTTAACCAGACCTTTGCCAGGGTAGATTTGTACTGTAAAATGCTACAGTTCTGGGTTGCTAGGGTTCCTTCACAAGGCTCCCGTGCAATGCTAGCAAGTGAAGGGTCACACCAAATGTCTACCATATGCTGCACAGGCACAGTTTCCTCTCAAGGTTTTCATTATATTACATTTTGAATTTTTTTCTCTAAGATTTAATTCCCTAGGCTGTTGTAGGAAGTAGATGCAATTGTATCGATGGAAGGAATTTTACCCACTCAAGTTTTGAGGGAGCCAGACATAGCTGGGCTTTTTATGTTGCCTAATAAGCATTCCACCCCTTGTCCCTCCAAGGTATGGTAGTCATAGCTTCTCATATCCTCGCACATACCCAAAGTACCCTTGGCTGTGCTGCACAGGGCTAAGGCAACACAAGAACCGTCTGCTTACTTAACAAAAGTATGTAAATGAATGTCACTGCCACCTCTAATGTCACACAAAAGTCAACACAAAGATTATATTCCACCAAAAGTCTTCGTCTGCAGGTCACCGTCCCCCTGCCAGCCTCCTCCAGCTATTCCGGGAAAGTCAACAGACCCCGACAGGTCATCTCTTCCAGGTGGGTCAACAAATGATACTGCTGAGTTCTTTCAGACTTTTTAAAAGCATAATTTTTCAAACTGGGAAAATATATACTGAGCAAATTTCATTCTAGCTCAGACACACTTAGCCAAATAGCAGTACAAAAGTTTCTCTGTTTGTTACATTTCTCCATAAAAGCATTGCAGAAAAGACTAATCCACATTATTAATCGTACCAAGTTGGTAACAAAGTACATCAGCCAATTCTGTATTTCAGTTTCTAATTTTGAGTTTCTACACATGCTGAAGAAAGCTTAGCTGTCACAATTTGTGGACCACTGTCAAAACCTGTAGCTTTTAAATACTTTCTTATGCAGCTCCTGAGTTTTGGGCAGTTGCAATTTTCAAGAGATCTATTCTCAGTGAAGTTGTGGGTCAAATTTAACAGCCAAATTAAAACAGACAAAAGGCAGCAGGTCAGATAACTTAGAAAACAAATGCTTGGGAGCCCACTTATATTATTCTTTACACAGACAACTTTTCTTGGAAGTACCCCCTCTGAACAATTCAAAACCATGTTACTTTTTTTATTGTAAGGGAGGCAGAGTTGAACTTAGAGAGGTTCAGGCTGAGAAGAACTAAAAGACTAGTTTTTACAGTGATGCATTCTGCTTCCTGGCTAAATCTGTCCTTAGGTCTTACTAAGGACATGTAGAAAGTGTTATAAACTCTCATTTGATGTGTAACATAAAGGTTTGGTCCTGCGTTCAGTTAACAGTATTCTATTGCTGCTCACGGCCACGGTAACTTTGTCTAGCTATGTTAAGATATTTCTGCAGCCATTGGAAAAATGGAAATTTTAATATTCCACTTGGGTATAATAGAAGTACGAATACCAGAAGCTCCTGAAGCAGAACTCATCCTTCAACTCATGGGTGGAAGCAATAGCTTCCTTGACTTCATAGCATTGTTGAAGAGTCAATAAACTACCACCTCAGCCTCCACGTACTCTAGAGAAGGATGAGACTTTAATTTCCCCAAGCTTTCCCATTTTATGGGACATGTGGTAGAGAGCTTGAGAACCATGGCTTCACCTAGGCATTTGGGTGTTCACATCCAGTGAGCACTACACCAGCACTCACTAGGTTAGGAGGATGAGGAAACCATTGAGGAGGTTGTGTAGGAGGCATACAGGCAACCTCCAGTCAATCATTATGTACTTACCGGTTTTAAGACCACTGATCACACTCTAACTAACTCTAAAATAGTGGATAGATTGTTTTGGAACGTCCCTCAGCCCTTAAGAAATTTTTAGGTATTTCTTCTTCCGTCATGGCTAATTACAAGATGTGAGCCAATGCACAAAGACTATGTCTTGTTTTTGCAGCCATCTTACTCTTATCTAGCCTTGTTTATTTAATGGTGTCTTAATCCAAGCTAATCATGTCCCTAGCAGCGAATTATGTTCTAAACGACAATGAATTACATTGGCAGGAGGATAATCAGGGGAGAGCAATCCAATCACTTCTACTTTTTTCAGCGTATCTTAATCAAAAACAGCAACGAAGAAGACACATTGCAGAGCACTGTATGAGAGGAGTAAAGTGTTGCTGAACATACCTGGACCTGCATAAACAAGCGTGAAGACAGTGTAGGTCCCTCCTATCAGGGCTGTGCCTTCAGGTTTGCACTGACTTCAGGGCAAGTAACGCATGGCTTGTAGGAAGTGGGGGGGAGGGATGAGGAGGGGGTTGAAGGAGGCTGGCTGAAAAGTGTTACCTGGATTTGAAAGCACATTCAGGATCATGAATAAATCGTAATTTATTAGTCCAGCACTAACAGTCTGCACTAGACTCCAGAAAAGTCCTTGATGGGTCAGTACCCCATTGAGCATGGCTGGGACTGGGCAGTGTTTCTTTTATTGATCTAAAGAGTGGAAAGAAAGAGGGTACAGGGGGAGGAGCAGGATCAGTGTGTTAAGTCATGCAGCGTCTCAGCGGATGCCGAGGACAAAGACACAGCGCGCTGCAGAGCTGCACAACCCCTTCTGTCCCCCAAGCTGTTCGTCTTCCAGGGAAGCACAGTATTCTGGATACTGGGCATTTGTTAGCCTTTCGAATACCCTGACAGACAGGCCACATGTCAAACACACTATTTGCCAGGAAGCACTTTTATTGATTTTTTTTGATAAGAGAGTAAAATATTGGCAAAAGTTTATCTTACTCCTTATCACAAGCATCAACACAGAGCAAATTTCATGCATTAGTCCCATACTTTTTCAACAATAATGTAGAAAGCTTAAATAAATTCATTCATCTTGCAGCAATGTTGTTTCTGGAATAGCTGCTTTGTAGCAGTTATTCAAGTGCTGGGAAGTGACAGATCAGCAGCCAACCAGCACAGCCAGTCCTGGCACTCAGAGGGGATTATCCAGGGCTAAAGAACTGCCCCATGCAGAAATGGGTGCTAGCAACAATTTGCTAAACTGATATGCCCTGTCCCAGAGCTGAAAAGTACCCAGACACCAGGACCCTTCCTCCATCCGCCTGCACACGGCTCTCATTTGCTTCAGCCTGAACGATTCAAAACCATACTGATGAAAAAAAGTACATTTTGTCTTCAACAGTTTCACATCTGCCACAAACACCATGAGAAAACAGGGCAAAGCTTTCTCTGCAGTGGGAAAAAACCTTAACGGACAGCTCTCTTTCAGCAAGTCTTGGGAAAAAAAAAATGCTCCTAAAAAGGCAGTATTTGAGATTCAGCCTAAAAGAATGCAGGCTGGTATGTTTTGGGGGGAGGAGGAGGGAGGAAAGGGAGGAGTACAAAGTAAGAGGCACTTAAAGTCATGAAAAAAGCTGAGAATCAATAAACAGACTGAAGAACAGCGAAGAAAATGCGGCAGGATTGAAAACGAAACAAAAAACCCTCTCTAGCCTTGGGGAATTTGTGCTGCATATACAGATGCAATGGCCCAGGAAAAGAAAAATCGAGGGATCTGAAACTGCAGATAGCTGTGGCCAAACCCCTACACATCTTTATTTCCCAACTTTAAAAAAGACCTGAGAATTTATTTCCAATATCCTACCTTATGGCAAGTTCTCTAGGACTGGGATCAAACCTTGAAGATTGGGGGTAGCTGTTTGCTGCCACTCTCAAGGGCTATACCTGTCTGAGGGGGTGGGAAGGGACCCTACAAGAAAAGGAGGCTTAGGAATTTGCTTTGGGAAGTTTGTAACCTTGCTTTGTATACACTGAATGCTCTCAGCACCACACCAAGTTTTTAAGAAGTGTATGTAATGGAATATATTTATCTGCTTGCGTTTCTTTCTTCAAAGTGTGTTGCCATAAACCTACTAGGCTTCCTAAAGCTTGGGATCCTGTTTTTCTAAGACCCTCTTTTCCTGTTGGGGATGTGCTTTAGCTCCGGGCTGAGCACAGGGACCTCAGGCAGTGAAGCTATATACACCATTTCCATCAATGCCTGCTATGATGCTGAGGAGAAAAAGAAGATAATGTCACCAGACCCTGCTCATGTCATGAAAATGCATAGGCAAGAAGACAGAGCGCATGGAAAAGCACCTCATCTCAGCACAAACGTCCCCCTCATTACGGCAGGTTTCCTTCCACAGGGATACCGGCTGTGTTGTCGGTCCGTGGGTGGGTAATATTTCTGGCATTAACAGCCAGCTGTGGGCTGGCCCACTCCAGTAGCAGTTTCCCCCGTGGGACTCCATCTATGACTGCAGTGAGCGGGAGCCATTGCCTTAGCACTCGAGTGTATTGATCTAGTCCTGGAGGAGCGGAGAAGCATCAGAGCAAAACCAATGGGTCTTGCTTACGCTTCGGAGCGAGTGTTCCCTCCTCCCAGCTCACTCACCGCAGGGACCTCACCCAGCTCGCAGCAGGCAGGGCTCGGCGCCCACCACGGAGGCGTTCAGACCATCGCCCCTTGTGCACCATGAACCCTTCCGAGGTTTGGGACCTGCTTTCTCCCAGGTGTAGGCATGGGACCGGCACCCCATACAGCCCACGCAGCTTGCTCTCCCTTGACAGGCAGCCTGTTGCTGCCTTCTCTCTCCGGAAAGGATGCCTGATCAAGAGCCTTGCTTTAAGCCTGGTTTCCAGGGGAAAGAAAGTCCATGTGACTTTGCTCTGTGCATGCATGAATGCCTGGATTTCCCTTACCAGGTTTTGAATCCATCAGCTCACTTTTGTCCCGGGTTTGACAAAGGACTTGGTATTTCCAACTGCACTTTCCTGCTGGGCTAAGCAACCCCTTGGAGGTGACACATGTGGGGGTACCCACTGGAGCATGCCACGTGTCCCATGTGCACGTTTCCCTCCTCTGGAAACCAGCGCGTGGGGCTGAAGGGGACAGGCACACTGGTGCTTGGCTGTGTTTTGCCCCCGCACAGGGGGAGAGTAAGGCCACTGGACCCAGGAACGCAGAGGCTCGCCGGGTTTCGCAGTCCAGAGGCAGCCAGAGATACCCGGCTTCTGCAGGTTTTGCGGGAACAGGCAGCTGGTATTCGCGCTCTCCCCGGGGCAAAGACCAAAGCACGAGGTCACGCTTTGTCGGCAGGAAACTCACATGCCAGAGAAAACACGACGGAGACGGAGCTCATAGTACTCCAGCTTCAGTTGAAACTTTCATTTCCTTAGACATCAGAGTCAATCAACACCAAGACACAGATCTGTAGCAAACCATCCGGTCATTAGCCCTTTTACTTGCTACTCCTCCTCTTCCTTACCCAGTCCCCCAACATGTTCTACCAGCCCACTCCACTTCTGGGGTATAAAGCTTAAGAGGAAAGTGAAGTCACATCTAATCTGCAGAAAATAATACATTGTATAGTTTTACTTATTTCCCCCCCTGCGCATTTTCACATGACTTTTCTCCAGTCCTCAGCTCTACGTCCAGGACTCTCTTTTCCCCAGGATGGAAGTCTGAAATCACAAAACAATCTCATTCATTTTTCTTTGCTCTGGTTTCAATCTCCCTTCCCTTTTCCAGCATATTTCCAATATACGAAGCATGCTTCCCAGCGTTCATTTTCAACACTCTTTCTTCCCTATTTCTGTTTTAGCATATTCCTTCTCCTTGCTCTTTCTTTTCCCCTGTCTTTTGTCTACCAGTCTTCCTTTCCTCCTTCTGTCCTATTTCAAAATCTCCCTATGAGCCAAGCCTACTATCTCTAAAGAGTAATGTTGTCAGCTTTAATAGGAGCTGGATTAACTCCCACAGCTTTTATCTTCCCATCTTTTTTTCCTGCATCCTCTCTCTGTCCTCACATCCCAGTTCCTGTCTCTGTCTTCTCTGCAGCTTGCTCAAACTTTTCTTTCCATTGCTCACCTCATGCCCTTCTGCTCCAGCCCCTCCTCGCATCTTTCCTGCTCTTTTCCATCTATCCATCTCAAGCCAAACAATCCGCCTAATCTACCATCTAGCCAGCCGCTGAGCTTTCCAGTCCACACCCACCGCTGTTGTATGGGAGTACCTAATATATATTAAGATTAGGATCTCTCTTGTTCCCTCCCCTTTCCTTTCCAAACTATGTTGAAAATGCTGGTGTGTGGTTTTTTTCAGTAGTTCTGCCTCTTCCCTCCATGCCCCTCCCTATCTCTCCTGGAGAAACAGAAAGCCAGAGATGTGAGTTACGGAAAACTGTAGTTGGCACTTACCCTGTTAAATACAGGAGACCTTCACTGTCTCTCTTTCTCCCCCACAAAAGAGGACATGAGGCCTGATGTAATGTCATCCAAGTCAATAGAAAGACTGAGATTAAACTCCCCAGGAGCAGGAACAGACCCCTGGGAGAAGAGAGATTGACGGGAGATGTGTGAAAAAAAGAAATGGATGTGAGAGAGGACTACAGAAGATAGGGGAATAAAGGGGGACATTAGAGGAAGCCCATGTTACCCGAAACATGACCTTCTCCCTTGTAATAAGGGTCCCCCTTGAAATCTCTATTTCACTAAAACAAATTGGTACTCCCCGGAGGGGTTATTCTAGGAGGCTGACCTAGACAGTAGGGTGAAGGAGGATGCACCCATCATGATCTCAGCTATTTCTTTCTCATAGTTCATAGGAAAGTCATTTTCCCATAGCCACTGTTTCTCCCAAACATCTGTGCTATTCTGGGAAATAAAGCAGAAATGGGCAACTTTCTGCTTCACCCAAACTGGATCATAGGAGAGGTACAAGCAGGTCTGGGAGGGATTCAGTAGCCCTGACAATAGCAAAGAGGAGTGGATCCTGCTCCTCTCTGTCCCCAACACCAGGAGGAGAAGAGAAAGAGAGACCCTTACTGGAGTCCATAGTCTTCCTGTGGGGCCAGGAGGGAAAGGAAACAACAGAAATCAACAAGAAGGGTGGAAAGATATGAGCATCTCCTATCCTCTTCCTGGATGCAAGAGAAGAGGAGATGGGAAGCGAGGATGAAAGCCTCTTCTAGGTCTCTCTGCGGGGTGTGAAGCATCTGTTTGGGAAAAGCAGTAACATTTAGGGTAGGGTGCTGGGGGAAAAATGGAGAGCAGAGGACTGAACATAGCCCTGCGGCCCAGAGACTTCTTCAGTTCCACTGTGGAAGAGGTGCAAATGTGGAGGAAATCTACATACGTGTTTTAGAAAGCACGCTTCCAGTCCTGGAAGCCTGGCTAGGCTGCTGCAGGCGAGCACTTCTCCAAAACACAGGGGCTAAATGCAAAAAATGCAGACAGGAAAAGCACCCCAAGTTGGCAACCAGCTTCTTTCTTTCAATGTAATTGAAAACCTCTTAATTCACCAAAATTCAAATCAGCTATGTTCTGTTAAATAAATTGTGCTACTAAGTTAGAACGGCCTTGACTTGCCTTATCTAGCCACCACAGTTCTTTAAGTGCATCAGCAGTAAATTATGTGCATTTGCCATGATGTTCTTGCAATCAGAATTAGGTTTCTGCAGGTTTCAGTTCTCCTCCTTTCCTACAGCAGGAGCCAAGGTGGAAATAAGGAACAATTCTACTCATATGCAACTCACCATTTCGCCTCTCTTGATTACTCAAACTTTCTACTCCAGGCAATGCAGTTTGCAGCTTTTTCTGCTGTGTTGAGGCTTTGCAGCAGGTACGGCATGACACCAGCTACATGTCCTAATCTCCGTCCATAATGCTGAATTAATATAGTGTGTTTTTCCACAGACTTCCATAAATTCAGAGAAATATCTGCAGGAAGGAAAAGACAATAATTCTGTGTCCATCCAGATGAATTACAACCCCAAAATAATAGCTGCAAACTTGTTTGCAAAAATCAGTAGACTTCAAAAACAGCAATGTGTAGTTTGGGAAGAAAGATTATCATGGTGATGTGCACAAGAAGGAAAAGGATTGCATTATAAATAATGCGAGAGGGAAGGAAGAAGGGACAGACAAAAAGAACATATTATTGGTAAAAATCAATAATGAACATCATAGAGTTTTTATGAGAACCTATCCTCCTTGAATAGGTGAATGCATATGAGTGTACCTCAGTAGCCCAAAAATCAGAATGTTAAAGAGAAGTAAAGCAGACCATGTTTTTACCACTTGTCAAATAAAATGCAACATATTTCTGAGTAACTAAGGCAGTATGTCTGCTGGCAAAGTAGCAGCGTATAATACTGTCATCTGTATATTGGGGGAACACAGATCTGCCAATTCAGAGAAAGTGTGGCTTCCTAGAAATTAGTAATTTCATCTGATTGGTAATGAGAGGACTTTTTTCCCTTTCCTGAAAGAACGTCTCCCCTTTTTGGGTCAATTTATTGGGGCTCTCCGCACATCAAACTGCAACCTGAAGAGCTTGTGCCTAACAGTTCTGAACACTGGCTGCGTCAGAGAGCACAGTTTAGGAGGCATCCTCAGAAAAGCCCTTATCTGAGAAAGGCCTCAAGTGGCACAGAGAATAGCTTTTCCCCAGTGCCCACAAACTGCCTTTCCCTCCTGCAGTGTGCTGAAGGGACCGGGCAGAAGTGACAGATCATGCACTATGTTCTTGGTGCACCTCGGGGGGCTTTTCTTTCCCTCTGTAAGAGCATCTTGATTTCCTCGTGGAAACTGAAGGATACTTATGTATCTTCATATATCCTTGCTACTCACAAATAATGGAAAAGACCTGTAAAATGCATTTGTGTTTCCTCTGCAGAGAAAGCTGAGAGGACCGAGGTCAAACACAACTCACCATCTCTCTGACATTAGTCAACATGTGGCATCTATACTTAGCTGTGCTCCACATCCTTTTGTATTCTCAATCCTAACCACTTATGTTTGCTACCTTGAGGCTGGAGCAAAGGTGGCCCGCTCTCGTTCCTTTAAAAACAATTTAGAAAAGGGAAACAAAGCAAATCCATTGCTCTACAACAGAAAGGATGACTTGGGAGCAGATGCTCAGACAGCATGAGTCACACTGCTTTTCTAGTAAGGGGCTCTTACCATGCACTGGAGCTGGACCACATAACCTTTTTTTTTTTTACTCAAAATACTGCCACGTAAACCATGCACTGACCCAGCACATGACATTCAGGGTAACTGAACGGAAAGAAGACAGCGTATAGCTTAGCCAACAGAGACCGAACGATCAAGCATCAAAGGTAGTCACATTGTGTTCCCCACAATATGCTCTGACAGTCCACAGACAGCTGGTTGGTCATATGGTGCCAGTCTCTCTTCCCTGCTTCTAGCTGCTACATGATATTAAAAGGAGCAGGAAGGAAGGGAAATCACTTCTTAAAATCATGTATACAAACAGTAGTTGTGTCAATGCAGATGGAAGGGGATCCTGTCCAAAACACACAGTCAAAAGCAGCAAGTGATTCAGAGTCTGACAGCCAGTCTCTACCGAGCCCGGCTTTCGTGGAGAAAGCCGTTGCACCTGCAGATGTCCCCTGGCCACCGAGTCAGAGGAGGAGGAGGAGGAGGAGGGAGCTGGCCTGGTAGCCCCTGAAGCCCAGCCCTTGCTGCAGAGGGCAGGCTCCCACCGCCATCAACATCATCAACATCAACATCCTCAACCTGTGTGGCTGCTTGGGTCAGCCCGTGGGTCAGTGCCCTTAGCCACATTTCTGACAAGAATTATTCCCCAGAATTTTCTGGGTAAGTTGTTACGTACATGCAGACCAAAAGGCCACTGTGGACATCAAGGCGTCTTCCTCACCCTATGCGCCGACTCCATGTCAGATGAGGGCCTGGTGAATAACATCCTCCCCTGCCTTCCACTTTCCGTGTGAAGGAAAGCTGGGCAGGAAGGCTGGCCAGGGTCGCATAGCCTTCCACAGCAGCTCCCTGGCCTCTGCAACAGCTCTCAGGGACTGCCAGGCACATCGGGGCTCACAACATCCATCTAGGAACTGCTCCAGGTCGAGATCTGGTAAAGGATGCATAGGGAGAATAAATACATTTAATTTCAAAATATGAAGCTTTCTGTGCCATTCTCTTCATCCACCAAGCCACGACAGTGCAAAAGAACATAGTTATCTGTGCTTTCACACCAAAGCTCTCAGCTCTCTAAAATGGTGTTTACGGCCTGACAAAAGCACCTTATTCTTGCAAGCACTGGGCTGCTTGGCATCTCTTTCAGAAAGAGTTCACATACCAGGCAAGGCTGACTTTGGGACCGGACCAGGGGGGCATGTGTGGGGGGTGATAAATCAGGTTGGAAGAGGCCTGTGGATTAGCGCCTTGTTCCCACTACAGTGGCTTCCTTTCTGCTCCCTCTTCCCATGAAGGCAGCATCCCCTGGCAAACTCAACAGGCAATCCCTCCTCCTCTTTCCTGATGGTACAGGCTCCTGCCTGCACCCTCTGGTGTTTTCCAGGCGGCTGCTCTAAGAGTATGGAGGGAAAAGAGGAGGAGAGCTAGAATGGGGCATGGCAAGACTCTAGTGCCACTGGGAGGGGACAAGAAGGAGGCTGGCTGGGAAAGCCATCGCCATGAGAGAACTGGGCAAAATTTGCCAGGAGAGGCTGCCTCCTTCAGCTCTTCACCTGTGCTGGTTGCAGCAGCAACAGAAAATTTTGCCTTACACAGCCATGTGGAAGCAAGAGAAGATGCCTTGTTGTTCCTGTAGCGCAGCCAGATCCTACCTCCTGCAGAAGAAGAGAACCATGCTGAAATCTGTGCTCCTCTAAATCACAACCCCCAAGAGAAATGGTTTCAGTCTTGTCGGGGGCCTTGGAGCATATCTGCTGAGAAGGGCTCCCCACAAAATTCTCTGTGGTTTTAGCCAGTAGCATCTCTGAGGGCTAGCAGAGACCTTATTTTCAAACCTCTGAGTCGCTTCAAGTTCACCTCTTGAAGTTCCTTGAAGAGTGTTTCCAGTCCCTTTCAGGAGCAACCGGCTCTCCTGGCTTTCAGTCCTCAGGTCGCCGCCTTATTTTGCATGGCATCCTTTAATTAGAGAGCAAGAGAGACCTTGTGCTCAAGGCACTCTCAGGGAGGGCAAGTCCCAGGCTCCCGTCCCTGCATCAAGGGACCTGGTGTGCTTTGGTGCCTGCACCCAAGATGAACCTAGCATTCCTGTTGCTCTTTCCCTCCCACGCCCTCCATAAATATTAAAGCCTGCCCTATCAAGCAAAATCGCTACCGTGGTGTACTTGGCATCACTGTCCCGTACCACCTTCTAAGTGCTCTCCAGGAAGCTGGGACACAGAACTTCACGCTGGCCTTCCCTTGCTGCGAAGCCACCCGGCAGTTGCGGCAGGGCAGCCGCATCGCTGCTGGCCATGCTCCAACGAAGCCGAGTATCTCGTTCTTAAACACCATGTGGAAGTGTGTCTCCTCTCAGTGATGGCCACTGCGAGGGGATGGAGGCACCCAAGTGCCGGAGGGCTGAGGTGTAATCGTCAGCCCTGTCCCCTCAGTGATCCCCTCGGGATCTTGGCCCGAGCAGCTGCCGGTTTCAGTGATACTCAAAGTCATCAGCACATCAGCATACAAATCTCTTTTGAAGACGGGACTCAGGCGACACTGTCACAACCCACTGAATCCGATCCACGTGAAAGCGGCTGCCAAGAGAGGAGGTCCCACTCTGCCTCCTGGCAGCACGTTCCCAACCCTTCCTCCACGCCAGCCCCGCAGCTAATGCAGCTACACCTTCTGCTGAATGAGGGAATTAGTGCTGCCGAAAGCTTTTTTCCTCTGCTGATTTTCCGCTGGATCAGCTCCTTGCTCTGGCAACTCCATTGCCGCATGAGCGCTGGAGCCGGCACAAGGGGAACGGAGGGTTCACGGGGACAGGGGTGGGGGACAGGAGGGGACCAGCCCTCTTGGCACTGCACAGGCTTAAGCCAGTCAAGAAATAGCCACCTCTGGGTCTTAAAATACACAGCCCTTTGAAATATACTGCATGAGTTCCTAGTTTGGTTTTAAAAATAAGACTTACATGACTGCATTCACCTAGATGAGGACTTATTTTAGTCTGTGCTAAATATTGTACTAACAATGCCAGTGAAAGCTGAAAGAAACCCACCGTCTGTCTCATTAAAACCAGACTTCTCAACTTCTTTGTATGAGGCATTTTTTGCATGATGCTGAGCTTGAATACAAAAGCCAGCATCGTAAATGCAAGGGCCATGATCTGCCAGCTCCCTTGCTTTTCCTTGTCACCATACAGGCTCGCTACAGGGTGTATTTTCCTCTCAGTGTGACGCTACAATTAATACTAATGGCAATTATTAGGGCTCCTCAAAAGATGAGCACAGTACACATTAGCAACAGAAACCAGCTTTCTGCATTGTTGGCTCTGCCTTCAGCACAGCTATTGAGGCACTCGGATATTTCTCAAAATATGGATTGGTGATCAGCCATCACTATTAAAACATTTTCAAAAAAGCAGTGCCTCCACATGAAAAATAACAGGTTAATGAAAGAAGCCAGGTTTAATTACATGATTCAAACAAGGAAATATTGTTAAATTACCCAATATGCTGTTATTACCAATTACAGTTCAGTTCAAAACCGAGACCTGTTTGCATGATGAAATTAGATTGGTTTTCTAGGAATTTCAGGGAGGAAACATCTCAGAGAGATGGGAAAGGGAACTGGGGAGAACACAGGGATAAGTCTGCCGGAGAAACGGCCTTCAGGGACTGAAGGAAGAGTACGTGAGGAGAAGTGGATGGACAGCACACATGGGGAAGCAAGAAGCAAGGCATGTGGCTTCTAAATGGACAGTTTTGTAACTAGCCCTGGAAAATGCCAAATACTACTGTACCTGTCAATATACTCTAACTAGTGCGTATCCGCATAACTCTTCAGTTAGCAGCATACAATCAGGTTCAGGCATTCCCCTTTCCAAATGCTCTGATAATAAGGATGAAATGCGAGCTAACCTGGTGCAGAGTGCAGGAAGTTCTGTAGGTTGCTTATCCCTCCCCGAAAACTGAAGAAAACCAGACCTCAGTTCCAGACTTCCAGGGGAGGACGCTCATTCCCCTCTTTGTGATGACAAGTCTGGGGAAGCCATTTCAAATGTGAGTAAGATGAAATACAATACTTCAGAAGCACAGATATTAAAACTTGAAAAAATGCTTTTGTTGAGGTACATCTAATTGAGACCTTGTGTCTCCTTGGATCTGCTTTAGACTGTCTATCTGCAAAAGAGACAAGGGGAGCAGAACATTACGCTGAAATATTTGAGAACTTAAACTATTTCTTTGCATACAAAAAACCCCAAAACAAAACAACTCACTCTCACATTCCAGTACAATTTCCTCTGTGTGGTATAAGTGAAACCAGCTGACTGGCCAGGCTTCCTACAGACCCATGAAAAAAATGGGAAGGGTGTAGTCTATCTAACATATCTAATCTCTGCATTGAAGCAGCCTCCATCCATGCAATAGCTGCTTGTTGGCAGATGAGTGCTGACTCAGCAAGTCTTTAACCTCTCAACTCCCAAGTGTTTTGATAAACCACGAAAGCTGTCAACTTGGACCTCAAATAAATCTTTTCTGCCCCGAGTGTGGTGGAAAACCTTTGTGTACGGGCACCATTGCTGCCGCTCAGGAGTGATGAAAGGATGCTCCATCATTTCCCTTTCTTTGCTCCCAGGGAAAAAACACATCGGTTACGGGATGAGAAACCTCCCCATTGCCTTCCTCCCTCCCCACCACAGGACGATCTGGAGGAAATCCCTGAAGGAAAGCTTCACCTTGCACCCCTCTCCCCGCTCCAGTACGTATGCCAATGACCGAACCGCAATCCCACAGCAAGAGGGTTGCCATGCTGCTGCGCTACACTCCAAATCACAGCTTTAGGTGCCCGTCTTCCCAGCTCAAATACAGATGCAAAGGGAGATGCACTTAAAAAGGCTCAGCTAGTCTTAAGTGGTGCATCTGTGCCTGTCAGACATCAACCCTGTTGTTTGTAAACCAAAGTTGCTAAGGTAAAACGGGCCAAAACAAAAAGAAAGAATTAAATTAGAACCAGACATGTAAGTAGATAAACATGCTGAAAAGACACAACGCTTTAATTGATACTATGGCAAACCTTACAAACATCATGAGGAGGGCTCATTTACTGTTTCGTGATTTAATACAGAGGCACCTGTTTTCCCTCTTAGCTCTCCAAGCTTCTTCTGTGCCATCTCCTCCAGGACAAAATTAAAAAACACAAAAAATAGAAGGTTTTTTCCTCATTCCATCACTCCAGGTCAAAAAAGTACGAGTGTGTTTGAACAGGGAAGGAATATTACTTTTTATAAAGAGTGTCAATTCTGGCAGCTGGCTACCAACAAAAAGGTATACAATTACTGTGCTCCTATTTGCAAATTTCCTTTTGGAAAAGAGTTTATAACTTCATTCCTTAAAACTAATTTTGACCCAAACTTGTCGTGCAAGTCTGTGGTCTGGAAAGAAAGTGATTTTGCAACATCGGAACTAACACATTCAGGTATTTCTGCTTGTTCAGAGGTGACAGCAACAAATAACAGGAAAATGCATGCAAAGCTGGAACTGCTTTTGCAATGCTCACCTTGCTTGTGCTCCCCTCAGATTCTATGGCAGGTGATAACCCATAAAGCTCTTCTTTTTCCCCTGGGTCTATTATCACCCAAGGTCTTTGAGCTCTTTGGAAGATAGTACCTAGCACACTGTTAGCTAGCTATAAATAATAATAAAAAAATCATGTTTAAAGATATAAATAATAAAAAGCAGTACTTCCAGACAATCCTCTCCCATACTCAGTGCTTCAGGGAAGTTAAGTCTGTGGGAGAAAATCACTGCAGAGTTTTCCACAAAGAGATAAACTGTGTACCAAAGCCATAGGCACAAAGAGGAGAAGCTTGCTACCCCTTTCTTTTTTCCTTTTATTTTTCCTGGTAGAACAGCGTGCAGAGCTTAACTCCATAGTGATGAGAACCTAATACAACCTTCCATCTGGCCACTAACGGTAGTGCGTCTTTCAGCAAAGCTGAGCTACTGATGACTCATGTGTCTCGGTGCAAGAGCCTGCGCAGGGGAAAAACAAACCACAAAACGCAGATATCTTGATCTATTTAAAACTTTCTGGAAGAATAAGTTTTCAGAGGGAAAGTAGGAAGACGAGAGCCTCGCCTGACCTGCCGCCCTCCACCGAGCGCGGAGCAGAGCGTGCCCTTTGCAGCAGCAGAAGGGGCTTGTGTGCTGGGGAGGGGGCTGGCAGCCCACCCTACGCAAGGGGGGTCTAGTCCAAGTGGGTGTCAAGATACTGATTTCAGACTTTTCATCTGCTCCTGGGCAGAAAGGGGTATGCCGGCTGACTTTCTGGAGGGGAATGGGGAAAACTCTGCGGTGCCAGAGGCAGATACGATTCCTGAAGTGCACATGTCATCCCGCACAGACTTGCCATCCATCCAAGGCAGCAGCCAGCGGCCAAAGCAGCCTTTGAAAGGACGTTCTTCCCACGGGACTCGTGCCCATCCCCAACACCCTTATTTGTATACACATATCTATACATACCTTGAGATGAAAGCTTGGCTTCCTCCCCCCTCCCCCCCCATTTGCCCTCCTGTTCTTTTGTATACACAAAAATAAGAGTTGACTCATAAACTATAATGACACATACTGGGCACTTCTATATATTAACTGATGCATCCCATGAGCAATGTCCTTGAGGCTCCTTGCCCGTAACACACCTTCTGCTGTGATCAATTTGTAACTGCAAACTGTTCTCGGTCTCATCATTTATTACTCTTCTATTGTCTGCCTTACTGTATATTGAGTCTATTTCATTTAAGCCAGGTAAAAATGCCAACTGCTTCTCACTGTGCATGTGTATATTCCCCTGGTCTGTGCACGGTTAGGGTAGTTTGGCAAGTTGTCTTTACGTTCATGTGTGGCTTGGAGATAAAGCCACTTGTCAAAGTACTTGACATCACAAAGATACTTTTACGTTAGACTGATGTCATTTGTCATTATCACTTACAAGTATCAGAATCACTTTACCGGAGCAGACTAAAGGTTTGCTGAACTCGTTATCCAACCAGGAACACTTACAATGATCCAGTCCTTCAAAAAAAAAAACCAAACCTAACTCCTAATAATAAACCTAACTGCATTATATAGCACCACAAATGGAAATTTTTCCCAATTCAGCATCTAAGGTACAAAATCTGAGTGTTAAGACTGCAATCTCATCTTTGCTTACTGCAATGTCAGGAGCTAGCATTTACGTAATTGCCTGACCACCCCACCTTCTAGGCCAAGTTGTTTCCCACAGCAGCCAACAGCAAAGTCCCATCCCTTGTCCTTTGCATGAGAAATACAGCCCTAGTTCTACCTGTTGGTTTCCCCCCCCGCCCCCCCCCATCACAAGATCGCTTTCTTGATCCCAAGAGCCTCCATCTTCTCCCATGACCTTGAAAAAAGGGGAATTCTAAAGCAGGTGGGAGGTGGCAGCATCTCTTCTGCTGGCTGGTGTGAGTCTCAGCAGTTTCTGCTGCGGCTGAACTGGGATTACCCGGGCTGCTGCCAGCCCTGCGGCCGGGGCCCTGCATGGGAGCCGTGTGCAGTTCAGCAACTGCGGGTCGGTCACTGACACAAAGCAAACCCTTGAGTCACAGTATCATCCCATCTCCTCTGTTACCCAAACCTTTACTTGTAAGGAAATGCCACCCTTGCTGCCAGAGAGCGCTAGTTTTGAGCTGCCCTTTCACTGAAACTTTTGTCTTTTTTTAGGATGCAAAAAGAAGGGATGCAATATTCACAGTGACACTGCACTAACGTAATACCATTTTTCTTGTGTTACTCATAGCCTAAATCAGCACCGCAAGGTCTCTTGTGCAACATTTAACCAGTATTGTCTAAATCCGTAGCAGGAGAAGGTACCAGGAGTTCAAAAGGAACGCTGTTGAAACTGCGCTTGCTGCTTTTGTCTGAGGTTTTACCAGCGCTCCCGAGCAGAGGTTGTAATGTGGTTTTCAGCCGGCTGAGCGCAAGGCCGAAGGAATCCACACAGCAGAACAGGTTCTCCCTCTCACCCCCACCTTCAGGAGAACAAAACTTTACCATCCAGCGTAAGGCACTGCATCTTTTGCATTACAGTAGTCAGACTCCAGCAAGACTGGTGAACTGGCGTGTTAGGCAACCAGGGTAATCCCTCTCCTTGTTCCTGACTTTTTTTCCTGGCAGCTTCCCAAGGGGGGAGGGGAAGAGGAGTTAAAAACGAAAAAACAAGCATCGCCAAGCTAAAAAATCATCCAGCCTTAAGAAGTTCTTCTTTACCCTAGAAGGGAAAACATTCTAAAATATTTATTTTTAAACACACATGCAGACCGATTGTTTTAACTGTACAAACATCTGCCAGCTAGTACCATGTCTGGAGTGCTCATGCTTTACTACAGTGTTCCAACAGTTGGGCTGAAAAACAAATTGCCAGGGAGTATGTGAATTTAAGCAAAAATATCCTTAAAGCCAAGAGAAAAACTCTTCTATTTTTACAAGGAAAAAAGAACACCAAATAAGCCCTAAATCTGATGGCAATAATACAAAGTGAACTTCAGTATAAGGAGATGTCTACAAACTTGGCACTTCAGTGCCCGAGAAGAAAACTTCATACATTATGAGAGGACATACATATTTATTAAATGGTTATCCCCTGTGATATGCACACAGCGTATTGTAATCAGTAAGTACACTTTTAATATTAGAACTTAGTATCAGAACACTATATAGACACCCAGTTCCAAGGCACATTAATTCAGCAAATGAAAAAAGAAAATGCAGAAAGAAATCAATACTATTTGGGTAACATAAACCCAATTAATTCCTAGTATCCAAGGTGAATTACAGAGGAAAGAAAGTAATGCAAGAGATGGGGGAGGCAAGTATCCCAGACCTATTTGGAGGGAGAGAAAAGAGCTCTCCACAGTACATTAAGATACTTCCCGAAAAAAGCAAGAGACATTCCAAGGCTTTGCTCCAACCTCCATGAATTGCTGCCTGCAAAGGAACCATGACTTGGTCTTCTCGGATTTTGTTAACGGGGCACTGACCTTCACGCCAGCATTCACGCAGAGCAACTGGACTGTCCGGTTGGTGACAGCTTACTAAAACTCAGGCCACGTACGGTGCAGTTAATACGGTCATTCATCCATTTTAGATACGCCGACTTAGCATCACTACGCAATTGCTCCCTTTGGGGGGAAAAAAAAAGCAAGCCACAAACCCCCTTTCTCTTGCACATGCAAAAAGATTTCTGTGTCTAGTAAGGCAGCTCTGGAAATAACTTAGAAGAACAACAGAAGAATTCCAGATGTTAAAAATATCATTTAATTAAAGAAACATAAATCATACCAAAAAGTTTAAATCACTTTTAGTTAATACATGTGCATTTATTTTAGAATATACTCTACATCTGAGTAAAAAAAGTTTTAAATAAACTCCAGTACATGTACAACCGTGGGACCTGCCATCCGTCCCGCGCCAGAGGGATGCTCATTAGCCTGCTGGGTTCCCTCCCGGGTAAGAGAAGCGATTTAATGCCAGTTTTGTTATGTTCATCGGCTTGCGTTGAGCCTCCTATCTGCCAGCTACGCCACCGCCTCGTACACACACGCACGCACACACACACACACACGGGCTCGGGCCCGAGCAACCGCTCGCCCCAGACCGTAGAATAAAAAAACAAAACAAAAAAAAAAAAAAGGAGGGAGGGGGAAAATAATAATTAATGAACTAGTACTGATTAATTTACACCTCTCTCTCGCTTGTGCGTTGGTAGAAAGCCGGCTGCGGTCCTGGGAGCGCTCAGGGAAGCCTCAGCCGCGGGGGTGCAGCCGCCCTCCTCCTCCTCCTCCTCCTCCTCGGCAGCATCGCCGGGCAGGGACCCGCCGCGCCCGTTCCCACCGGGCCGGTCCCCCCCCCCCCCTCCCCCCGCGCTCACTGCCCCCAGCTGCTGAAGCCGATCTCCTGCTTGTATCTGTTGGTGAGAACGTTGGCCTTGCGGGTGAGCTTGGAGAGGACCGAGTGGAGTCCGCTGAGGTGGTAATGGAACTGCTGCTCCAGGTCCTCCTCCCCCTCGCCCTCCTCGCCGGGACCACCGCCCAGCTTGTCCTTCTTGCGGGCCGCCTCCTCGCCCGCCGGCGGCTGCACCACCCCCCACTCGATGTCGTTGCGGATGGACTTCAGCAGCATGTAGTGGCTGTACATGTCCCTACGGGAGAAATAGGCGCCGGGGTCGCCGGGGGGGAGGGGGCTTTCCCGCTGGGGACAGACGGCTCCGGCCGCGTCCAGCTCCTCCAGCAGCAGCGGCACGTCCCGCAGCAGGCTGGGCACCATCACCGTCTGGTCCATGTTGTTGACGGCGCCGATGAAGCGGTTCATGGCGTTGAAGAGGGAGTACTTCTGGCTGTACGAGTCGCAGATCTGCATCGTGACGGCAGCTGGGAGAGCTCTGCGGGGCTGGGGGATCCTCCGGCGGCCACCTCCTCCTCCTCCTCCTCCTCGCCAGCGGCACCGGCCGCCCCCCGGGCTCGGCGGCTGCTCCCGGGCTGAGTCCTGCGGGCAGGCACCGGCGTTAGGGGCTGCTCTCCCCCCGCCTGCCCTCCCGTCCCGGCGCCTTTATCCTCCGCCCTATCTCCGGTTTTGAG
>JANZLQ010000061.1:11554758-11570988 GCA_026212715.1 Elanus axillaris
GTGTTTAAAAGATATCTCTTATCCCCCCCCCCCCCCCCATTTGGGGATGTGGGAGCAAATGAAATAAACCCATCATAAAAAATAATTTTGTCCAGGTGGAACATAAATCAGCCAAAAAAATATTATTCTACATGGCAAATAAAAAGCATATGCTGTATTATTTAAAGCACAGCCTCCATATTCACATACAAAATTAATGCTACAGTGGGAGGTAAAACTGATGGAGGCAGACAATGAAAATATTAGGAGTAAAACATGATGCCAGGAACAATTCAAGCAGAGCCACTTGCAGGGTCATGGTCATATTCCATTTCAAATGGGCATGGAAATACACTGTGGGTTATTCTTCTCCAGAGATGCACAGATAATAAGCACCTGCTCCCCATGTCTACTCTTCCCTTTTAACTGTTGATTTATTGGATGTTTCTGAAAGCTGTGGTCAGGCTCGTGAGGGATATAGAACGTGGTGCCTGCAGGAAGAAATGGGAGTGGGCAGACGAGTTGCCACACTCCCCATCGCTACCTCGGGGTGAAGGGCTGAGCGGGGTTCAGAACAAAAGCCGGCTCCTCTTCAGCTTCCAAGTAGAAAGACCCTACCAAAAGGTAAATCGGCAGCCTCCCTCTACTTGCTGTGCCTGGGTCACACCTAGGAAAGTCAGTAAAAAATCCTAAACAATGTTCCTTGCCTCAAACTAGGGTAAGTAGTGGGTTCAGAGGAGGCACATACAGCGTTCAGCAGTCTAAGGCACCAAAAGGGGTCTTCTCCATCACTAGTTACTTGACTTCCACAGCATCAAAGAAACTACTGGAATATATATCTATAAAACATATCATTGCCTGTGTTTTAAGGTGATTTTCAGAACAGCATTAGGAATCCAGCCTTTTTACGTGTGTAAGAAGGTACATACCATGTACTACTACGCCTTACTGCATTGGAAAGAGTACCACCAGCAAATTTTTTTTATGCTCATCCTAGTTCTCCCAGGGTCAGGGGGGTGGTGTTCATTCCATTCCTCCTCTAAACTGACAAATAAGGGATGAACATAATCTTCAGATAACGATGAAGCTGGGTCACTACAAAGAGACTTTGAATTGATAAGATGTTTTTCTGTGTAATTCAATAAAAAAAAATTGCAGAGAGAGCTTGTGTGGTGTAAGTTACACTTTTCCACTATTATTTGACATTTTCTTCTCTGCAGCAGGAATGGAGCTTTGCAGCTACGAGGTCTTGAGATGTTCCAGCCATGGAGGTCCATGAGATTTAAACAACACTGCCTGGCCATTTAGAAATGAAAGAAAATGCCATTTAATTAAAAATGTGAATCTGGAAATGCAGGGCTATTGAGAATCAGTCTGAGCTGCACATTTTACATACATGGCTAAGAGAAAGGTCCACTTCAGGTAGCACTTGAAGTAATACAGGATTCAGTTCCCCTATGACGGTAAGCAGTTTATTAACCTAGAACTACAAAATCATTCAAAATTACATTTGGCGATGCTGAACTTCTGAGATAAATCGCCTGACGTAAGGAAACCAAGAGGGCAGCTGCACAGCCTTCCACTGAGCCCCGCGTGTCTTTAAACGGCAGTAGGTGAGGTACACTGGGAGCCGGGATCGAAAAGATAAAAAAGCAGCATGGGAGCAAGAAACTCTTGCGTTTTAACCCTGGCTCTGACTCCTGCTGTTGTGCTGAGCCGGTCACCTCGGGCCAGAGATTCAGGAGTTAAGCAGTCACAGTGAAGGCCAGGCTTTAAACAGAGATCCCTGTGCTCATTCCTGAGCCCCTTGGACCTGACTTAAGCATCCAAAAGAGCACCGAGGTGTTTAAAAACCAAGTCCTGATGGTGCAAGCTGGGTTGCTTTGAAATAGGATCCTTAAGGTCTGATCTTGCAAGTTCATGATGGAGTAACGAGCACGCCCCACTTACGGCTCTACTCGTGCTACCTCTCAGGCAAGGCAAGGACTGACTCCTTATTTACTCTTGACTGCAAGGGAACGCCAACTTGGCCACCGCATTTGTTTCGAGGACCCGTTGGGGCCTTCTTGCAGGAGCAGGGCCCACAGGCCCTTGGTTGGACTTGGCACGGAATGGGGAGTGGCACGGCTGCGTCGGTGCGGAGCTTCGCCCTTGGCGTGATGGTGCGAGCCGCTGCGCTCGCAGGGCTTGACTGCTTTTGGGATGCGAGCTCGTGTCTCTGCGTGACGCTGCGCTGCACTGCGCAGGGCTGCCAGCTTGCCTGGGACTAGATCAGGGACCTCTGCGCCATGTTCCATCCCATGCTGTCGATGTGCCCTCTCTCCATTTGACACCTCGTGCTTTTTCAAAATGAAGTTACAAAGAGTTTCAGGGAGTACACCTGACTGCAAGCCCTCCCAGTAGATTTTATAGCCCAACAGTTGTATTTCTTTTTGCATAAAGCTCTATCTTCTCTCCTTGTCAGTGCCTTGTGCCATCTATCCTTGACCATCGTGAAACAAAGACCAGGTTTTCACTTCTGCGTGTACCAGACCTTAACCAAAGATGTAGTCTGAACGACACAGAATTACTTATGTGCACAGTGAGGCAGAAACAGATCATGTCTTCCCACACAGGCTTCCCGACCCGGGTTTGGATTCATCAGCACTCGCATTGTAAATCCCCCCGAGATGAATCTGCCCCATGTAACGTGACTGGAGGTCTACGCTGTCCTTCTCTACCACCAGTGCTTGCAGCAGGTGGCCACAGACCTGGTACCCAAAGCTCCTCGGCAGATTTCCAGGTGGGCTGCTGGCCAGATGGGAGCACGGGCAGAAAGGAAAATCAGGCAGACATTATCGCTTGCCTGGCAGGTTGGTTCACGGTCACCAGAGGATTTTTGACTCCATGTGAATCTTTTTCTTTGACAGACCAGTTTCAGTTTCAAGGAAAAGGTGTTTCCCAGCCTGACCTGCACACATGCATCATGTCTGCTTTGCTGTGTAACTGGAAAGGAGTTTTGGGGCACAGGTCTGGCAGAAAGCCCTGCCAAAAGTACAAAGTAAACATACGTCCCGAAATGGGGGGAGGTAAATTTACTTTCTGATGTCTTTCAGCTCTAGTAATCTCAACTGGTCCAGTAATCTCAATTGTTATAAATAACACTGCAACTGTTCTCCAGCAGAAGTGTTCTCTTTTGGCTGATGGCATCCCTTTAAGTGCTAAGACACTGTTGTACTAAGTTTTTGCTGTAGCCAAACAGGACTAGATTGAAATCAATAGCCCCATTTCACCTGTCACTTACTTAAGCTTGATTTGAACCCATGTTTGTAAAGCTGAAAGGCTTTTCTAGTCCGTGGTTATTGTGCCTCCCACGGCCAACCCACCTGTGAGAATTTCACATTCCTCCAACTTAAAAAGAAATATGATGGGCAATGAAAGTAAATGTTTGTTTTGTTTCAGTATATTTAATTCAACAGGTTTTCTGTTATTAAGGCTAGGCTAAAACGGGACTTCTTGGAAAGCACACGCATCTGCTCAGAGCAGAGGCTTTCATAACTCATTCAGAGTTATTGGTCTTACCCACAATATTAGTGATAAAAATTGATTATCCATTCCCACTTGCTTCACAATCCATAGGGTTTTTTTTTCATTCATATTATAAGTTGGTTTATACAGAGTGAGACAGTATTATTTAAATAGCCAAGGATGAGTGTAATACATCTTGCTAAAAGCCCACTCCAGCAGAAAGCAGGATTTTTTCATGTTAGCCCTGTCCTATTCCGAAGGTAGAAATAATCTAGACTTGGCAACCGTCATGGCTTCTTTCAACCCTGAAGAGGAAACACCCTTTGGTCAGTGTACGTGCACTGCCCACTCGGGCTTCCTGCTGCCTTTTTATCCCCAAGCGCAAAGTTTGGGACTCGACAGGGCCCCATCGTTCGATGAACAGTTATGCTGAGCTTCCTAGGGCAGGGTCATTTTGGCACTGTCACCAGCACCTCATAGAAGGCAGGGCAGAGGGGGGAGGACTGAATATTGTAAGGATGGAGAGAAAAATTAACGGGAGGGACACAGCTCAAAACTTCTGCAAAACTTTCCGAGCGAAAGCTCTGTTTTGGAGGTCATGCTTCAGCAATATGGGCTCACCTGCTCCCAAGGAAGGGGACCAGGCATAAGACCTCTCCAAGGGGGTCAGATCATGGTCACTAGCATCCAGAGCCTTATACGCTCTGTCGCAGCTGTAGGGAGGGGAGTAGCATTCCTGCCGTCAGCTCGCTGCCTTCCCAAGCATTAAAAGGACAGAGCAGTTTGGATATCGCCTTCAGATGAAACTGTGAAAGTTGCAATCTCCAACTTAAATGGATTCTTGGAGTCCAACCGTTAGATATGGTGTGGGAACAGAGGTTATCCTTAAGATGGGGTAAGCTATAGCGTTGCAGTTGTGAGGAGGGGTTTACTGACATGACCATAACCTTAACTCCCTTGCAAAAGATAGAAAGGTAACTTGCGGGCTGGCCCAGAGATCAGTGGGTTTGACTTAGACCTAAGAGATTTTGGTTATTTGATCCAAACCTGAATCCTGGAGATTCCACCTTTCCCTCTGTAACTCCTTTTAGCATAAACAGGTATTATCTGTACACAAAGAAAAGGGAGAAGGGACTGGTAATAAAAATACCTCGCAGCTTAACTGCATGGGTGGCAGCTTCCCTCACACAGTAAACCAGCCAATGCATAGACTGACATAAGATTGAAAGGAGAGGTGCTTCCCCACGGGACTATTAAATGTAAATCTCTTTTTGTTCAGCAGGGAGATGAGACAAGTTTTTCCACCCAGTTGCTGGGTAATCTCTTTTGGGGTGAGGACCGCTTCTCTTGCACAGGATCTAAAGCTCCTGAGGGCAACTGCAGAGCAAACAACTAACGCCAGCGACAGCAATAAGAAAAATACCCACCTATACATCCACACCGGCCTTTACCTTGCTCCTCATCTACGGTATCTCAGAGCTGCACCCCATCTTTAAGGCGCGATCTCTGTGTGGTTCCCCCTCTGCTCTGGAGGCGGAGAGGAGCCAAGCGAAAGGGCAGGGGGATGCGCAGCCCCCGCTCCCTGGGATGCTCATGGCCAGGCGGTACCCGCAGCCTCTACCTGCTCCTCTGGGGGGGCCGGGGGGGCCGGCACCAGCAGCCCAGGCTGCTCTGCCAAAACTGAACCTGTTTTGCCATCTAGTGCTGCGGGTCCAGATTGCAAGAGCCCATCGCCGCCAGCCCCGCATGGCCAGGCTCTCGAAGAAACCCAGTTTTATGGTCCAGCTAGACTTACAGGAACTTCAGCCTTTTTTTTTGTTCGTTTGTTTTTGTTTTTACATTAATTTGCATCATTATTTTCTGTGCTGTAGTGGCTGGATAGCCCCGGCTCAAAGAGGCGGCATTTCGTGCTGTCGACAGGAATGGGAAGGGGATAAATCGCCGGTGGCCGTGTGAGCTCTCTGTGGCTCACTGGGAAACCCTTCCCTCGCCCATTAGTCATCGCCTAAAAGTAGATATTTGGTGTCATTCGAATCTCCTGATTTAGGGCTGAAACTGTGACGGAGGCGAAGCCATTAGCCGAGCGCCGCTGCCGCCGCTCAACTTGTTTGGCAAATGAGGCTCCTTCGGGTTGTGAGGGATGTGATTTACACAGGGAGCTTGGGAGCAGAGCCAGGTGAATCGCTTTCAGTGACAGCGAGTAATGAATTTGATCAATTTTGCAGGCCCTCCCCCTCCTCTGGTAATCGTCCATGAGTAGGTCACGATTTTCTCACGTTTAGTCATTCTTCTAAATTATTTGGTGAATAATTTCAGCGAACGTAGGGCACCCTTAGAGGACGTGCGAGCAGTTTGTTGGGGGAGTCCTGGAGCCAAAGGGATTTTAGCTGGTTGACTGGAAGCACAGAAACACTGTACTAAGCCTTTCAGTCAAGACACACAGGGGTTACTCATGTGTGTGAATTTATGATTTACTTTCTAAAATCATTCTCCCCTGCTCGTTTAGAGTGTGCTGTGTCTACAAGCTTTGGGGCTGTGACATTTTTAAGACTATAACTAGATATGAGAAAATGCCTGTGATGCAGCCAACCTAATTTCCTATAAAATACAAATTAATATTTGCTGAACCTTTTAGTTTTAGGTTTAATTTCAGAAAATTCTAGTCACCTCCAAAATGGAGAGGGCAGAGATAAGTGAGTTTGGCTGCCCCACAATCAGTTCCCAGCATGTAGAACTAACAAGTCTCATGCTTCATAAACTTAAGTTAACAGGGGGTGGAAAAGGGACTGATTTGGTCTTTGAATACCATTCCCACAGAAAAAAAAAAAATCTCTTTATTGGTAACCAATTTCCAGCAGAGCTTTAGAAATAATTTCTGGTTTCGTTATGTGAAACTTCCTTCTGCAGTTGGATCCACACATATATCTTCTCAGGCACAAGATTTGTCATGGGGGGAGTCAGCATTGCTTGAGTAAAGGACAAGAACATAAACCATGGGCCAAGCATGTTAAAAAGTAGCTGATAACAGGGCAAAGCAAAAAGAAACCGAGTTGAGCTGGGGGCAGAGAGGTAGTCAGAAGGAGTGAAGACAACGATAGTAAACTAATGAGCTGTGTTAAGAACACCTCTACTGCTGCACAGGAAAACAGGGCAACAGACACACCACTACAAGGAAAACTTGGCAGCTTTCAAGCTAAGCCATACCACACCCTGTAGGCTTGGTGAGCTATGAATAACACCAAGGTTTAATTTTACATGCTAGCACACGCTATATTGTCATCTACAATTCAAATCTTTACTTAGGAGGTTATTGGGTTTGCTATCAAGAGAGAATAACAAAGAAGTGTTTGAAGATGAGATCCAGTGAGACCTGGTTTTCTACAGATTCATGGCTTAAGGCTGAGCACCTACGAGGACTTTGTACTGCCTAATAGCAGTTATGCTCACACTGTACCCTTTCCCTCAGCTGGGAATGTTAATAGGGTCTTTTCCATCCACCTTCCTGCTTTCATGCAACCCACAGGAAATTTCTGTCTTGGACGTCTTTGGCCCTCTGTCACATTTGGTTAAATTGGCCAGTGAATTGAAAAACTGTTGAGGTTAGCTGGACTGAAAATCAACCGATGGATTGATTTAGTCTTGCCTCCTTAGCAAACTCAAAGTTAATCAACACAGAGTTGGAGGGATGAAGTCTTCAGCCTTCAAAATGGGATTGAATTGCAGCAGAAAGGATGACCTTTTTGAAGCCAGGCAAGCATTTTCATCATTATCAACAATAATGACTAATAAAGTAATAACAATAACAGCTGACCTTTTACGTAATAGCTTACATCTCAAAGGGCTTTTTGAGCTTCTTTTTTCCGCGTTTAAAGTAATTTTCTCAAAATGCATTACATTTTTGCAGTGTTACTGAAGTTCAGTCCCACCTTGGATAGGACAAAGGCAATCACATGGATTATAACACACTGCACATCAGTGGAGGGAGAGGAAATTTTAGACAAAGACATTCAGATAGATTCCTGCTCTGACATAAAATGTCAAGGTTTCTTTCGTATTAAAGCCAGGAAGCCAAGACTTGAGTGGTAGACATCTTATTCAGTCTTTTCTTGGCTAGACTAGGCAAACTGTGAGCATTATTGCAGATAAGACACCCCAAAGCCAATCTCCTGTCAATACAAGGAGCTGAGTTCGGATCAGAGCTGTGCTGTGAATGCATAAGCACAGACGAGCTGATTTTATGAGATGTGCAGTGACGTGCGATCACACAGATCCTAAAAGATACAGAGCACGCACCAGATAACGCCTCAGACCCAAACTTGTAAATGCTCTTCTTCCAAGGACTCGGGTGCCAAAGACGTGTTCAAAGACAGAGAAGCAGCCATCGAAAAGCCTTTGAAAGTATTGAAACTGAGCTGCAATTCGGTTTAACTTTTGGGGCAGGGTGGGTTATATTTGTTCGTATTCTTCCAGAAATATAAGCTATGGAGTCTCTGCATGTATGAGGATATATATACAAAGAGACAGAGAAAAAAAATACTGGATGCTTTATATTTTACTCCTTATAGATTCTAAAGTTGGTGGCAGTTATTTGTCGAGAGGAAGCTGAGCTCTCATTACTCACCTGCCATCAGCACGCAGACATGAGGGCTTCCTCGGCAGTCTGGCGAACACACAGAAAGGGTACTGTAACACTTACTAATTAGTTTCCCTTTACAGTATTTCATTAAGATATTAGTATTATTGTTGTTGTTATTGTTACTATTATTCTCCCAGTGAGTGTGCACAGAGAATGACTAAATTATTTGGACAGACACAGCGTGATTGGGAAAGAAAAGGGTTTCTAAGCACTTCATTTCCCCCATCCCATTCCCTCCAGCAAGAAGAATAAAATCCTGTGGTTTTCATGCAGAACCTTGTGCGGGAGACAGGCAGCAAATAATTAAGCATTCCTTTCCTACAGCCCAGCTTAGGCCTTGTCTGCAAACACGCAGATAATGCCCCTGCAGAAAGGAGGCTTTAGTGGCTGCATTAGCTCACCGGTTCGCCAGCAAGTGTAGGAGGGAGCTGCACGCTGTCAGCGCTCGCTCACCGACCTGATCTGTGCAAGAGGGTCGATGCCAAGCACGGCCAAAGCCTGACGGATGGGCATGGACAGCAAAGTGCAGTGGGCTTGTAGAGGGGTCAACACCTGCATGAACTCCACAAGCAGTAGAGGAAGAAAGGAGTGGCACATCTTTAGCTTTCCTTGGGTTCATGTGAAAGCAAGTTAATGACAGAAGCCCTGCCCATCTCCCTGGGTTAGACACAAGGACAGCTCGGAGATGCTGGAGCAGCCTCAGGTACAGTGAGCCTACACCAGCTGCTGGTGATGTGCTGGGCATGAAGCTGAAGGAGCAACGTGCATGGGATCCTGACGAGCCAGCTCTCCATCCAAATATTCACCCCTGATAAATGAAACTTGGATGGCTTCTTTAAAGGTCCCTAGAGCCGCAGAAGCTCTGTTATTTTTCTTGGAAGGGCATATAATAAAATAATGGATGCAGCTAGAGGTGGAATTGAGAGGAAAGAAGGGTAAACTAGACGGAGGTTTCCTTCTGGACAGTATTGATGCAAGCAGCACAGATAGCTAAAGTGAGGCGTAGGACTTATGAGAGATACAGACAGGTAAGGGAAGGGCAGAAACACTTTTCCATGTCAGTATCACTGTGTCAGGAATGCCCTTCCAATTTTTTTTTCCCCCCAAAATAACAATGTGTGAAGTTGTATGAAGAATGTTTGATAGGAAATACTAATTGTGTGTAAAGCTACTTCTGGAAGTTCTATAAATGAGCTTTTCAAGCAACTTACAGGGGCGAGAGGTCAATTTTCATTGAATTTCAATGGGATTTGTGCATCTGTTATGGCACAGCCTTGAACAAAATTCTAAAACTGTTGGTTTTCACAGCAGCAAGACTTAACTGCTTTCTTCACACTGCAGTAAAAACCATCAAAGTCCTTTAACTACAAATCAATACCATGGACAAAAATTACCATTTGAAAATTGTAGGCTACTACATTCATTTAAAGGAAACATTCTTAATCTTGCTAATCCCTATTCAAATACATTCGACAACTACTTTAAGAGACATATAATGATCTAATGTACTCAGCCGGCTCTGTGTCTCCTTGAATAACTCAAGGGGAGAAAACAAAACAAAACAAAGAGCCAGCCAATTGCCAGACTGGGATACGGCACACCTTAGTAAATTAAAGTAAGATGGGAGACAGATGGATGCCTTTTCAGAAGTCAGATTTTGGTAGCTAGAAAGGACAGTGATAGTCAGGCTGTGATAAAATCCCGGCTACCAATGACCCAGAGCAAACTGGACCTAACAAAGCCCTGGGTATCCAGGAGTCACGGCCCTACATTGAAAGTCTGTAAATAGTTTAGTTAACTCCACAGCTCTCCTATGCTTGAGATATGAGTTATTTACTTGGGAGCATTACTAGGGTACGTGGTACCCTTGGACTTCAGGCTGTTTTCTCTCCAGTTCAGTGTCAGCATCTGGAGTCATTGCAAAGCACTTTCCCACACTCCCCCTTGCACTCTTTCCTTTTCAGCATCGTGGGAAATACCGTTTCCACACTTTCCACAAATACTCCCTAAATGACTGAATGTTCATGTTGGGAATATGTAGGGGGATTGGTTACTCCGTCTTTTACTTTGAGGGCTTGTTGCTGGTTACAGTATTTCCTCTTTGGCCCCATTTCTTTCCCTGCTCTCTCCTTTTTGCTGGCGATACAGCACACTAGGCTTTATGGTGTTCACATGGGAGGCTTCTGCTTTTTCCAAGTCATTTGTCTGTGTCTCATCAAGCTGAACACACCGATGCCGAGTGGTATGCTGGCTGCTATTTGAATTGACATCATTCCTCTTTCAAACTTTCAACCTACTTCCAAAGGCACTCGTGGTCACCTACCAGGGTACAACTCCCTGTCTTTGCCTTTTCTGTGGCAATACAGTAGTTCAGGAGCAATTTCTACCAGGACACTACAGAGTGAGGGGATGACCATCAAAAAACTGCACAGTGACTTACATGACCTAGCTCGTCTTTCCAAACTGTGTCCCCTGTCCTTGTTGTGCCACCTGCGAAGCTCACTACAGGCTACAGCCTGTATTCCGGAATTGACACACCGCCTCTCCTTTCTTTAGCTCTCCCTCTGGACATCTTGCTCTCTTTCAATGACTTTTTTTTCAGTTTAGCAGCTTTCCAAAAGCAGAGACACTTGATCATCATCTCGGCTTCACCAAGCATGTTAAGTCTGTGCTGCACATCAACAAATGTCATGCTGTTTGATGGATTATAGTTTAAGAGTAAAAATATGGCCATCCTAATGAAATAGACACTTGTGAATGTGGGAACCAGAGACCATGGAACATTTTACAGTCATTGCCATAGCTTGGCAAAGTCCTGTTATTTATTTATGGCTGCATTTTGGCCTGTAGCATGAACCTGATTGTAGTGGTTGATGGGGAAGGAGGGGGAAATACTGAGTGGCGATGCTGGTAAATGCTTCATATCCTTGCTCTCGCCCTTTCTCTGTGTCCACTGCTCTTGCTGTCATATTTATTCTGTATCTAAGCAGTGCAGTTTCTTTAGTAAGTGGTTTGAGTTGCATCGCTGGGTGTGAACACAGTGACCTACTTCAACCTCCTTTGCAATTTCTAAATTTCCTTGTTTACCCCTTTCGTTCTCAGCTTGTTCACTGTTGCTTATAATCAGCAGCCTTTACTGCCTTTGTGGTTGGTTTCCCCAGACATAATTAAATGGTCTGGGATTGACATATGGCTCTGCTGAGGTTCGGGTTGCATCTCCTTGGCTGCCTCAACGTCCTCCTTGATTTGGGATTCTGATCAGCCTGCCCCTGCATGGCACATCATCAATGGGCACTTTCATTCCCGTAAGACTCTCTTGTATCTGCAATAACACTGTGAAGTGTTTCTGGCTCTCAAAGCACGCCGGAAGGTTATTTCAAGACTCAGTCTCAGCTGTGGTGCTTGTTGTGCATGCTGGAGCCTCCAGCCGACCTGCATCACACTCCAGCAAGTTATAGGGGTCCCCGTCCCTTCGCAGGAGGGTCCTGAGCTCTCCAGGGCCGATGTCTTCCCCTTCCCAGGACTGCAGCTCTGGGTTGGAGCATCCCTTGGTTCTTTGGCGGCTGATAAAACCCCGTCAAAACAGCTGATTTGTGGAAGAATCGGGTCCCTTCCTGCTGCCCGTGATCTTTCCTAAAGGTCAAAGCAAGACCTGGTACCTCTCCTGCCCCCCCTCCTCTCCTCTGCTGTTACAAAGCCTTCTCCTGTTTTGTGTGCTACAAGCTAAGCTATCTGCGCTCTTCTTCTGCAATGCCTCTTTTAATCCCTTAATTTCAGGTTTGTGAAACATTGCAGGTGGTAACAAGAACAGACCTCATCTTTTCCATGACATACCTTTATGTCTCTGGGTGACAGCCCTGTATCTTTCATAAGAATACAGTTAGTCCCCTTGCTCCTGGGAAAGCTTTTTGCTAGTTATTGTAGCTTTTGGTGATGTGCTTGGTCTCGAGCCTCACAGCTCACATACATCCAATCTCATGACTTGCTGCTTTTCTTTGTCAAGTTCATTGACTTTAGTGGATTTAGTGACAGGTACCCAGTCTAGAGATGTCTCTTGTTGGATAGTTAGACATGGCAAGTTTTAACCTTCAAATTAAATTTCCTGAGTTTTCTGGTCTCACGCTTGCTTGTGTGGCTGTGGTTAGCTATGATTGTTGCTACGCTTTTCACTAGTGAGAGCCTTAAAAGTTGGCAGATTGTCTTCTCACTGCACTTGAACTTGCTCTTATCTTTCCCATAAAGACCCTTCACCTCCCAGCTTTTCCCACTCTGAACTTTTTGTGATTGTTTCTAGTTGGAAGCTCTTCAAAGTAAGCATCCAATCTGTCTTGTTATCACTCCTAGTGGAAAAGGTTTCCCCCTTTCCCTTGGATTTTCTGTGCACTTTTCCTCTGTCTGCTTTATTCTGGCATTTGCAGCCACATGCTCTTTGACACTTTCTGGACATCACATCACAGTTGTGTCTGTTCATTTCTGTTGCGGGCACATTGCTTTGCCCAGTGTGATCTTTGCACCCATGCAGAGGCTGCCATGTGTCTTTGCTTTCTGTAGCCCAGCAAGGAGATATTCTGCACATTTATAGGGCGCTAAATGAAGATGTGTCGAGAGCTGATCAGTTTTGAGTTACAATTTCTTTAATATATCCGATTAACAAGGCTAATGATTTCTTTTAAGGCTATTTTCAATATGTAGGTTTTTTTTTTTTCTTTCTGAATTCTTATGCAGAACATCAGTCTTTGGTAGATCATTCATGTAAACGCGTCATCTCTGAAGTCACGTTCTTTCCTGTGTACCATCGCTCTCAGCCTTGCAGCTCCAACCACCACGAAAAACAACAAAAAGTGCCACTGTGTTGTTTCCCATTTTCCCACCTAGCTCAGGCCAAGAGGCAAGCCTTTATCTGATTTTTTTCCACCCTTTCACGTTCCCTATATTTACTCTTTTAAGCCTGGCATCTCATCTGCAGTAAGTAAGATTCTTAAAGTAAGCAAAGTAAACTCATACAGCAAGCAGCCCTCCAATGCCATCGCGCTCTAGTCTGGCTGTATTCTGGAGCTGCTTCCCAGCTCCGTGTTCGAGGCGCTGCGAAAGTCAGCTGGAAACTTGGTGCCGCACAATAACCCACTAGGAAATACAGTCGCTTCAGATTTGCTGCTGCGCTTAATGCTTCACTGGAGACGACCTCAGTGTGCAGAGGCTGAACCTTTTACTTACAGGAGCCCTTCCACCTCGCACTAAATGAGACGTCCTTTATCTGTGACAAAGTGGGAAATTGTATTATTAGCAAGATTAGTTGCTCTGATCTCAAGCATGAGGGCAATCTATTAATTGTACCTTTCCTTGATTAGGCAGTCTTCTCCCAAGCACCTGAGCTGCATGAAAGTTCAGGTCCTGCAGCGAGAGCCCTTACGGAGCCCTGGCTGCACGGCACGATGGGCAGAGCTCTTCCCGGGAGAGCCTGGAGCTGCTCTGGGCTTCGCATGCTGGTGAACAAGCTTGTTTAACAGGAGGAATATGTAAAACCCTGGTCTTGTGCCTGTGGTCATGACTATGTAATGAGAAATCTTTGTTTTAAACCTGTGCTTTTTGGTGCTGAAATCTTTGGGCTGAGTCCCCCTGATGATCAGTGTCTGCCTGTGTGTTTCAGCAGGACCTTGTTTACACCTGGGCTCATTAATAAGAATGAGATTTACAGAAACAACCACTGCCAGAGCGAGGGGGCTCCTCTCTTCCCATGTTTATGTCCCTGGGTCCTAACTAGAAGTGCTCCTGGGATAAAGGGAGTGGACCCACAAATATTTGGCATCCAGCATAACTTGTTTTCCGCCAGCGGAGCTGGCAGATCAATCAGCAGAAAGTAAATTGGGACCAGTTTCAGGTGACTGCCCTTTGTTTCCCATCGATTTCAGAGCTGCCTCCGTGACAAGCTAATGAAGGCAGCCGGGTGCCAGGCGCTGCCGGGGAGGGCCACCGCGCATCCTTCCCCTGATTGAACTGCCACCGTATCACAAAGCAGCGAGGACAACTTTGATACACTCAGGAGGTGAAATGGCAAGTACAACTGTGAAGCTTGAAAGGGAAGCACCAGAAAGCAGAGTACAAGCTACTGCTTGTCATTTAGCAGTGACAAACGTGAGTTCAACCAAAACAACAGCATTATCCGATTAGCAAGCACCTGCAACCCGACACAAGCAGATCTGCAAATGCAGGGGATCTGTCAGCTGTCGTTGCAACACCACCACGAGTGCCACAATACATTAAGTGGGAATAAAGTGTGGTGGTGTAACAGGTGTAACTGCAATAGTGCTGAAAGGGACATTGCCAGAGCTTGCAGACCTGAAATCAGGTCTTCCCATCTCCCGCATGGGTGTGCGGGAGATGCAACGTTGTATTGCACTAAGGCTCTGCCTGATGGCTCCACTATGGCATCCAAGGATGCAGCAATCCCGCGCTCGGGCACAGAGCTTGCGAAACTCAGCATCCCCTTTGCTCGCGGTCCAGAACAAGCAGAGGACTGCTGCGACTGGCAGTACCCCAGAGAAAGCGCCTGCTAAGCTCATGCTTGGGACCACCTTGCTGACCTACCAAATATATCTCTGCTGGCCTGGAAAGCTGCCTCTCAGAAACTCATATCAGCTTTAAAAGCACTCAGTCAATTTTAACTTGTCCATCCCTTGCCACATACTCTCCCTTCCCATAAGGCAAAAATGTATTCAGTTTCAGAGGATAGGGTATACAGGTGTTCTTATACAATGATGATGATGATACATGGCATAATAGCAGTCTTTTACACACATACACAGGTGTGAGTACCACCACACACTTACTTCATACTTTACAGAAAATACTCAGTATATGAAATGTCACCTAAGCATGCTTTATCTGATCGTGTTTCTTCCCTGAAGGCTAAGTGGCAAAAATAAAGAACATTGATAAATTGGCCATATAGGGGTTTTCATGGCTAGGGATTCTTCTGCTCATTAACCTGAACAAAAGAGAGAAGATACGGTTCACATGAGGGGCTGGCGTATCATGCCCATCTTCAGCTTTAAAGATTTTACAGGCCAGTTCATTAGGCTGCTATTAATATACTCGGTTTAGTCAATCAGCCCTTGGTTGTTGGGCTGTCTTGGGACCGTGCCTTAGATGCAGAGATGTGCACCCTCCCTAGTACCTTCCCCAAGTGGCAGAGGTGTGCATCTTTCTCAAGGAATCAAAATGTTGAGAATGTTGATTGGGGGAGAAAAAACAAAAAAGCTTGGTCTTTGAATGCAGTGTTGAAAATTGCACCGTTGGCATCAACATGGAGCTGGAAGGGACTGCCAGGGCTGAGAAATGCAGCTCTTCTAGACCCCTGCAGCTGCCCTGGGGGTTGTGTCCTACACAGCACGACTCAGGTTTAGCCAGCTAGACTGGACTAACTGCAGCATGGGAGAAAATCCAAGCCCTTTGCTATTTTCCCCCATGCCATTTTGGTGGACTTGATGCAGAAGGAATGCATTTCTAAATGTCTTTTGGGTGCTGGGGCCCCACAATGCTGGGGCAAGCTCTGCTCTTCACCAGCCTGTGTGTTTGCCGGGGACAGGATGGAGATGCCCGGGGCAGGATGGAGATGCCCGGGGCAGGTACGTGAGCTCTCCCTGGCCATTTATCCGCAGCTCCCTGGCGCGCCGGTGCCGGGGGAGCAGCACAGCCTGGGGTGAGGAGGGGGGGGATCGCACCCTGTGCGGTGCCCAGCGGCCCTTTGGCACAGCCGAGTAACGCGGCCTCGTCAGAAGACGACTGAGGCTCTACAGATGGAAGGATCTCCTTATTCCCCTGCTACATCTATCCTCGACAGCTTCAGGCAGTGGGAAGGCACTACATATGGTGACTTGTTGCAATCAGTGTGCCCTGGTTTCGGCTGGGATAGAGTTAATTTTCTTTCTAGTAGCTGGTATAGTGTTATGTTTTGGATTCAGAATAAGAAGAATTCGATAACACACTGATGTTTACAGTTGCTAAGTGGTGTTTAGACTAAGTCAAGGACTCTTCAGCTTCTCATGCCCAGCCAGCGAGAAGGCTGGAGGGGCACAAGGAGTTGGGAGGGGACACAGCCAGGGCAGCTG
>JANZLQ010000061.1:11571024-11582398 GCA_026212715.1 Elanus axillaris
GGGGCGGGGCGGGAAATCACTGCTCGGGAACTAACTGGGCATCGGTCAGCAAGTGGTGAGCAATTGCATTGTGCATCACTTGGTTTGTATATTCCAATTCTATTATTATTATTGTTGTTGTTGTTGTTTTCATTTTCTTCTTTCTGACCTATTAAACTGTCTTATCTCAACCCACAAGTTTTACCTTTTTTTCCTGATTCTCCCCCGTCCCACTGGGGGGGGCAGTGAGCGAGCCGCTGCGTGGTGCTTAGCTGCTGGCTGGGGTTAAACCACAACACTGTGTCTTAAAAGTAGCTTTTTTTTTCCCCCCAGAGATGACAGAGTTTGCTGTGAGTTTTTGGACACCTGTGCACACAGCATGCCTTCTTTGACCACAAGCAGAGGACTAGCGTGGCCTTGGAAAACTTGCTCTACTCATAAAGAAAAGGGGCTCCAATTATTCTCAAATACAAGACATTGGCTGGCAAGAGAGTACTAGGGAGGCCAAGGAACAGTAACAGCCATAGCTTGTCCAACCTGGGAATAAGTCAATGGCAAACACCCCAGCTCCTTTGTGCCCAAGCTAAAAATTGCCTCCTGACTATTGTAACTGTGCGGGATGTCCAGCGTTGGAAACCCTCCCGGGACAGCCAGCTCTGGGCAACCACCTTCAACGCTACAGGCAAGTTTACTGCAGGCGGCACCTCAGCAAGAACATGGGCGATGCTTTGGCTGCTGGTTGGACAGGTTGAGCTTCAACTTCATGACGGTCTGTCACATTGCTGTGCCAATTTGGGGCAAGAGAAATAGTTCTTGGCATCTCCAGCATTCTTTTTTAAGATAACTGTTCTCTGAATGTCCAGCTGTAGGCTGCTTAGAGGGAAAGCGAGAGTTTGGCCATCAGGGACCGGGAACTGGAGCCCATGGCTCAGCCAGCAGCACTGCTGCTGCAGCCGCTGCCATGATCTGAACCAGTGGGTTGGTGCTTGTTCGGGCTGGAATTTCAGTGCCTTTGCAGAAACACAGTCTGACTCCAGAAAAAAGCTATTACTAATCACCTCAGTCATCCAAGAGCTGCATTTGCCATTATTTAAACAAGCATCAGTTGATCCACTAGGAAATAATAAAAACAGCAGAGGAACAGTTCAGGCTCAGAAGTTACTGTAATATGGGGTTTTATTGGTTTTTTTGCCTTTTTTAAAGGAGGCTGCAACTCTGTAGCTGGAAGGAGCTGAGCTCCTCATGCCGGTGGCCCAGGGGCAGCCTGCATTTCTGTGCATTTCCCACCCTACCGTCACTACATCTCTTTCTAACGGGGAAACTTAGGCACATCGCATTCACCTCAGGACTCGAAGGAAGCTGTTCAAATACGCAGGATAAACTGCAAAAAAAAAAAAAAAAAAAAGGAGCAAAGCTGTCCATCTCCTTACTCTATTAGCCTTTGCCCTTGAATGGCTGCCGCACACAGCCGTCCTTCGGAAGCCCGGCAAAGCCATCCAGCCAGGGAGCCGGCAAAGGGGAGACGCTGGATGTGCCACCCTGCGGCGGTGGCAGCATCCTGGGAATGTCGGTGACTGCCCCGCAGGCTGCGTGTCGGTAACAACCGTCCAGGCTTTATGTTTGCTGTGCCTACCTGGGACAGGGTCCTTAAATGCTATATTAATGGGAGTTTTGCAGGGCAGGTAATTTATAGGGAGGGTTTATGAGCATCTCCCACTTCAGTAAGTGCACCTGTGTATGGGGTCACAGCTCCTACTGAACCAAAACATACTCACCCCAGAACTCCACCTGGTTTTGAGCTTGTTGCTGCCTTTATGTCTCAGAGTCTGACCTGTCCTACCTGCAGATACTACCATGCTAGTGTTTCTTGGCACTGTGGCTGTGACGGCATTAAAGGATATTTTCCTTTCCAAGCTTCAACGATTCCTGCAAAAATTTCCTTTGCTGGTATTGCCAGAAAATGAACGGTGGAAAACAGAGACTCCAGCATGCTGTATGTATGCGACAAGCAGCAAGGGGGTTGATCTAGGGATTGCGGCCCTGCTAAGGGTACCTCAGAGGATAGTTACGGTTCCACATGAAAAAAATATTTTCCCCCGTGTACTTTTTTTTGAAGTTAAGTAATTACATCAAAACAAATGTGTGCTCAAAGAAGCTTACAGCTGCAAAATTAGGCATCCATAATCTATGAAATGCCCAAATTGAGATTGCCTAAAGCAACTGTAATGCCACCCTGTGCTCAATGCACTGATCCCAATAGACTCCATGCTGCCTAACTCTCTTCTCCTTATTTTCTGCCTGTTTCTTCCTATCCTTACACCTCCAGCCTTAGCTCCATGGCATGACTGTATTTCCTTGACATATCCAGTGAGACGGTGCTCTGATATGGCACGATCGCCTCCAGGCAGTACCACAACGCAAGTTAAACAATCAATACATTTACTACGGGGTGTTTTATCTTGCCGCACGCAGCGTGAAGCGACAGCGGAGACGCGGCCACCACAGAGGCGTTTGGTAGAGCTGGCTATTAAATTTCCTGTTGGCTCCAGAGCTGGTTGCCACGCTTGCCTCCAGCGCTCCCACGTTGCTGCCGGGGCTGGAGCACCATCTCCCACAGTCCTCGTCCCCCCGCGGGGGAAGGTCCCCGCGCCCCAGGAGAGCGCAGGGAGGGCTGGAGGGGAGGAGAGGTGGGAGACGTCGCTTTGCCTTGGGATGGGAACAGTCTCCCTAGCAAGTAAGCGTGAGATGGCAGGGGGAGAAGCGGGCAAGGAAGATCTTATCTGTAGCATGTAAATTTGCTGCTGGCCTGCTTAATTAGACCTCCCGTTACCTACTGTCTTTCCATGAGGAAAGCCCTGGGGGCCAAGCTCCCCTGCCTCATCCTGGACCGATTCTTCCTAATTCGGCAGCCCAGCTCTTCACATGAATCCTCAGGTTTGTAATGGAGAAGGTCTTCAAGCCTGGCTGCAGGAAGCTCTGCCCACAGCCCCCGGGCAGCAGCAGCAACCTGGGTCCCCACCAGACGTGGGGACGTGCGGGTCAGAGGGGATTGCTGCCCCTGGAGCAGCAGCAAGGATGCTCCCAGGGCAGGGGAAGGGCAATTCTCGTTCATCTGTTTGCTTTTTGAGGGCTTTCCTCTGAGAGGGAGCATCTGCCTGCGCCGTGCCTTACCACCCTGAGGAGAATCGGGCAGCCGTGATGACCGTGGATGGGCTGTCAGAGCAGGACAGCCACTGAACGGAGAAGTCAATGTGATTTTTGCATCTGCACCAACGTATACGTCGCTGAAAATGCCGACAATCAAAGAGGAACCATGGGGAAGGGATGCTGTCACCTGGTGCTCATTCCCTGTGGTGCCAATGGGTTAAGCAGCGAGGGGCAGACGTCAGGAGCACACAACCCTCTGCCGCTCGGCTGCCAAACACCTCTCGGACAGTAAAAACGCCACATCCAGAGAGCCACGCAGCCGAGTCATGTTCTACCCTGTCGAGCTCTATGAATGCATTCAGCAAAAGGTAGTAGCTGGCATTGTTGTATCTCCATTGGCTTCCTAAGCTTTGCACCCAGGGACAAATGAGACACTGGCCTTTTTGCGCACTTTGCTTCATCTCCTTAATGAGTAAGAACTCAAGTCTACTGCACCAATCCAAGCAAATTATTAACAGCCTTTCATTTTGAAGCAACCAGCTCCAGTGCTCAGCAGAGTAGGTAGGATTGCCTCCTGTTTGTGACCGTCCTGCTGCCTGCATTGTCAAACAACATTGGTTTAGAACAACATTCATCTAAAGTGGATTATTATTGGGTTGACTACCCCTTGGGGTGTAATGAAAAGCATTCACTAATTCTCAGGGCAGGAAGGCTAATTACCTTTTTATAAAAAAAATGCTAATTGCCACTAACTTTTTTTATTGAATGGGTCTCATAGAGATGATTTTGATTGGCTTTTTGATTTCCCTTTCACATTGTAGCACTTAAAATGCCTAGTCCAAACAATCAGGGAGCATCTAGGTTATCTGGGTAAGCATCGGGAGGAACCCCCACCATTACAAAGACTGGTGGACCACGCCGGTCAACGCTCAGTTCGGTGCTCAAGCTTGCTGTGGTGCTGGCCAAGGTTTTCCAAGTCTCACGCCTTCATGTTGCCTCATGCTTCCACACAGCAACTGGAGAACTGTTTTCTGTACTCCCCCAAGGCACGGCATTGATTCTGGCAGGCTCTCGGTGCTGGCACGGCAGAGGGAGTGCACAGGGCTTGGGCCAGTTCCTCGCAAGGCTGAATTCCACCTCGCCTGCAGGGAGGAGGCAGTTCCCGGCCCTGCAAGTGCCAGGATTGCATGAAGGTAAATGGACTAGCACACAGCAATAACCCACGGGCTCAAGTATCAGTTCCCATACTGGGGAGAAGGACTCATTCATCTGACATTTGGGTCACACTGAACTCCAGGAGGAAAAAAATTCTGGGCAATTTTTCTGTTTGCTTTTAATTACAAATAACTAAAGGGCTCCAGAAACCAAATAATCAATACAAAGCACTAACCAGTTCTTTTGAGCAAGCAATAACTTACAAACATGACACTAAAGGTAAATCCCAGAGAAGCACAGTAAGCCCATGGGAGCCAAGGTAGGAAACTACGAGTGTCAAACCGCTCCTGCAAAGCCTCGGGTAGTGCCACGGATTGATGCTGGCCACGAATTTCGTTGCATGTGCACCGCGGTAGTTTCTAGCAGTCTGACACGTGCAGACTCCCAGAGAAGGCTGCTCTCACCATCCGGAGGACGTAAGAGGTGTCCTGGCAGGCAACGGTCCCCTCCGGACCACACTGCAGACCTCCTTGCTGCAGGCTTGAGCTACTGAGCCTGCTCAGCTTGGAGCTGGAGATTGCTGCTCTGCTGTGTCGGACATGCAATCAGGCTGAAATACCTCCCATTTCAAACCCTTTTGACTGAAAAAAAATAAGTTTATATATTTTTTGTTCTTCTTCCCCTCCCTGTCCCAGCCCAGCAGTTCTCCTGGGCATCAGCCTTCTCTCACATCATGTTTTCTGATTCCCTACTCAAGAAGATAAAGCACACAAACCATGGTTTCCATGCAAGCCAGAAAGCTGTCCTCGCTTCACCTCTGGAAATAATTCCAATTTAAAAAATATTAATTTTTTTTTTACTTGGATGAATAATCTCCATTTTAAGAACAGATAGGGCTTTCAAAAATGACTTTTCACTTCTGAGTGCCCTGAGCCATTTTGAAAGGGCTGGATTCCCAAAAGGGAGGTCGCTTGGCACTTCCTGAAAGCTAGTGCATTTTGGAAATACCTCCTGGGGATTGCCAGAAATCTACTGCTTCTGAAAGTCTTGGCCAAGACACCGTGTTACATGCATATGGTGAATAAAAAATAGCATTCTGGTGATTTAGTAGTTGCATTCGGAATATGCATTGTATGAGGAGTTACTGTTGTACAGCACACCAGGGATGTTGTATATATGTGTATGTATATACACACCCCAGTTATCAATTACACGGAAGGACCACCATCTAAGTAAGTACTTGGAGTCACCTATAGATAGCTTCATCAGGGACCAAAAATAGCCACACTGCAGTTACCACGGAGCGGAACAGACTCCACAGCTTGAAGAGTTGCTGCCTCAGCATGGCTTGCTTTTAATGAGCTCTCATGTACCAAATATCTCAAGTCACACCGGACAAAAATGAAATGTCCTTTGAATAAAATGTTTCCTGACTGCAACAGGAATCGGTGCAATGACAAGCAAAAGGCAAAAGCAACAGCTCTTTTTCTTCACAATCAGGCCAAGCTGGTAAAAGCAGCTTGCAGGAAGTTGACCAGCCTTTACATGTTTGGGGGTGCAAACCACTTTTACTTACAAAATGCAGAAGTGTCATTTGTATGTCGAATTATGAAGATTCCTATTTTTATTACACAGGTTCATACTGAAGCAGCCCTAACTCAGCCCTGGTAGGTCTGACATCCCGATCAATCCTCACCCTCCAGTGGGACACCAGGTATTTCATGCATGGGGCTTGGCTGACAGCAAATTAATTTGCTAATCTTAAAATTATCTTAAAGTGTAATGAGCCATTAAAAGTCAAAGGGAAGAGCCACAGAAGACAAAATCATTCTAGCCCCTGCACTGGGTCCTCTGAGGAGCAACAGGCTGACATCCCGTGAGCAGTCCTGCCAAGCCCGTCTCCTCCGCAGTGATGCTCGCCCATGGATGGCAGCGGCCAGCACAGCCCTCCGGCACGGCCCCCGGCTCCCACAGCTGCAGTTTGGTGCTACTGTGAAAAAGCACCTTCGCAGCAACATAATACCCTCTCGGCAGCGCTCGGGGATGTCCTCCTTTGCAGAAGCAAGCCCTGGGATGCAGCTCAGGATGGGATGCATATGTCAACTAAGGTCACTGGTCCACCTTGCAGCCAAACCAATGTAGCAGCTCACCGGGACCAAAATGAGGTGGTCTCAATGCCCTTTCTTCCTCCTCCCACGGTCCCGCTCCATCTCCCACTCCCCTCATCCCCCAGCCATGCCCTCTTCCTCCTGGGACCCATCCAGTGCCCCCATCACCCACTTTGACTCCCAAACCTGCCCACTCTTCTTTTGCCCAGCTCGGGCCTGGTGATTGCACTGAATGCAGTTTGCTCAGGGATGGATCAGGCAGCCAGAGCCAGCCCAGCGCAGCTGGAGCCGGACCCCTCCGCCGCTGATTCAGTTTATGCCAGAAGGTGGACCTCAGCCCCCAGGTACCCCCTTCCAGCTTCACCTCTGGAGGGAAAATCCCACGCATCTGTGCCCGGCTGACATCAACCCATACTCGGCAGCTCCGCCTTTATTTTCTTTCCGCCGCCTCGCTTGGAAACGCGAGGATGCTGTGCCCATGGCAGGGGATGATGCCAGCGAGCAAATCCCTCCCTGCCGGAGCTGCTGCATGGCCCCAGCCCGAACCCGGGGGGATTTTGCCGGGGAAGCCCTTGGTGGGTCCTTCACCAGGCTGATCCTCTCCACGGAAGCTGTCAAGAGCCCAATTAACTCACATACCCCATACAAGCAGGAGTGCTGCTGGGCTGAGGACAACAGTTGAGCACGCACTGAAGGGCTTTGCTGAATGGACTTAATTCAATGCTTACACCTTAAAGCTGAGCACATGCTTTACTGAATGGGGAGGGGCAAGCTGGAGCAGTTTGGGGGCCTGCTGACCTGTCACCCAACATCAGCATTTTCAAAAGAAACAGCTCTTGGCACAAACAACTCTTTCTTTCAAGAAAAAGAAAAAAAAAGGAAAGAAAACGACAGAGAGGCTGGGGCTTTTCCACTCCGGAAGGTCGCTGGTGGCTCCCGAGGGAGGAGGCGGCAGCCTTGCCTCCCTCCCTCCCTCCCCTCCGTGGGGCAGGGGAGACCTGCCCGGGGATGAATAGGGGAGGGAAACTGGGGCAGCTGGTGGGCCAGTTCTTTCTGGTGTGGAAAAGCATCCCCCTGCAAACTTCCTGCGCCTGTGGGAGAAGGGCACTGCTCCAGCATTGCGTAGCCCCAGCAACCGAGCAAGCGGCTGCGACTGTTTTCAAGCTCTCAGAAAGGACTGCAAATGTGAGTGCTGCGATCTGTGCCGAGTGGCTTTGTCCCCCACAAACTGCCCAGCATTTATACAGGACCTGTATTGGTGTTCTCCACGCTTAAAGATGGCCCGCTCCCTCATGGCAGATGCTTTGAGGGTAGATTTAAATTTGTGGACCAGCTTCTTCTCTTATTTACAAACCTCTCTTTCTCTTCTCTGCTCTGGAAGTGCTTTCTGAATAAAGCCAAAGATGCCACTGGGGTTTTTAAGATGTGCTGCCTCGGCATATGCCGATGGGTTTTTGCCTGTGAGCTGCAAGCCCGTTTATAGTCGTGGGTGAGAGCGCACCGACCGCACCAGCACCACCCAAAGGCTCATTGGGAGATGATGCTGGAGGCACGACGCAGGGCAGCCCCCCTGGGCACAGGGTCACAGTAACCGGATGGACAGACGGACGGAGGACGGGCTGGGACTCTGGCAGCTGTACGGACTGTGCGGACACAGGCGCTGCGCAGCTCCTCTGTAGCCGGAAGGCTACGGAGCTTCCCTCCTCAAGTTGTCTTCTCCATCCATGTTGCCAAATAAAGGGCTTGGTCCAAAACTTCCAGGTTTAAACTTTCATGGGGTTTCCGTCAGATCTTCAACACTACATGTATTCAAATAAGTGCCTGCCTTTCCACAAATGCAGCGACGATGGCTATTACTCACCTCCCTCAACCCCAAGCCCCTCTTCTCCCCACCCTCACCAGAATCAGAGAGAAATGCTTAATGCCAAAATCTCACACAGCACTAAGGACGGGATAATAACAGCACTGCAGATTGTTATCAGTCACAAGAAGAAAAACTGCAAAGCAGAGGGTATGTATTTGTCACGTGGTGAAACCAGTTGTGGAAGGTTTTCTAGGAGTTTTGAAACAATTCCAGGTCTTTCTCATTTTTCCAAGGGTAGTAACATTTTTTTGTCACCAACAAGTTAGTCGTTAAAATACGCATAAAGACAAGGCACTCCAAGCTGTGCACTTGTGCTTCCTGTTCACTTTGCCCCTCAAAAGAGTTTTGTTGTGACTAAAGAATGAAAAGGAAGCGGCTAGAAATCTGTAATGGTTCCATTTATTAATACGTATATCACAAATACTCACAATATCAATGCATTCTCATTGGCATGCTAGACAGAGGCATTATTAAAAAAGTCCTATCTTTTTAAAAAGGTTTTAAACTTTTGCTTTCCCCCAAAAATATTTCATATGCCTGTTTTTTTGTGATTTTGTGTGTGTGTTTTTATTTCAATTTGATTCAACAATGTATTTGGTGGCTGCAACCTCAATGCAAAAAGAAAGAAAAAGAAAGAACAGGAAAAAAAGTATGAAGGCCGCAGTACAGCACAGTTCAATTAGTTCATAACTACCTAATAAAAATAAAGGAAGCAAAATTCCTGCCTTCACAGTAAGCAACAACACAGCTTAATAACAGTATTACACAGGATCAGGTTCAGAGGCAAAATGCACTAGACAAAGCCTACCGGGATACGCACTAGGCATACAACACTGAGTAAGAATCAAAGATGTAGAAGAACATCAGGAATAACGGTTCCCTTCAAGCACAACATTTTAACATCATCTTCAAGTATCTTTATGTTATGTTACTGATTCCTTTGTTTTTGGGGAAGGGGGGCAGGCGCAGGGAAGGGGGAAAGGATGAAAACCTTAGTAAAGCAATAAACAAAACAAGAAATTAAGATAAAACCAAAAGAATATATATTTCATATACCGTTTTTATATGAACGTGTGCAACACTTATTAACCATGGTGAAAGGCTAATTATGCCCTCCAGTCACTACATGCACAGCCCGATCAATGCTGTTAATGAATTACCTTTGTTAACTTACGATGCAACTACTGTGTGACCAAGAACATACATACGGTGCCATCCAACGCCGAGTCGCGGGGATGGGGTCTGGGTCCGGAGGCCGAAGGGACTCAGCTGCTCTCGGTGGCACCGCGGTACTTCACAGAATGGTACACTACGCATGGGACAGAGTTCGGGAGGCGGGGTGCGAGTGTGTGCGCGCACGTGCTTGCTTGTGAGGTTGTGGGCGTGCGTGCGTGAGTGCGTGCGAGAGACAGTGGGTGCTATAACATTCGTTTCAGTCTTTCTCCAATTCTGCAGCTCCTGATCTTCAGACAGGCTCTGGACTTCACGCTTCTGAAAGACTAGGGAGCAGAGGGGGATAAAAAAACAAAGAAGTGGGTTGCTTTGGTTGCTAAGATTGTTCATGACAGGTATTTTGCCCTCTCTTTTCAAGAAGAAAACAGAAATGACAAAAACATTCAATGGTCCATTTCCCCCCTTTTCTCCCACCAGAGAGAATATTGGGATGAAAGATCCCAAAGCAAAGAATCCTGTGCGAAGACTTAATTCTCACTGAAATGCCGGGCATCTAAAACTTGCCCACTACCTTCAGCAGAAGCAGCACAGCCATGGCAATATACTGAGACGTATATAGCATACCGCACGGAAAGCGGGGAAAGCTCACCTCGTTACACCATCTCGTACTGGTTAGCAGTAATAAACCGGGACAGACAGCATGCCAGCAGCATCCCAATCAACTGTTCCGGACAAGAATAGAAGTGGAATAGAAGGAGTTAAGTTAAATGAATGCAGAGCAAAGGAGAAGCCACGGTGAGCCAAGATTTCATGTTCTGGAGTTATTATGCACTACAGAATTTATGCCTTATTTTCAGGACCGCTCCAAACAGAAAAAACAGCACCGGAATTTCCCATCTTTGTCGGATCTGCCTCTTGATCGTTATCAGAGAGTGTTTATTTGACAGGCAGCACGCCTTTTTGCTACTTGCCAATCCCGCTGTCATTGCCTGGCCAAGTCAGACGTGGATGGGTAGTAAACGGCCGGGGTTTCAGCACAGTACCGGCTGCGTTTCACTCGCAAGCTCCACCTGGGGCCACCCCCCACCACCCCCCACCCCCGAGAGCTGGCAGTCCCCTTAACTTTGTTAACAGTGTGCTGGGGAAAAGCTTCCTAATGCCCCAGGGGGTTTACGGTTTCTTTACAAATAATGCAGCACCAGAGAAATGAGCGTTATAAATCTGGAAATAAATAAAAAAAAAGTCTTTCACTATTCCCTTGGCTGTCACTCCGATTATTGAAAACAGATCCCTGGCTTCCACTCATCAATAAGCACTCAGTCATTTCAACGTTTTGCCTATTGCAGTTTGTTAGCGTTTCCTGCATACGCCAACAGCGTTAATATACTATAAATAATTCAACCTTGCTTTTCTCATTTGGATTGGTCAATTAATTGACTCATGAGCATATCCAGATTGTTACAGCTCATCCCCAGCTACAAGGGTGAGGTGAAAGGACCATCGCTACAGACGGAGCAGCCTTCCCTGGACCTGGCTCCAAGCAAGGGCTGTCGCAGCCGCTCCAGCCAGCTTGCCCGTGCCGGTGGGGCACTACCTCTGCCTGTCTCCTGCTGCTGCGGGCAGAGCGCATCGCGAGGGAGCGGTGCTTGAGAAGGGGATCACAACCTTTCGGCAGCAGCGGAGCTCCCTCAGACCCCGCAGAACACGTACGTGTAGGTAACGCCTGGCTGGCTGCTCGTCCAAACTGTACCAACCCAGGGTACCTCAATTCCAGATAAATTGTTTTCTGCCTCTGAGATGTCACATTCCCAGTCAGGCTACGCTTCATTTCCCAGAAGTTTTCTCCCTTTCCTGTTTCAGTGTCCACCAGAACTGTTCTGGGCATCTCAAAAGGGTACAGAGTTACCTTTAAAAGCAGGCTGAACTCCCAGTGCCCCCCTCTCACACC
>JANZLQ010000061.1:11582534-11604121 GCA_026212715.1 Elanus axillaris
CCCCAATTTTGGCACCAAACACCAAGGAGGACACTGCCTTGGTTATAACTAGATGTGGGGCACAGATGACACATCTGACCCTGTGTTCACCTCCTGACCAACCTCCAATAAAAACCTAAGCTACTAGGGTGCAGCAGCTGTATTTTCAGATGCAAAAAGAGATATGGGTGCAGAAAACCCTCCTCAGCTTTGAAAGTCTCACTTGATACCAAGAAGACCTTTTTGCCATCTTGTTGCCTTTTCTACTATACTTCTCTAGATGCGTGTTCAGGCAGGAAACTTATTTGGTAGCTGGAGTGCTTGTGCACTTGCCCAGGAGTCCACAGACTGGCAAAGATGAGGATGCCTGCATTGTCTGGCTGGGCTTTGGATTTCCATGCTTAAATGCTCCAGTCTGGAAACTGTTGCTGAAACCCCACCACATTCTGTAGGTATACTGGAGAGGCTTTGACAATCCCACTGCTGACTTGTGCGGTGTTTCTTTAGCTCAGTTCTGTTTTGGAGAATGAGATTTCCATTTTGGAGAATGGTATGTATTTCTCTGTGCTTTGACAGGCAGAACATAGCAAATGCCTCTGGGTGGTCCTGTCCCACCTGCTTCGCTATTGCTTTTCTGTGTTTGTGGTAATTTTCAGTCTTTTCTCACCTTCCTTGGCTGGTCTCAGAAGTTACTTCTCTGCCTTCCTGAATTAAGAAGAACTTCACAGTATTTTATCCTATTTATTTTCACTAAGCAAATTCCAGCCCAGACCCAAATCAGTTCCTCCCTCATCCTACAATGGCCAACGAGATATGTACATCCAAGTTTACTTTTTTAAAAAGTTTTTTTAAACACCTGTGCCATGAGGTACCTATTATTTCCCATCATAAGCACCCAGATTACAACCATTGCTGCTCCTGACCACAATCTGCTGCTCGTATCGGGTTTACAAGGGGAAAGATGCTGCAGCCCATACAAAGAGGAAGCCATGGGCTTTTCTTTCCCCCTTCAGCTGTAGCAGACATCCCCAGCTACCTTTAATTAGGGATTCTTCTGTTTTACACAGGCTGTAACTCTATTAATCAGCCTGGCTAAGCTTTGTAGCTTTTGCAGGCATGTGACAATGTTTTGATTTATTCAAGTCACTCGTAGGACGAATGGCAAGTTACACATGAATGTGTCTTCTGATCTTTGGCCCACTTACTAATTCTTTGCTCTGTCCAATGCTGGTTTATGCATTTAAGTGGTTATAGTACCATAATATTAAACTTCTGTATTTCAAAAATAGTGGTATGCGTATCGAGCCATTGCGTACACATTTTACACAGCATTTCTGCCTATTACCAGGACATAGCAGAGCTATGATAAATATCTTAGAAGTACTTTGAACACATATAAACCCATCTATTTTCCAAGGTGTGTAGACTTCCATATTTAACCACAAGAGCACTGTCCCTCCTGTAACCAAGGAGAGGCGGTACTGTATCAAGTTGCTGAATTTTCCTCACGGTGCTCTTTGATTACAGTCATAACTACAGTGCTCTGCATTTACATCAGGCTAGAGGCTCCCAGTCTGTGAACCACATATGAGCACTCTCCACCCACCCTTGCTTTCTGCATTTGCTTGATCACATGCAATCTCTGCTCTTCAGACGGGAGGAAGCCCCTTATCCTGTTGGGCAGCAAGTCCCTGCAGCTCCTTTCAAAAACCAGAAAAATTGGCATAAAAGGATTCTGGCAAAGAAATTAGCTGCTAGAAGCTGCACTCATTTCCCTTTGCTCCCATTGTCTCTCAAATGTCCCATCTCAACTTTTATCCACTTACTAATTTTTTTTATTTTATAGTCCCAGTTCTTTGAGTGCTAAGATGCCACACTTGGTTCCGCATTTGTATTCTCCCTCACTTTCCCCCTTTCTTCCCTTTTTCCTAAGATTATCTTGGTCTTCTGAACTATTATAGGGAAAATCAAGAGTTTGCCTCAGAACCTCTGGTCTTGCCACAGGAAACTCGAAAATGCTGACAAATTCTTTGCTTTAGAGCACTGGGAAACCCACATCCCTCAGGTCCATCTCCTATACTACCATCCTGTTGGCCAAAGCTCATTCCAGAAAGCACAATGCAGTGCATGAGTTCTTCATCTCTCCATGGTTTCTAGGAATGATCTCAGGTATATCTCAGTTCTGACCACTGAAATCCATCCACAGCAACTTCCTAGCAATCTTATCTCCTATCATATACATGATAACTGACTTTTTAATATAGTTATTTTGCAGAAGCTAACACTGACTGAAAGCTGTCCTGCATGACATATTTATTACATCTTATTATACTGAGGAGAAACTGAAGGCAATTTGAATTTCCATTTTAGTTTAGGTTTTGGTATCTTCACCATTTCTCATTCTTTGAGAGAATTTCTATAAATAGAAATGTGCTGAACTAACTTGGAATTTATCAGCAGATCAGGTAAGCTAAACCAGTGGGTTTTATCCATCAGGAATAATTGTTTAGCTCAATGATTTATTTTGCCATATTCTCAAAATGCAGATCTCCAAGCATCCAGGTTCCCTGGCTCTATTTTAGAAGACAGAGAATTTTCTATGTCACATGTCGCCTACCTGAGTCAGCCTCCTGTGCCGTGGTATGCCTCTGGCACAGGTCCTATCTCCACACTGAATCCACACTGATTAGTCTTTAGAAGCAGCCCAGTCTTATATTAGATTTCAAGTCACATATTGGATCCAGATACGGATCCCACTCCCTAATCCTGGTGCAAGGGGTGACAGAGGTGTAATCCTGTGCTCGGGCCGAGTCTCAGCCTCCCTATATTCAGACAGAAGTTGCAGCACAGGTGGATGATGTCTGCACCAGAACTGCATCCACAGTCAGGCAGAGCTACTCACATTAACGTTGACAGTAAAGAGGGCAGGTGGATGTTGCACTGCAGAGAGGGACTGTAGCTGCATGAGAACATATCTTCAAATGATGGGAACCGTGCATGCTCAATAACTGGTTTTGAGCACGTGAACAGCACCTGACTTCCAGCCCTTCAGTACAAAGGGAATAATTTGGCCCTACCCAGGGACTCTACTGCAACCACAATCTACAAACCCCTCTAGACCCTGTCTCTTGCATCCTTTAAGCCAACGCCTGCACTGTAGTTTTATCTAGGTGAAACTCTTCATCTTCTCTGCTGCTTGCATAATTTTATTCTCTGTTGGGCACAACACAGAGATCATTTTGCTGCTCTGAAGAGCACCTGCTAAACTGAAACTACTCCAGCTGGAAGTCAGCATTGGCATCCAAGTCCAAAGCCAATCAAATTGTATTTTATTGTTATTGTTTCAAACCCGAGGAGCAGTGCAGACAATGTCAGCAACACAGCAGTTTTTTTAAAACTCTGACTCTGACTGGGAGGTCTGTGCCAGGCCTATAAGATGTGCAATGCCATTACATCAACTTTCCCTATTTCTGGGAATCAGCACATTCCCCATGCTAGTCAACAGCTAACAAATCATGTGAAGGAAAGGCCCTTGAGCATGCTTTACTGTAGAAGAGCAACATGATCTAATTTGTCTTTTATTTCGATTAAACCTATTCTCAGTAGGAATAGCAAAACCTCGCCTACAGCTGGAGCACTGCCTGGCATTGCTGCCAGCCACGGTTAACCTGAAATCAATTTGTAAACACCATCCCTAATTGGGTCCAGCAAAACAGATTAGGCAGTAAATTTTAACTGGACACCTTCTATTCTTCACACCCCAGGAGAACTGCATTTTTCTCCCCTGCATCCCCTCTCGTCTCCTTTTTACACATTCGCAAACACCCCAAGCAGCTGGATATCAACTCGGAGTGCCAGAGCCTTGTGCTTACACAGGGGAGCAACATCCCCAGCTGGCAGCAGGGCACACGCTGCCAATGCCACATCAAAACATACACTGGTTTTCACTCGGAGGTGCACAGCAAAGTGTCTTCCTCCCCGTGCTGCCTGCAGCCTGTCATGCTGATCTTGCCTTGCGCCAAAGGGCTCCCATTGCAGTGGCCACATTCTGCCCACACTGCCCGCCTGCCTTCCTCTACAGAGCTCACAAACAACCGATGACCTACAGGAAACATCTAGACACATGCCAGAATAATAACCACTCCAGCTGCACTCTTCCTACAGTCTCCCTCCCAGCTGCAAACAACTTTCAGGCAAGATAAGATGATGCTTTGCTTGTCGTACCTATGGTACACCAATTAAAGGCTTTCAGGTAGCATTGGTCCTGACTGAGGCACCTTCCCCAGCAACGTATGAATTGTAAAATTCTACTCAACCCATTTTTCTTTTGGATAGTTTTACATGAGACATTTTAAAAGATGCTTTGTAGCCTTCTGACTGTCTAGAAACCAAACTGAAATAAGAGCTCAGAGTCCTACAGCAGTAATCGAGTCATAATCAAGGTTGGAGAAGAGTATCAACACAACTGTGACCATTCAACAACAAAGAATTAAAATTAAAAAAAAATCAAAATTAAAAAAAACCCCCAAACTCCCATGCTCCATGCACCAACAGCTCCAGACTGGTGGTTTTGCCGCTTCTGGATCCTGAAGACCTGACACACACACATGCCTTGGGTGGCTGGTGGTATGCTGAGCCAACATTTACATCCACATGAAACAGGTTGATAGGCCTAATCGCGGGCTTCTCACATCTAACACGTAGGCTACAAGGCATCAGGATTCCAGATATGCCCAAGGCAGGGCAGTCAGCTAGTCTGAGCTCAGACAGTTTTAGGGCTCCCTCAGGTTGTACATACGTTGACTGAGAGGATGTGGTGGCCACTTTCTACATGGCTTGGGGACAGTTATTCTGAAGAACGGGGAGGCCATTGTAACTGCTGAGCAAATTAAACCTCAGAGAGTTATAACTAAACCACCCTGCAGCCAAGCATAAGCTGATCACATGGGGCAGCAGGGGAATGGGGCAACCACAGCCCTCCCATTAATTCACTTGCCCATCACCGGCAACAGCACTGGCAAATCTCTTGTTTCCAGTGCAGCACAGTGTAAACTTACAGCTTGCTAACTGAATTCATGAGTTTTAAGAAGGAGTCAAATGATTTTCCCTAGCACCTCATATTTTCCAACCACTGGAAAAATATAAGTCATTCGACAGATATATATTCATATTTTCAGTGTTGCCTCAGGACCCAGATTTTTAATATTGTGTGAATGAAGCAAATGAAAATTGCATGATAGTTTTTGAATACGACATTTGCAGTTGTACTATGTACTCTCCGCAGAGAGAAGGCGGATTGCCTCTCAGGCAGAAACGGTTCAGGTATCATACACGTTGCTGTGCATTTTGCTGAACCATTCTGCAAGCATTTTTACATTGCCCATGCTTCCCTCTCTCATTTTTGCCTGTTTTCAGGAGAGTCCTTGACATCACACACAAAGTGACTAGTACAAAGGAGCGTCTTGTTGATAGATCCAGGTGTTTTCCTGCCCCTTATTGATCAGAAAATTCTGACCAGACCTTTAGTTTCCCCAATTCCTGTCCAGGTAAAGCAGTGTGAATATCAGGGAGCAGCAAACACCTTCTTAGCTCTCCTCTTGTCCTCCCTCCCATGCCAAACTCCTTTTGGTGCAGGCAAGGAGTTGGTTTAATAATCTGGTTTTGGCAGATGTCTGCCCAGTGTTCAGTGCTACAAAAAAGAAAAAAAAAAGAAAAAAATTTGGTCACCAAAACCAGGTGCCCCCTCCAGGCTCCAGGTCCAGGATGGGGAGGCCTGAAGGTATGCTCTTATTTGAATTCTAGACTCCTTTAAGAAAAAATAAGAGTACTTAGTAGATAGAAGCCTATCCAAACAATGGATAAGCTATTTGTCTTAGCTGTTTATGCTCCATTTAAGCCAATGTTTTATTGGGTTAACCTCTATTTGACCCAGTGGAGGGACAAGTTGTTTTCCTTGAGCTAGTCATTAGCTCAACCGTAACTGATATTCCCAAGGAGAAACTTCATTTAAGTTGAAAAAAAAGAAAATCAATGAACAGATGACCTCAGGACTAATGAGCATGCTGAGTTCAGTCCCTTTCCATAATCCTTCCTTCCTTGAAGTCCGGGTAAAGAAAAAGAGAGAGGGGAAAAACGGGGGGAAGGGAAACATTTTTGCACTTACCTGTGAGAACGCAATCCCAAAAGCCACTCCAGCTATGATTCCCATATTTGTCTCCATAAAACTGGTCACCAAGTCATAACAACCCTGGAAAACAAACATAATCATTTCTTGTATCAACCTTCCCTACCACCAATGCATACATACAGATTTCTCATTTAAAATGGACTTGGGCTAGACAATATTTTTCCTGTAATTTCCAACAATGTCACCTTTTTATTTAATAGCAAGTGCAAGTAAATGATGGAAAGTGGTGGCAAGACCAGTTCTTTTTAGAAACAAATGTATTTCAGTACTTCTAAAAGCTAAATGGGATGTTGCACTCATTTTTGTAGGTCTTATTAAAGAAAGTCAGTTTGCATCAGTTTAAAAAACATTAATATAGTTTTGACCTGAAACCAAACCAGTAACAATATAAGGTAATGTTATAATACAATACAGTTGTCAAAAATGAATAAATGATGCTGATCTCCTAATACTCCACATATTTAATACAAGCATGCTTCAGGCATCCTTCACCTGTCAAAGGACACTAGGCGAAGTACTGAGTCGTATGTAACTTTAAACCATATAACAAAGTTAATCAAGGGTTTTGTATGAAGTTTCTTGTTTTGTTTGCTTTTGGACATAAAATTCCCTCTCCTGCTCCCTAAACCCAACTTTCTCTCTCTAGCTCTAGCTCTGACCCTGACTCCATCAGCTGACTTGCTTCCTCGTGCCTCAATTCACAGCCTACACCAGGGCCAAGAGATTCATACGCATTTCTGTCCTTCTCTTGAATTGGCTTTTTTTGAGATGCTACCCTTCAGTATGATAAATTTTCACCAAGTTTCTCCCCTCACCTACTCTACCCCTCAAAAAAGTGTTTGAAATTAGTTTTCCTAGTTTGTGATGCCTAAATGAATCTAAACAAGTGATGCAAAACTTGGGGGGAAAAGAAAAAGAAAGAGGACACCTAGTTTTTCTTTTGGACTAACCCATCTGTCCACACAATCCAAAGCCACCTCTCAAGCCCTTCTGCCACACTTCCTCAAAAGACCAACACCACTCTCAGCCTAAGGCCAGTCCCAAGGCATTTTATTTAATGTTATAACTTTATCCACTTTATCAGAAGTTGGAAAACCCAGAAATAACAGTGAGTTCCCTTCCCCAGTTTGGACTCATGTCCTGTAAGAGAGAAGTGTTCCACATTTCCCCTCCATCCACACACCCTTCACTTCTGCGAACACTGTAGGAACTCAGAGGATTAGATGGTTGTAAAAAATAACAGCTAGAAGGAAAGGACAATGTCCTTTGTTAGAGACAGGCCATTCGTGAACTAAATTGTATCATTTCTTTAACCTGTTTTATAATATCAGAAGACATTTTATTTAATCCTGAGAGTAATGAAGTGGTAAACCTACTAGTAGCTGAGAACCAACACAGCAGTAATTCATTTCTGAAATGTTTAAGTGTACATATTAATCCTTAATTACGTCTTACAACAGTGTACAGTATGTCAGATTCAAGTTTGCTTATTTAACACATCAAGCAACTATAGTTGTGTGTGTCTTACATGTTATGAAACGAGATTAGATTTCTCAAGCAGTGCTTTCATGCTGTCTGACATGGCTTAATGTTCTCCCAGCTCTTCTGAAATCTGTTCTGCTCAACAGCCTTCAAGAGATGCAACATCTAACAGCAATGGTAATTTGAGGGAGACAGAAGATCTCGTTAAAAAAACATGCAAGTGAGAGAGTTTTGATCGCTCTCCTCATTTGAAGACTTTGTTTTCCCAAATCACAATAATCTGTTTCCTGAAGTACACTGCATAAATACGGCTTAATTGCTCAGTCCTTACTGTGCACGGAGTGAGAACGCAGGAAGCACCCAAGAGTTGCATACACATTACAGAAGTATGTGAAGTACTGTGTGTGCTCATCTGGGTGCTGATTCAGATGACAGAAGTGACGATTTAGCAAGCATCCAATCATTCTTGACTCCACACATCTGTTCCTTTATTAAGATTTTAGAGAGTTCTTGAGGTTTGTTGGTAATGAACTCTGAAGATTAAAACCACTATATGAACATCGAGTAGCTAATCTTAATGACAGCTCTCAAAGTTAGGTGTTAGTCTGAGATGCAGAAACAGTCAGAGAGACTAAATGATTTACCCAAGGTCACTAAGCATGTTAGTGGCAAAATTGGCAAAGAAAATCCAGTATGTTATCTTTTAGTCCTGCAATTAGGTGATCAGTTTAATCCTCTTTGGATAATTCATCATTAGTCCTCATAAACCGCTAGCAATTTGATTAGCTCATAGAGAACTTGTCTTACTGATAGTTTTGCAAGATCCACCAAAAAGATGTATTCCAAATATACTTATCCACAGGAACAGTAACAAGGGTCTTCCACAACACAGACAATATGCATTTTCCTTTTTCTCCAACACACAGAGACCAAAGTGCCTATTTCCAAGATGAGCAAGGGGCTTGGGTGAGAGGCAATGACATTTGCCTCCTATCTGAAGCGAAAGCACAGGGACACACAACATTTCCTCCTGCTTGCTTTTTATTCCCAGGCCCCTTTCAGAAACATCCCACCTTCCTCAAAGACTTGGGATAATTCTGAGAACTCACAACTGCTAAACAGAGATCTTTACAACCTTTATTACAAGTGGCTATCTCAGAAAATGGGACACAATGTCACAGGACATCCAAACTTCCCCTAGATAATTAAATCATGTAATTAAGTCAAGTGCTTCCTGAAGAATCAGCAGTCCTTTTCTGTCAGGTGACTTGTGTGTTTGACAGGAGAGATGCTTAGGAGCAAGCGTGGCTGGAATTGAGTTACTAGCCCTGGACTAGCACAATTTAGGAGGCATCCTTTGCGAAGAAGAACTCACAAGTGGACGGGGATTTCTCTGTGCATGCAGAGCACGTGCAGCAACCCTGGCATTTTGGGGAAACACCAGAGCGGTGCTGGGAATGCAAATGCCACCTGCTCAGTTATGCAGCCAGGAAAGGTTCGGAGTGCGTGGCCATCCCAAACTGAAAAGGTGAGACCTGCTGGTAGAGTACCAGTGACAGCAGAGAGCCTTCCTGCTGGGAAGGTGGGCAGAAGCAGGGGCTCAGGAGGCACTCTGCCTGCAGTGGATGCTGGCAGTACTGCACATCCCCTGGATCCACCCTGTCCTGCCTCTCACCTTCTTTCCACTTCCACAAAAATGGAAAGTTGCTACAAGTTATGAAGTGCCACTGAATGGAGTGGCTCATCCTTTCCACTCATGCAACCAAGGAAGATTACTTTGGTGGTGGCAACTGTGAGTATCTTAACAGATGGACATCACTAATGTTCCACATATTTCTGCAACAAGTGGCTCTTATTAAACTATTACAGAAAAGAAAGGCTTAGTGGAAAATAACCCTCTAGTTGTTTTGGTTTTTTTTTAATACATGGTAGAAAATGTTGTCCACTTGAATGGTTTTAAAAGAAAGATGTTTCAGGCTGTGCTCAGCCACCACTCCAACCTCCTGATTCACAGGTGACTGAGGTGAAAAAGACAGAAGCAGAAGACAGAGAAGCATCTCCCTATTTGCCCTGTTATCTACTCAGGACTTTTATTTATTTTTTTAAGTTCAACTCTGAAAACAAAAACAGAAAAGAAAATAATCCTGAAGTCTGACTAAGCTATGCTGCAGCTTAGCATGGTGATTTGGACATTGATGATGCACTAGCACTTAAAGAAATAACTTGAGTTGTATTTCTGCAGTGCAGTTATCTGCTGTATATGCTGCATTATTTTCTCTTTATTCCTCCCTTTCTTTGTGTTTTCTGTATTTTTGTTCTCCAATTATTCCTTTCTTCTTGTTTTCCCAACCTGCTTTCCCAACCCTATTCTGTTTTCCCAACCTGCTCCTTCAGGTCACCCCAGGGGAGGGGTCACTTTGGCTGTGCTATACTTACAGCAGCACATGTCCAAAGATTTTAAGAGTCACTGTAAATGTACCAGCCAACCACAACGCTTGTTGTCAATTATCCACGTTGTCTCTGTTCAGGATGACAGTTAGGCTTTGGCACTGAAATTACTGTTTGAACGTAAGCAAGAGTAAAACCTGTTCCTTCCTCCTAGCTATGTCCTTGTCCTCAACAAAACCCCACACCATTCAGCAGGAGTGAGCGGAGAAGCAGAGAAGTGCTGACCGACCTAACCCTCAAGGGCAGTTGAGCGCATGTGCCACTCGTGGTCCTGCACCTGGCCAGCACTGCCTCTCTGTGCAGTGCCATACCTCAACGTCTGCTGTGAGGAAGGGGAACAAATCCCCTCCTCATCAGAAACGTCGCTGCACCGCGTCATTTGAGAAAGGCCAGCTTGAAGAATGTGAAAGCAAGTCGGGGGGCAAACCCCATCCTTATCATCACTCCAGCCCAATACACGTTATCAACCATCCATTTGAAACAAAATGCAATTGTAAGCAGCCATATGCTCCACTGGCATACTGGATGGTTTCATAACAACTACCTCCAGCACAATGTTACTGGTACCTTCTGGTTTACTTTAGTGGCAGCCACAGTCATGTTACGCAGGTCCTGAGTATTACAGTCACTGGAGTTCATGCAACAGCTTGTAGGGATGCCGTGTTTGAAGAAGTAAGGGCTGGTGCTCCAGTTGGTGTAGCTCTGAATGCCACAGCAGCTCAGCTATAAGGAATAAGAGGCAGATTTAAAACAAACAAACTGACCAGAATTAAAACTAGTACAGAATCATCACTGCCCACTTAGTAAGCTCATAATCAAAATAAAGACAGCTTGACTCCAGTTTTGAAAAGTAGATACCACCCCCCACCCCATTTATTACAAAAGTATCAGGAATATCATTTACAGAAGATGGGAGCAGATGACCTACTAAGACAAAGATATTTTATGAGCAGAGCTATTATCTGCAACATTTGACAAAGGTCCAGCCATAAGGCCATCTTTTTTAGTTGAAGGTCTGTTGTGGTTTTTTTTTTTGTTTGTTTGTTTCCTTTGCTTATTTAGTTATTCGATTAAAGATGATCTTGGAAATTCAAGACAGAGCCTCACAATGCAGTCAGAAAAAATGGCCTTAAAAACCCCAAAGCATTACACAGAACTACATGTAACACATACGGGGTCAAACTAGTACAAATTGTTAAGGTGAAGCAAGCCTCTCTAACTCACCAAAATAATTTCTAGGAAAATTCACTGAGCCATGAATAGGAGACCATATGTTCACAGAGAGTGTCTATGAAATCAGCTGAAAAAACGTAAGTTGGAAAGGATGTTCTGCTCTAGATGCTAAGCTTTAAGACATTCACTCAAAGATATGGAGTATGTGCTAAATTTTCTGCATGAAAAGGGCTTGTAAATGCAGTTCCTGTAAAAACAGAGCTACAAATTAAATGAGCATTTTGCTATGACAGAAACACTGAACAATTAATCAAAAATATTTAGTTTAGCCAACTCCAAGGAATCAGAAGTTCAAAACACAGGTTAACATTATGCAAACAGACAATCTGATAGCAGAATATACTCAGTTTAGAGCAGTGCAGTAATCTGCTAACCCAGAGAAGACAGGTTAGAGGCACAGTTTCAAACACACTGAGGGGTCCAACATAATAGTTGTAATTCCTAAAGAAGATCTAGAAGTCATCAGTACAATTACATTAAATTTTCAGCTGCTCAGCAAGTTACAATCATATGAAAAGCAAGCTGGCTCATAAAATGTATTGTGAGCTGAAGGGATAGCTGCTTGCTACAGTACAGTTTCCAGTAGGAATTTAAATGTGAATTCTATCACTTTATTGTAGTTGGTGGACTTGGTCTCTTGTGGTTGGCGTCTCCAACTAGTCTGGCCATGCTGTAGCATTCATTCATGCCCTGTACCCTGCTGGAAGGCAAGGCAACCTCCCATTGCCCAGCTTCTGCATTGTGTGTGTCAGAAAGGCTCTTCCACCAAGCACCTAATCCATCTTTCCAGCAGGGCCAGAGAACAGCTTTCACCGCCGACCTCGGCAGCACATTTCTCCACCCCCTTTTCCTCTGGAGAAAGTACACTCCCTTTCTCCCCTTAACTCACTAGGTCTCCTTTGTCAGCCTCTCACTGTACTTGTGAAGAGAACTGATGCAGTTTATCAGTGATACAGGATGCTAGATTATAAAATCCTGTCTCATCCAGTTCAAAGTAACATTTCATAATCCCCTTGACAGATTCCCTTAAGAACAAGGTGTGTTCTTAAGGGATAAAACTGGCCCCTAAACCTAATTCAAGATCTGGGACCAACAATAAGCAAGTGGGACAGGCCCTGTCTTTATTAGATAGTTTGTTCATTAAAACTTAGGCATCTTGGAGGAGTGTATCAGTTGAAATACTTTTTCTTTATATCAGTTTTGCCAGCCTTTAATTTTGCTTGCAATATACAGCTTGCAGATTGAGCCATCCACACTTCATGTTCTGTGATCAAATATGAATGTATGCTTTGTCTCTTTATTTATTAATTTTTAATATCCAATTTTAGACTTACACTTTCCTGTACGTTATCCACTGCATGGCTCCGCTCATCGTTCTTGTTGTAATTCTGGATTGCTTCAGTATATGTCCTAAGGAAAGTATCCTTGATCTATGAGGGTAAGGAAAAAAACAGCACACGTGACCAATAAAAAGCGTAACATCTGAAGCAGTTATCGCAGGAAGCAAATGCATTTCCAAACCTAACAAGGCACCCAAACTAGCCCTTCCCACTCATTCTTAAGTGTGTTTTCAGAGCTGGCAGAGCTCCTTCTTAACTGCCAGGAGTAATTTATGCCCTTTTTCAAGTGGGGTCTATTGGACATAGAAAGAAAACTACGCCAGCAAACTGCTACTTTTAAAAAAAACAGAAAATCACTTAACCTATAAGAAAGATATCCTTTGATGCTTTTTCCCAAAACACTTTGTTCCAGTGCTAAGTCTGGTGACAGAAGGCAGTGGCATCAAAAGAAGACATGAATTCCCTAACCTGGCAGCAACCCTCGTCCCCAGCACCAAAGGTGTTTGGGTAAGGAACAAGAGGTCTCTCAGCTGGAGAAGGTCAAGCACATCACTAGGAAAAGCACTCTGCATGGTAAGGAGGCTGGGTAGCAGATGATTTGGGCAATCTACATGGGTGTGACCTTCACAAGGGACTGCCTCTCCCAAAAGGAGAAGCAGCCTGACACTGAGGCTGCTGCAGGTTAGGCCAGATGAAATGGCAGTCCTGAGCAGATGGATGGGTATTTCAGGATCAAATTAAAACCTATCCACCACTTGCAAGGGTAGACAACAGAAAAGCCTCTAGCAAGGGAAATCTCATGTTGAAAGAGGAGACTAGAAAACCAGTTAATACAAAGAGAAGAGACAAAGAGGGTCTCTGGGGTTGTCCTGGTTCAGCACTAATAGCATGCAGGTTCATGGACTTGAAGCCAGAGGTAGACCTGATTACAGTGGATAAAGCAGAAGTACTACTACATATCTAGACCACCATCCTTTTTTAAAGCTTCTTCCTGTCCCAGTTTCCTACCTCACTCTATTTCTAATCTCTCCTTCTTCTCAGGATAGAAACAAAATCCCATCCCACTCCCTCCCGCTCCCCCCCCCCCCCAAAAAAAAAAAAGATTTACAAAACACCGAGTCTGGTCTGATGCAGAATTGCTCTCTGCCTTATACAAACAAGCACTTGCTGTTTTAGCTAAGCTAAAAGCTGTGTTTAAGAAAAGTGTTTAATCTATTTTGCAGCCCTCAGCATATGTAAAAGAGTAAAGAAGATCTTACATGATGGACACACAAAAAACGATAGCTCCGGAATAAATTATCAGGCAGCTGAGGCCAAGAGCTGTGGCTAAATCCCTTCATTTGGAATCGCATCAGTTTTTAAGAGCTGTACATGTTATTGTTGCACATCAGCCACATCCCTGGAGATGTGTACGGAGCCGCCGAGCTCAGCGACCTACACATTTTCCACGCTCCAGAGAACTTCTCAGCAGCTCCTGCCATATGCAAACTCAGCACATTTCCACATACCTCGTGGCGAAACACAAACCCTGAAATGCCAGCCACTAGCTCAGCCAGGAACACCAGGGACAAGAACATGGCATACTGAAAAGAAAGGAGGCAACAGAAGTCAGAACGTGACAGGGTTTTGCCTCAGCACAGATACTGCTCAGTTATCACATCAAATATAACTTTCTGCTCTAGACACTCTTTAAATATGCTAAGAAACCAAAGGTTTTTTGGAGGCAATACACAGGTTATTGTCTGAACATGTTATAAGTGTTTATACAACTCACAAATTATATGTATTGTCTAATTACTGACTTTTCTGACATTTCTGTTCCCACATTTCTTAGTGTTCTTATATAAATTAAAACATACTCACATGCCAGAGACGGATCCACGTCACTCAGGTTTTGATCTTGCAGTAAGGTATACAAACAGACCCTTCACGTTTGCATGACACTCTGCTAAAGCAAATAGGCTTCTCCAGGTGTTTTGGTTCATGTTTATCTATCTCACTGCTAGGCTGGGATTTGCTGCCCGATTCCTGAAATTTCTCCAATGAATGAACAGAACCACTGACTTCATTGGAAATATTCTCACCGTAATGCTAGACAGATGCCTCAAATACTCTGCTGAGCCAAGGCCCATGTTTGACTTTAGGAGTAGCATTTGCATCCAGACCTAAATAAACCTTGAAAACAGTGCTTTCAGTGTAGACACTCACAAACTATTAAAAATACATCTAAGCAGAAAAAAACAAGGTAAAGAAAAAAATGCAAAGTGGGATGGTAAAAGTTGAAGTTGGGGCTTAATCTTCTGGATGGCAAATTACCTTTTTTCTCCACATGCTAAATAACAGTTAATTAAAAAAGGCAACATTTTAAATTAAATTCAGTCCTAGCAGGATTTAGTGGAAAGAGGAAAATTTATTTTTAGTGGAAGGTTGTTGGAGAAGGCAGGACAACAGTGAAGGCAGAACTAGAAAAATCATTCTCTCCAATTAATGCAGCTGTCAAATCACTGCCTGTATTCTGTTCAGGAGAGAAAGAAATTTTTGAACTATTTCTTACATGTACAATGAAAATAAAACCATATATTTGGAACAGCACGTGCCACTGTTAGGGGAATACCTTTAAAAAAGTTACATGACTTACGGAGCAACTAGCAGAGCCTGATTTCCTATGGATTTATATCATCATTCACCTTTATCCCTTTCCCATCTGGACTGCAGTAACTCTGACAAGCCTCTACACGTGCCCTGACATCACATCACCAGCAAGAGACAGCAGCGGTGCACCTACAACAGCATTAGGCACATGCCGACTGGCCACCAGCATAGACCTGCTGACCGATCTGCAGCTGTTCTCTCTCCCCTACTGTGCCATCAGTTGAGGAAATTAGCTCTCTTTAAGATGTGCTTTTTAAAAATCCAGTTCAAACTGGAGACGAGTTGTCCCATCTCCTTAGAAAATTAGCCTCAAAATATTGTAGCAGGAGATGCATTGTACTGTCAAGCCCTTTTCCACTATCGCAGTGCTTCACAAGCACTGTGCTTCAAATCATCACACATGCAGCATTTTGCTCCTGAATACTCCTAGAAACACAGTTTAACATACAGGTTTGCTTAATCTATAGTTACTTTGCATTTTAAGGTGGGCTGGAAAACTCAGAACAGAGAATCTTGTAGCAAGAGAAGTTAAACTGGCCTGAGAGACAGCTGCTGCACCTCTGCTTAGTGCACCTTGAGTCCATGCTGCTTTTGAGATGAGGACAAACATACCATACAGAGCTTTGTTTTCTAGGGTTGACTTATTTTATTCTAGTGAATGTTAGAAGAAAAAGAAAGGCTGGTGTGCTTTCAGAAGGTACCAACTATTTTTTTCCATAGATTTCGCATCAGAGTATTAAAATGACCCCTTTAAAACATACTTCAAATGAACTTCACATTTATGATGCTTTGGACATTTTTAAGATTGTAAATATACCTGTCATCTGGCTCAGAGAAAAACAGAACAATTGTAGAATTACTCACAGAGTAATTCAGCAGCAGCATTTCACCCTGCTCCCAACCACACATGGGCCTGTATGCCGTGCGGTAGCAGAATTCATTCATAGTCAATCAACAACTGGTTTTGGCAAAGATTTTTTTTCCCCTTTTTATCCAAAAGACACACGTGTTGAACATTAAGATCAATAAAATCTAGCTTATGTGCCTAAAAAAACATGTTAACATCTGGTGAAGCTTGGCAGGGGGTAGGGGGAATCCCAATACATCAACAAAACCTCTTCCCCTCTTGCTTAAGGCACTTTGGCATGCTTACCAGTTTCAGCATCCATGGGCTGCCACGACAAGTGGCAAAGCAGCCGAAAAGGCCAAAGACAATGATTGTGGTACCCGTTCCGATGAGCACGTAGGGGGCATTGGTGGAGTTCTCAGCAATGAGAGAGATGTATGTGCCAAGGGTGAGCTTGCCCCAGACGCCAACTGCGAGAAGGATAACACCTGTGATCTGCAAATCAAGAGGAAGAAGCCGTCAGGAGTTACCAGGGAAGGCATCCAAGTTCAGTACACAGTAGTCCTGAAGAGATTTATTGGTGCTGTTGCGTTGGCAGAAGGAAGCCTCAAGACTTTTACTAACTCCAGAGGGTTGGACAGAGAAAATTGATTTCCAGCACCTGGAGATGTTACATTAAGACTGCCACCAGAGGACAAACGTCTAGGACTAATCACCACAAAGCTGACAATTACCAAGGGAGGATGCAGTGTACCACCTGCAGGAACGGGCTCTCTGCTCCTACAGCACACTGAGAGGCAGCCAACTCCATCACTCTTACCAAAAGCCAACAATAACTTCCCACGTCACAATTCCTGAATTTTGCCATGAAAACTGCCTGAACCATAAAAACCTGCTGCTTGATGTCCCATCCTTCTTAACGCCAAAGTTTCAGGAACATGAGCATCCCTTGCAGTGCATTACTCTGGCAAGTGACCCTTCCCCAGGCTATCCGGCAAACGACCCCGCTGGCTGCGCAGATGCTTTCCCTCCTGAGCATGGGGTGGGAGGACACCCGTGGGCCCTGGGAGCACCCAGCCTCTTGCCTGAGATGTGCAAGCAGAGACAGCCACGCCACAGGGCAGCCGCGGCACGCAAGCTCCCAGCACCAAGAGGGACACAAGGGAAGCCCATGGTGTGTGCCCTATGCCAACATCGAGCAATGGCCACAACAGGGCTGATGCCTGCACCGTCTGTTGATCATTGCCTGATGCTGACACACAGGGTTCAAGACTGTACATACGTAACTCATTCTCGTGAGATGGCCAAAGGTGGGACACGAAGGGCCCATCCTGAGTGCCAGATCTGCAAATGCTTCCTGAATACCCCCCCCCGACTTCTTACTAGCTCCTCCTGGCCACTGCCGAGGGCCAGGGGAAGAAGAAATGTCCTGACAGTATTCTTTCGTTCGCTTTCCAAGTTTTCTCTTGTGAACACTTTTATACTACTGTGAAAACTTGAAATTCTACGCTATTACAGCAGGGTTGCCCTCCAGTTGTTTGTGGAGGGGATCCTTGTTCACAGTTACATTGCACCTAAAAAATCCCAGCTGAGCTACGTTGTAAGATCTTTCAGCTACTTTTCATACAGGTCAATGTGAGTTAATTCAGGGAAAGCCTTCTCGAAGGAAAAAAGGAAAGCACCTTTTTTACCTAGGCTGGCTTAAAAAGGACTATGCAGGGTGTACCCCCATCCCTGCCTTCCCACTGTGCCTTTCCACCGTCCTGCTGCTTGGCACTAGCAGGCAAAGGAGCCCGTCCTCTGCTCGACCTGTGTCTGCGGCAGTGGCAGCAAGTGCTACTCTGGTGCAGCACTTCTTCTTGGGAGAATGAACTGCATTCAGCAGAGCTGCTGAATAATCACAGCCACTTAAGGAAAATACCAGGAGGGGGGAGGATACAAAACATATGCTCTGAAGAAAGATACAGGGAGAGGGATGCAGGGAAAAAAGAAGAAACCAAAAAAAGAAAGAATAAGGAGAGAAATAGGAGAGGGGACCAGGCAGACAAAAGCAAATTAACATGTCCTCAGAGGGAGGAGATCCTTTCTATCCTAGAGAGAAAATAATCACAGCAGGCAATTTTGGCACTTCCCAGCTCATTCCCTTCCTTCCCCCACACCTCCCAGAGCTGTAGGAAAGACATGCCCCAACCTGGCTCCCACCCAGAGCACACTGGAGTGCAGTACTGCCAGGGAAACCCATCACATCCCTGTCTCCCTAAGCCTCCCCTGCTCCACCCCACCAGCCACGGCAGCATTGGCTTTTCTGTCACATCTTTGGGACAGGATTAGCAGAGATTTCTCCTCTCCTGCCCACTGTGGTGATAGGAATATGGCTCCTGTCCATCTTTCAGTGCAACTGCGTGAAAAGTGCTGATTCCTTGCTCTTGCACCCCACCAACTAACAGCTGAACGTCAAAAAAATTACCAAGTAGCTTACGTACCCACAGGCATCAAATGTTTCTGCTGAGTCTGGTTCCATCTACACACAACACTATCTTCACCTCTCTCCCTAACAAAAGCTTTTTCAGAGGGTGCAGATTAATCTGCAAAGTCCGAAAGCGAGCTGTGGGGGACTCAGAAATCCACAGAACAACTTTTGGTTTCTTGCCTCCAGTTTGACAAAGGGCTGGTTTCTGTGCCTGAGCTGCTGAAAGTTTTACCACTGTCCCCAGGGAGACATAAAAGCAGCCTTCACTGCCAAAACGAACAAACAGCTTCACATTTGAAAGAGAACTCAAGCCTTGCAATAAAAAGCATTTCTAGTCGGCTGTTTGAAACAATTAATAACCCTTTACTATGCATTTTAAGAGTTTGGTTTCCCCCTGTCTCAGAGGGGCCTATCCAATTTATGGTACACACAGACTTTGGAAAAAAGGAGGAAAGCCTCTTGGTGTTTTATTCCCCTTCTGCTTCGTAATAGAGCTCCGATTTACATGGATTTAAGGAAATCCCTCAGTTCGTGGGGAGGTCTAAACCCCCAGCAAGCCTGGCACTGCACAGAGAGGATGGGACATTTCCACAAAGACACGCTGCAGTCACACCTCGGGTTGCAGCAGTGCCAGCTGGAATTTTGCTCATGAAGAGGAAAAACCAGAAGACTTCCCTGCAAACCTTTTCCTGACCTTTATTTAACAGAGCATGAGCAGCGGTATGACTAACACCTACCTCCACCCAAAGGCAAACCTTGTTTCCTTATTTTCAAGACACTTTTAATCCCTATGTCTCTGCTCCATCACGCAATCAAGGGAGCCATCAATGCACTGGCCTCTTGTTTGGTTTGAGTTTTAGGTATGTTTTCTTTAAAAGCAGGAGGGACAAAGGCAGACAGAAGACTGGGATAGTGCTGGTGTGAAAACAAGGCAGCAGGAATACACACCATGCCTTCCACTCACCATCACCACACGCATCCTCTCCTACTCTACCTCTTGCCCCAACAGGCTGCAGAAATGAGCCCTGTATGGTTGTACCTGATTAACGAAGCAATTCCTTCATTTGACCTGAAACCACGCCAGCCTAATTCTGTGTCCAGTGTGACCTGTGGGTCAGGCCCAGTAGGTGCAAGAGCTAGGTGATGTGGGTCCATTTGCATCTGAAAGGTCTAAAAGGAAACTCAGAGCACCTCCTGCAATGCAAAGTCTCTCCCCAGTCTTCCCTACTCCCTTCCCACTGTAATGTTTCCATTCAGACTGTGATCATATAATTCAGTCGTGAAATGGAAAAGGACCAGGAAATCATCGAGATAAACAGTGGCAGATAGATATATGGGTATGATCAATAATACATCTTCTCCTGGAGGTATTTCAGATACCCTGGCAGTCAGAGGAGAGTGACCTCAAGCCTTTTGACTTTTAGAGGCCACCTGAGCCAAGATTCACCATCCAGTGCAGCTTTATTTATAAACACCTGCAACAACCAGCACACATGGAGAAAGAGAGCAGCAGTCCTACTCCACCAGTGGACTTCTACAGCAAAACCTGGCCTTTGTGTGGTCCCTCCAAGGATTAAGAGGGTTGTCATACCTGGAAATGGTATGACAACTACAGCTTATGCTAAAAGGGTGGCACAACCACTCCAGATACTCAGCAGACACAGAAGAAACAAACTGGCAGCTGCAGAGCCTACAATGCCCCAAATGAGACATCTGGAGCAGTACCAAAAAACAAGCCTTAGTGAGAGAAAAAAAAAAAAAAAAAAAAAAAGGTTTGTTTCTAAAAGGGACTACAGGAGAGATGCTGCCCAAATGTAAGGAGCTGTGGGAGAACTGTCAGTAGCTGCTCTTTGGAGGCCTGGGACCCCATTCCCCCCACAGCCCCCTGGGGACAGAAGGGTTAGAGCAGCCTCTCTGAGCCTTGGCCCCATTTTATGCAACACAAGTTGTGACAAGTGTGATATGATGAATGCAACCCTGGCTTTCGCTTCCTCCCTCAGGCATCTCTGACTTTGTGGGCTGTTGGGTATTTTTATGGTTTCAAGCTCAGAGCCTGAGTATGCACAGAGGCGGCTGATCGGAGGAAGGATGCACAAGAAAGGGCTGCCCAAATAGCTCAGCCGTTTTCAATATTTACCAGCTTTCACGTACCACACCATCCCCTTGCCCAGTGGCCAATGACGGGTCTGCGTCCATGCAAGGCAGGAGCCCGCAGACAGGCAGGAGACCAAGGAGCATCCTGCAGGCATGCTGCTGCCCTCGGGGAAGCCCGGAGCAACTTCCAGGGGCGGGCTGGCAGTGCCTGGGCTCCCAGTTGCACCAGGGAGCTTTGCTTCCTTGCTGGGACCCCTGACATGGAGACCTTACCCTCCTAAAGCAGATCTCTGAGCACCCGCTTCATCTCAGCACTGGGTCCCACAGGTGACGGGGGAACAAGGGCAGAGCCATCTACACTGCACTCCAAACAGAGCCAGGCAGGTGAAATGCACCCTCAGTGCTTACGGATGTAAAACTCGCAGCGTGGACAGAAAAACAGAAGCTGTGATTATTACACGATGAGGTTATCCAACTTTTTGTGCCATTTGCTGGTGTGGTTAAGGCAAAGTGAAGGAGAAAAAAACCCCAAAATATCAGGTTTCATGGCCTGTCACAAACATACCCAATGCTTTGATTCAGAAAAGAGCTCTGAAGTTTTCCTTGGACTTTATACAAACCTTGGTTTAAGCAGTAGTAGCTCACACCTGGACAAAACAGTCAAATCACGCATCCATCCCCAAACAGACAACATAATAAGAGAGAGATCTGTGCCAGCAGCCAGGGCAGCCCTGGTTTGTCTGTGCTTAGGGCCAGTTCCTACTGCCACAGGCCCCAGTGTATTGGGTCTGGCTGAGATGGAATTAATTCTCCCCATAGCAGCCCTCATAGTGCTGTGTTCTGCGTTGGTAGCTG
>JANZLQ010000061.1:11604221-11640817 GCA_026212715.1 Elanus axillaris
ACTAACCAAACAGATATTCCATACCATATGATGTCAGCTCAGGTATAAAAGCTAAGTAAAGGGAGACGGAAGGGGGGGACACTTTTTCGGTCTTCCGAAGCAACCACTACGCGTGCTGGAGCCCTGCTTCCCGGGAAGTGGCCAGACGTTGCCTGCTGATGGGAAGTAGAGAATAATATCATTAGTTTTTTCTCTCTGCTTTTCGTGCACGACCTCTGCTTTCACTTATTAAACTGCCCTTATCTTGACCCATGAGCCTGTTGTTATATTTTCTCCCCCCGTCCAGCTGAGGAGGGGAGTGATAGAGCGGCTTTGGTGGGCACCTGGCGTCCAGCCAGGGTCAACCCATCACACCCAGAAAGTCAGACAGGTTTTGTGTCCATGAATGGCCTTGCAAGCGGTTTGTGCTGGGTTTGTCAGCTCTTTTTAATGCTTGCAAACTGTCCCGCCTCTCACGCTATTTTGACAGATGCTCCCTTTCTGCACGTGCTTCCAGGCCAAAGCGCTTCACTTCGCCTCCTGATGTATGACACTCTCCTTCCAGCTGCTGTCGGGAAAGCCCTGGGCATCGGAGTCCACCCAGCCAGAAAACATCCCAGCCATGAAAAGAAGTCTCGTGCCGCACCAGCCCCAGCACCTCCTGCTAGCCGTTGCCACCAAAGCAGTTCTTATTTTGCTCTGGTGATGGCCCCACTGCCGGCGTTGCTGTAACGCTGCTCCAGCACAAAGGCAACCAACCCTTCCTGACATGGCGGACGCAGGCTGAGGCTCCCGGGGCTGCCTCTGTCCCCTGCCAGGCTTGTGGATGCCAAACTGAGGGAAGCTGGGAAAATTAAGACACCCTTCAGCAGCCTTTCAAGACCAGCAACCTTGAATCACTATTTCTTTTTTGGGACCAGAAAAGGAAAAAAAACCCTGCAACTTCTGGTTCTTTTCTGTGCTCTTTCTCCAGCCTTCAACATTATTAGAAAGCTATTTCATCCCGGATTTCATCAAAGGTAGATCATGTCTTCCTTATGAAAATTCACTGCGATGGAAGCCCCTAGACTCACATTCCCTCAGCCAGGAAACCTGAGATGTAGCATTCAATAAAACATTATTAGGCCTGCCCTTCATCTAGGTCAAACAATTTAAAGGTTAAAAAAAACCAGCATAGGAGATATCCAAAGAGGGCAAGGATTGTAAAGACTACACACAACTAGAAATTGCGTTGTTTAGCACTAGCAGGTCTCGCATTTCATCGTGTCTGAGCTCAGGCTCGGCAAACACACCCCAGAAACTCTTGACCGACGAGATGGCAGGAAATGAAGCAGGTAGGCCACCTGGTCATTTTCTGAGAAAAACTCCACTGAAATCAGAATGTTCCTATGGAGTTTTTTTAATCTAGATGAATTGGCATGTTCCGGCTTAAAAAAGCCAACAAAAATCACTGGGAATAAAACCACCCCAGCCAGCTCTACCCCTTGCTGTGGCCACGAGCATCATGGCCAAACCTCACTGGTCTCCAAAGCACTGTTATGCTCCCCTGCTCCTTCCCAGCTAACGTCTCTGTGTATCTCACATTCACTTTGTGTACCGTACACTCACTCTTGCATCTGAACAAACTGGGGACTGTCGGTAGGACAGCAAGCCTGCGCATGCACCACCAAAGCATGTCTCCTTGCCTTGGCCTGCCTCTCCTCAAGCATGGTGTCACAGAGACATCCCACCAGCCACTGATTTCAGTCAAAGGCAGGCTTTCTAGCTCTTTTGCCTTCCTTCAGCGTTAGTGCAGAGGTTTCCAATGTTTTATCTGCAGTATTGCCCCCGGTTCTGGAGCTGATTGGATGTGGTGAAAAAGTTAACATGCTACAGGCAGACAGAAATACAACTGAACTGAATGTTAGGTCTAACCTCACTTGTCCAATAAACCACCTGCTTTTAAGAGACACATGGGCAAAGATATGGCCAACAGCATTAATACAAGGGTATGTGCTGCAGCTTTATAGGAAGCAGGGAGAGTCATATTCTGGTAACACTGGGCATTGCTGAAGTCAGAACTAATGTTAAACACATGCAGTTGCTCAATAAAGGGCAACAGAAAAAATGTCTGAGAATTACTTCTTTTAATAGTGCCAAGACAAAGATTAAACTATCAACCCCCTCCTTCTGGGTTACAGCAGCAAAATATGTAAATAAGAGAAGAAGATTCGGAGAACAACTTTCAAAAGTGCGCTATCTTTAATTCTGTCAGAATTAGGCAGGGAAACACTACGTACTCCTTTAAACTGAATGCACGCTACATCTTAACTGAGTCTGTTGTCTTCATACCTCAAATCTCACAGAGCATTGGTAGTATGGTATAAAGGCAGCTGCTGCCTTAAACTGAGACAGGAGACAAGAAAGCTACTACATCTCGCATCCACAGAGATTCAAGAGGCTCAAATGCAGAGGAACTAATTTATACTTATAGTTATACAAGGCTTCCATATGGAACATTTAAAGCTTATCATTTACAGAGGTGAAGATAAATGTGCAGCAGTAATTGCTAGTTTATTTGTCTACATAATTCATGTCCTCCTGTTCATTACAGATGTCAGCTATTTTGATTCCTAAGCTCTGGCAAAATAAAACTTGGAACCCTGTCCTGACTGACACAGAGCACACAGCAATCCCTACTGCTTCCAAAAGCAGCAGGAAGAGCTCAGCATTTCCCTGGACTGGTTCTTTATCCACAGAACTGAGATGCAGGAGGGGAGCTTCATTAATCAGGATCTCATTTCAGGTATCACTCTTCTATTTCATTTCATATTTGCAACCTTGCTAAATGAATGTAAAATGTGTGCAACTTAAGAGATCCAAAGCAGCAGCAAAGAGTAAGATGCAAGGAAAATACCCATGTTGCTGATACTTTCAGCTCCTCGATTCCAATACTTCCTTTCCCAAAGACCAGACTCCCTGCATTTTGGTAGAGGTACACTGTCTCTGCGCAGCTCTACTGAAATCTTCTCAAACAGGCCAGAGAAAGTCTGTACATAAAATGGATGAAGCCAGGGGAAGGCAGACAAGAACTAATGCAATCCATCTTGGCTGAAGCTGAAAGGTCTAGCAATAGGTTTAGCAGGCTGTGAGGAAATGAGAGAGGACCAAGGCACACAGCTAATTAGATCTACCAGACATTTCCCCAAAGGCAGGAAACTTTTTCACGAAGAAAACGGTCGACCTTGACAGCATCCAGAACAAATCCTGCATTAAAAGCATGTCCAGAGAGGCTTAAAAATAACTGGCCTACCTCTGAAAATTTTATAACTTTCCCAAAATAGGCAAGGGATCACATTCAAAATGTTCTTGCTTTACAACCTGCCAATGGGAGTGGCTGGCTTTGAATCTTCTCCTGCCTCAGCCTCTGGGCTCTCATCAGGCAGGCAGGCGACTAAACCAAACATAAATCTTCCTTTGAGCTTCAGTGTCAGCTCTTCACAGGCAGGAGCAAAGCAGTAAGAAAGATATGAAGCTACATGAAGATGCATGTAAGCCAGCAGCACAGCTGAATTCTCTATTCTCGCATCTGATGATCTTTACACCTACAAAACCAACTTGGGTTACCTTTTGCACAGGATCAACCTTTGCTGGAGCTAATAAGAAATGAGGATGTCATGAGCTGTATCCTTGGAAGAAGGCAACCCTTTCATGTCCTTGCCTCCCCTTTGGAAAAAATAAAAAAATTATGCCCACTGACAGAAAAAAGAAGTCAAACAGAAAACCACCACCAAAGGTAGAATCACCAATGGTGCTGTCTAGCATTTCCACTAAAAATGAAGATGCTTAAAAAAAAAAAAAAATTCCGATGATAGACAGAAAAAATGTTTCTGGTAAAACTTCCTTGTCTGTTTTTAAAATCCACTGTAATTATACTCTACTCAGTGAAGACTCTACTCAAGAAAAAGCTGAAAGCCAATTAATAACCATTTTGGGACCATTTGAAAACTGAGGGACAGTCTGTAAAGGTCAGTGTCTTAGAAGAAAACACCCTCAAAGGCCATTCTGGTACATAACTGTTCTAGTGCCTTCCAGTCCCTGACATCACCATTTCTTAATACATCCCCCAGTACCTGGCATGACAATTTTTTGTCTCCCTTCTCTTCTAATTCAGGCCTATCCCTTCCCTTCCTCTCCCTTTCCTGCCAGAGTTTCCCATCTAAATAATCCCTTCCTAAGAAAATCCAGCCAAAAGGATTTAAAGAAGAAAATGCTGTAAAATTAATTTGTCAGATTACATTCCTCTCTGCTATCCATTGCCTGTCTCTCACCTGGGTAGGCTGCAACTCTCTGGGCTCAGGGTTGTCTCTTCCTGTTGCACATACAGAATGTCCAGCACAAGGGGTCTTGCTTCATCCCTTCGCCCCAGCAATCTATTTGAGTTATGATCCCTGCTGCTCTGCATCCATCTAGTACCAGCTGCTGTCACAAAATTGATTATCCACCACAGCTCTCGCTGTTTCCATCCAAAACTGCAATTCGTACATATTAAAACTACTGGCCCATGCCCTCCCTGCAGAAACCATCATCTGGGCTACCACCATGTGCAAACTACGGCAACGGGGATGCTGCCTCTGCTCTCATCTTGCCACCCAGTCAGAGCTGACTACCTAGTGCATCTGGGCCAGGGGACAGTCACCAGATTTGCCCTGAAATACAGTGGAGGAGATTTTGATTAGACACACTGATGTCAAGCTTAATAACCTGTTCCTGCACAGCTTCTTTCTGTAAGTAGACTACTATCCTATCTCCTCTTCAAAAATGTTGTTAAGGTTCAGTGATTTTCCTTGCTGGGACACTATTACATGAATAGTTGTCCTGAGTCAGCTGCCACCAGATTAGCATCCTCAGAGGTCAAATTTTAGTGCTGGTAGAAAACATTATGAAAAGAAAGTAAAATACTGACTCTCAGGTAGATGCTGAAGCGCACACTAAGTTATTATGGATTTGATCTGGCTACTCACCACTGACTCTGCAGCCAATGGAGTGTGTGCTTACCCCAAAATTTAACAGTGTCTCTATCAACTACAAAGAAGGAAATCCAAATTGGATATACAACCCGTCTGTTTCCCAGCACCCCCACTCATCCATACACTAACCATATACCAAAGGTTAATAACACTTTCCACGCAGGCTGGGGCAGAAATGACAGCCAGGCCTGTGTCACTTATTTTGTAGGAAAAACAGGTGAAAAATCACAGGAGGTGACTGCAACCTTCTCCTTGCAGCCAGGAGAAGAGGCCAATGACCATTTAATGAACAGCAGGGAAGAAAACATCAGAGTCATTTTGTTTGCTGCAGGATGAAGAATTGGAAATAGCCCAAGAAGTCCTAAAAGCACTAACAAAGAGTGCAGTGTGGGTGGATGCACAACACAAGAGCTTGAAAACACCCTTGCAGCATGGCTCAAAACTAATCGTTTCTTGCTAATACAGTAGTAAATACCTATTCTTATGGAATTTTCCTATAAGGAAATAATTAATTACATGCTACTTGTAGGAAGATTCAGGAAGAATAATGAGATTTGGGACCTGATCTCCATCCTAGGACCATGCACATAATGAATGGTTATAATAAACAGTCATATTCTGCTGGTGAAAGCTCAGCTTTATTACACCTTGCACTTAGAGAAAAATATTTGGAAATCTTAGTAAAATTAAGTTCTCCATCATAAGCCTTATGCTTATTTTTATGTAAGACACTTCATTAAATGAGGGAAAATATTCTGTTTTACAGTTTAGTCACCAGTGGCTCTATTAATTGATTTATCTTTTAAGTCAGCTGCAGACAAAAATGTGGTCATCTCTGGATAAAAATAAAATGCAAAAATACATTTCTGCTGGGAATTTCTAGACCTAATTTCTTGAAACGTAGCTTTAAATATGCATGACTGAACGTCTAAGGAAAAAGAACTTACAGTTTGGAGACATCAAAAGCAGCAGCCCCCTCTGCAAGCTAAAGCGCATAATTAGAGAAAGGAGGTGCCTTCAGCACCCATCGTTAGCTTGTGGAGCACGGCTTAGAGCCCTGCGGCCATTTGCGCTTCCCGAATACTGATTCATCGCAAGTGTCATCCCGTGCATGTCAGCTGTGGTCACTTGTGAAGAAGCTGCACAGTGGTCTTGTGGCCACCAGAACAAAAAACAGGCTGGTGGGGGGCAACCCTGCTTTGGACCGAGCTTGTGGGGGCGCAGGTTGTTTCTGGAGAGCAGCTGGATGGCTTCAGCTTTGAGCTGCTCAGCAGCCAGAGCCTCTGCAGAGCTGCAGCCTGCATCAGGCAGGACTACCCATCTCAGGTGGGTGGCCAGCCCCAGGTTTGCCCAAGCCGTGGTGGGAGGAGGACCGGGTTGCACCTCCCCTCACCCGCACCTCCTCTGTTGAGCTGTGGTTAGAGATGGCAGGCAGCCACGGCCTCCCTTGTCACACATCGGGCTCACAGAGCTCAGTTTTCAAGGACCAGCAGCTGGGCGAAGGCTGAGGCACAAAGCCAGGACTGAGAATGCTGCTTGAGTTTGACACCGCACCGAAACACCACCGGGTGTTTCACATTCCCTGTCTCCATCCCCTTCCAAGAGGTACGTGCTGACAGCAGAGGCCAACCACAGAGACCTGAGGCAGCAGTGAGGCAGCATCTTTGCAGCACGCTCCTGGCCAACTCACCTCCAGGACACCACAAATGCTGCACCTGCGCTGCTGAAACCGCCTCTGCAGCTAAGCAGCTCTTTCTTCCATTTTTCTTCTGAATAGCCTTCTTCCTCTACTGTGTATTTGCTCTGAAGAGGGCCTAGTCTGTCTGATATTTGGCTAGACATCTACTCCTGCTACCAGTCTGGATATGGCTTACCCATGAATGTCACCCAAACTCACAGTGTTCAAGCAGTGTCCACCACACTGCAACTGAATTTCAGCGCAGCAAAAGGCTAAGGGATGGGAAAGCGGAGATGGTGTTCCTGTACATGACAAAAGGAAAAGCAAACCTTCTGGCATTCAGCTTAAACCTCATTAAAACCAGTCTTAATGGGTCAGGCAGCCTTTGGGATGGGTGGCGTTGATGAGAGGCAACGACATCACCGTCTAGATTTAACAGCGGGCAGAGCGTGCTCAGAGGAATCCAGCCCTGGCATCCTGGGTATGGATGAACACAGAAAGGAGAGCATCCCACCTCACTGGTCACCCCGAGCCACTGTCTGTTTCATCAGAGAAGACTTTCGTTTACATCTTCTGCTCTCAAAGATGACAGTGCCCACCTGCTTTTCTATTCCTCTTGAGCAACGCAGTGACTGGTGGACGAGAACATTGCCACAGAGCTTGAGAGTCACTGTCAGGACTGACATCCAGTGAAAGACCATTCCAGACTACAGGAGCCACATCACAGGAGAGCTGTGGCCCTCTTCAAGCTCTGCCTTTCTGCTATTCATTGATGGGCTTCAAGAGATGCAGCAATTTCCCATGGTGGCCTCTCAGTCTCAGCACCGGATTTCCAGGCTCTCCCTTCTGGTCCCAGGTGAAGAACGGGAACCCGCCCCTTTGAAGATTTCGATAATCAGACAAAGCAGCCCTGTAACAGCCTGTCCTTTAAATGAGTCAATCATTTTGTCCACCGATGACCTCCAAGCTGCTAGCACAGCTCTCCTCCAACAGCAGCCTGGAGAGCAGAGCGCAGCATCACCTGCAGCCTGGCACTGCCATGCCGCATCGCGGGTCTCAACGCCAAGTCTTCAGCAAGTATAACTTTAAACACATGTATACTCAGTTCAATACCAATGAGAAATCACACTCCTAACCACAGAACAGGGGTTGTTTTGAAGGTCTAGTACTATATATAGCAGAATAGAAGGAACTAACTGATCATCAGTAAACTGATACAGCCAGGAAATATTTACCTGTGGGACCTGAAAGTTTTTGGAAGCTTAAATGCAGCAGCTGTCCCTCATGTTCACACTTTCAAATCCTTGCAGTAGAAACTCACAAAGATGACAGAAATGTGGTTTACACAGCATAATATAGTTTGACCTCAAGCTTTAAAACAGTTCTCCAATTTTACTGAGATACAAAACTTCAAAAGATAAAAAATGCAAGATAATTAAGACTAGATGTTTTGAAACAAGAATATCCCCTATTTAAATCCTTTATTGTTTCTCAAATGCTCTTGTTGATTGCTTGCCTCCTAATCAATCCATAAAAATCTAAACTTCTATAATCCTTATGTGAAGAAAATGAAACACCCTGAAAACAGCCTCTAGTGCTACCAATGGCCATCAGACTAGCACTATGTTCAAAGCCCATGCTGGCACAAGAATGATCTAGACTTCAGTGGAAAGAATTCCTTGTACCTCAGGACTGACCAAGGTAGGGAAGACTTTGAGAAAGTCTCTGATGAAGGAGTTTTGGTAGTTTCAGAGGATCAGACAACACAAGAATTCCTCCCCGCATACGTAACAGTCTTCAGGCATGTAGCAACAAACTGCAGCATCATACTACACCACCTTAAACCCAAGTGAACCATCAAAACTTCTTCATCTCTCAACAGGAATGAAACAAACACCAGAACATGTAGTGAGCACACAGTGACCATGTGGTACAGTTCATCCAGCTCTAGAGCAGCAGAAAACATAACATGTGCATCCTGAGCACATTAAAAAATGTCCTCTTTTGCACTAGCACACACACGTTGGATGACAGCAGACACCATAAAAGTTGTCAGAATAGATACAGTCAGCAAAGACTCTGCAAAACAACTCTGAAGGGGAGTTGCTGCAATGCAGTTTAGGAGGGGAAGCTTCTCCAGGGAATTACTGCACCCATCTAATACACAAGCACAGTCAGCACATGGAAAAAGGATTCCCTGTTGCACTATCACCAGCAATGTGCGCAGAGGGAAAAGGTAGCAATCAGGCCTGTTGGGTGCACAAAAGCTCTTGTGCAGATGCAGAGCAGTACCAGTCCAAATCCAGCCTGAACTAGGCACTAGTCTGCCACTACCCATATGGCTATTATATTTCTGTAATTATGACTTTGCTGATCTTACATAGCTTCCTCTGAATACTGATAGGCAGTAACATAGTATATATAGTAATATTCAGCATAACACAGCAGCACAAGACCCAGAGCTATTTCTTACTGTGGGAACTAGACAAAAAGAAGAGCTATCAGTTTGTTTATCTGCTGGTATTACAAAGTTAAGATTTAGCAGTAAGGAAACTTGAAAAGAATTAAAAAGTGATTTACAAGCTCATTAGGCAGCACACACAGCAGTGGTGTGAAACTGTCTTGGAACCACTTTGTATTCAAGCGTCTACGCTCCTAATAACCTTCAGAAATAGCAGTATATGGCATTGAAATGTGCAATAATAGATATGCAATGAAACTCGATAGTACCAAATTCAAGGTCACGCTGCTGGGACCAATGCCAGAAGTTTCAAGCTCCTAAATTTGCAAATAATAGTGGAGGAAAAGGGTTTCTAGAGGCCAGCTGACCACAATGTTCATGAGGAACCACTCATGGCACACGCATAGAGAAAAAGGCACGTGCAACCCAATGGTGCGTGTCCAAAGGCAAGGTATTTCCAGAAGAGGCTGCGTAGGGGCTGCCACTGTACAAAGCACCGGTGAGCTCCATCTGCAATGCTGTAACGCAATCTGCAATGGGTGTAAGTCCAGTTATCGCCATTCAGGAAGGGTGAAGTGATGCTGCAACAGGTACAAAGAACAACTCCCAGGATGACGAGGAAATGGAGAGTCTCTCTAGCAGGAGGCGAGACACGTGGCTTTCAAAGCCTCGCATGAAGTGGGATAATGAGGGGTAAGGGGGTATGAACCTGTCTGTAAGGGGATTACACACCAAGGACAAGAGAGAGAGATTTAAGCCAGAGGACAACTACACTGGGAACAAAGCGGGCGCGTGCTGGCCACGAATGCATTTAGGGTGGAAATGAGCGTAATGAGGTTAGGAGCAGCTTCCTCCTCTCAGAAGAGCGAGGTGGGAGGGAAGGAGGAGAAGCCGGCAACGTGACCGCAGCCTGCGAAAGATGACAGCTGGGCAGCTTTCATCCCTTCACCCGCGGGAGGGGGATTCCTGGGCAGCGGCACAAGTGGAGAGCGGGAGGGCCCTGCTAAAATCCCTAATTGGCTGGAGTCTTCGAGGAGGCAGCGGGGGGCCGGGGGGGCTCGTAGCCTCCACCCGTGCAGTGCCAGGCCACCTCTGTCAAGAAGGTCATCAGCTGCAGTGTTCATTTCAGTTCAATCCATGCAAAAATCAGCTCGGGAGCACGTGTAATGATCTGATAAGGGCTTTGTTTAAAGATTAAAAAGGGGTTTATTATTGCAACCAAACCCCTAATGTACTGATCCCATTTTATGGAAAATCACTGGTTATTTACATTCTCCTAATCATACTCAGGACAGGCCGAGAGATGCCATTCCTACTGCGGGACTGCCTTTTTTTAGAAAGGACACCTTTCTTGCATAACTGAGACTTCTGGTTCTTTCCTTTTCTCCTTTCACATAAGCCATGTTTTCCTCTCCAGCTCTTCCAGGAACTGTGCGGCAGTGAACTTCTCCAGTGGATACAAGTCTACTTTTGGCAAGCAGTGCACAGATGGTGGATCCCCACTATGTTGCTGTATGGTTCCCACGGGCCATCATGAGAAAGCGAGTGTTCTCGTTTCAGCTTACCCAAGTCAGTCCTTCAAAACCAATGACGTTCTCTATAACCATCTGTATTTGCTCTCACCTACACCTTGGCTACTGCCCCTCCACCTAAACACAGGTAGCAAAACGGCCAAGGAAGTAAAAAAGGTAACAAAGCAAGGCTAAGGAGGGTAAAAATATGGTTTATTCCACTCTAAAATGACCCAGTTTTGTCCCATTGAAGGTCCAGCACTCTGACTTGGCGCCTGCACAACAGTTTTTCATACTGCTCTGTTTTTTTTATGTGCTGCTTCTACTAAAGAAGCCAAAGTCAAAGCCAGAAGTTGCTTTTAATACTCAAATGCTTTTTTAGAGAGAGGAAGGAAATGTCTGCCCCAGATTCCAAGAGGAAGGCATTCTCATGGACCTTCACGTGCAGATGCTCAGTGCACTCTCCTGCACTGCTGGGAAATGGACTTAATAACCAAGGTTGTTTCCTCAAGGCCTACCTTCCTAACAGCTAAAAGGAGGAGGAAGGAGGCAAGATGAAATTCAAATCTGTCAGTTCCTCTAGAGCCCACACAGTAGACAGACACCATGTGCAGCCAGTTCCTAACTTCTACAAGTTTTTTGAAATGTGTAAGTGTGCATTTTTAGAATACACAGTCCTTAAAACCAGCAACTGCCTACAGAAAAATCAGACACATGCACTCCTGAAACAACTATGTGGATGTCAGGGGCCTTTGTGCAAGACCAGCTGCCAGCTAGAATGACCATCACCTCCCTTCTTTGCAGGTTTAGCAGGGATATGATGTCTTTATCCACAAGCAAGTCGGATGTTCAAGGAGGTGATGCTTAGCTGTGCATGTGAAGCTATGTGATCAGAATATCCTTATCCTCAGCGGAAAAAAGATGACTGTTCCACACGCCGGACTGGTAGAAAGGGGCAAGTGACAACAAGACAGCTTTGAAGGACTGCAGAAGAGAAGCTACAATTCCCCAGCATGCTCCTAGCAGTTAGCCTAAGACTGCAGTGAACTGGCCTTGTAGTACACCATCTTATTAAAATAAAAATATTTCCAAGAATCAAAATTCAAAACAATCATCCCCTACATCCCACACATCATAACTTATAAATATTATTTCAAAATAGTTTATGACCTGTAACCATTCACCAAAAGTCCCTAGATTACATCAAAAGAAACAACTGAATTGTTTTATATTTCTGTACATACACACATACGGTTGCTTAAATGGTTGAGATAGAGGGAGTGCCTGTTTGTGGGTATTGCACTGGGGTATGTGTCTGAAAATAAGGCATATCCCTCACTTATAAGTTGCTTTTTGCTACACGTTAGATTTGTTTAATGAAAATACTGACACTTTTGAATGTGTGTATGAATGTATGCATTTTCATGTAAAAAAAAAAAAAAAAGTTTTTTATCTAGCCTTGCACTCAAACTGCTAAATTCTAGCTCAAACAAACCCAAAAGATGTCAGCCAGAGCAGGAACAAAACTTCAATCCAGATATTTGAAGTTGTGAAGTTCTGTGGTGTTATAAAAAAAACCCCAAACAGTAGAAAATACCAGATAATCATAATACCAAGTGACACTCACAGATTGCTGATAACATGCATGTAACTATACTGCTGGTACTTTAATGCTCTTCCGAGACATAAACTAACCTTCAACTCTACTCTCCATCAGGACGGTCAGGACATCAGGAAAGCTTTTTAACCATATAGGTCTCCCACCACTTAAACTCATGTTATGTTCTGGAGTGGATCCAGAAGCTCTGGACACACGCAGGATTCCCTCACCCCACCCTGAAGCTTCGCCACAGCTCCTGTGGGAGCATGGGGACTAACGCCCTTATGATTTTGTGGCTGAGCTGCTGTGAGTCCCTTCAGAAGAGCCTCAGAGGCAACGGCTGCCGCTTCCATCTTCGGACCGCTCATCCCCACTGATGTACCTCCAGCCGGCCTGTGAAACGTCCTTTGTCAAAACCAGCAAAATGCCTAAAAAATTCCGAGCAGGAATGCTCCTGCTATTTGAGATGCAGTACAAGATTTGCAGAAGGTATGGATTACTATTACTTGTTTAATCAGACTCTTAGATTTCTATATATAATACTTGTGGCTCACTTGCTCCTTTCTCCTTCAAGTTTTCTTTTCTTGAAACAACTACAATGATGCCCTAAATGACAGAGGGACCAAATTGTACGGGACTTTGCATATCTTATTTCTCTGAAAGATGATTCATTTTAAAATACTTTAAGACTTCTTTATTCCTATTCATCTCATCAGCTCTAATCAGGTTTTGAATTATCATTAACATACTTACTAACCAAATCCACAATCAAAGCAAATAAATGAAGTAGGTGGATTCTTTAAACGAAAGGAGTGAGGAGGACTTTATCACAGTTCCTAGCTCTGGCCCACGCAGTTTCAGACTCTGATTTGCAAAGCCTTGCTGAGCGGCTCAGTGGCCCCTGGAAAGGCAGAGGCAAGCAGCCGTCCCACTGGCTCTTGGTGCTGCTCTTCAGTCCCCCAAACACGAGATAAATTACCTACAGCAAGAGAAAGAGATGAGGTTTGTTCTGCGTGGCAGCTCTTCTGAGTTCCCTCTAAAGTGCCTGCAACTACGACAACTGGCGAAAGCCTCTCCATGCATTCGGCGCTAGTGCACTTTCAGCTTCACTGGAAATAGGCGTAATAAAAGAAGCCCATGTTTACATACAGCAGAGAAGAACTATGTTGAGGAAGCAATTTCATTTACAAGCTTGAATGGAAGTACTGCAATTAATGGAAAGTAAAAAGACAAATATAAAAAGTAGGCATAAAAAAACCTGTTATATGTTTTAGAACAGCAATTAAAGGAAATGATTCAGTGTAGAGCGCCAATTGAAAAGATTAAAGAAAACGGTTGACTCTTTCTCAAGAAGAGTTACAGTTTGAAGGGAGGTTTCATGCTAGTATAATGATGGTTTATTTACAGATATTCAATATTTATCTTACTAGCATTCATATTAGCAGTAAGGCAAGCTAATGCTACCATCATTAGACACATCATTCTGTTTTATTTCATGTTAATTCATGTTTGCACTGTTGCCAGTCAGTCTTGTTCAAGCCTCATCTATGATCTTTAAAGGTACCAATTGGGGGAGCCACCTACTAACGAGAGAAAATAGAAGGCATTAAAAGGCTGAGCATGAGCCATACAAATTCCTAGTTGATTACTCTCTTACATGCATTTGCTAAGCTTTCCTATTTTACTTCACCAGCTCTTACTACAGACTGCCAGCAGCAGTCACTAAGACTGTACTGTGACTGGCTCCAGGCAGGGATGTAGCTCCCAAATTCACAATCCTATCTGGCTGTAGCTGATGCTCACTGTTAATTCAGGATGACACACCAGCAACATGGCCGATTACCAAATGGCCTAAGCTTAAGGTATCCCTGGCAAGCCTAGGAACAAAACAGTAGAAGTATCAGCAAGGAAGGCAATAGCAGGTAAAGTTGCTACATTCACCCACGTATAATGAAAAAATAAATAAAATACCAGGCATACCTTTTCCATTTCACATTGCCAGCCACATTGTTAACACACATGACAGTGCTTACACTTCCAAACTCCAGGCATATACAAAAGGAGCACATCCTCCTACTTAATTAACATATAAAAATATAAAGACCTGAGTTTTAATATGGATTATATTAATAGGTGGACTTCATGGCTTCCAAGCATGCTAGGCTTTTGGGGTGCTCTCCTGTCAGAACATTGCTGAGGACGAAGCTAGGGAATCTTGTACTTTCCTAGGATTCACAAGAAGAAAACACACAACAAAGGCTGCTTCCAGCTGTGACAGCCCTGACAAACAGCTCCAGTATGTTCTGCTTCTTCAAAACAATGTTATTCCCATCTAAGTGTTACCAACAGGGAGAGCTCCAAGATCAACCTCTGGAAAAGAAAACACACGCCAACAAGTAACAGGAACTTCTCTGAGAGACTCTACATCATCGTTGGCTTCCTCAGCCTGCAAGTCTCTCTTGGACTTCAAGACTCTGCCTACAGGTGTAGGAGATTAGTGTAACAAAACTCAGTGTAAGACTTCATGGAATCGGAAGATGACTTGACTTTACCAAACTCTGAAGCTGATTTTACTTACTGACACTCTCACATTTAAATACTCATGAGTACCAAGACGCATGTGTCCAAGCAACTAGTCTGGCTAGGATCACCTGCACACACACACACACCACAGAGGTCCGGAGATGCTGGCTGCCTAGTCCTCACAACATCTCCCGGGTTCTTCTCAATGGGACATAAAAAACTGATTTGGGGCTCATCTTCCATACCATTTAAGAGTGAATATTGTTCAGAAACTTCTGCATCATTATTTTGGTTTGCTCCTCTCAGAAGTCTTTGACAAAAATTCCTGAATTTCACAATTCTTTTGTCTTCTTTATCTGGGGATCGTGGCTCCAGTCTTGTTCTTCTTTTTACCCTGTCTTTAGGTCAGGTTTTTCTTCCTCTTCTTGCCATTTGGTTCCTTGATTGATCTCATGCAAAGAGTGCTCCATAGCAAAACATGCTATTCCTTTAACTCTTGTTCTGCTGTTTCTTATGGAGGTTTCACACAGAGACATTTCCATTCATACTTCACTTACATTGATCTTGGCACTTTAGTTACAAGTTTCTACACTGCAAAGTCTTGACGTACTTTGCAGTGCATTTTGCTGCACTGCAGCTGCAGAGATGCCTTCATTATCAGTAGAAAGGATCCCCAAACATGCCACACCAAGAAACATAAAAGTCTAGAATTAACAAGAATGCATCTTTTTTGCTTGTGCCAAAAGGGCCAGACTTTCAAAAAGATATTTTAGATACACTGTGAATTAAGCACAGAAGGGCTGAAAACTCCCTGCCTTATAGGTTACACAAACACCATACATGACAGGAATGAAATACCAAATGAATGCCTTGTCAATTAAAAAAAAAAGTACCATTCTGTGATATACCAAGAAGGAAAAACAATCTGACTTGCACAGTTCTTTGCACAATGCAAATCACTTACAACTAACCCCTTCTACCATTACACCATCCCAACAGACCAGGCAACAAGATTTGTCTCTCAGGCCACCAGGTTCCCAGACTCCAGGTTCCAGGTTCCCAGTTTATATCTTACTAGAGAAATTACAGGAGAAGCAACCAACCATTTCCATGCCCTAGTCATTGCAAAGGGACTTGATGCATCTCTTACAAGAGCAGTGTGGTATTGTTTAGTATCCAGGAAGAGAAGATGGATGACTGGGAGCTCTGGATGCTCTCTCTGGCTTGGGAAGAAGAACACACTTTGGTTAGAAGTAAAACAAGCTGGACTTACTTAAACATTAGGATGCGTGCCATTCATAAAGGCAAAAAACTATGGCTGGATGCTAAGGCGCAAATGGATAAATAAGTGACCAGATAAGAACAGATCACAAGAATACTTCACATTGGATAAATGATGCCACTGTGAGATGAAGCTGCCTACAAAACAAAGCTTAGGCAAGCGCATGTCCCAGAAGATGCCTCCCCTTTGGTCAGAGAACTAGTTTCTCTGACTGAATGCAAGGGTCACAGCTCTGAGAAACCAGAGAGGACCGACTCACGGGAGCTGGAACAAGCTGGCATCACGCAATACTTGTCGCATTACTGCACACAGGGCACACTGGGGAGTTCGACGTGGCTAGTGCGGGTATCCCCTTGGCCCTCACTGCGAAAAACTCATCAGCACACCTGAGACAAGGCTGAAAACAAACCTGAAGGAAGCCTGGTAAGTTTGGAATACTTATATTTGGTCTTCTCTTGCTATCTGCTCACCGAGTACACCATACATTTAATAAAAAGATGTTGAGTTCTCAAAAGTTAGCTTTCTTTTCACTAAAATGGCCCATGTAGATAGGGAAATCATGTGAATGTTCCCACAATACAAGTACGTTGCCCCCATTATACATAAACATTATTGCCAGCACAATTCAAGGCTTGGCTCTAAAGTACTTAACGCTTGGGAGAAATTTCATCTTAGCTATTTTGTGCTACAGGTGACAGTACAGCAGAATGCCCTGATACTGAGAGTGCAAGAATGAAAAGAAGATTAAAGGAATACAGGAAAAAAAATAGAGAAAAAAGCATAAATAAGTGCAAACAAAGGAAATCTTCAAAAGCAAACGTGTTCTGAAGAAAATTAGCTGCAGTTTTTTACCTAGCAGGAGCAGTTTTGGTATATATCTTCACCCACCAATGAAAAATAAACAGAACCGTTTTAAGGAGGCTCTGCCATCTTTCATCCTTTTTTATCTTTGGCTGCTATTTTGCTCCATCTCTGCGTTTTACACTCCTCACAAGTGCCTGCACATCCCCTTCTAGGCATGCCTCTGAGGCACTTGGGCTCTACAGCCCAGAGATAGGTTTGCTCTCTTCTAAATGCCAACCCAACACAAAGGGAAGCCAACAAAACCCGTGGGGAAGCTGCCAAATGTTTCAGTGGCTCTAGATCCCCTCCCTCCATGGAGGGGCATTCAAAAACCACTCATGATCTGCTGGGTACAGAAAGGCAGAGCTCTTTTCCACTACACTCTATTACTTTCTTAGATCATCTAAAGAATATTTAAGAGTATCCTTCAAAGTAAAGCAATGCTTAAACTATAGCGAAAAAAAATGTCCTTTCTACATGCTTTGCCTTCTCCCCCAATAGGACTGCTTAAACACAGCCAAATTCCCCTGGGTGCTAACCTAACAAAGTCAGCTGAACTTACTTTGACCAAATTTGCTGATAACTTCAGATCTGTACAGGCTTCTGAAACACATTTACACATGGGTTGAAGAAAACATTTTCTCATCCAAATGGATATTTTAATGTCAACACAAGCAAATATGCCCCTGCTGCATCATTACAGGAATTGCACTGTTTAAGGAAGCAAATCTAAGAAGAAAGTAAAACCTATCAGAAAATGCCGATACCATTTTCACTGTCCAAGCTGATAAAGTACCAAGAGAAATGGAAAACCAAGCCCTGCCTATTGAAAAAAAAAATTCTTGCAGAATCTGTGATCAGGCATACCACTGGGCATGAGTCATTGCCTTCTCCTTTTGGAATGGCTGGTACCTGGCAGGAAGCCATCAGAAAGGTATTATTTCCACTGTTATTTCTTGAACTCGTAATGTCCCATTAAAATGCAACGATACTATGAAAATGTTCCTTTCAAACTTAAAACCAGCATTAGTTTTCAAATCAAGATTGCCAGTGTACATCTTTAGCAACATTGCCTGCATTACTGTTGTTAAATGAAGCTAAAAAACCATTTTATTAATTTAAACAGATGTCCTTTTTTAACATAAAAATATTTTTTTCCAGCTTGCCTCACTTGCTTTATCAAATGAAGGCACAGAGGTAAGTATGAAGTGGGATAAAGCCATGCAGAATGGCTTACTGAAGCTTAGTTGGTGCAAATTAACCCAAATAACTTTCTGAAAAGCTGACTCACTTTTTATACAACAGGAATACCGCTGGAACCATCTGAGTTCCCTTCAGTAAACCTGCTGACAGAACACCATGTGGAAAACACAAAAAAAGCTGTACAGAAACAGCTTGATGATAGAGGAGCTGGCAACACGGGGGAAGCTGCAACAGCCTTTGCCGATGGGAGTTATTAGAGAAATTCTGCAGGCATTGCAGCTGACTTATTTTTATGCGCGTCACAAAAAATTAGGAAGATCCTAAGGAAAGTTTATCAATGATGAAACTGGCCAACACTGTCACACAGAGGACACTGGAGGAAACGGAGGCATTTCACACCGAAACAGAAGGAACACAATTAACTGTGTAATGTCCTCAGCATATGAATATAGATCTCTGCCACATGCTGGTCTCAGTCATCAGGAACTACAGATGAAAGGCCTGTACCAGCTGCTCAGAAGGTGAGTATTAGCTACCAATGCAATGCAGGTGTGAATAATGCTTGTGCAAATGATGTATTTCCAGTAGGCACATGGAAATATGGGTGCTACAGAACAAAGCACTGATGAGATCTGCCCTGGAGCAGAGTATGATTCTGGCTGTCCATGTTCAAATATGACATAATGAAAGCGTGGAATATCTAGAGAAGAAATGCTCAGCTCTTCCACCTCTGATCAGCCTACTGTATGAGGAAAGAACAAAAGAATGTGGCTTGTTCTGCTGAACGCAGCAATAACTGAGAATAAACCCAACTGCCTTTGAGCTCAGCTGGCTTCCCTTGTTTACTCCCAAGGAACTGCATGGGTACATAAACACATCTGTATTGTCTCGGGACAAAATTAGGTATTTACCCCCTCATACAGATGAGTTTCTGAATAGCTTTTCAACAGGACTTTTGGAAGCAATGGCCAGTGAGCTCTGAGACAGAGTTTCGTCAATACAGGAAGGCATCAGACAATGTAGCTACCTGTAGTCCTTTCCTCCAGGTGGTGCTCTCCATCCCACATTTCTACAGTTCTAGAAAGATCTACATACCACAAAACCCATATTCATGTTAGGTCCTTTTCAGTGTTCAATCATACCAATAATCCGTCTTCTAACCTGGCTGCCTGCCCCCAAATCCTGGCTCTCTGCTGTACCTGACCCACACTCAGCACAGAGAAGAACCTGAGCTTGAAGCTTGAAGTGGTCTGTACTGCCCAGCAGCCCTGGCAATCCTGCATTCACGATGGACAGCAGTGAATGCCCACAACGCTGTGTGGGTGCCAGGTCTAACACCTATATTTCCTGGCAGCAAAACCTAGAAAGGAAGCAAAGGTGGCGTGAGAAAGCAAGCTCTCATCTCTTTTCTTTAAAATCTTCATCGGAAGACTGAAGCTTCTCAAACTCCAGTGTGTGACTCCACGTCAGGGACACTGGTGCCTGCAGGGAACCTCCACGAACACCGTGACTGCTGCAGAAACCGCAGTTTCCAAAGCTGCCTAATGGGTTCCTCATCTTCCTCCAGCAGCAGCACAAGCCACACTCAAGAGGGTGCAAGCGCAAGGTCCAAGGGTAGTTTCCAGTCATGCTCGTAACTCTTTTTGCAAGCATGTGTGAGCCCTGTGACTATGTGGATCATGCATAAAACTGGCTAAACAGCCAGTTTAAACTAGAGATGGCTGGAAAAAAAAAAAAAAGCATAGGTATTTTTGTGGGGGAGATCTCATTCTGGTTTACAGGTTTTATATTCCAACTGGACAATGCCTGCTAAACTTTCAACCCCCTGCTCTGAAACATGAAGCATATGGCTCCCACAAAATACCCACACCCCAAAATAATGCCTGCCTGACTGCAGAAACACTAAAATACAGGCTGCATCCACAGAGGCAGTTGGTAGGCTACAGGTCGCTTATTTTAACAAATTTTAGTTATCTAAACGCTAAGCCAGAGCTATGGTCTCCCATGTCCTCTACTTCCTTCGTCGATTTCTCAGTCCAAAAACTCAGCGCTGACACGTGGCTATCAACACTACTAAACCATGAAGCCTGTGTCCAGGAATGGGCATCACAGGGCAGAGGATAAAATACAGAGGCAGCACCTTTCATAACTACTATAAACCATATTACCAGAGGTTGTAAGAAGCCCAGCATGTAAAAAGGAAAATTTTCAAAAGCACCAAGATATTCAGAAGGGATAACGCAGTAGAAAACAGGCACCATCTTCCAAAGACTCTTTCATCGCACAGACGTCCAGCAGCTAGACCATCTGAAAACCCCAGGACCCATCTGCATGTTTAGTTACCTAAACATCTTTAGAAACATGACTCTACATAAACATCACCTTTCCTGACCACTCTTGTGCCTGCATTAATTTGTCCCTTCTCTTACATCCCTTGACATGTGTTCATTTTTTTCATTTAATCCATCTTAGAATAACATACCAAAATATTCAGTATTTCAACTCCCTACCCTTAGGCTTTTAATATAGACACAACATATTTCCAGTGGATTTTTAATATAGAAGTATAACTAGAAGCACCAGTGAAGATGGTTCCTGTAAGGAAAACATTAAACATTAAATATCCTCTGCAAAGAACATAAAATCAGTGACATTTTGACCATCAGGCCTTGAGGAATGATCTGTAGTTCCCACTCACAGAGTACTGGCTGGTGCTGGGCTGATGCTGAGCAGCTGGCTGCAGTGCATTTTTTGCTGGCGCTGAGCCATCATACTGTTTTTTTCTTGCTCATGAAGATTGGGTTATTTATTTATTTATTACATGGCCTTAGACACTAGTGATCGAGGCATGATGGAAATGCAAACACATGAACAATAAGATGATGTTGCATTTGTGAGGGGCTATTCATGATCAAACTTTGATTTTCTGCTGCCAATTTTCCATTTACCACTTCTTGCCTAATAAAGCCTTCCCTATTGTCTCTCCAGTTTACAACTGCTTGAGAGTTTCTATGGGAGCTAATATTAATGTGTCTTTCCTACTAGTTTTCTTTCTTTACAAATAGTGCTGAGGATGTCAGCAGAGCTTCTGCAACCATTTTGGTTAAGCACAAAGGTTAGGATCTCAAACTAATTGGCTTAAAGACAAAAGAGTCTTTAATTAAAAATCTGTAACAGTGAAAGCGATTAAATACAGATGCAGCGTTATTAGATGCTAATTTTCATACAATTGTTCAGAAGATACATTTTTAGTAACTAATAAGACACTCATTTTTCTTTTTTAAATCAATTCCTCTAAAAATGGTAACTTTATCTTAAACTCTTTCTTACCACTAAGCTTCTCGTAGATGCTCTTGTTTTCACATTACTTTTGAGAAAAAGCAAAACAAGAACCAAATACACATGAACTAAAGTAGAAATAAAATCCATTCAACTCCAAACTAAGATCCACACAAATTATGCTGCACAGAATCAATAACCATTCTGCTTTTTGCATGCATATTTAAACAGACCTAATCCTGTACATAAAGGCAGCAGGTTTAACAATTACAAGATAATCGACAGACAGACTTTAGATCAGCCAGATGTCCAGAAATATACTGTTAATCTCAACTGTAGTTTTACCTCCAAAATTACACTGTATTCTATCTTCTGCCCCCCATGCCTCATTTTTAAATCCTTCCATTATTCAGTCCATAGCTTTTTATTATCCTCCCCTTAACTCAGTGTGATCAGTTAAGTTCCAGTAGATGAACACATTCTCCATATGAATAGGAAATCCAACATAGCCACATCACTGCCTGGTATTTACATGTAAAGTGGTAAATCTTGTAAGAAGAAAATTAAAACGACATCAATTTATACTTTGCATTAAGTGGATCAGACATCTCCCCTCTCCCTTCCCCTGCTCCCTCCCACCCCCCAAAGCTTAAATGACGACAGCAGCACTTTAATCTTTTTTGCTGAAGGATATTAACAGTACTGGGCTATGTATACGGCTCCTCTAAGTTTCTCGGTTATTAAATACTTTTTCTGCTTGGTTGCTTTCAGGCTTAGAGTCAAGTTAAAAATAAATGAATACAATGCAATTATTAATACTCAGTTCTGAACCAACTTTAAGCATTTAAGAGGTAGCGAGAGAGAACAGTAAATGTTTGAGCAGAAGTTCTGATGAAATTTACTTCCTTTATTTCGATTTAGAGGTTAAAGACAACAAAAATGAACTATTTCTAATGACTGACTGGTGTTACATAGCAGGGCAACTAAAACCCAGGGATACTCCAGGTAATTGACCTGCTTCTAAAAATACTTTGATCAAAACTAAACATGAAGCCACTCCCTTCACCCCATACAAACTCACAACTAAACCGCCTAGATTTTGCTCAAATCGTTTTCCCCTATGAAACCCCAGATGAGTATATTCAAGCAGCTTAACCTCATGCCTCGGTTCCGGACCCTGATCTAAATACCAAAAGGGTATTTCCCATCCTCCTTCTCAAGCCAGCTCCCAAGGGGATTGCTTTTTTTCCACAAGCACCTCCAGGCAGCACGGGGGAAGCAGGAGAAAACATTCCCCACCCAAAATTGCCCATCCTGCCGCGGGCAGCCGGTCAGCCTGCTTTCTCCACTCCCTGCCTCTTTCCTCTCCTCTCCCTCCTGCCTCCTGGGAAGAAGAAAGCAAGACAAAACCAGCACATTTTCTAACGCACAAGACTGGTTTCTTGACAGTCTGCGTCTTGTTTGACAATGAGGAAGCAGGCAGAAATGGGGCAGCGGGAGAGAGGTTGTGACTGTACCAGGCAACACCTGCAAGGGAATGCACCTACTGCTCCAGCACATTTTGTCATCTCCAACACTGATGGCCCCCGGGAGGACAGAAAAACAAAGCACAGAGCTGCCCAGGACAGCAGAGAGATGAGACCCAGGTGAGGAACAGAACGACCAGGGCCACCAAGCTGGACCCAGCAGAGCTGCAGTTTGGGACTGCTCCGGCTGGGAAGGAGTTGCCTTCTTCAGGTCATTCACAGTCCCCAGGCCAAACAGACCTGACCAAGGCCTCACATCCTGGAAACTGGGGACTTAAATCAGGCTTTGGCAGGTCAAGTGAGCACACGACAGACCCCGCAGGTATGGAGCTACACTCCGTAGGTGACTGAAGGTGAGAAACGGAGGTTGCAGCCTTGCTTGGGTCCCAGAGAGCACCGTGTAACACGGCAAGGCTCCAGTGACAGCAGCGCTCAGCCGAGCATCGCTCGTGCAGCTCCCACATCACCAACTGCACGGGCAGATGAGGCCGAAGAAGCCAAGGAAAAGCAGCATGTCAAAGAGTAAAGCCAGAGGAAGGGTGACCTGCCGGCCACAGAGGATGGATTCCTTCTCCCACCCTCCACCCTCCTCCCCTCCCAAACAAACCAAAACAAAATCAGGGCAGTGAGAGCTGAGCCAACAGCCAAAGCTGTGGAGGAGTGCCTGGGCATTATCTGCTGAAAGCCCAGCTACCCACGCATACTGTTTTCCCTCAAGCGGAGGTGGCAGAACCCAAATGCGGGGCTCAGCCTCCCACCACCCAGAGCACAAGGCCCCGACATGGTGGGAAAGGAGCCCTGGTCCCACTGGGCTGCGCAGGAATGGCAGAAGAAGGGCCCTACACGGGCTTTTAACAGCGAGGACACAACGCGTAGGAAGAGGAGTGTTGAGGCTGTTCTTCTACCGGCCAGGGAACAGGAGACAACAGTCTCTATCCTTTCACTTTTGGGGGAAAGAGGGAGACGGGAGCAAGCAATGAACGACAAAGGCACAGCATACGTGTAGTGTGGATCACAATCGTGTCTGTGATACCATGCAATCCTCCGCCTCACACCAACCACTGGTACCTGCTGGCTCCCTGGAACAGAAAGCAATATGATTTGCACTCTGCTGAATAAAATTCCTCATTTCCTTTTCCAGCTGTCTCAAGTGACAGTCATTCCTCTTATCTCAGCAAAGCACATTAGCAGAATGAACATTACCCAAGGCAACTGTGTTAATTTTTTTTTGGAGGAGGAGCTTGCGTCAGAGTAGCTAGTATGAGGGACACTTCAAGAAGGTATGAAAAAGCTCCAGGGATGGCCAAGAGGAACCTAATGACTAAGGGAGTGCCCTCAAGAAGGCTTTGGGTTATTCTGTGAAACGTAGCCCACGGCAGGAGGAAAGCAAAGGGCATGCAGCTTTAAATGAAGAAGGCAGGTCAGTATATGTTCAAGTGACACATACATGGGCAGTCAGCTGTGCTGCTAATCAATCATTATCCTTCACCCTCTTAGAGATGCTGCTTTACGTCAAATGCTATCTATAAGCCCTTTGCATTGTGGCAAAGCACATGGAGAAAGATGGAAATGACAGTAATCTGTACCTCACAACATGCTGATATCACTCCAGCGTGAGATTTGGGCTGAGTCTGTCAGCCGCAAGCTCTGATTTTCCAGTAAACATACAGGTCTCACACCACAGTTCCCATGGCTGTGAGTCACCCACAAATCTTCCATTTTGCAGGAATACTTAATGCAGCATAGACTTGACAAAATAAAGATGGGTGAAATTCAGTTCTTACACGATCAAAATACATCTTTTCAGACAATGTGCAGTAAGCATGTTCATGGCCAGACTGGCATTTGCACCAGAAGCATGCCAATGCAACATGATGTTCCTGGATGGACTTTTGTAGCTATGAACGTGTTTTGTTTCCCTTTGTCAGAAGCGGAGTAATTCAAGCCTTCCCCACAACTCTCCTCTCATGCCTGAACTGAATTTTCTGAAAGCTACACAGATGCAGCAGTTCTTCAGCTTAGCTGACTTAAGAAAGATGTCCTTTTCATATCCCTCCTCCTCCTTGCAAGGGAACACCCACACCACTGCTCTACCAGGTCATCACAGGCTGACCACAGCCACCACTGTCGATGCAGCATTGTCATCCTAAATTTGTTTCCTGAGACATGACTAGTAACTCAAATGTTTTTCTGGAGGCCTTTCCCTCTCTGTGTTCTACATTCCACTTCTTCCCACTGGCATCCAAGTGTCCTGAATATATAATTGGAAAAGGATCCACTGTCATGATGACAGCAAAGTAAATTCTGTTTTCTGGTTTACCATCCCTTGTCCATTTGTGGACTGCATTTTCTGCAGCTCCCACATAGCCAACCTCACCAAGACTCGGGGCCGCTGGCAGGCGGGGCACTACTGCATGAGCATCACCATGCTGGCAGCCAGTTCCACTTGGAAATAACTTTGCCAACAAGGAACAGAGGAAATAGAGACTGACAAGACAAAAAATGAAGAGCAATAAAGTAAGACAGCAAATGATGAGACGGAAGGAAATGAAATGGCAAACACCACCACAATGTTTCTATTGATATTTTACAGCCCATCTGTGAAGCCCTATATCCTTCACTAGTGCATCTCTTTTGTAAGAAGACATGTAAAGAAAATCAATCACTGGTATGCAAATGCTTACTGCTGTAACTACAACTGGTTAATATCCTTGTTATGCCTTTAACCTGCCCCTGTTCCACTGTGAACCAGCCCTGCCCTCCAAAACACTACGCTCAGCTATTTAACAAAGAATAATTCAAGTAGGCGAGACCACAAGTACATAAGACGACCCTCTGCCAAAAAACATACACAAAACCCGTTGCCTTCTAAAGACAGCACCAGTGATCTGCTTTATGGCCTTAAATGCCTAGAAGATTGCAGATGAAGTTGGTAATCCACCTTTAAGATGGCTAAGTGACCATTTTGTCCTCAGACATTTGCATATGATGCAGGACATCACCCTGTGGTGCTTTGTCATCTCCTAAGCAAAGGCCAAATCCCCTCTTGTGTTCCAAACACCAACAGATAACCTAATATAACCCTTTGGCTCTTCAATGTAGGTCCACATTTCTAGCAGTCAGTGCTAGATGCACAGCAACCTGCAAGCCAGTCTTGCTGGAGAAGACTTTCCCACGGCAGCCTCATCGCCAGCGCAGGCAGCAGCTCCACCAGAGGCTGCACAGAAACCAGCCCAGGAGTCTGCAGAAGCCCTGGTAAGCCCGTGCTCGACCCACAGGTCGGGTGCACCCCGCGGCAGGGACGGTGTCCCCCGCTCTTTGGGCTGGCTGGGAGTCAGGGCAGGGTGGCCGGGTAGAAGGGTCTCGCTCTGCCCATCCATTCGGCTCTCAGACCCTGCTGTCACTGGAGGCTGCACAGAGCCACAAGGCAATTAAAGTAACAGCATTTCGTTTGGGCATGTTCAAAGCGCTGCGCAAATAGAGGGATTAATGAATCCCCACAACGGCAGTGCAAGGTAAGCACCGCTCTCCAGATGGAGAAAAATATGACAGAGACAGCGCGGAAAAGCCAAGAATAAAATGCAGGTCTGTGCGCCTTGTCAGACTTGATTTCAGTCCCTCGGGCCACATAGGAAAACATTTGCCTTTAAAGCGGGAGTGATTTATGATGATCTGGGTCTCAACCTTGACCTATTTTAACAATTATAACTGGACAGGAAAAAAACAATCTCCCGAAAGTTAAATGAAGGTTTTAAATCAAAATCTATTCCGATGCAGAAGCATTTTCTGTACAAAAGGAAGCAACTGCAGACCCCTTCTGGCTCAGTGGTGGCAGGTTCCCCAGCTCGTTTTCTCCAGAGCAACGCTAAAAGCAAGCAGTGCTGGGAAGTTTTCACAAATAGGCTGTGCTACTGGCCCTCAAGTCACACGCTGTGTAGGACAGCAAGCAGAGAGCTGTCCTGTCACTACTTAGACCCAGTTGCTAAATTGCAGTAAATGTAGCTAAAATACATGAAATCAGTACTTTCGTACAGAAGTGATTGATGTAACTACTCCAGGGGTGCTACACAATACTAAAGTTCCATGAGACAACCCCTCTACTAAGGTGTGGGCTACACTGCAGAAGAATGTGGAGCCATTGCACTGCATGAAACCCAGCATTTCAGCACACCGAGTTTATTTCACATTCACACAAAAGCCAGCTGTCAGGAAGGAGAGCAGAAACTACTCTTTGCCACACAGAGGAGACAGTAGTTGATATGCAGGGGACACCGTTCTCCAAGGCAGGAGGTAGACCAAGACTCCCCCTGGTTCACTGAAAAAGATCTGTGTGCTTGCTCCTTCCCCACAAAAGGACTGAGCAGACTTTCATCTGATCACTTATTCACTGGTGAGCAGGAAATTATTGCTATGTAGGTTAAGATTAAGTTGTCTTGAACACAAAAGATTGCAGAGTGCAGTTTTACTCCTTGGGATATCTGCAGCAGTTCACAGGCTCGTATTGTCCTTCCTGCTGCCTCTGCCACCAACCAAGGGCTTCCTCTTGGTTCCTCATTCAAAACACTTGAGCATTTAAACATCTAATCAATTCTAGCTGTCTTTCACAGTGGGAAAACACATGTGGTAAGTATTTTACCCAATAAGCTATAATGGACTTGGGTATAATTCAGACTACTAAAACTTACTGAAATGTAAAATCCAGTAAAATGCAGTTTTTAATTTTTTAGGAGCTTTTTTTTCTACAACATGAGATGGCACACTGAACCTATGAAGAAGGATGAAACAGTCTAGCTAGAAAAAGGCTCTGTGGATATTATCACCAAAGTCCCTGTGGAAAATACTTGCAAAATAATGGATTAAACTCGTGGTCTTGCCAATGACCGGACAAGTGGGATGGGAAGCACTAATTTGGGCACCTTCCTATAGTGTGATTTCTGTTAAAACTTTCCAAAGCAAACCACAAAGGATGGGGAAGATAAGCTCAAGGTATCCTGATGTTACTTTCTTTTTCTGCCCTGACACCTCTCTGGAGCTCTCAGTCTTTTTGGTCACAGCCTGGCTCCATCAGCCAGAGCAAGAGCGGCAACATACAGCTGCCGTCCAAGATGCTTGGTCCAGAGGCACCGTATCTCCTACTGTGCTGGAGCATTTTTGTTCTCCCCAAAACACCCTCTGTGATCCCATCTGTCCTGCATCGCTGGAGCATGTTACAGCTCACGGGGCTGGGGCTTCGCCTGTTTAGGAGAAGGCAGAGGGCTGTAGCAAGAGTTCATCAGTGTTGGTTCACCTAGACCTCAAGCCTTTATTCCAGAGGTGACCGGTCCTGTGGCTAGCGTGGTTGCAGCATGTTGCTTGAGCCCTATCCCTAATTGCCATATGCACCCTTGTAACCAGCTCTGCTAGGAACAACTGCCCATAACCACAGCTGCTTTCCAAGCACCTTGGTGATACCCACTTCCACGTGGACAGTAGCTTCCCAACAGGTTCCATCTGTCATAAGACATCTAACAGTCTCCGGTGCTGTGAAATCCAAAGCAGGCTTTGGCGTCGTCAACCTGTTCTCAAGAAGCACGTTCGGTGTAGCCTGAAGTCCACTGCAGTCCCTCTGCTTTGTGTTTCCTTTGTGTTTCTGTGGGCCAGGGCTCCACGGATATTTCAGTAGGACATACATACACATTGGGACTCTGGTGGAATTGAGGCTGCCACAAAACTGTCCTGTCTGCTGAACATGGCCAGTCTTTCCTAAAGTCCCTTCTATGCAGAGTTCAGCCCTGCAATGCTGATGGACATAAACCTCAACGCTTGCCTTGGGTTTTCTTTGGGGCAGCCAGAGGGGCTGTTGAAGAGCCATTCCTGCCCTGCCCTGCCTGCAAAGCATCTTGCAACAAACACTGAGAACTGGGATGTGCTGCCATCTCCTCTGCCAGAAAAGTCACAGTGATGAATAAACGGCAACTGTGCCTGAGAAGTAAAGCTGGGAAATCTCTTAGACAAAATCCAGTACGGAGGAGGCTTTGGAACAAGTAAACAAAAACAGCTGAGGAAGGGAATAAAAAGAAGATACTCGTAGCTGTTGGCTCATTTGATTGCCAGAGAAACGTGGGACAGGCTGCTGATAATGTCGTGCCATCCACGTACAAGAACTGGCAAGGTGGCCCAGAGCGCAAAGCCAGGAGTCATGGCAGAAAAGCCCCTTCCTCAATACAGCACTTCTCGCTGCACAGCTAAGAAGCTGTGGGGATTACGCCTCCCAGTATTAGCTGGCTGGTTTCTTATCTTGGGACTGGAGATTGGGAAGGAAAAGAAACACGGATTTTTGAGCACTCTGCCTAAAATTGGAACAGGAGTGCAATCTGCAGTATGCCGCACAAAATTAATCACTAGCGCTTTACATCCCCACTGAGGTGTCACTACTCTTACCGAGCGAGAAGGCAGAAACAGGTATTACAAGGAGAACCTGTGAACAGAAAACAAACCATTACAAAGCAAGCTGCCCTTCCTATTAAACAACACTTTATCCATCTATTCCTACTTCTGGTCTTCCTAGAGAAACCACATTGTTAGTGACACAGCACCTGAGCGTCAAGGGGAAGTTTTCACTGACACCTTTCCTGCAGCCACACACAAACCTCAAGACCCTGTGCTGGAACTGCAGTGAGCTCATATACTGCTGCACCTGCCACACACATATGTGCATTGACTGCCCATCTTGCCTGTTTTATCCTCATTTCTGTCTCTACCCAGCACTTAAGAAGGGGAGGAGAGGAAAGGAACAGAAAGGACTCAGTAGTTTCTAGCAAAAGCAAAAATAATTCTCTTTCTAGCTGAGAATGACAGCATAATATTGTTTCCAGACTTGGCTGTTTTCTCAGAGCTAACCAGCAAACTCTCACTCATTTGGGGAATTACTTGTTAAAGCAAGAAAATATTAAAGAGCCAGCCAACGGCCTTTACCTCTTCTGCAGCACTGGTGTCATCAACCTTGTTCTCTAAGCATCAAAGCAGTTCTTAGTGAAATTTCACTAGCAACATTTTAAATCAAGATGCACTATGTTAATGCAAGCTTACCATTTAATTTCTAATGTGATACATATATATAAACACAATTTTTGGAAGGGTCTGGTCTGCTCAAATCATATCCTTCTAGAAGTGTTCCTACCCAGGGGGGAAAACCACTTCAAAATACAATACCAAAAGCCAAGTTAGTTTCTTTCCCAGAAAAACTAATGAAGCTTCAAAATCTAATGTCTTGAGCTAGCTAGCTAGCCTCTTGGTAAGTTTTTAAGGAAATCAACTGCATTACCTGGTGCTGCCACCAGATGTCAGAGAGCAATAGAGAAAAATTAGTTGCAGCTGTCCTAAGTAAAAAAGCTGGCATTACAAAGGGGAGGTAACAGAGTCAGCTCAATCATGCCATCTCTATGACAGTGATGTCCACATGATTCTACCCCTATTTACTGCAACATGTCTTATCACACCGTAATATCTCATATGCAGTAAATCTTCTTTCAAATAACCACCCCCAGGTTTTGAGAGTGCTGTCAGGGGAAGGAAATAATTAAAAAAAAAAAAAAAAAAAAGCAACCTTGGTTTTCTGAAGCTGGAAATTCAAAGGAAAACCCTAAGGTAATGCAGCAGCATTATGTAGGTCTTAAAGACACATGGCTCAGAAATACCGCACTTCCAACATTGAGATCAGCCCTGCTTTGTGCACATGTAACAATATTATTACATATACTGTTACCTTCTCTCTCTTAATTATCATGCTGTTGGCAGCAAATTTTAAACACTGTATTCAGATCCCCACCCTCTCCAAATCCCCTGTCAGTAATGAATAAAATACAGAAGGATGCATTAGAGACTCTATAGCAGCCACATTCTTCCTGCCAAATTTGAAGGCTCCTTTTAAGTCACTTGTAGCAGAGTCTGAGAGTATGAATTAGAATATGTGATGGGGAAGGAGGGCATACAAGGTGATCACAGCATGAGTTTGAAACTGTGGATTGTACACAGGTGGTAAAGCCACAATTGGGTTTGGAGGGCAAGATAGAAATGTTAAAAAAAAAGCTACTTTTACACTCCATTGCCCTGCATCCTCCATATGTCATCTTTCTGGAAACGGATCAGATGGCTTTTCAAACCCTACTACAACTATTTTTTGTACCCTTTCAATATGATGGATACAAGGCTTGGAGGATGCTGAAGCCTCTTACATGATTTAAAATACTTACACTTTCTTGTAAAGAGAGTAAGAATGTTAAAAAATGGTATCTTGGGTCCTTCCCAAGGTAAGATGGAAGTACTACAAGTCCCAAGTGAAACAAAAAATTCCCACTCCTCTTGCAGTGCAGGTCTTGTTCAGGAGCAGTCCAAGAACGTGATTAAAGCTATGGCTGTTTAAATTGCACCTTTGACTGGCTTCAGGCAGAGAAATTTGGAGGTCTAGAGGAGAAAAATATTGCTATGGCAGGTTGAGCAACTGAAAAACATGTCTAATACTTGAAGATGTTCAAGGACTGAAGGAGGAATGAGAGTGCATATCAGGTGAGGGGATAGAAGCCTGGCAAAGCAGCCAATAGCATATGGCAAATTAATAATTTTTCTAGAAATTCCACATGTATGATTTTATACATTGCAGTACATCAATATACATACACATCTACATCCATGCACAAAAAATCTAAGGAGCTGTGTTTTGAAGGGCTTTTTTGCCAGCCCTTAGGATATAGTTAGTGGGCAACTCTTCACGAAGCCCGTCGCAGGTCCTGGGCAATACCTGAGAGGACCAGCGGCTGGGAGCTCAGCTGATGCGCTGGAAACCTGTGAGCATATGGAAACTGGAACGATGGATGTCAGCAGAGGAACAGCGCGGGTAGCACTTTGTTCTGGATGCTTCGTTCTGAACGTAGGAGATTATCGGTTATGTGAGCAGCAGATATGTGGGCAACAGCTCTAACCACAGTGGATGCTCCGCTTCCCGTCCTAATCCCTCTCCCAGCCGATGAGGGCAGCAGACGCAACGCTTTCCTTTGCTTTCCGGAACACAGCACGGTATGGAGTACAAGGTAAACAGAGCGTCAACAAATTGGTTTGTGCCAGCCTCAGCATAAAACAGTCAGTACATAAGGCACATGGTACAGTCTAAAGAAAATTGCTTTGGAGAGTTTGAGTACCAAATGTTTCAGTGAGGAGATGGCCCCATCCTTCTGTTAAGCTGTAACACGAGGGAATCCCCATGACACTGAAGAGCAGTCCTGCTTGTTGTGGTGTATATGGCTCTTGCATGCTATAAATACACTAAGGCTGTACATTAGTTCCACAGTATATGTTAGGCAGCAGACAGTTCTACTATCATACACTGCAAGCAGTACTTCCTCCTAAAAATTCCTGATCTACCCATTGGTCCTTCGGGTCATGGCAACCTGGGTGTGAAGCAGGTGCTTAGGATTACAGTGTTGTTACCTGATGCCAAACGCTTTTTAGAGCTATCACTTGTATGAAACAAATTTATTCTATAAACAGCATTTGCAAAATCTCCTTCAATGTACTTGCACCCTTATTTATTTATGAACCAGTGAATAATTCATGAAAGAGGGCAGACAAAGGGAAGAGATGGGAACAAACAAGGTGCTCAGGATTATAACATATATTTGGATTTGAAGAAAAAAAATGACTTTAACAAATAAGACTCCAAAGTTATCTGAGAGCATCGGCTTTAAAGCCTTATGATGTCATTTCATGCTTCCAAACGCACATCAGCAACCACAGGAGAGATTAATGGTTCAGAGCCACACCACAGAGATCCAGGCACAGACCCACTGAGCTCGCTGTGTACTTTTTCATATAAATGGCCTTACCCTTGCATAAGAGAGCGGGAGGCTGTACAAAGCACACAGGCTTTAGATGAAACTCCATGCAGATCAGTAACTTGAATTAAAGGCAAAGCCTGGAGAGCTGTGCTCTGAGGGCTGATCACAGTTGCAAAGGAGGGCCATCAGGGCACAACCCAAGTCCCGGGATAAGAAAACCTGAACACTTTATTTGATAGTTTGACACACACACCCCAAAAAAAGCCCCCAGAGGTCATTAGTACCCCGTACACTTCCAGATGCTGTTGGTCCAGCTCTCCAACCAAATGCAGGGCAGGCTGATTGTGCCCTGCAACTGCAGACACTAAAAGGAGTTCATTTTTCAAGCTCTTACCATCGGCATTTGAGTTTGATAGAATCAGGTCAAAATCAGTCTTGCTCAGTCTGGTATGATGCAGACTTCTGGATCCTACCCTGCTCACCAAGAAGATGGGAGACCTCATTCTCTTTTCCCAGAGTCATGTTGTTAAAAACTGCCAGAGAAGTGCTAGTGCTGTAGGATGACATGCCAGCAACAAAAAACCCCCTTAGGTACAGTGAACATTTTCACAAAGGGGAAGCACATTTCCTACCACCATTGAACAAAATAATGGAAATGGATAACATGCCAGATGAGGCAGGTACCGAACCATTTAAGTTAAATGCGCTCCCAAAAACCTATTAGGAGTCAGCACAAATCCTGATGTACTGGCCTATCATGTTGTAAATAAAAAGAAAAATAGAGTGAACAGGATGCAGTATCCTCCTCCCCCTGCTTGAGCTCCTGCGAAAACAACATTTGGCGGCATACACTGTCACGATCTCTTCTTTGTGAGATAGGCTCAAGTAAATGGTACAAGTCAGAGAGTCGGAGGGTACATAATTTTGCCCATCCATCAGTTCTGAAAGCAATCTTAACTAAAAATGACCCAGGACCTTATGACATAAAGCAAAGAAAATGCCTTCAGTGAAAAAGGAGCTTCCAACCTCATACGGGTTCCTGTATTCCCAAGTGGCTCAAGCAGAGCGGACTAACATGGTAAGGACACGGGCTAAAGGGATGCACTGAGACCATCTCCAGAAAGGGATCTGCACACATTCCAATCAGTGAGGTCTTTTAATTAGACGAAAGCTTACTATAAATTGAAGGGGTTGCACAGAAACATCAAGAAGGCCTCTTAATGCTTCAATACATCTCCTACAATTTACTCGGGGAAAGCAAAGACCAATCTACAGTTGAATTACAAAAATAAACCCACAAATCAGTCTGAAATCCAGGTTAAGAAAGCTAGTTGGTTTTGGCACTGGGAAAATACTTACAGTCATTAAAGCAAGAACCCCATAGCTCTGTGTATTTACTGCTTCAGACAGTCTGAATCCCTGTGACAGAAGCAAGTGGCTGCTGATTGCCATCAGCTAATTACAGTGCCGGTCTCACGACAGGACTGCCGCTGCCGAGGCGGTGTGAAGGCAGGCAACTCCGCGACACATTCACCAGCAGCTCTCCAAAAATGACCCGCTCTCGCCCGCCTCCATTTCACAGCCACGGTTTAATTGCTGACAGGCACGCAAGGAGAGGCCCGGGAGGAGTGGTGGCCCATTTCTGCTCCTCCAGCCTCACGTCCCGGTAGTCATGCTTGGCTGACAGCAGGTAGCGGAGGGGACACCTGGTCCTTCTCGATGTAAGAAAACTTGGGGCAAGGTCTTATGGCAGGGGAAAGGGATATTTATTTCAAGTTGCCACAGATCTGGGGGATCTTTCAGAGGAAGTAGAGCCAGAGCCGTCGCAGCCAGCAGGGCACCTGCTGCCGGCAGTGGTCCCTGCCTGCAGTTTCCATAGGAAGGCAGGTGACCGGCGAGCAGCACGGCTACCAGGTTGCACCCACTTTCCTGGGGCACCGGTCATGAAACAATAACTCCTGCCTGTTTATTTTTCAACCCCCAATGTTTCACAAGAATGAAAAGCAAAATAAAGCAAGGGGAGATTACTCCTAAAATGTTTTCCTTGACCTGGAGAAAGCAACAGCTTGCTACAGACCTCCTGCTGGCCTACCCTTGGTCAAAACAACCGAAAGGGCTGCTGCTCGTGTTTCCATCTCAGAGCTGTTTACAGAGTTTTGTCCTTCCCCCAGGCATTTTCCCTCCCATGATTAGCAGCGATGTGTGAAGATACTCTGGTATCAGTACCCTTTCCCTGGAAGTGTTCCAGTCCACCAGCCCCACATGACTGCTGTGAAGGGCAGTGTTAGCCCCAGCCACTGCATTTCCCATCCCGTACAGGTCCCCCAGGTTTCTTCCAACACAGTCAGAAGCAAGCGATGAGGCACACACGGTTTGCAGCAATAGGCGGGTAGTTTTTCAGTTTGACTCTGCCAGAGCATCACCGCAAGTCTCGTATATAACAAGACTGTTTTCCCTATACTTCTGATAATCATGCAAACAAAATGATTCCACACAACCTTAAACATTGAAGACTGCAGAACAAGACAATTGTGAAGAGATACTTCACATAACATCAGTGCTAAGTAGATGGGGAAACAGAGATGGAGAAGGAATGAAAAATAAAGCCAGCAAGACAGTGCACTCAGCCATATCGCATCTTAGTTACTGTTCAGTCCACGCAAGCTGCCTCTCTTGGAATCAGTTCCAGTTGCACCTAAACTAAATCTGATCAAAGTTGCTGTAATTACTTGTATCCTTAAAGTATCAACTCATCAGTAGGAATGAAACCGAGTCAGCTCATCAAATGCTTATTATTACAGTCTTTCGCAGCAGGAGCCTGCGTCTTCCATCACTGCAGACATCTGCTATTATCATCAGAAACCCAAAGACAAAGTGGCATGAAGCCTCTCTTTTTCAGGATTATTTCAGTCTGAGCATTTGTCAGTGCCACGCACGCTATCTCCATTCTCCCCAGCTGTCGCATCTAAGATGCACATAAAGAAGTGCAAAAGTACTATGAAAAGTACCTACTGTAAAACCCACGCATTGGCAAGGGATTTGGGGATATATATAGTACTTGAACCTACATTTGCCTTCAGTCTATGAAATATATTATCCTTCAAGTCTATGGGGCCATTTAACATGGGGGCTTTCAATGCCAACATTCCCAAATGCCAGTATCTAGTTGCATGTTCCTGAATATTTGAAGCCAGGAATGTGGCCATACCAATATTTGCTATTTATCAGCTTCCAAATCCTTACATTTATGAATGACTTACATTTCCCCGCATGATTTTTATCTGAAATTAAGATTTTCAAGTGAGGAACCTGCACTTACACCAAGATTGTTTTGGACAATCAGTCACTGTTGCAACTTGACTATAGTTAAATGGAAGAGAAACCTAGTATATTAGCACCCCATGAGCTCTCACTACTCCAGGGAAGCTCCAGATCCCTCTGTATAAAAATATTTTTGTATTTCCTCCACCTGTACAGCCACACCTTTTTGGATGCTGCATCCACAGATGTTCCTACAAGCAATCAAGGAAGCACAGTCTTGATGAAACCAGCAACAAATGGAGGACCCATACAAGTGTCATTAATGGGTCACTGTAAAAGCAAAAAGAGAAATCAAGTAGATGTGCCCCTGTTTTTCTTGTTCTTGGTTCTATTCCACACTGACATTAGTGAAGGAGAGGAGGAAGTAGAGGACCTGCTTATGTCGTGGTTTAACGCCAGTGAGCAACTAACACCACGCAGCCGCTCACCCCTTCCCCCCCCCAAGCGGGATGGGGGAGAAAATCAGGAAAAAAAAGTAAAACTCGTGGGTTGACATAAGAACAGTTTAATAGAACAGAAAAGAAGAAAGTAATTATAATGATAACAACACTAATAAAATGACAACAGTAACA
>JANZLQ010000061.1:11640917-11657558 GCA_026212715.1 Elanus axillaris
GAGTGTTATCAACATTCTTCTCATACTGAACTCAAAACACAGCACTGTACCAGCTACTACGAAGACACTTAACTCTATCCCAGCTGAAACCAGGACAGCTTATTAAAATTTGCAGTGCACCGAGTCTGGAGGGAATGCAATTATACCGAAGGACAAGATTATATGAGATTATTTCATCATTTGAAGACATGCTTAGAAATTCAACATGGCTAGGATTACAGTTATTACACATACCCAGAAACAACCAACTGTACAAATAGAGGTTGGGGAAAACTGTTCAGACAACAGCTCTTCGGAGAAAGATCTGGGGATGGAGCAGACCCATAAGGTGAGCATGACTCAGTCAAGTCATACTGTTATGAAAACTGAACACACTAGGATGTATAAACAGGAGCACATATCATCCATGATATAGGTCATCCTTCTGCTCTGCTTGGCTTCATAAAGCCCCAGATGAAGTATTACTTCCTGCAACAAGTACTTGAAAAAAAAATGGGGACCAAAGGAATAGAGGTCACAGAACAAGAAAGATATCCAGAAAATGTGACTTGTGAGGAGAGGTTAAAGAAAATTGTGCTGTTTTCATCTAGGCAGGAGGTTTTCATCTAGGCAGGGTGATAATGGACTTCTGTGTACATAGAAACATGCTACCAATGTCAACAGAATGATCTGTTCTCCGTAACTACGGCAGATAAGGAATAACGGGCTGAAACTGCACCAAGAATGACTCATATCAAACATTATAAAAACTACATATAAAGATAACAAAGCACAGGAATAGATTTTATGCAGGGTAGATTAATACTAGTGATGGATGACTGAAGTATTGCTGATCATACCCAGGAGCAGGGAGAACAACTTGATAACCCCCTGGCATTCCCCCTCCAACCCATTTTTTCCTAGTTTTCCATGAATCTCATCTTTACAACTGTAAGCACTAAGAGCTACAACAAACCCCAGTGAAGTTCACATCCCTCATTAATACTGAAAATTAAGTCACAAACAGTCTGTGCCATCTGGTCAACCTGTGGGCAGGGAAGTGCCTTTTACTAAGGACAGGATTCAACTGACATAAATTTAGCAGAACAAGAGGAATTTCAGCCACATATCACTCTCATCCCCCAGCAGAGTCAACAGAGAAAAATGTCCGTGGTTGGTGTCAGGGCACGCTCTGTGCTGGCTGCACAAGCAGCCTCAAGGCTGGCTCAGGGCTTGGCTGGAATCGAGAGATTTATTGTACAGATAACACACAGTATTTGTCAGTGTACACCGTAATGTGTATCTGTGCATATTGCACCTCACTCAGAAACCCATGCTTACACTTCCAGCTATTTTCTGATCAGTGCAACTGGCCACAAAGAGAGGATTCTCTACCGCGCTGGTACATGAGGTCTCAGATGGATTTTAAGTTTCTCTTCTTAAAAGATTTTGCTACATCCTTTACTACATAAGAGAGAACAGCATCCCAATGTGCTTCAGGGTTCTCACTGATGTTAGCCCATATGGGACATCAGCATACTTTTAGAGTAACACTTCTTTGAAAACTATCACTAGCCCTGGCTCTAGAGCCATTTGGTTTTTTCAAAACACAAATTTGGATGCTACCAGAGAGGAACAGCTCATGTTATATCCTCACTGAAACATCAGGCCTAATTTCTTGCAAGTAAGAAAAGCATAACCTTTCAGATTATGTTTCAGGTTTGTGCGCCACCCATTTTCACTGGATTTTCTCCTGGTGGGGCACAGCCTCTCTGGAAAGCATTACAAAGCCAGGGCAGTGCCGTTCCACAGCCCATGGGCCTTTTGCATGGTACAGGAGATCAGCAGTTGCTTTCTTACACCGCAGCATTCGGTCCAGCTCCCCTGGGGCCGGGAGGGTAAGGGAAGCACACACAATTCCCCTACTGCGGAGCACAGAGATAATTTCTTCAAATTAGAGAACTCTAAATATTTGGAAGTCAGTATCCATTATTATTCTGGAAACTTCATACGGCAATAAAAGATGGGCTGATTCTGGCAAAATTTCTTCAAAACAAAGGAACATTATCAGAGCACAGAGACACTTTCCTGTTTTTCAGTGTAATAACACCAACAGATACATTACAGTAGGATTTCTACAGCCAGGCAGACAGCTCAGCTAGCTCTAAAGGGGAAGAAAGGCAAACTTTTAAATGTGAACATCCCAAATGAAGTGCATTCAGATATCTCCTCTCCTCCCATAGATGAGCCCGTGGAAAAGATTTCTGCCAAAAATGGCACAGAACATCAACTGAAAACTTACCGATGAAGTCATATTCAGCTGTGTCTTTCAGATGCCAATACAAGTTATGTGACTTCTCTTCCCTGAAATGGCTTTGGGAGAAAGGAATAGAAAAAGGAGAAAAAAAAAGAATTGTCCTGGAACTGACTTTAGGAACAAATGCTCTATCAGCTGGAATAAACCCATACTGGGTTTGAAACAGCACTTTGCTATATTCAACTGTACAGATTTGCCTGACCGGAGATGGCTGTGCTCAGAGATGTTGCCATAATAATTGGGAACACGCTGACATCTGCATCAGAGGCTTTGTCTGGTCAGAAGTCGAAGTATTAGAAAGAGGCAGTGAGTCCACCCTTAAGGGTCTTGAAAACTTGCAGTCAGGAGAGCATTTTGGGGAAGGTTGCCTATTTAGTTCCAAAATGTCCTAAATCCTGCTGAAAATGTTGCAGAACAGAGAGTCGATCCTTCACTCACACACTTGTCTCAGAGCAACCCCAAGCTACACTTCACTTGATTAAAATGTAGTTAATTCACAGACTTTGCTCAGCCAGTACCAGAGACTACATTTGTTGGCCTATCACTGGGACTCATAAAGCAAGGGATTGCTTTACCTGTTTATCAATTTTGGACTATGCCTAGCTGTGGTTGAAAGATTAGGTTTGAAATAGCAAGATTCATATATGAGAGAAAACCAGAAGGCCTAACAAATAACAATTTGAGTCACACTCTCTTCTTGCCATTAATTTGCATGGTGCTGGGAGAAGCAGAAAAGGAAGATATGTAACAGAGATGATGCACAGTTTTGCAATAAATTGCTCAAACGATATGCAGAGGGAGCAAGAGGAATTTAATTTCAAACAAAAAATGTCCAGTCACCAGCACATAAAATTACTTACAAGAAGTGACATTTCCAGTTGCAGACTGTGTTCTGCTTATACACATAAAATCCATAGTATTCCTCTTCCCCCTGGCATGCAGCACACACATGAATGGGAATTGCTGCTGAAAAAGATCATTTGCTCTCAGGGTTGAAGGGGATCATGTTCCTCCTAATTACATAAGAAAATTCCACCGACACAGTGATTGTCATGACACAACAAATACATAATGCACAGAAACAACAGTGCTTTGGGACCTCAACAGATCACCCTGCTCTGTTCAGGAGATGCTATCACCTCTCTTTCTGATACTCAGTTCCAAATGAATCGGGGACCAAACAGGCCCACCTACTATTTCTCACTTGCTGTGACGTGGCTTCCTTTAAGTTTGCTTCCCTGCACCCATCACTGATGAAGGAACAGAGGTAACAGGATTTCACTTTCTGTCAGTCTATGGCGATGCAAAGGATAAATGAAAGTTATTGGGTAGGAGTTAGGCAGAATACTGCATCATTGTTCTAGCTCTGTATCCATATCCCTGCTAGGATACAATAAATCACTAGTTTTCTGACTGCAACAGCCTTTATTTTTCTCCTTCCAGCCACCTTTGTTTTGAAGTTAGGAACCATTTTTATTCATTCACAGCCCAGAAAGATAAGGGCTTTCTCTGCCATCACATGTATTTGTTTAGCACGGGTCCAGGATACATCATTTGCTGAAATTTGTTTGAACTTTCTTTTGGTTACCAGGCCTTCATCCAAAATGCTCTTCAAGAAGAAGTTTCTCTCTTCCTAGTATCAGAGCAACATAACCAGGATCCTGAAGCACCCACCACATCAAAAGCTGGTGAAACTCAGGAAGAAAGCAAGACCTTTGCTTCCAGTACATATCGAAAGGACCAGGGAAGCAGGACTGAGAAAACAGTTTTCTTTAGGAAAAGACCCAGGAGCTTTTACTGACCTTGACTCAACCTGTGATTGTCTAAATCTAGAATTAGATCTTCATCTTCCAGGACAGGCAGGCAGACAATGAGAGCCTCAGAGGAAATTAATACTACAGAACAAGAAAGGGGCATCTTCATTCATGCCATGGCACTCCCTGGGATGCCAAGGTAGGAACAGCTTTGTTCCTAATGTGGCTCAAGCAAAATGGTCAGGCACTCGCCCTGGCCGATGTCCAGCAACCTCCTCCTGCTCTTCATTTTCCTCACTTGAATGAGTTCGGCACCATGGGAGTTTAAGTGCAGAGAGGGTTTGTAGGTAGCCGTGCAGATGACCCTGAAGCAATCAAAAACAGCCATGGACCTTGCCTCAGCAAACTGTATTTGCTCTTGCAACGTGACATTTTCTTTGCTGACTTCACCGGGCACTGATTTGACCTGACGTATGACCTGCACTCGTCACCAAAATTGCCTTTTCTCTGTTCTGCGTTTTCCTTCCATGGTGACTTTTTGGTCTGGCCTTTACACAGGAGTCTTCAAGGGCAGAGGGCAAAAGGGAACTGCAGGAAGGATGGAGGAGAGAAAAATCACACCAGCATGTGGACAGCAGCAGAGACTGGAGCTAACACCAGAACAGTCAGACCTTTCTCTCGCTGGTGGGGACGACTCACATGGCAGAAAGTGAACGTTGGTGCCTTTGAACTTTACCTTAATCACAGGCTGCCGGGAGCTGAGCAGCAGTTGCCTGGCCCCCGTCAGTGCGGTGCAAAGGATATCACTCAGCGGCACTGGTCTCTCCTGTGATGGAGGTATGATGCATCAGCAGTCCCGAAAACGGGACCATCACGTAACAGACTTGGAAACTGCTGCAATTAAAGCAAGGAAGGACGACAGCATGTAAAACCAGCACCCTTCCCTTTCCAGAAAACCACAGAACAAACCCAGAAGACTTTTAACAAGAAGGTACTTGAGAATTCCGGAGCAAAATTACCTCGTCCTGTTAAACCGTCCTTCCTTCTCCCTGAAGGCTGCCACTGTCTCAAGCAGCAGAGCAGACGAGGACACTGCACTTTGCCTACACACTACCTCACCACTGAGGAGGCATCACTGCGTCATTTTAGGAAAAACCTATCCTATTAGCATGTCAAGTCTCAAACATGAAGCCTTTTAGATTAAGAGCAAAACCAGCTCTTCCAATTTAAAACAACAGCAGTTCGGGAGCTTCTCATTCATGAGTTTCCAAGAGCATGTGCCATTCCCTAAAAACCTGAACTAGCTATTGCTTCAGAAGCAGCTCTGCACAGGCCACATTCCCACAATATACTTTGCATTTCTCTGCCCACGCGAGTCCCCCCGCGCAGCCAGGAAGAGGGCAGGCACCAGATGCTCTCAATGCCGCTTTCTGTTTCCTAATGCTGCATTTCACAGGCAAAAACAAAACAGCCCAAAACAACGCACTGGTTTATAGGTACTGCACACCCTATCTGCTTCATGGTCTAAAGCCAAGCTCCGTGCTGCAGTAACAGCTACACCTTGAAAGAGAAAGGTTCACTGAGGTGAAGTAGTGCAAGCAAAAATTAAGAGGGCAGAGGCTCTCGTAAGGAAAGCTTTCTGGCACGTCTCTTCCTCAGTGGCTTGGCCCCCTGAGCAGAATACAAATGAAGAGCATCACTGACAAGCCACTAAACATCTCAGTCCTCTTTACAAGTCATCCATTCAGCTCACGGCACAGAGACAGTGCAGGCATTGTCAGAAATACACTGGTCGCAAACAGAATAAGAGGGAGGCCCACAGACAAGCATCACCCTATTGAGACTGAACACAGCCTTAAAAATATACTGAGAGATACAGCTATTAACATGCCTGCACAAAATGGAATATGGGCAGAGCACTCAAAAGTGCTCGTTCATTCCTTATCCTCCATTTCAAGCTATAACGTCACCCTGCAATTAGCTGAAATAACCTCTATTCTGTTCAAGTTCTCTACTGATGAGAAGCTCACAAGAAGCATGAATCGTCAGGAAAGGTTTAAAAATACACCAAAATTTTACAGCAACAGCAAGAGAAATAAAGTACTTTTACTTTTGCTGTGTGCTTTTTTTCAATCTTGCAAGTGCTGATTAGCAAGGATGTCACAAGTTTGGCTATGCAAGCTAGTTCATAAAAATTAAGTGGGAATAGACTTTTGCAAAGTGGGAATAGACTTTTCCAAAGCTTCAGTTCTAAGACAAAAGGGCTGTGCCATTGCTGGGAAAGATTTGGGCATTTCATTCTTAAACAAAGGTACATTGCAGACTCCAGAAATGTCTAGCTCTAAAACAGATTGAGGACAAAAAGTCTACCACGAAGGCAAAAGAATTAACACATAACAATTTCCATAAGAAATAAAAAGTTGAGGATGTCATATATTTTACTGGCTGATCATCCTTGCAGAAAGACATGGGTGGGAATTAACTGTGGGCAAGTAAGGGAGCCTACATTTCAAACAGCGTATTCTTCACAAAGTTTTTTCCCCACCTCTATTACTTTGTGAACATCTGATTCAGTGGGCCTTTTGTGGTTTTTTCTTTAATTAAACATTTCAAGCCATTCACCACATCTGACTAATGAACCCTGCGTATTTCATTCTCGTTTTGTGTGCAGATGGGTTGTACACACAACTGTGAGCACTGTGGCCTATGAAGCATAAAAAACAAATTTAGATTTTAAAAGTAAGAAAAAAAAGCTCCACTCTAATGCAATTTTAGAAGCTTGCGAGTAAAATATAGTCTGAGTGCTGGAGAAGCTCAAGCTGTCAGAATGCCAGGAAAATCTCTAAGAGTCACATATGAAGTTGCAAAAGATAAATATATTGGGATAACCAAATAATTATATGCAGGAGTTCTTTTTGCAAAGAAAATGATGGGCTGCACAGGAGCAGTAAACTACTTTTAAGCAGCCCAATTCATGTTCTTTAGGTGCCACATTTATACAGACTGTAATAAGAAAGGTATGCTAAATTAAGCTTTTTATTTAAAGGAAGCACTGACAAAGCATGAAAAGAAAACCCCACAACTCTAGTACACATGGCCCCTTCTCTTAGCTTTGCTTGCTCAAAAATCAAAGACAGAGAAGAGTCATTTATTGGTTGGAACATAAAACTAATTAAATAAATAAACAGCTTGTCACTCTAGCTTCAGAATGAATCTAGTGGAAAATTTTTTTCCTAGGAAATCTATTTTGGGAAAGCAATAAACCACTGGGAAGGGCAAAGGCTAGAGGTGTTAAAAAAAACACCTGGAGAAACTGCGCTATTTCTGACGTTATTGAGGATTTTTGCTTGCTTCAGCGTCGCAAGTGTCAAATAGTGACGTTGATTCTTGGAGATAGTACTTTTCACACAGCGCAGCCAAAGCTGGATCATCTGTTGCAGAGAAACTGCAACGGGGATGAAAGGAATTACCCCAACCAGCCGTGCATCGGTGTCGGAGTGGGGAACGCTACCCACGCATCCCACAGCCCTGTGCAAGGGCTTGCCCTGCTGCAGGCTGCTCGTGGCCAGTGGCTCGTGGCCAGCAGCTCGTGGCCAGCACTCACTCACCGCAGAGCTGCTGGAAAGGGATGAGGATGGCAAGGGTGGGTAAGGAAGTGGAAAGTGGGGTTAAAATACACCTCACAGGTGTCTGAGTGCTGCCCCTGTCATCCTAAAGTGGCGGGGGGACGCGAGGAGCCCTGGGGAAGGAGCCTGTGGGAGCTGTAAGCTACAGCCCCCAGCTACAAGAGGAGCCCACCATCCCCAGGTGCCAGGGTATCTCATCCCACCTCCAGTCAAGCAACTGCACCGCTGTTCCCATCCATTGTCCATGGTGGTTTTCTTCAAAAAGAACTCTGTCCTACATTATTTTGCTCAGATCTGTATGACTGCAGAACAAGTTGGTGGGTTCCTTTGCAGAGATACAGGCCAACTGAGTTGTGCTTAGGCTTGAAGGAAACAAGCCACTCATGAAGGGTCCCCCCATGCCTCGGTTCGGTTCAAGCTGCACCATTACAAATCACCCCTGTGAAAGGGCGAGAAGCAGCTCTCTTCTGCTGCCAGCCGAGACGCCAAAGTGGAGAAAATTACTATACACAGCGTAGAAAATGTTTCCTTTGGCAGCAGTTAAGAAAATGCTATTCATCCTGTATACAGCCTGCATGCTCCTGCATAATAAAGAGAACAACTGAACAGTCTTTTAAGAAGTTTACTGGGTCACATTTCTCCTGGACTAAGGCCAGCGCTCCCAGTATTCCCCAGTGCTGGGTGCACATTGCACAAATCCTTTACTGGTCTCAAACCTTATTTCTTACTGATGCTGACAGTGCCTGAAAACAGAAATATGAACCCTGACATTACTTATAATGTAAAACATGTTTCCAGAGGTTGTTTAGGGCAAATTAATAAATCCACTGTCCTTGCTTCTTAGGTGGCCAAATGGCCATGAGAAGTGGAGCCTCTGCATGTCAATGTCAACGGGCATGGGTTTGTCCCTGGTCAAAACAGCACACGCTCTTTCTCAGAGGTTTGGATGAGAATGAGAAGCAAAGTAAAATACAGTGAGTGGTAGGATAATGTGAGAACTTGATTATGCAAGCCATTAAAGTTAATGGCACTAGTCATACGTGGACAAATTATGTCAGGGAGTATGGTTTTGCAGAAAAGTGCAGTGAGGATAAATTGTACTTTCCAGCTAGACTTCTTTCTAAGGCAGTCAGTCCTCCCCCCGCCACAGTCAAGGAACCACATTTTCCAAAAAGCATGTGATGTGAGATGCTGTGGGCTAGAGCCCGTGCAGCGGCACTACCATCCTCTCGACAGATGAGCCCAATGCCTTGAGACAATCATCTACTGCATTTAGTGGTTCTCCGGAGAATCAGCAAAACACAGAGACATCAGCAGTTGCACAATCAGTGTCCGAGGCTTCCTAGGTCAACAGGATTTGCTAGTAAGCAATACATCTTTTGCAAAAGAAAGCAATTTCTTACACAAGAAGGTGACAGAAAATCTCCCCAAGCAAACACTGCCCCAAAAAAGAAAAAAAGCAAAAAAGAAAGAAAAGCAGGGGCACGAAGGAGTGGGAGGTTGAGAGGGAGTTGGAAACAATGACAGGTTTTGGAGTCCCCTTTGAAGAACGCTGTTTGCTGCCCTGGTTGTGATGACCAGTCCACCCCAGGAAGCACCTCTGCAGCTCTCCGGCTCCTGGCACAGCTCCCAGAGCTGGAGTCTGCCGCGGAGCCAGCCCCATCCAGCAGCACTGCCCAACATTACCTGCCACAGCCTCCTCCCCCATGTCCAGGGAGGAAAGCGGAGGTATGGGAAGGATGCTGGATAGCAAACAGACTGGGAAAGAGGTGAAACACCTTGTGTTCCTAAATCGTCCTCTTCTATATCTGAACACTTGAGAACTACACAAAGGACAGAGAATTAAAAAGAAAAAAAAACAACAGAACAAAACAAAGAACAACTATTTTTTTCCTTCTCCTTAGCTGTACTATCGGGTTTCCCACCTGTTTAACCAAAAGGTCTTCTAGAAAGGTTATTTTCCCTGTTATTCTTTAATGATTCAAAAATTATTAAAAAAATAATTTAATGTTCTAGTGCTTTGGCTACTGGTACTTAAGGAAAGCTCATGAAAAGCTACATTTCAACAAGCGTCTCCATAAACTGAGAGTAATAAAAGTTATAGAGGATGGCCTGTGCACGGAAAGAAGAAAGGAGCTGTGCACATTAGGAATCAGCAGTTGCACATCCGGAGGAGGGCTGGAGCAAGAAAAAGACCATAAACCCCAACCTCTGATTCAGCCACAGAAAATCAGCCTTCCCCTGTGCAGTATCACAGCTGCCTCACTCTGGACATTGTGGGCTAAGAGGCAATGCCAAGACAAGGTGCAACACAGCTCACTCAGGAGCGCTTTGCACAGCCGACTGACTTGCAAAGTACTTGGTTTAGTGACTGCAAGGCAAACTGGGTTTCCCAGTCCAGGTCTGAGCACGCAAGACCTCAGCTTGGCTGGGTTGGTGAGCTGTCCCTTCAGGAGCAGAAGGTATGCATGGAAGGTGAAGACTTTGTTACAGGACACAAAATAAACAGGCACAGAGGTACATTTGCAAAGTCTGGCCAAACGTTTCATTCCTCACTCCCATTAGACCAATGGGCACAAGCACAAGGAGAGATATTCTTTATGCTGCCCAGGTTAAGGCAGTTTTGGATAATTGTGACCAGAAGCTCCATCTGGGGCAATTTTAAATCATTTCAGATCTAAAAGCAAGAAGGGTAAAGTGAGGGTAAAAACAAAAGCAGAGAAAGGGGAAAAGAGCCTTTAAATCTCTCCTATAAATAGTGTTAAAGAGCCCAAATAGTTTAATTTCAGGCCCAAGACCTAATTTACTATGTAGTAATAGCACTGTCACTATACTTAGCAGAAAGAGCCACGTTGTGTTATACTGGTGAAATGTGCCCTTTAAGGCATTACTGAAAAGCCTGCAAAACCCCCTCACTTTCTTGTTTTGAAGAAACTTTCAGCTGCTGACCCTTTTACTGAGGTAGCTACACACAAGCTTAGCAAAATTATGTGCATTCTTTTGCTGAGGCTCTTGTAAGGGCTGTAAATCAGCAGTGCACATACTTGCTTAACACCTCACCTGCTACCAAAAAGGCAAATGAGCAAGGCTTCGCTTCTGCAAGAAGCCACAAGCCGGCAATGGCAGTGGAGCAAGGTCCTGCCTACAGCTGTGCTGACACCTCTGGATGGCACTGAGCCCCTCAGCTCCCACCGGGATGGCTGGTGGAAGGGGAGGTTTTCCTCAGCATCCTTCTGCAAAAGCCTCTTGGCTTGGGCAGCTTCAGAAGCAAAAGGCCACCTTTCTTGTCCCCTGCATGAGCAAGGAGCAATGGCAGTACTTAGAGCCGGAGCTCCCTCCCGAAAGCTGGGAGAGCTCAGCTCCAAAGTGGGCACCCTCCCAAAGAGATTTAAAACCAGACATTTGTCCAGGCAAGAGGCGGCACAACAGGTGCTTCATGCATTTTCTCATTGCTCCGAGTTACATTTTCAAGTCTCCTGTAAGCCTCCCCTGCTGGGACCCCCACCAAAAACTTGGCTGTGAAGAGGCTGCAGCTGCACGGGACTGCACTGATATCTGGCAAAAGCCCCAACTCCAGGGCAAGGATGCAAAAAACAGAGGGAAATGTAGACACTGCACTATAGACACTTGCAACATGCCATCTCTCCGCTTTGCACAGCAGCAGTTCAGTTCTCTAGTGCTCCTACAGACATGCCAAACCATGCCAAATCTCTCTTTTTCTGCCTGTCCATTGGTACAACCCAACAGCATTTCTGCAGTATCATCAGCAGTACAACGGTTGTTCCCAGGAGAAAACCTGCACCAGCTCAGCAATCCTAACATGTTTCCCACAAAAGAGGTAATTTTAACCGTTCTGGGTATGCTACAGGCAACATTTTTATTTGCACAGGTTTAAATGATCAGAGTTCAGTTTTTAGTACATGTAGATCAAGCTGCGGTAAAAATTTAAGCTTGTGACACTTGTAGGAAGGAAGGCTGGACTGATGAGTGGTGACTCAGACAAGCTGGCACTGAGGAGCAAGCTGACAGAACATTTAATTAACAAATTAACTTTCTACTCTCTTAAATAAGCATTACAGTCTCGCAAACATCCAAGAATATAGTACTCAGTTCTACCTAGAAGGCTATGCCTGACATTTTTCCAAGCCTCACTTCCCAGTTTCCATTAAAAACAAGTTTACCTACTGCATCATCAGATGTTCTGCTGACAACATTTTGCTGTGTACACTTCTTTGTAGCCACAGGGCGTATTAGCCAATTCCACTGAGTCACTTTTAGCAGTGTCTCACTCTATCAGTAGCATCAATTTGTGTGAGTGCCTGTTTGTTTGGCTGTCCTCCAGCCAAACCAGCTTTTCTGACTAAATCTCCTAGTCCCTTTCTGAGCAAATAAGTCAGGAGGCTTGCCCATTGGGAGAGGGACTCGGCAACAAAATCCTGGAGACCTTTTTCAGAACTGACTTGCAACAAGAAAAGGAAAATGGACAGGAGTAAGAGAGATCCATGTATCTCACCATAAGTGTCTTAACAGCTGCATCCCTTTATTTGTCCCAGATGTGTGTGGAGGGGGTGTGGGTGTGTTAACCAGTACCAATATTGACTGTTGAAGGACATTTCCAGAAAACACACAACTTTGAAAAGATGTGGCTAAAGCTACAAAATGGCATTTTCATGTGCTACCTCGATCCACTGAGACACTGGATCAAACATCTGCCTAGAAGCTTTGAACTCCTGTTCTGCTTTTTTGGTCTGTGTCTTTTCCCCTCTCCCACACAAAGCCCTTGCTTCCTATGTTGGAAAAAAGATCTATCATTAGGAAGTTCTAACAGCTTTTAAAACAAATCTGGCTGATGTTTCCCAAGCTAAGCCATTTGCAAGTTCAGGTGGACCTGAGCACCCATCTTTCTTTCTGAACATCTGCTCTTACCCTGGCCAGTCCTCAGACACAATGGCCCCAATTTGTCCAGCCCCCACTATTTGGGTAAAATAACGAGTGTCAACTGCTTAACCAGCTGGGGGCAATGGCTCCAAACACCATTCAGACAGGTCCCTTGGGCTGGGACCCTTCTGTAACCCTTGGAAAAGCAAGGCACCTATTACACACTTACAGCAGGAACCAGTATCAGACATTTAATTGTAATTAACAGTTTGCTGAAGGACAGGCAGCAGTAGCAGGGCCAGAATACAAAGGAAAGAGGCACTTCCCCTCTCTCCTGGGACAGGGCACAAGAAGCAGAGATCTCCTGTGATTTGAAAGAGCAAGCGGCAGCCAGCCGAAGTGCCTCGGGGAGTCCTAGTGTAATGGAGAAAAGGTTTCTTGGCCAGGAAAAGCATCCTGAGAAGGAGGAACTTCCCATCAGACAATACTAATCCCAAAAGCCCTGATGGTCACTCAGGAGGAAAAGTAGGTAGCACTTCCGTCTCTTCTCCGTTGTCCCCAGGGCACTCTTTCCATCCTCCGCATCTCAGCGCCCAGTGAACGCTTCCTCCCCGGAGCTATGGGTCTGCTTACCGCATTACCATCAGCAGCAAAATCTGGATTGTTTATTGTCCCTCTCAGGGAAGGCGATCCGTATTAGGAAGATTAAGGTCAGCCTGTAAGCGCGTGACACGATAATCTCCGGCAGGCACCAAAGGGGCTGTGACAGAGAGACGGCACACATCCTTCCCGGCTCTGCACCCGCAGGCAGCCGCCATGCCAACCAGCCCCACGCACCTGCAGGTTGCTCCTCGGGTGCTGCCGGCCAGGGCGTACATACCCTGCTGGTCGCCTGCCATTCCCAACACGGTGATGCCGAAGTCTGCAACCTCCACCTGGCGTCCTGCAGCTCAGCTGCTTGACCACGCAGCACGAGCCCACGGGGTCTGCACAACCTCCATGGGCCGCTGGACTTGTCTGCTGCCTAACACCCCACCTTCCACACTAAGAGACAGTATTTCAGTCAAAATATACCAGCGTTGCTTTGGCATCCCCTCCGCCTTCCCAGCACCATGCAATATGCTCTCCTGTACCTTCTGAACAGCTTGTAAGCCAAGCTCCTTTTTTTAAACATTAAGCAAATTACACTGGGAAAGTCATGAATGATTCCAGTGAAGTGGGGGAAAAAAAATCTTTGTTTTCTCAGAACAGCAGCTGTTGTTTCCCTCCTGAAGGAATAAACAACCATTTCGTACATTTTGGGAGAACAGGATCGGGACTTTAAAAAACTATTTAAAAAATAACTACCTCACGAAACTAAAGGTGCAATTTAATTTCACCCTGAATAAGATAACTAAACATGAACCATAGTTTAAAGCGCAGCAGCATCAACAGAAAAAAACCGCACTAAACTCCAAACCCCCTCAAAACCCAAAACTTATTTCTGGCCCAGAATATCACTTTACTGCTGACTTAGGAGAGAAATATTAAGCTGTTCTTAACAAGCCTGGTCAGGATAATTTTCTTCAACAGCAAACCAAGAATTCAAGATTCTTCTGGATTCTCAACCACTGCAGCTCACAGCATTTCTAGTATTTCACAAGCAAAGCCACCAACTTCCACTTGCACGCTGTCCCGACAGGAAGCTTTACAGCGCAAGAACTGCCTGACGTGCAAACCAGACACACAGCAGGCAGGCAACACAGTGCCCAGCTACTCACTGTCGGAATCCCCTTGACGCTTGTGGTTGCTTTATTTCTTTGCTAATTGATGGTCCCCACCCCACTTAGATCAACCTCTGCATCACCCCTTCTCCCGCTGCCTCCGTTTGCAGGGGAGACTCCAGCCCACAGCTCTCGTGCACCCAGGAGACTGAAGCACTGATTTCTAGCAAGCGTTATCACTCTCGCTCTCGTTTCACGGGTGAGCGCCATCTCTGAACGCTTCTCTTACCTTCAAACACCTAATTGCTCGATGTATTGAGAAACTACCTTTTAAAATTATTACGCAGCTCTGTATCACTAGACCTCCATCTCCCAGCATCAAAACCCATCATGCATGGTCAAGCCAAAGGAATCTCTTATCATGGCGTCACAAGGAAAGGTGTAAGATCTCTATGGATTAAGAAAACAGCTCTTAAGCAGGGAGTTCAGAATGGCTGGTATTTTTTGACTCAGTTTTTCTTCTTTAGAGCCAAAAGCATTTTTTTCCAGTCCTGCCTGGTACTGATTTTCCACCAGCACCTCAGGTGAGGAAATCACTATGTTCGTTCTCAAAAGCCTAGCCTTATCACAGATTTTGTACCTAATATAGAAGAGGAAGAAAATAGCCCTCAGTGTGGTTTTGAAATCAGTGAAAATGCAGTTAATATTTAAATAAGAAAACCTTATTAAGTAAATTTTTACATAAAGAAATTCAACCTGTTCTGATTCTCCTTTTCCAATCCCCTTTCCTATTTCCCCTGTAAGCTAGCAAAGCCAGCTAGAAAGACCAGTCCATGTGATGGAGCACAACAGTTGGCATTCGGCGTACAAAAGTAGCCCCTGCACACCCAAACCACTCCTGTTTCCTAGGGCTGCAGTAAGATGCTGGGTATACCAGGTATCTGCTTAGCACCAATCTCAAGGTCAAATTTTCTTTTAAGATCCACTTCCTCCAAAAAACGATAAGTTTGCTCTAAGGTAACTCCAAATCCAAGCATCTTTGCTACACACAAAATATAGGGGTGTCAAGTGAGAAAAGGAACAGAGCCCCCTTGGAGAGAATCACAGCGACTGCTGAAATATTAATGAAGCTCTTTATTTGCGAGAGTCTAAAAAGGACTTTGAATAATGCATTGCAAGCGACGGTACATCAGCAGCGGCTTTTTTATGCGAGAGGCAGCTGGCATTTTAAAAATAGACAACTTTCAACTTGACGGGGGTAGCTTACCAGTGGAGGAAATTATCCACAAATGCACCATCATTTAAGGGAACAAAGCAGATAAACAAGCAGAGCACAAAGGAAGTTTATTAGTACAAATGTTCTGCAACAGTCCTCTGCTGTCAGCACAGGCTTGCCCACCATAAGTGCAGCTCCACTATTATTGGGCATCTCAACATGTTCTGTCCCTTACTGTCACCAGAAAAGTCTCTTTAAGCTACTCCACAACAAGCACTGTCTGGCAAAGATCTAATGATTTGCTCCTGTAAACAAAAGACACGCTCTGTCCCCCACCAGCAGGTCATGAATTTCTGAAACTTATTTTTAAATATAGGATTATTAGTGGTATCGGCGCTCCAATTCAGTAGAGGAAAAAGAAGTGGGAGAAAATGGCATTGTAATAGGAAAGGGGTGGAAAGAAGTCCCATGGAGTCTGCTCAGCTGTACAGCTAACTGGACATGTGAGGTCCTTTGGCTTTAGGATTACACTAAATGCCCCACTCCCACAGCACGAACACCTTTAGCAGCAGCATACTAAACAGCCACAGGCAATGCAGCTAGTGAGCTGCTTGGCACGTTTGGGGTTTCAGTGTTTACGCTTACTAACAGCAACATGACTGACGGACAAAGATGTTGCTGTAGCTGGCTTCGTGACAAGTCCCCCAGAAGGTGACATAAGACCTTGCAGCCAGAGATGTCTTCTAAGTATCCTTGATATGCGCTCCCTTTCCCTACGCAGCCAGGATACAAAATGCATCTTTAAAATACAGTCGCATGGGCATACCCAAAGGTGCGGGGCTCGATTCAAGGCACAGGTGCCGTCACCATGGGCTCTGCCTGCACATTTACATTGCTCATGGCCAACACAGTCAGCACTTTCCTTTTCCAGTGGAAGCACCGTGAACCTCGATGCCCCCGAGAGCCACAACATTTCAAAGCTATTTAGGAAAGGGGCTGACAGGAGTTTTGCAGGTTTCCCTCCCCACCCTCACTACCACCCTGCCTCCCACTCTCCGATTCTGCTGCAGAGACCGAAGGGTTTTGTACCATGATGGCGTGTTGCAAAGCAGCACAGGGATGTCTGCCCCTACCCATTCCCAGGGGTTCTTGCATCCCAACACAATCC
>JANZLQ010000061.1:11657642-11678666 GCA_026212715.1 Elanus axillaris
GGGTGAGTGGGGCAGCAGCTGCCCTCCCTGAGGGATGGGGAACTAAGGAGGAGTAGACAGGGGCATGAATCGGCCCCACAGCAAAGGCTACATACCAAGTGCCACAGTGTTTTAGAGTTACCTGGTATCACACAGGCGCAGAACAGCAGTACTCCCATAGCAATGATATATTGCCCATCACTGCACATATATAGGCATGCCGCTACTGAGGCAGGCAACCTTAGGAAAAGTGAAATGTCCCAGAAAGCAAGTGCACAGGGCAATAAAAGAGCATGCCTTGCCAGTCCCATCTCCTCTTCCATCTGCCTGATTTATTCTGTCTAGCCACTTACTTATTTTACTGGCCATCAAATGACTGGTTGGTCGCCTCAAGCATCAGTTTCCCTTTGCCCTTCTCTTCTCCATTAACTTTTATCTTCCTCCTCCACACTTCCCCCTCCTCTCTTTCCATTAACCCACCCTTTCTGCTTTTACATCTTTGCCTACATAACCAAATTCCAGCAGTCATCGGTGCCCACATTTCACATGGTAGAAACAGGTAGCCGACAGCCCTGACATCCACACTCACTCCTGGTGGGTGAAGCCGTGTGAAGGAAGAAAAAACCCAAAGGAAAGAAAGGACAAATCCCCACCCCAAAGGCATTATGTGTGACCGTGGCCTCAGAGAAACTTCCAAAATGGCATTAGGGAGTGAGAGGCAGGAATCCCTGACGCAGCCAGTCTCCTCGCTCCCACATCAAGGGGTAAGCGAAGGGCTGCCTGGCACCCTGAGCCCCCCCAGCATCGCTGCCTGCTGCTGGAGGATAACGCACGAGCACGACAAGATGTAACCCTGGGCTTGACTTGTTTTCAAACTACGCTTTGCCTTGCCTGGGCACGGGGGGAGACATTTGGTCACTGCTATCACTGCAGGCAGCCTGCCCACAACACCACCGCGGGGGAAGACCTGGGTGGTGGTGCCAACATTCATGCTGCAAGTGATAGTTCTTTTACTCACAGAGACCATACCGTCTGGGGGGTTAGTTGTGAATGAGATGACAAGCAACCTTTCTAGGGCTTGCAGCCCGGTTTACGCTCCCGACATCTCTGTGCGGGCCAGTGCCTCATCCAATGCCATTCCCGCGTCTGATGCCATTCCCTCCTGCGTCAGCACGCACTGCACCGAAGTTTATGCTTTTGCACTCCCTTCACATTTTTTTTTCCATTTTTTCAACTCTCCTCACTCTTCTCCCTCCCTTTTTTTTAATGCAGTGCAGCCTTTTTCTTCTCCCCTGCATGCTGCTGAATGTACGGGGGGAAGAAAAAAAAAAAGACCAACACATCTCAAGGGCAGAGTGGGGACCCGAGTGGGAGGGTGAGCAATGCCGCTCGGGGCGCAGGTGCTGGGGAGGGCTGGGCAGGTGGCCGTGCCGAGCGTGCACAGTAAATAACCGTGGCCTCATTGGGAAAGCATTACAAATCCAAGATACCGCTGGCACAGGATGGATTTAGCATGGTTGTGCTATTCAACGTTGGCATAGTCCCTCCCCCCCGCCCTGCAACTGGACCCCCTGCCACTGCAGTGCTGTTGTCTCCTCCCTGTTTTAGCAGCGCCCAACAGGCAGATCCCCCCTCAACACATAACTCTCAAAAAATGCTGAACAAGGGTAAAATCACAAGGAAAACAGCCTGCAGTGAACCCCCATCTGTACCATAATCTAAAAGCCCCAGCAGCATTTGGACTCCTGATAAGTTGGGTAGAGTTTCAGGTAGAGGGACTCTGCAGAGGGGAAGGCAGGTTCATCTAAACAAAACCAAAAATGTATCTTAAACCTTTAAACAGGGTGGGGAAAAAAATAATAAAAAAAAAGAGAGAGATTATTTCACCAGGAGTTTTTAAATGAAAGGCAATGGGGAAGTGCAAAAGCACGCAGTGTTTAGGATGATGCATTCCCTGTGGACCAGGTCATAAAATCTCTGCAGCCTCAAACTGGGAACAGAACAGGAGCTGGCAAAATGCAGAGGTTAAAAAAAAAAGAGAAGTCTGAATAAATTGTCCCATTTTAAAAAGACAGGGGAAAGATAGGCAACCAGAACAAATGTATATACTTGTACACAAGACGATGGAAATCTAAAACACATGATGCAGACTAAGGTGGGGGGACTGAAGTGTTTGGTTTTAAACGAGGATGCCAACACACTAGCCACATCAGGAACCTGGTGAAAGGGACGTAGTAATGAGGATTCTTTAAAAACAAGCTACTTATTACCCAGGAAAGAGAGACCGGATCATATTGGTGGGGGAATACACTGCCTTAGGAACGTGATGACCAAAGGCGGCAGTGGCCATCACAAAAGCCAAAGAAATCCACTGCCCTTCTCCAAAAGAATGATCCCAAATCATGGGAGCCTGTCTGAAAGGACACTAAGAGAACAAGCAGCCGTAAAGGTGATACATTCAAGGGATGTAGGAAGTTTGCTTAAACATATCCATGTGGAAGTACAGGGCAAATAGTACCTGCCAGAGGAGGCATCAGAAAGACCCAAAGGCAAGCTGCCACCATGAGAGAGCAGTCTGATGAACCTCTGTGGCTACCCTCGCATCAAAAGACAAATACTGTGGGTCCATCCCTTGTGCCCCACTGACACCAGGGCTGCATTCCAGGTAGGCTTCATGGCAGTTGTCTGGGAAGGGACCACTTGGTGAGACAGAGGGAACCTGCTGGTTAGCCAAAGAGAAGTATGAAGAATGGGATAGATGTTTTGCTGCTTTATTCTACCAGAATGTAAGCTAGAGGCATCAGAAGCAGAGTGAATTTTGAACTTCAGGATCACTTCCAGGATGTACAATATTATTGCTGTTGTGATTATTATTATTTAGGTTAGATATACATATGAATACCATTTTAACATTAGGCGTTCTAGGACAAACTGTTCACCATTTGTCTTTCTATTCCTGAAGCTGGGAGCCTCGAAGGAGCAACCCAAACAGTGGCAGGTATGCCAGGAGCAAAGACATGTAAAACTTCAATAGTATGACAGTTGTGAGTAACTACGACACTTCATAAAGAAAGTTTCAAAACAAACGATGCTAGAGTTTTTCTTCCTTCAAATATTTTTCTATGTCATGAGAGATCAAGTTACCTAAATTCTTCCCATTTTTCTAGGTGAATCATCTTTCACATATTGTTTGCTGGCATACAAAGCATAGTAAAATCTTCTGTCTTTACAGGCATCCTCACTTCCTCTGCCCAGTTTGAAATTCCTCTGCCCAGTCTGAAATATGCATTAGTAATGGGAAAATCTACAATGTCTTCCTACAACAGGAACCAAGTGCAGACATTTACAGTCATCCTGTGGTTTTCTTGCCAGTTTCAAAGTCAGGTAACACACCTCACCAGTGAGCTAGAGAAAAGGTCAGCAATGGATAATGTTATGACACCGATATTCCCCTACCTAAGCAGGTAATAAACTCTTTTCCTCTAGCAGTGCTTGACAGGCCCACACAATAGGTACCTGCCAATTTCTATCTATCTGCAAGGCTGATTTATGAGGTCAAAGTATTATTATAAAGATCTTTTTGCCTGTCAACTTGTGATATACACACAGATCTTTGAAAAGGAAAGAAAGGTACTGCATTTAAACTCTGGTGTGAAGTTTTGGGAGGAAAGTGGTTGTTAAATTCAGAATCTGTGTAAGCTATACAGCCCTTACCATAATTTCTTAGGTAACTTCTCATGTACATCAATAAGAGATTTTATATATAGCAGCCCGTGTATGAGCCGTAGCCAAACTAGTATATGGCACAACAGGGAAGCACCTTCCTCGCCATCCAGCTCCTGAGCTCCTTGCCAGAACAGGGAGGGCAAGAGCAGGCTCCTGACTGCTATGGGGAGACCTGACCCAGACCAAATTAATTTGTTAGTGGCTTTCTGCCCCCTCCTTCCTCATCAGGCTGCTAACAAATTAATGAGCTATTTCTCAAGAGCAGAGCTTAAGGAGGGAAGTGCAAGAGAGAGTTAGCATTAAATACTTTGATCCCTTCAGCAGCTTAGGTACAAAAGCAAGTGCTCCCTCCTTCGCTGTTCTCCAGAAGGTATGCCATGGCACTCCATCACTCCATCTTCTCTAACAGAGAAGAGGAGACCCAGAAAAGACTCAGTTCTCACCTCCACCAAGGCTAAGTGCATTAGACTATTCTGCACAGCCATGTATCCTGTGGCTCTTGGAGCAAGTGGGAATAAACTCATCTTTTCTTCCCCTGAAAAGACCAATGATATATTTCTAGTTCTGTCTCTGCAAACAAGACCATTGGTGAAAAAGCAGGGCATGGGATTGGGGCAACCATTTAAGTTCACTGCTCTGAAAATATCCTGCAGCTGTTCTAGCTCCCACAGGAGAGGCAAACTCATCTGAGTTCTTAACCTTGTCAATTCATAAGGGAAAATAAATTCCCAGTAAGAACGAACTCTGCAGCAATTCATCTATACCGTGTCAAACGCTAGCTGAAGAATTCTGAACAAATTGAAAAAAACAAACAAACAAACAAACCCCACAACATTTTTTTTAATTGTCTGAATTATTAGATAAACGGTAGAATAATTTGCTCCTAGGGAGAAAAAAAAATCTCTCTCTCTCTCTCTCTCTGAATAACCCATCTCCCCAAACAGCTGATATCACTTCACCACACCACAAAAGCACGCCAAACTGTCTATGAGGTGCCTTCACAGAAACCAGAGGTTCAAACATTGTGGAGCATTTAGATTAGGGACACGTGGGGCACATCTGCAGTACACAATGCAGCTGTACAACCAAAACCAATAAAGTCAAATCTATGCATCCCTGGTCTGCAGCCAGTGAGCTCTCCTAAGAAGCAGGGAAGAGCCCACCTTTAAACACACCCATATTACTTCCATGAGCCAGGTACCTCTGAGCAATACTACACTGTGCTACAAAGACAGGTCTAGCTGAGACATAGCTCCGCTGCCTTTACAAAGAACTGGGCTTTGCAGTCCTGATTCCTTTCAAGTGGACCTTATATTTAAGCTGGTTTCTGCCAAACTAAGAGCCTAGCACAGAATTAAGTGTCAGAAGGCTGTACTCAGAAATAGGGCTTTGCAGAAGTATCGCACAAAGACCATGCGGTTGTCTTGCATATGTCCAAGATGGAAATGCTCCTAAGGCAGATGACAAAGGCTACTTTTCTTCAGACAGAACAAGCCTTGAAATGACCTTCCAGCTTCAGCCCAGTGAGGTGAAAGTGAGAGGATATGCAAAAGACTGTTAAGCATGGTCAGTTTTGTGACAGCATTTCCCAGGGGACTCGCATCATAGCAAAGAAGGGCTTTTAGTCCACTATCAACAGAGCCCCTCTGACTTTCTACTGCTGAACACATGCAGAAGAGTCTTCCTAGCACAAGCAGGCAGGTTTGGGAAGAAAGCTGACAGAACGAGAGATCTTTGATCCCGTGACCAACTGGAAGAGAAATATCTGAAATATCTCAGGCCTTCCTTGGAAACTCAGCAGAAGGCAATATGGTCAGTAGAGTCCTGAAAGCTATTCACTTCTACAAGCTGAAGCAACTGCTTCAAGGAAAAACGACCTTCTATGGAAGAAAACAAGTTCACAAACACAGAATGGCACAAAGAAGGTTTTAATTGCCTTTGAGATTACTTTAATACCAAATAAGGCAAAAGTTGTTTTAAATGGAGGGAAGGAAGTTTCCAAAATAAGAAGTCTCATTAATTTGGCAAGAGGGTCCACATGTACCACTTGTATTTTTTTATTTCATGAATGTCCAGCAAAGCTTCTAAGTGAGCCCATGCAGAATTTGGCTTTACCCTAAACTCAAGCAAGTATGTGTGTACAAGGGGCAGGGGGAGCGGAGGAATTTTCACTGCCTTACTTGGTTTCCTCTTCTCTCCCAGGGCAATTCAGAGGCAGTCCTCATGGATCTTTTCATAACACATTGCCAGGCTTTTCTGCTTATGCTCAAAAGACAGATGTCAAGACAGCAGGAACTACTGCCATCACAGTGATGCAGCACTAGGAAAGTGCAACTTTCATAATCAGAGTTGTGAGACGAATGCTTCCAGGCCAGGCTGAGAAGTGTCTTGCCCTTGCTCAGCTGCCCTAAGATAAGGTCTCAGCATGACAGGATCACCTTAGGTCATCTTCTGCATCATTCTCCGGGCACTTGTGTTTTATCTACTACAGGAGATTATCCTACTGTTGAGAAGTCAGAACGTTACATCATCCCGTGGTTGACATAAGCTCTAGTTACCTTACATGAAGCCAGGACTGCTTAGCCTCTGTCCATCCAGAGGGAAGGAAAAGGATTTAAGTTCAGAACTGTGGCAGGGGAGAACTGAATGGAATGTTATCTTCTAAACTGGATTTGCATGGGAAGCTCCTAGGACAACAACAACAACAAAAAGAAAAAAAACACAAAGTGAAGATTTTCCCATGTCTGACAGGGAATTTTTCAGTAAGAAGTTTATCCCATTTTTATTCATGTGAAAAAGAACGGTTTCCTACCTCCCAGATACATGGTTTCTTAGGATCAAGAGGAGACAGATACCAATACATACTTTGAGAGCCCTCTGAAAGGCCTGATCTGCCAAAGCACAATCACACGGCCACGTCTAGGATCTCTTGGCCTTTGGCTGCTGGCACCTGGACAAACATCCAATACAATACAGTACACAAAACAAACTGTAATTTCAGTGGTTGTGTTTAAGCCTTAGCCACCTTAGCACAATCAAAGATTTACCTCCACAGACTGTTTAGGATCACAGCTTTCTTCATCCACGCTTCTTCCCAGCCCCCTTAGAGATGTGCCTGCTGCTACAGATGAAAACCAAGCTGGAGTGTGGAGGATGCTGCCAGCCCAGCATTAAGAAGAAACAGCCCCAGAACAGGAGCTCTGCAAGCCAGCCACTTTCTGACACATCCCCCTCTCCTCTTCGGCCTTTTGCCCATAGCGGTACCTAAGCATTTTAGTGCAGGAGCAAAGCTAGCGGGGGAAAAACTGGTCCAAAATGTCTACAGCTAAACTGGGTTTTCCTCCTTCAGTTCTGCATTAATTACTACATTTTAAGGCCATCCTGTGGCAGAGCACACATGGAAGCAAGATTACATAATGGAACTGGCTGCTCTCTTCCGTATACTTTCTCGCACAGTACTTTTGATTACAGGATAAGCCAAAAAAAAAAAAAAAAAAGAAGAAGAAAACTAGCAAGCACTGCAATTTTATCCAAGAAGGGGTGTAATTGCAGTATTATTGATATAGCCCAACACGAACCACAGACGCTAATTTTCAAGTATGCCGAGACTTGGAATAAAGAACACCAAAAATCAAATTTCCACAATTCCAATGCCAGCTGTGCTCCATCCTGGGAAACATTTGTGATGCAATCCAAAACACGTATGTAGATAACACTGGCTTCTACCCCTATGATCCTTCCTGTCCTCGCTAGCATGGGCCATCTGTTACTGCTTAGCAGGCAGCCCCGCTAGATACTAGATTGGTACTACTTACATGAAAAGGATGAAATAAACTGCCAGCCAAAATGGCATTTAAGAGGTCTTTCCTAAGCAGCTCATAATTTTCCATTTGAAAAGTGTAATTTAAACTGCTCCAAATAGGTGATAAAAGATACCAAAGCATGAACTAAGCCACAGGCCAGTCTCTGTCTCTAGATGATTACCACTTACAGAGGAGGAGAAGTGGGAAACAGAAATCATGCTGTAGCTTACCAGAAAAGTCTCTTTTTTAGGTAGCGAGGCCCAGGAACGCCGGAGAAATTAATGACCTTTTGCTGACACTCTGTTGAGCCCTTTCCCCTCCTGTTCACCAGACCACGTAAGAGGATGAGAACAAACCAGTGACAGCTCTAAACTATTCTGCTCTGCTCTCCGCCCGAACGGCTGAGCAATAACCATTACAAGAGCCGTGAGGGTAACACCGCACAGGGACCATCAGAAGACAACAAGCCTGCCATTCACCCAAACCCACTCAGCTTCAAGACGCATACTAGGATGAATGGTCATTTCTTTCCATGCCTACACCCACCAAACAACAAAATACACCTTAATCTATGGCTAGTGAAAAATCTTAATTTAACTCTGACACAAAACCAAGGGCAGCCAGCATTAACTTCTTCGGCAAGGGCCTTGCTGGGGTGTGGGAGAAAGCACAGACCTACAGAATAGGCTCTCAGTAGGAACAAACTCCATTCTTGAAGAAACCCCCAAACTAAATGCTTTCTCCCAGCAATAAGTTACCTGAAACCCTTATCCTCACAACCTGCTGTAGCCTTAAAGAGCAGCTTGGGAAGCCCACTCTGTCCTTCCCAGCAGAACTCGGCCTCAGCCCCAGTAGGTGCTAGCGCACTTTTCCTGGGCTAAAGCAGAGTCCTGAGAGATGCCATCCCCAAGCAGACTCCACTTTGTAGCTGTCCTGTTAAAATTTAGTAAAGAAAACTGCTAATAAGTCTTTGCAGATGTCATAGCACCCACTGCACGAGTAAATTAGAAATCCTTCTTTAGCTAAGAAGTCAGTCCAATTCCTAGGAGAGCTTGACAATCTCACTCAGAAAATCTGGCAGAATGCACAAATCACAAAATTCTGCATACCAGTCTTTAACCAGAGCTCCATGTTAGCAAAATCCTTCTCCACATCTTCAAGTCTGCAGTAGAGTAAAAGGAAGCAAATTAGCTTGTTCTGGATGTCAACATTTAAACTTGATCCTGCTCGCCACACTTGGTACATAGCATGGAGAGAACTGATTACTGACACTTAGCATGAAGAGGATGAGGACATTCTTAAATAGGTACAGCGAGTTTCCTTCCTTTGGGGTAAGCATGTCAGCACGCTTGCTCCCAGCCAAATGATCATTCAAAATGGAGGTGGATATCCATTTACAGAAATGTGCACTTATTTCCTTGAAGAAAAGCTATCCCCTCTATGCCCTGCATGAGAGGAAAAAAATTTTTTTTTCTTCCCTGCAAAAGGGCTTGCCTGATTTATGAAGTCAGGAAAGTTGCCTGGGTCACTCCCAGCTGTGGAAGCCCACTCACCTGGGGGCCTGCTGTCATGCACCAGCAGCTCCATCTCCCAAGATACTGGGCAACCTGAAATGCTTTTTCCAGTGCGTTGTGTATGCAGCTTCAGAATAAAGCAGCATCACAGTCTACCAATTTCATAGTTCAGATACAGCCAGCTGCTCCATCCAATAATCTCCTTCCACAAGCAGAATTCATCAGACTTCTCGGAAATATTCCCTTACTCTACAAGCTACCTTAATAGCAGGTAAAATGCAATTTTTATTTCCCCTTGCTATTCCTGCAGTTGAAGTAAGATGTCAAACTGAGTGCTACAATGTAATAATTATTACAGTCAGGGACTTAAAATAACTGATTCACAGCTGTGCCAAATTTGACCAAAGTGTTCCTTAGACATATTGCTTGACTTGCAACAGTGTCTCCATCTATAAAATAGTCATGCCAACTATTATTTTTTAAGGACTACCACTGGTAAATAAATCTGAAGATTTAGTTTTCCCATAAGTAATTACACAATGTTTCTTAAGACCAACAGTATTTGAAGAACAGAGAAAACGTAATACGCAACTGCCAATACTGTAAAAAACCCCACCTTATCAACACACAGGGACTGGCCAGGCTCCATTTTTTTCTGAATTTAATCCAAACAACGTGCACTCTGCCATGTCCTCTGATGCTGGCTGTAATACTCAGCATTTATTCATCCACCAGCTGACTCAACGTGTGATCTCGCAGTACACTATCGCATCAACGCATCCACAGATTGAGTCTTTTGCTCTCACATTCTTTAGTTTAGGCTTTGTTTTTATAGAAGCTGCAAAATTGTAAACGCAATTCTGCCTCTTTTGGGGTCCATCTAAGCACCAGTGGAACCACCACGCTGGAGGAGCACACATCTTCTCGTGAAATGATGTTGTGCTGCAAAATCAAGGGGCAACCAAAGCAAGTCTAGAGACAGGAGGCAGAACTTAACGCATCTTCTGTCTTGACAGAGGAAGGAACAAAAGGTTTTTCCTGCTGAGATATCCAGCACCAGAATGAGTGATAAACCCTCCCAATCCCAACTCTATGGGAATCCTGTGGGATCCAAGCCAGAATAATCTTCTGTTTCACCAAACCTGAATATTAAGCACAGGTGAGTTTCAAAAGCAATCAGCTGACTGCGTAAGACAGTCTGGTCATATATGGTTCCCACTGATTTTAAGCAGAGCAAGATGACTTTGCAAGACATTTTTTATGTTTCATATGGACAAAGCTCAGTCCACCCACATGGCCTCATCAACCTCAGCTGATTCAATTCTTCCTAAAATATCTTTTATATCATATCCTTTTGCTTACCAGTACTGCACTAACACATGATATAGAGCAAATACGCTTTCAGAAGGCAAATGTTCCTGCCACGCAGTCAGTCAGGCTTGGGTGCACAACTGATCGGCTGGTGAATGGTGCTGGAAGAAAAACTGGTTAACTGTCTGTTTCCCACTGATGAGGTGGCTCTTATTTTTATATCATTAATAGCTTGATTGATTGCCTCAGAGCGAAGACTTAGCATGAAATTCTTCTCGGTATCCTTCAGACTTAGAGGTCTGCCATCTTACATATTTTACATATTTGATGCTGCTGGAAAAAATAGGAAGTTGCTTTGGTCTAACACCTGGCATGAAACTGCAAAGCCAAGCACTTCGTGAAATTAAAAGAATAAATCAACTACGTGGTTGTGGCTCAGTTACATTCTTGATCATTTGGGGATTGCACTGCTCTAGGAAACAGCCAGCTCCTCGCTTTAATACTGGATATTCTTCAGGGTACAAGGATTAATCCTGTCTGGTCTCCTGGCAATCTGAGGTCAGCGAGCAAGGGCGGAGGGAACACTTTACATCTGATACTTCTGGTAAAAAATAGCTATGGTGCAGCACGCTCAGGTTTCCCTACAACAGGGACCAGGTTTGTTTTGTGTTAGAGCACCCATTTCTCTGCATAAGTATTACATGCATATCACACCAGCTCACAGAAACTGAGGCAACTTTTTCCATATAATTTTGAACAATTTCACTAGCTGAAAACTCTCTCTCCCACAGATGTACCTATTTTAAGTACAACCATCTTTCACGTCAGAAAGCAACTAGCTGTTGCTTACAAAACACAAAACTCCTGGAAGTGGGAGGTTTTATTTTTGATGCTGGTTTCAGTTGAAAATAATGCAATTGCTGGATGAAATACTGAGTTTATTACCACTCTGGTTGGTCCAGCACATCTCCTGCAGCTTGTAATTTCACAGCCGGTGAGCACAGCGGGACAGTCCACCCCACGACTGTCCTGCCCCAGGGCAGACCCGGCAGTGCTCTTGCCCTGGCCGTGGCAGGGACTACCTTGGATGGGGCAAGGACCAGTGGTCCTGTCTTGCGTGCTGCTCTGGTGAGGGTGCCCATCAACACGGCCGAGGGTGGGCGAGCTCAGCGCCGCGCAGGGGGACAGAGGTCACGGAGCTGCCCTTTCCGTGCTGGGAGAATGCTCAGAGAAAGCATCGCTTTGAAGTAGGGAAGCCAAAGGGGCAAGATTTAAAAAAGGAGTATTTTTCCAGATGACAGTATTTGCCTACGAGGCCACAGGCAAAGACAACAGTTGCCCCATTCTGCCAGCAAGAGTTCTGCACAAGCACTCTGAAAACTGCACAAAGATCCTGCACGTAGTCAGTAAATACAGCAAGGTCTTGCTGCTTCCCAGAAAGGCTGTACTTTTCCCCAGTCTTACCTGCCATGACAAAAATAAACCTGTAATGCTCTCCCCACAAACTACATTTCTTTTCTCTTTGAAAGGTGTGACCTTCCATCAGTAAATCCTGATCCAGTCCCTTTGCATCATCCTGTTTTATGAGAACACTCACAATACACTGGGGCTTGGCTTGTATGTTCCAGGAAATAATTCTGAAATACTCCTGACTGCCAGCTCCCTGACATCTTGAGGTCCTGGCTCTTTGGGAGTTTGTAAACTGCACTTGCATGTGAAAAAAAGCCTGAAGTCTGCAGGTGATGCATAGATGGTCTGTATGTTGTTCTGGGACAAGAGAGATCAATTTAAGCCTCTAGGTCATTTGACCTGCATAACTTAATTCAGCAGTTTGTCCTGAAGTATACTAGAAAGAGAAACTCAGTCCCAGATAATACGCAAGCCAATCTCAACATTAGCTAGCAACTGCAAACTGGGTCCGCTTCAACTGATTCAAAGACGCAGCTATACAAAAGAGAAGCTCTAAAGAAGTATCAGTGACCTGTAAACCAAGAGGAAGTTAAAAAAAAATAAATCTCTAAATGTGCAATAATAGTAGCTGTCGGTTTCCTATAAGAGATTATTTTACAGGTAAATTGAATGATGTTCTGTCTGCAGTCAGTGCACGCCGCAGAACAGTAAGTCCTACATCCAGCACAAGGCAGCTGCACCAGTAGAAGTGATCCCAGCAATGAGATACAGCCATCAGCAGAGCACCAAGGTACTGAGAGTAACCTATCTGTTTTTCTGTTTCCTCTTTGTTTGCAAAGGGAAACAGAAGTGTTATGCACTTAATTATGTTGTTATTCCAAGCCTAATTAAAGATGGTTAGATGTTAAGTACTATTGAAGCAAATGCATACAGGAGGATCGAGTTTCCATCTTTTCTTCTGTTAATACATACCCGGAAAGTGTCCCGTCTTTTATCTTAACCTATTCTTGCAAGAATAAAAGCCACAACTCTCCTGATTGCTTTCTGGTGTTTTGTCTTTTGATGCAGAGGTGGTAACAGCAAGTTGAAATGAAAATGCTTTGGCCAGGAGACTATTAGGGAACACAACAGAAATCACAGGATCTTTCCCCTTCCCCTTCACCATAGGAAATCTGCAGCAATCTTCCACCTCATACGGCTTTTGGAATTGACCTGCACATATTTCCATAAACTGTATACAATGTTCTTCACACTTTCTTTGGTGAGGTCAGAGTAGAGTGTTTGGACAGCTCCAGGCAAGCTGCACACTATCATGCACCTCTGCATTACCTTCCAACATGGACAAAAATCCCAATCCAGGTATGCATCCTTGCAGACTGCATAGGGTTGCAGCCCCCAGGTTTCCCACCTCTGCTACAGACTTTCAACTCTGATGGGGCCCCAAGCGCCAGATACAACTTTGAAGCCAGCACACTTTATAGAGCTTCAAAAGGGCAAGCCTTGGTTCTGCCTAATTGGACTGATTCGACACATGCCATGACACAACCCGTGATGCCATAAAGTTTCCAGTCTAGCTAAAAAAAAGAATGTCAAGGTTACCAGGCATATTCAGGAAATTCTTATTTCTTTGAAAACTTCATTTTTTTTTTAGCATTTCCCAAATCACTGACAGTTTCCATCCCTAAGAGGACTACCTCTATCAAAAATTTCAGGTTTTGATATAGGTCCCATTTTTTTTTTTTGGAAACACACAAAATGAGCACTTTTTTCATATTCTGTTGCCAAAAATGCTGAAAGGAATTTTCTGAACATTTCAGAGTTGTTGCCAGATGGAGGCCAACCCACCAGAAACTCCGTCCAAATGATAAATGTTTTTAAAACTTACCAAAGGATTAAATCAGCACGGTCTAGCTGAAACTTCAGTTGCAGGGAATGTACTTAGGTCCTCACAATCAGAATAATTTCTCATGTGCTAGGGGTGAGTTGTAAACATACTTTGCAGCGCACTTTTCTATTCCCATGTACTATATTCTCTGAAGCAGTACCTGTAATCTGGTCAGGAACAAGACCCTGAAGTACTTGTTAGCTGCGCCGATAACTACAATCCCGTGGCATCAGCAGGTCTGAGCTGCTCATTTCTCTTCAAAGGCACTAAGACACTGAGTGGTTATGAGGGTCATACAGCAGGGGCTTCCTTCACTTCCCAGTTTCAGGGAAATGGAAGTGCTCCTCTTCCTATGATGTTTACAGGGTTTCACCCTCTCCTCTCTTCTCCTTCTCTGCTGCACCACATAAGCATGCCAACCTTCTCCTTAGGTCTGCTCCCAAGACCCACAGACTTTCGCAGATTAAGTAAGTCCATCACCTCATTATTCACAACATCGCATTCTCCTAGCAAATAAACTCTTAAAAATACCTGCTTGAATATAAAAAAAGAACATTTCAATCTGATCCATCCAAATCCACATGCAGCCCAAACCAAACCCAACCCAACCTTTTCTCAAAGCTCACAGCAATTAGCTCCCAGAAAGAAACAGTGACAAGACACAATTTCCGCCTTCTGCCCAGCCCGGACTCCGCAGAGTCCTGCCCTTTGGTGCATCCAGCCTGGTCTCGAGGAGGGGATCACCGCGGGCACCACACAGTGACCAGCCATCACCTGAACTCAGCACGGAAATTCAGGGAGATGGGGAAAACAAGAAATGGAGAGGGAAGGGAGGCTGCTTGCTTCTTTTAAAGATTTTAGCACTGTCACCAGAATTGTATAGATGAAAAAAGAACGTCTGGAAAACATCTTGCAAATCACTACGTGGAAATTACAGCAAAATTAATATTAACAGCATCGCTTCCATTCTTTTATTACAGGTCCTAAAAATCCTGTGGCCTACTCTCAGAGCTCAAAGAACCAGCTCAGCTATGAAATAACAATAATCCAGTAAGACACAAGCGTGCCACACTTCAGAGTCCCTTTAGTACAAGGGAATTTAAATGCTTCCCTCTCATAACCCAGAACTGTTATAAAGACAGAATATATAAGCCATCTGCCCGCCACAGTGAAAGAGAGCTAAGATGGGAAGAAGCTTGCTCTACTGATGTGAAGGACCTATTCTCCAAGAGCTGATTAAATGCTAAGTAATAGTGATGAGCCTAAAGTAATAACATGCAAATAAAAACAGCCTTACAATAACTGTCATGTGCTCCCTATAGTCACCTCTGGCATCTTGTATTCTATTCTAAAGATTCAGTCACCTAGGTATGCAAGACACTGAGGTCAACAGGATTTTCACCTGCAAATCTGGTGGATGCAGAACAGACTCGGTACTACAATAAAGCTAGCATCTCTGTAACAAGCATCATAGGACTTTAAAAGTACATGAAAGATTGAAGGAGATGTTTCTGCAAGCTCACATGCACAAAGAGCCTTTCTAGATACACATCTGTTAATTCATTGGCATATAAATATGTAGGAGAGTTGCCACAACTGAAGCAACAGTGATAAAAATCCAGAGATGGAGACAACTAACGGTACCAGGTAATCTAATTTACCTCCCTGACAGCACAGGGAATTGATAAATAGACACATAATCAGAGATAAAACCAGATTCTTGGATCTGTTTTAGGTTCCCTTGTTTTACCTACAATAATTGCCTCCGTTTCCTTGACGAGCAAGGCTGGTATGAACCAGTATCCAAGAAAAAGGACTCTACCGCCTTTCTGATGGAAAAGTACTAACAAGAGCTCCCCAGCACCCTTCCCTAGAATTTGTATTTATACTGTTGAGGTCACACAACAGGTTGCTTAGAGCAGGAGTGATGCTAAACAGCCAAGTTGTTTACTACACGTACAGCAGTACTCCACCACAGCCCTACCCCACCACCTGTGGAAGAGCAAGGACGTCTGCCACTGCTTATTTATTTGTGAATGCATCCTATGTCTTCCCAAATATAACTTAAACACTTCAAGTCACCCACTATCCCTCTTCACCAGTCCAAAGTAACCTGTTAATGTGAAAAAGTTACAACCCCCAAACTAGAGAACTGTCCAGATACAAACTCGAAGGTCAAGATGTAGCAGGTACCTCATCAAGACACAAGCATGGCTACACAAACAGCAAGAAAAGAAGGAGCATTTAACCAACAGCAGTCAGTTACTCCCTTAAATGAGGTGTACAATGCTAATTTGTACCACACACACACGATTTTCAGAATGTATGAATGGGCACCAGCAATGCAAAAACCACACCGACTTGCCAACCCCTCTGCCTCAAAACACGCAAGCCAACTGCACTCGTAAAACCAATTCCCTGCCGAGGAGGAGAAGAGCACGAGATCCTCGCGATGTCTGAAGGCACAACCGACGCCATACGGCAGCCTTCCCCCGTGCCACCCCACCCACGGGTGATGCCGGGGGACAGGCGGGGGCTGGCCCTGCATGTTCCCAGCACATCAGCAAGAACAGCCCCAGCACTCGCTGCGGAGCACAAGCGGAACTCACGGCTTTGTCGTCTCTGCTTACTCGCACTTACCTGAGCTGTCATGCTGGCACGGCTCTCCTCCGTTAGCGCTGTCATTAAGGGAGTTTTATACCACAGCTATGATAAAAATAAAAAAAGCCCACCAAAAAAGCCACAATTAAGCCGAGTCGGGGAAGTACCCCAAGAGGGAATTTAGAAAGCTGGCTCTGCAGCTATGTTTTTAAACACCATCTAGCTGCCTTTTTTTTCTTTTTAATTCAGTTACTTATTTAGCCAACAGAATTCACCTTGGGCTATGCTCACAAGAAAACACCATTATCTTTAATCTTTCATGTATGTCATTATGAGAACAGAATGGGAAACAACTGACTTGAGGAGGCAACTGCATGAGGTTTGTGCCTAAACAACGGAGCACTTCAAATCCATCATGACAGGGATACCGTGCATTTTTGAGGGTGTAATTTTTCTGGATTTCAGGTAACTACGTATGAATAATGAAATTTCTTTCGAAATATATAGCAATGATGACTTTGCAGTCAATGGAACCACCAAAAGATAGAACAGTCTAAGCCACGTGGGAAAGCTACAACATTTCTCAAACTATTTCCTTTAAAACTGTCTTCTAATAGATATTAACAAAATTTAAAAGAAAAAACATAAGCATGGTAAGTAGGAGATTTTAAAAAGACCAGACACATGCAGAAAACAATGCAGAAGCACTGGAAAGAAGTTCTGGGGTGAAAACCAGTAATTTCAGCAACCCAGCTGGACGTTCATAGCGAAGATGACGAATGCCACTAGTAACTCAAAGGGACATGCAAATTCAATCCCATATTACAATGCACGGCTCAAACAGCTGCATTTAAGATGGGTCAGCAGTTCAGCCATAAATTTGTGTTACAGAGCAGGCCATCACGCTTGCTCTTTGTCCCGGGCATTTCCCAGAAAATGGCTTTGTGAGCTCCCAAAATGGCAGGCGAATGCCACCTCCGTCATGGCATGAGGACCAGGAGCTGCTCACCCCCAGAGGGGACCCAAGCCCATCATTCTTCAAGGGGCCATCTTCTGACCCGCGGCCACCGTAAGAACTAGCTAAAAGAAGATTAATGATATGGAAACATGCAATTTCAAGCCATTTTAAAGCCTCAGTGCCGGCTGCGGCCTCACACCAAGCGACACTTACCTGTCCCACCACACTCCAGCCCACGGCTCTCCTGCCACCTGCTAACCTCCAAGGGGTCGTACCAGGATGCACGGGTCCATTTTCCAAGCAATAAAAACTTGGAACACTAAACTACTACTCTTGCAAATAGGTACCTTAGTTCTGATTTTATCACATAGCAAAAGACAAGCCAAGTTCTAAGAACCTAATTTAGTATCCCAAACATCAGTCTTGGTCAGATGATGCCTTTCAGATCAGTGAACCCATCTTGGAAAAATATCTGAATGGAAGCTCTACTTAAGCGCTTTTATTACATTAATTAACAACAAGAAAGCCCCATACCAGCAGGACAGCACACACAAAGCACTCATTTGAGTGCCAGGTGTCTCACAGGGCCTAAAATCAGAAGCTAACGGCTTTGCTACGGTGCCTGTCTGGGGCAACAACAAGCTTTGCATGGAAGATGAAAACCATTTTCTGCAACCCTATAACTTTAAGGACCAGGGCATGCACCCTTAAAGCTCCTTCCCAAAACATACTGAGGCAGGCTGTTAATTTGATAACAAAATAGATTTCAAAGCCCACAATGAAATATTAAGTATACATGCATTCTAAGACATAAGATCACTTAAGAACTAGATATATATAAGGTACTGAGGGGTGCTTAAAGGTTTCATTCCCCTATAAAAAATTCACTTTGAATTCTAATGTAAAATTCATCTTCCCTTAAAAACAAGACAGGTTATATCTCGGATTTCTATGCAAGCAATTTATGATACCCAAAAGGAAAAAAACCAAAAATAGCTAACAGCCAAGCAGTGCTTTTATTGCCTTTTTTTAATCTACTAGTTCCAAAGCTGATGCATTCGGTACAGAATTCTGATTAGGAAAAAAATGGCTGTTGAATTTTTATTACTACGTCCCTTAAGGACCAAAAGCGGTAACCCTAGGCATTTAATGTGTACTATGAATAACAATACATATGAGCACATAAAAAGCTTGTTATCTCTGTTTATGGAATTTTTTTACCCTGTTGATACATTTACAGAAAGAAGTTGGGAAGTATGGTGAGGGGGAGGAGAAGCAGCTATCAAAATAACAAATACCATTAAATAAAACCTATTTGGAAAGGAAGCAGCTACACAGTACAAAATTTGAATGAACGATGTCTCTTCATTACCGCCCTGCAGCTCCCATGTAGTCAGTGGAGCCTCATTTAATGCTTATACTAAAAGCCTTCATCTACATGCATCTCAGCCATTGATACAAATGCAATTCATATTTAACCCTGACAAATAATCACTCACGATAGGAATGTTCTGCGTACATAAGATTTTCTTCTTTTACAAACAGAGAGAAGTCCTTCTGGATGTTTCAGAACAGCTCACTGGATCCAGAGAAGCATCTTCTCTCCCAGTCCCCCCACATCGCAATGCATAACCACTTGGCCAGATACCTGAAGGGTTTCCACCACATACCTCCTTGTGGAAACACTTTCCTCCCTGTGTTATGCTGCAAATCCATCCCCACAGCTAGAAAAAAAATGTACGAACTGCAGCTAAGCAACGCAGGGCTCTCGCCTTCAGAAATTAGCTTACAACCTCTCAAAAAAAACGTGGGTAAGCCGTCAGAATGAAATTCTGCAAACCAGCCATTTGTGGCACTGGCATGTTTTCCTTCTGGTACTCGGATAAGTCCAAAAAATAAATTTTTAAAATAGCTCCTCCTGTTGAATCCTTCTCATATTTTCAGCTCTGAGAATTCACAGGAACTGAATTTCAGTTACTCTGACTCTGGAGCAAGCAGCTTGTGAGAGTACTAAGAGCACCCCAGAAAATAACGGAGGAGTGTTGAGACAACTCCACACATCCCTCAGCTCTCAAACTTGCCTGTAAAAAGAAAATGAGGGTACGGCCAAAGCACGCCATGCTTCTGCTCTACTCATGGCAATAGGTGCAGCCCTGCTCCTATTTATACCCCATGGGTTGATTCAAAGCCCAGAAAGGGGCCAAAAACGTGAATTAGTTTTTGTTCTTCTGTCCTAAAAGGAAGAACAACCGACAAAGACTTGGGGTCTGTCATTAACTACTCTGGACCTTTACCAAGCCCTTTGCTGCCTTCTCCCATTGAGTTCTGCCTAGGTTTCCCTAGGTTGGTGCCTTGGGAAACCAGATGCAACAGCAAGCGCGATGGAAAAGAAATTCATTCTCTTTTGCTCATGGTTGCAGGATTGTATCTCCAGCCATTTATTTTCTTCCAGGTTATTCTTTTCCAGGCTCAGGGAGGAGGACAAACAAACACCCTGACGGCTGTTGGGTATTAAGTAACTGGAAGAGCCACATTACTGGGCCATGCCCCTGGAGAAGACTGGGACACATGGGAGCCTGACAGGCAGTTCTGAGGAAAAGAATTTGCACTAGAGCATCCCACCAGCACAGACGCATTGCTGTAGCCCAAACTAGAGCTCAGCTGTGCTATTTACACTGCGAGGTCCCAGCTGTTCAACCTGGCCTGGCATCACGACAGCCTACAGCACAAATGCCCTTAGCCAGCTGCTTGGCTCAATGTACAATTCTCTCTTTTTTAATGAGATTAGCATTCATCAAATGTGCTAGCCTGATGGGCATACCGATTTAAGCCCTCTGTTTATTCAGGCTACAGCAGATACAGCAGTCACTTTTCAAAAAGACGCAATTTGAAGAGATACCATGAATTCACCAGAGCTCCTGCAGTTGCTCATTAATCACAGGAAGAAGAGGGGTTTCTTATAGATCCGTTGAGCACTGAGCACTGGAAAGGATGAATCTTGAAATTGTGGTAAGTGTATAAACTTAGCAACCTACCTCCTTGAGACTAGCATGAAGCATCTACTTGCCAACAAAAAAACAACACATGATTCCGTCTTCCTATCCATTTCAGTCATCAGACAGACACATCTGCTGCAGTTACCACCAAAATTGTTAAAAAAGAAGGGGGGTACGTTAAATGTTGGGGAGGGGGGTCAATAACGCAGAGGTACTGCCGTAAGAACAGATTAGCAAAATTACTTTTGGTCATGCTTCTTTTTAAAAAAAAAAAAAAAGCCTATAAAGTTGAAACGGTTAAAGTCATGTGTTCACTATAAAGATGTAAAAGACTGCCATGAATAAGCAATTCTTTTTTTAAGCAGAATGATGAAAATTTGAGTTACCCCGTTTCACGGGCACTTCTCACAGCATAAAGCTATTAAAACCATAACAGGCAACCAGCCTCCCTTGCTAGGAAGTGAGAAATTAGCTTCAGCATATTGTATCGATGATGTGCAGATTACGGTCTCTAACAGCACACAGTGGGGCCATTCTCCTATGCTGTCACCATGTACCATTAAAAGGTCTTTAATCTGCAGATTGCCGCCACAATGCGCTGCTGCTCATGCCGGGGATCTGCTGAGTAACAGGCCGGGACGATGCGAAAACCTCCAGCCTCCGGGGTCGCCTGAAAAACCCGGCTCCCCGTCAGTCAATCACGGCAGCTCAATTAATGTATCTGGGTCATAAAAATGGTTTACGGGAGCCTGAGCCGGGTTACGAAACGAAGCGCGGTGGATATACCGGGCGGGGGGTTGGGGGGTGTCAGCACACAGGTAAGAGCTCGTCCGAGCACCGG
>JANZLQ010000061.1:11685968-11710438 GCA_026212715.1 Elanus axillaris
AGAGAGAAACAGCAGCCGGGGAGTGAGAACATGTAAGAGAAACAACTCCGCAGACACCAAGGTCAGTGCAGAAGGAGAGGGGGAGGACATGCTTCAGGTGCCAGAGCAGAGATTCCCCTGCAGCCCGTGGGGAAGACCATGGTGAGGCAGGCTGTCCCCCTGCAGTCCAGGAAGGTCCACAGGGGAGCAGATCTCCCCCTGCAGCCCGGGGAGGACCCCACGCTGAAGCAGGGGGAATGCCCAAAGGAGGCTGTGACCCTGTGGGCAGCCCACGCTGGAGGAGGCTCCTGGCAGGACATGCGGCCCTGTGGAGAGAGGAGCCCAGGCTGGAGCAGGTTTTCTGGCAGGACTTGTGACCCCGCGGGGGACCCATGCTGGAGCAGTGTGTGCCTGAAAGACTGCAGCCTGGGGAAGGGACCCACACTGGAGCAGTTTGTGGAGGACTGTTTGCCGTGAGAGGGACCCCATGCCAGAGCAGGGGAAGAGTGTGAGGAGTCATGCCGCTGAGGAGGAAGGAGCAGCAGACACAACGTGTGATGAACTGACCCCAGCCCCCATTCCCCATCCCGCTGTGCCGCTTGGGGGGAGGAGTTAGAGAAAATCGGGAGTGAACTTCAGCCTGGGAAGAAGGGAGGGGTGGAGGGAAGGTGTTTTAAGATTTGGTTTTATTTGTCATTATCCTACTCTGATACAATTGGTAATAAATGAAATTAATTTTCCCCGAGTCTGTTTTGCCCATGACAGTAATTGGTGAGTGTTTTCTCCCTGTCCTTATCTTGACCCACAAGCTTTTTGTTATATTTTCTCTCCCCTGTCCAGTTGAGAGAGGCTTTGGTGGGCACCTAGCGTCCAGCCAGGGTCAACCCACCACAGCATACTAGTGATAAACAGAGAAAAAATTACAACGATTTAATAGTCAGCATGTTTTGGCAAATAGAATTAAGCTGTATAAAGCAATAACATTTAAAAAAGAATTCATTACAGATAAATTATAATGACAATAGATCTTAAACCAACCAAAGAAACAAGACTGATACTTAGAGCTTCTCTTGTGCCCACCTCAGTGCCAATCAAGGCAGAGGTCTTGATTTTTAAAGACAGCCTGTCGCATATTGCATACAGGTATCTGTTACATGAGCCTGCAAAAGACACAGCTCCAGCTTAGAAGCTCAGCTGTTGTTTCTGAAGCAGGCTCCTTCCCTGTGATGCTGAGGAATAGAACAGATGTGAACTGCTCGCTCAGACACTGCTTGTTTCTTGGATGAGCTGAGAGAGGTGGACGAGAGCAGCTCTTCTTCCCTTGAAAAGGATTTTTTGCATTGCACCCATGTCCCTTCCTTCTGGAACAGCAATCTCAGCACTGTTTCCTGGAGACACCCTTTGCTTATCCTTCTCAGGTTCCGTCAGTGAGCAGCCTTGTTTCCTCCACAACCATATGACAATTTCCTAAGCCATTGTATGAGGAGCTCCATTCCTCTAAACGGAGGAGCAGCAAACAGTCAGAGACTCAGTCTGTGTCAGTCTTACTAGCCATAACAAGCGCTGTCTGTCAGGCCCTTAGCACACCCTCCTACCCTTCTGAGGGTCTGGACTGCTTGGGCTCATGGCCAGCTTAGATAACGGGTGCAGGCATCACATCCTGAATGAAAGAGGTGTCTGAGAAAACACTCTGAGAAGCCTCAGTGGGAAAGGCTGCTCTTCTCTCAGGAGGTTCTTTTAATCTGGGCACTCTACTCATGCTCTCTGCCTGAGCTACCCTGCAGCTACGTTGCATCCGTGCCCATGCCCATGCCTGTGCTCCAAGCTGGCTACCCACCCTAGATGGGCTCAGGTCAAGGAATGCAAGAAGCATATGCAGCTTGTTCGCAAAGTCTCCCTGGCACTGGAAACAAAGCACCATATGCTCAAGCAGCAGGAGCAAAAGGACAAGCTCAAGGCAAAGGGAGTTGAGAGCAGAAGGGCAAGGAGGTGCACAGGAAAGGCACCCTGAAGTCTTGCTTCATGTTCCCCCCTTCCTCCTTATGGACCACTGGTGGATAACGCATGGCTACCTCCCCTCCTTGCAGCTCCGAGAGGGTGACTCTTCCACTTCGCTTTCTGATATCCTGCTCCCAAGGTGGCTACTGCTTACAGGCATCTTCCCCCTATTGCTTTTGGGCATCGTCACCCCCTTTCGTCCTTGCCTTAGAGTCTCTCCTAGGCCCTTGCTGAGTTAGCTGCCTGCTCAGCCCACTCTGCAGGTGAAACCAATAGCAGTATCAGCCACAAGCGTTGGGGCAAGATCAGGTCCTGTATGTGTGCCATTGTCCCCAGCACAGAGCACGGCAGGCAAGCCCTGGTGCCCTGTCACTGATGCATAAGGCACAAAGGTTGCCTGCATTGCTGGCCCTTCACACTGGGTCTGCTGGAACCAGACTTAGACTGTAGATATGCAGATTTTTAATTAACACAGGATCAACTAGGGCTTTCCTTTTTTAACATTATAGCTGACACTGATGTTTTGTAACAGTTGATTGCCTTTGAAATGTATGGTTCTTTTCCATGTTTGTCCTGACCTGTATGTATTTGTTAATATGTTGGGTTTTTTTATTGGCAACCAACAGAAATATACCCGTATTAGGAACTGAGATAAAGCATTCATTGACTCATTTGAAAGAATTTTTAACGAGGTAAAAGTTACTTATATTCAATACTTAGTGTCATATGGCAAAAGGAAACATAAAAAAGGAGCTGCATAAGCATCAGAGATACAATACACTGTGGAAACGATCTCTGAAGACCTCCCTAGGCTGTCCAGCTCCTCCTGGGGCTTCTGACCTGGTGCTCAAGAGTTGCAGATCAGCACCAGAACATCCCATGTCTTCCTGCCATCATGCTGGCTTCATGGGTTAGGGATGCAAAGTGTGCCATCAGTCCCTGGGAGTCACTGCAGGCATCCCGGTGACACTCTTGTGAATGTCCCCCATGGGGAAGAAGAACTCAGCAACTCTGTTATTGATCACTTTGGTGCCTGAGAATCTACAGGCTTTAGAAAATGAAGTACATCTGTCGTCTCTTTTTCCATTTCAGGGAAGCAGTTTGCTTGTTTTCCTCCCACCTTGCATTTTTACAGTCCTGTCTGAGTCCCAGCCCAGCCTGCAGACACGTGCAGGATCTTTTATCCCACAGGCCAACTTTGGGGAGATTGTCACGTGGCAGTTGCACAGCATACATAAGTGAAGGAGCCACATGCACTGCACAAATCCCATGAAACCAAACTAAATTATATCCTGGGTTTTTACTAGGTTCTGGTGACTTCAGAAGCATAGCAAGGGCCTCTATAATACTTATGAATTACTGACAGGATATTATTCCTGTGCAGGAGCAGGACAAAAAAGACGCATGGTGGGTGCACCACAGGGGTGGTACCTTAGGGAAAGAACTTCACCATTTTTATGCAGGAATGAGACAACCAGGTACAACTTTCAGGGACATGTTTTGATGCAGGATTTGTTTTTTAGCACCTGGATAACACAACTGATATTCAGAGCATTGCTGTAGCTGGTAAAGTAGTATCAAATAGAACAGAGCTCTACATTTACTTTCTCCTGAAGATTTTTCTGTCAAATGGGGTCAACTTCTAAGCAAAGAAAGAGAGCATTTTAATCTGTCAGCACTGCAAACCTAGCCTGGGATTTGAAAATTACTTTTGTGCTTAGAAACGTTTGAACTCTGAATTTGGCAAGTACTGTTGGTGTGTAAGATATAATGGTATATAATCCAAAACCTGATCCTTTCTGCTTTGCTTAGCTTACCATGATTTTAGCAAATGTTTTCTTTGGTGGGTTTTGGGGCTAATATGAGCAAATAAAACTCCATGAAGATATTTTTGCCAACATGGAAAATAAAAAATAAACTAACATCCCTCCATTTTTTTATGCAGTAGGATTTGTCACCTTTATTAAAATACTCTCGATTATATTCATGAAAGAAGATCATAAAACTGCTCTGCCCAGATCTGCAGGGGAATCAAACAGATGGCAGAGCCCACTGCAGTTTGGATGAAGATTTCGTAGCTAAATATGCAAGAGAATAAGTAAAGTGGTTTCAAGGTCAGCAATGAGGTGAAAACTGTGGCCAGATTTTCTTCAGCTAGGAGCATGTGCAGCCTCACACATTTAAAGGAAATGCACCAAACCCAGAAATTCCTTCACTACCAGGAGCTAATGTCCTCAGCACAAGATGGTATTGCAACAGGGGGAGGAATTGCTTACTTAACTAGCATTTTTAAAATGCGTATTCTACACTAATTTTTTCAAATAGTTGTTCTTGGCTATTTATATGCCTATATGTGAGTATGTATTTTTTTAATTCAGTTAGATATGCAGGTGGTCATACAGCAGATTGTAAATAATATTAGTTGTGAATTTTGGCAACAAAAATGATTCTCAAGTAATGGTTATTGCTTTTCAATTAGTTCTGGGCCAAGCACACATCTAGAGCTGTTAGCAGCTGATTTTTTTCCTCTGTGCTTCTGTCTTTTATGCCCCCACAAATCTCTGAATCAAGTAGTTACAGCTTTAAATGGAAAATTTCCTCCCTGATTTGTTGTGTTCCTTTAAAAATAAAAACCCCTAGCAATCTAGCTTGTGATATTCATCAGGCTCAGCTACACAGATCTGGAGGGTGTATTTCTCTCTTGTTTATGTCGTTAATCTGGTTTTAGTTAATTTTCACTTCCAGATGTCTCTTGTGCCTGTTTTTTTCTGGTTAGCAGGATATAAATTACCTTGATAGGCCAGAGCTGTTTGCTCTGTTTTACTTGTTTAATTTCTGCATATCTTTTACTGAGCCTGGTCCCTCATCATCACAAAATAGCTTTAACTGGCTTACAACACAGATTTCACTACAGTTATTTAGTGGCATGAAATATGCACAACTGACTGAAGAATCAGGCTTGTAGTCTGAGCGCTTGTCTCTTCTTTCATGAAAGGGGCATGAAGACCTGCTCTGGCGAGGGTTGGATTCAGCTCCCAGACCATGAGAAATACGAAGACTCTGGTTAGTGTGGCTGAAAGAACGGAGGTGTGGGTTACTGTTAGGAAGGATGACTCCTACTTGCTAGGTTAGGATGTTATCTTCAGAAAACAATGCTAAACTGCATCATATTTACTATTTCCCTTCCATGAGAGGCAAGGGGTTTGGCTTTACTCATTATCAGTGGAAGAGGTGTTGTATAGCAGCGTTAGTGCACCTGCAATGGGGTTGCTGCCAAGCAAATCAATTCTGTGCTGCATTGGCTTCTGCTGAATCACCTCTGGTCCCGAGGTTTCCCTCTGAGGGAGTGGAGGATGGTGCCAGGGCCCAGGTAGCTCCTCCAGGTTTTTTCCTGCAGGGGTTTCTGAAGAAGGGTGGTTGGGGTGCGGTGGTGTCAGTGATGCCTTAGTGGACTTGAGCAGGTCCCCACAACACTTCTTCAGTCACGGGTGGGCTAGATGCCTTTGCATACGGATATTTAGTTGCTGGATTATATAAAGCACTGCAGCAATCAAATACTTCTTGCGACTTTTCCAAAAATCTGCTGCAGGGACACTCACAGGATCCCAGGGCACCTTGTACTTTTCTCTAGAGGCTTTGAGACCTTAAAGAGGTGAGATGGAGTGATCTTAGAAAAAGCCTGAGAACTAGTCCTCGAGTATTAAATTTGAGTGACAAGGACAGCCCCTGGCCTGTTGTGTGCTGCCATTTCCCTGTTGGTAGCCCAGGGCTAACTAACATTCAACTATAGGCAGTCAAAAAGAATAGAAATGCTTCTAAAATTTTCCAAAGCTTACAAAAATGTGCAGAGTCACTACTACTTCTTCTCTAGCCAAAAAGGCCCTGAATCAGGGTCCTGCTCTTTGCACTGACCATCTCCAGACAGTTCTTTAAGGGACAAGTCAACTTATGGCAACATTTGCTTCATTTAGGGACCAGCTGCAGGTCCCTCTTGGGCACCTTCTTCCTGCCAACCAGCTCACCTGAAGAGAGGTTGAGAAAAGCCGCCACAGAGCAGTTGGTGCGTATACTAAATGTTATCAATGAGGTTGCATATTAATTGTTATTCAGACTTGCATTGTCAAACACATTATTTTTGATTTTATGCTAGTCAGCTGAGGTCTTGAGCTCGTGCTGATCAAGGATCGTGAAGTACACTATGCAGCAAGTCAGTGAAATTCGTATGCTGAAAGTCACTCGTGCTTTGAGAGCCTGCCAAAAATAGTGTTTCAGAGGGCATGTATAACACTGCCAAAATCAAGCAGATGAATGGTGGTATCATTGAATTTGGATGCAGAATGAGGGTCAAGTTCAGAACAGTCTAGCAGTAGGCTATTCACACAGTCTAAGCAGGATGGGACCAGGGCTTTTGTAATCAACACTTATTAAAAAGAAGTTATTTACCCGTGTTTTATTCTAAAGTGCAGTAGAGGGAGGGCAGAGAGAAATTAAATCTGGAAGTTAGATGACAAGACAAGTTTAGGGCCATAGACTGCCAGGCTTATCGGAATATTTGTGAGTTTCCTCTAGTTAGTCACACTAAAATAAGGAAGGGAAATGTTGATGGTCTCTCTGGGAACCTGCAGACATCCAGGAGTTGGTTCTGCAACACTGGTGTTCACTCTTTTCTTCCAGAAGTAAGGTTGTTCATGCTTAATATTAATTCAGAACACGGGAATAAGAAGTCTGTAGATGAAATACTGCGTGCTATTTTTCCTGAAGATGAGAGGAGTTTGAATTTAAATAATGAGGCTTAGTTCTGAAAATATACAGCCTTGCATTTCATTTTTTTATTGAAGAATTTAATCTCCCTGGGTAACAGGCAGGTGATACAGCAAGAGGTGTATCACTTTTTCCTGTGTGGAGAAAGGTGGCGAAGAAAAGCACAAATCAGGTACAGAACATGTCAGGTCTCAGCTGAATACCCTCTCCTCTTAGCTTTTGCTTTTCAATTCCATTTACATTCTTCTCTTCAACCAGTGGGTGCTTTCCCATTGCTATTGACTGAAAGAGCTTTTTTATGGCAAGTTACTTTGGGCTGAAGCAGTTTTAACCAGTTTTATAGGCAAAGGCTATGTGACCAAAAGAGATATCACAGGAATTCAGGTCCACCAGGTCTCAGACAACTGCTGAGAAGAGAACTAAAAGCTTACCTAAGAGATAATACTGCCTAAAGTAACTGCCAACCATGATACTGCTAATTGCTATTAACCTATGAAAGGTGTAATATCATTTTTAACACACACAAAGAACACGCGTGGAGGTATGGTGGGAATGTCATGGGCAATTTAGTTAAAATAACGGAATATATGGTCATTGTGGCTACATCCTACTATGATTTTTGTGACCTCAGGGTTATCCTTTCTTACACACCAGTCAAGCTCTCAGAGTGATAACTAGCCAGCCCAACCCCATGGGAAAAGGGCCAGTCCTTGGTGTGGCACTAAGTCCAGATAATGACATAACAGACAGATGACTAAGAAAACCACTTAATGTAAATTAGTTGTTTGTAACAAGAAAACTCATGTGAGACCTCATGATGCACGTGGCTCAATGGAAAACAAATACAGTAAGACAATATGTAATTAAATGGAGTTTAGAGCTGAGGCTATCTATCCAAAATCATCTGTATAGTGTTGCCATAATATCTAGCAATGGACAAATCCACCCCATTGGATCTGGACATACTGGTTTAATAGATATTAGTTGGTTCTACATCTGTGCTTAGATTACTAAATGGATCGTACAAGGTAAATTAAATCTCATGGCAGAACATTACATTAGAAACATTAGTTAAGCTTTACAGACCCAAATGATTGCAGAGCTGTTCCAAACCATGAGTGATGATTTATACCAACCTTTTTATTAATTTATTGCCTGCCCCTAAATTTGAGAGTTGCTCTTTAGATAAAATGTCTCAGTTAAAAGAACTGAACTCCAAGAAGACAGAGGACCTTAATTCAACATAGCAAAGAGGGTAATAAGGATTGAAGAGTTCGTGAATGATGTATTAGTTTGCAGTTTGAATTCAGCTCCAACAGAAATCTTGCCAAGATGCCCAGTTCTCTTTCCTCACTTATCTCTGGATAGCAAAGCCGGCAGCTGTCTGTTGTGTTCAGCGAACAGTCAGATTTTGAACCACATACTAAATAGTTATCAGTGTCTCCCTCCTCCACCCAAACAAGACCTCTTCAGTTATCTTTAAGTTCAGAGCTAGAGCTGTGTGCACATAAGGAGCTTGTCTTTAGCTGCACCATTCTGCCCAGCTCCTGCTCAGATGCTTCATTCTGTGCTCCTGGGAGGGACCACAAACACCTTGCCTCTGGCCAAGGACTTCATCACGTCTTAAGGATTCCTCCTCTTCCTCATCACCGCCAGCCATCAGGCATGTGAGTCTGGGCTAGAAGTGTTGGCTGCTTTGTTCCCTGGTGTCCCCGTGCTTCCTCACGTTCTCCCAAACACCCCCTGCCCACACAGTGAGGGTTAAACCTGGCCGGTACCAATTCCTGCACTGATGAACTATGGTCCCTCTCCAAATACCCCTGCAAACAAACAGTGCCAATTCAAATGTTTAGCAAAAAAAAAAAAAAACCAACACAAAGGAAAGGAATGCAAGCGTGGCTGAGCAGGATCATCTCTCTGCTCAGGCACAAATATTTGAGGGGACCTTTCTCCATCGTTTTCTCAGCTATTTCCAGCTATATACTTAACTGCTTGCCTAATTGATCACTCACAGTCAGGGTCTATGATCTAAAAAATTCAATAGTCTCCAGAGAGAATTATGTTTCATTCTCCTGGGCGAAACTGAAAGTGATGATGTTGCAAAGCCTGGAGGGTGAAGGTTGGCCTTTATGGGAGGGAGGAAGAAGAAGTGGCTATACTTTCATCAGACAAAGGGGTCACATTTTTTTGTCTTCCATTCCCTAGGTACAATCCAGCCAGTGCTTTGAAATTCATTGCTGCTCTAGCTGTAAATAAAGAAACTTAAATTTAGGCCAGTTTATGAAGCAGCACTCAACACTATAGTTTTCATGGCATCTCCTCTTTTGAGACTCATAAAAAGCGAATTTATACCAAGAGGTGTTGCCTTACAACTGGTGTCAGATTCTTTTAGAATCAGAGATTGGAAATGAACATCTCAGCAACGTGAAAACTGCATTGTGTTTGGAGAGCAGGAAGTTAAATGGCCAGCCTGTGTCAATTCTTCCTGCTTCAGCTGTGCAGCAGTGCTAAAACCAGAGAAAAACACCAACAGCTTGCCTGGAATTCAGGTTGCCCTAGTTTATATGGCTGTACGTGCGTGTGCGTATGTTATGCGCAGTTACTCTGGGTGAATGGAAAAAAGAGCTCGGCCTACAAAAAAATATAGCTTATTTTGGGGCTGTTACAGGCTTAGAGGGACAGTGGCAAAGGTTGGTTAATGCAGCTGCAAAAAATGTGGCTCATAAATCAGAAAAAAGGGCTGCAATGCATTTGGAGTAGCCAGTTGTGCTTTATGAATAGGGTACACTGGGGGAGTGAGTAGTGCTGCTGGACATGGAGTCCAGCTGTATGTGCTGTATATGGACAGAGTGGAAGAAGACCCATGTGGTTTGGCTTGCCTTTGCCACATTAGGCAGGTGACCTTTAGTGTTGTCTAGCCTAACCAGCTCAGTGACCTTTTTTATAGAATTTATCAAAATGAATAATAGGGCAAACGTAAATTGAAGCAAGCATGCTACTTAGTTTATTTACAAAATTAATAAAAATGCAAAAAATACAGTAATCAAATTATGTTCTCAAGTGAGAACGAATCAATAGATTAATAGCTTCAAAGTGCTTCCATACCAAATTAACACAATAAGCAATCAAATCAAATGATGAGGCTGTCAATTTCAGTTTCAGTCCTTGTCACTAATGAAGTTGTGCTGAGTAAATCAGAGGAAGAGTTGTTTGCTTTCAGACCAAAAGTATCTGACATCCTACCCAAAACACTCCTTCCACTTGGCTGGGGAGGAGCACAGGTCACACCATGTGTTTGGTTTGGACTCAGACCCTTACCAAGCAAGAATGACAGAGGTGAGTGATGTTCTTTCAGCATAAGTTGTGTGCAGCTACAGAGGTGTAACAATAAGTCTCGCCATAACATTTCTTAAAGTCTTGTGGCTGTTTCAGGGGGATGGGTGTCATTACCTATTCCCCTGCCTGTGCACGCAGTTTGTAGAATAGCGGATCTACCCACTTAACACAGGTGGGATGGCTAAATACCTCCTGATGGCAGCTTTTGAACAGCTTCTGACCTCATCAGAACTTCCTGACTAACTCAGTGGCAGGCTGAGATTTATTTTTGCAAAACTGTGAAAGGTGTTTGTCCCTGAGCTGTACACAAACACTCATGTGTAACCAGGGGAGGAGGGTGGCGGGAGGAAGAGAGAAAATAATTAGATTGAAGTCAGCCTGGCAGAAGAGTGATTCAGTGAGGAGCCAGTGGTTGTGCCTGCGAGCCAGGTGAGTGCCTGCTGGCCAGGGCTGGACCATGCTGAGTCCCTGGAGCAGAGCTCCTCAGGCACCACTTGCTTCAATGCCGGTGACACACACACATTAATGGGAGGCAATATGGGGAAAAATAGGGAGGGATGGAGAACGTACTGCTCGACAATCCCCAGGAAAATACGCGCTAGGAGAGGCTGTTTTCTGATGATTGTAGTATTCCCTTCCTGAAACAAAGCTGAACCCCAATGACTGCTGGGGATAAGAAGGGCTGGATTTATCCTGTGTGGAGATATGCTGAGAAAAAAAGTCTCTGGATGTTTCTCTCACTAAAGTATCTCACTAGGAGAGTTCAAAGGCAGATACTGGTGGGCTTTATCAAAAGAAAGAGCTTTCAACCCATCAGAGAGCAACAATGTGCTGCCCAAGGAATATGAAGATAAGCTATTATAATTTCACGCTGTGTTATTTTATTCCATAAGACAAACTATTACTTGCTTTCAGAACTTTATAACAGTGACCATACAAATTATAGTTCGATGTCACAGGCAGTCTCACTGTTTAGCTAGTAGGGGAGAGAAAAAGGTAATTGCAAAATGTACAATGACAATAAAACAGCGAAGCTAGGTAGTTATGTTAGCAATTTTTCCTGACGTGTGAATGTTTCGACTGTATCTAATTTTCAAGAGGAAAATTTCTTTTAAAGAAAAATCCTTCCCAGAATTCTAATAAGGGCCAGAGGAAATGGACGGTGAACCTCGTGGTGAGTTGGGTGAGCAGCATGACCGAGAGGTAGCAGGGACATTAGCTGAGATGTCACTTGTTGCTTCCTGACAGCTTCAGGGAGAGGATGTCAGTCGAGGATTGAGTCTGAAGAGAGCAGGCATCAGCCTGGCTGTCATTGCTGGGGAAGTAGCTGGAGTGTGGCAGTCTTTGGGTATGCAGTAAACAGACAGTGCAGGAAAGCAGTTCGACATCACTCCTCTGAGCAGATCACCATAAGCAACAACCAGAAGTGTCTAGCAGGTGGTGAGAGGAAAGCCCCCACAGCAGCTCTGTGTGGGTGGCTAGCAGGAGCGCAGTGGCCTGCTTTTCTGATATTGTTCTAAAAAATTGGGAGGACACTGAAGACAACCTCACTGGGACAACGGCATTGACTTTAGTAACTCTAGGGTATTCTGACTATTGCAGTAGGTACTTGTTTAACATGGCTGGGAATACTGTTATTAAAATAAATATTTGTTGCTAAGATACCCTGTTAGTTCTATAGCCTTGAAATCTAGTTTGTGTCATTAGACTGGAGGTGCAGATATTTTAGAGATACATCATTACAGCCACTGCAGGCAGACCTGGGAGGCAGGGGGGAACTCCTCAAACTCTAATAAGAAATAAAGCAGTCACCAGCAGCAGCTCTGACCTGGAGGGCAAACTTACCCTTGGAAGACAAGCAGCTCGCCAAGTGGGAGCAAAAGAGAGGACCGAGCAGGAAAACAGTGGTGAAAGAGGTGGGAGAAAAGCAGCAGGACAAGAGACAAGGGAAGGGAGCGTGCTGCAGCACAGCGGCCTGATAAATGCCACCGCAGACAGGGCACTGCTGACTTCAGCTGTGTTCTCATCAGCCAGTGAGGAGGATCAGCAGAAGCAGACCTTGGAGACCAAGGGGTGGTCTTCTGACACCAAGGATCCGTCATCCTTACTAGATGCATTTCAGGTGTTTTACTTGAGTCTGGCTCTGGACTTGTCCCATGAGCTGAGGTCCAGTCAGTGGCTGGAGCATCATAGATGTACTCCTACGCTGTGTCTCCTGCGCACCCAAAGACATCTAGTTTAGGTCAGCACAAGCCTACTTTTTAGACCTCTAGCCTCTAGAAATGTTTATTCCAGCCTTCCTAAAGCAAATTCTCTTTACCATTAGGAGAGGGAAAGAGGCATCCCTAGAAACTTCCAGATATGAATTCAGCATCTTTGATTAAGCATCTCTCTCTCCATTGATAATTTAGGAAATGAGTAGGAAATGCTGGATGACTCATCCCAGCAGAGGCACTGCTTTTCTGAGGAGGATCAGCAGCTTTTTAAAGAAAAGGCAGTGGCAGTAACAGCTCTTTTTCTTCATCTGCCTCTCCCTGCCACCTCCCCACGTAATAAGACTAAGGGGGTGGAAAATGTGCCTTGAGTGTGAGGAGCCTTGGCTCCGTGCTTTCCTCAGCCTAAGAAGATCTGGTTGTGTCTGATAGGAGAGTCTGCCAACCTCAGCATGGAGGGGAGCCAGGGAGGGAGTGTGAGGAACCCTCTGTCTCTCCTGTTGACGGAGGACCCCTCTGCAATCATTGAGGGGGCTTAGCTCCCAAACCTCATGGGGCTCAGCAGGAAAGCTAGCAAGAGGGAGACTGAGTTTCATCGGGGAAGTGGGAGCAGGCTCTGCTTCTTGCAATATGTCATTAATAACACTGACTGCCCCTTCTCGAAGGCTAACTGGAACCATTTTCCTCTTGCCTCTCCTGCTGCTGGCTCCATCACCCTCACCTTCCAACCAGACAGCGGTCAGGGTAAGCAGGGAGGTTCTTTGTGTGTTTAGGTGTCTACCAGAACAGGTCCCAGGGGGGTACTGCACCCTGCCCACACACGTGGGCACCAGAAACATCCCAGTCTGCATATTTCCTTACCAGAAAGCACATGAAAGCTTGAAAAAAAAATCACCCCTCTCTTGCTAGAGACTGAGTCAAAAGGGAAAGCACCCGGGTTGGATCCTGGTTTCAGACACAGAAATCCTGGGGCAGTGCTGGCACACAGAGGAAATTTCCCACATATTCCCCCTATTTCTTGGGGCTTTAGCAGCTGATACCTTATTAACATCTAGATTTCTCAGTTCAGTTTATACCATTTCATTACAAAGGGCTTTGCCAGATGGTAACCCTTGCTGTAGCAGTTTAAGAGGTTATTGCTTGCAGCTGCCCGCTCTGTCCCTCTGTTCAAAGTTACGACCTTGTAAGAGGCAGCAGAAGGGGATGTGCCCCCAACTGCATCCGCTCCCATTCACAATCCTGCGCATTAAGGCCTTCAACTAATGCTGTGGACTGTAAGTTGGAGCAACCAGGGAACCGGTGACATTTCTTTCTCCGGACTTTGCTAAGGGGGTGATAACCTTTGCAACTGGGAGTGAGTGACAGCTGGAGCTGGTCACATATTAAAAGCAGTAGCTCACATCTCCCCAAGCTCATGTGTGGCAGTCATAAGCTGTGCTGGTCCTAGAAGGACTTTACTTATATAGTAACACAGGTACGTTGATTTGAACAAAACGGTTTGCGCTTGGGTGTGTAACAGTATTGCTGTTTCTGCTCTTCACGCTCCTAAAGAAAGCAAAGCTGTATTTTATGAGCAAGCCAAACCATCCCAGCAAACATGAACTCTTGCCAGTACAGCTGGATCTGCACCAGAGGCTTCTGCTGACACAGCTAAGACAGTCAAGGATTATTCTTCTTCTCCCTCCTATCAACACACCAGGCTGGAAAATATCTGTTGTAGAGACTGGAATAAAAGCAATCACAACAGTTTGTCTTTTCTGCGGGGCTCCAATTTAAACAGGGTCATACAGGCAGCATCCGTGGGTGCAGTTTTACTGCTGAGATCAATTTCAGTGCCTTGCAGAATTTGACTAGTGGTAATGTAGTGCGGCTGTAAAATTAGGAAGCCCAGTTATGGCCGGGCTCTGTCTGCACATCTCTCAGCTTTGGTAGTTGGAGCCACCAGCATGTTCACGCGAGAGCAGAAATCTGCTAGAAATTCCCGGCAGCCAGCCTCTGAAAACAAAATATTGGGACTGCCCATGAAGAAGAGGAGCTCACAGTTACATCGAGCTGCTGTGCTGTCTGCTTGTATAACCATTTTTTACTCATGGAGAAGTGATTCTGGCAGAGTATAAATATCGCCATAGAAGTTCTGAGAACGGTGTTGAAGGAGAAACACGTGGATCAGCAGGGATGGCTAGCGAAGCACTCGTGTTACCTCTCTGCAGGGTGATGGAAATATTTTATTATTACTGACCTATCCTAGGAAATGGAAGTCCTCCATCCCTTTCCTTGTCCCTGCTGTTTAATAATGAGAGCAGTGAACAATATGGTGTCCTCAGCAGTCTTCAGACGAAGAACCTGTGGACAAATGACTAAATTCGTTAAAGCCAAGCAGGTAGAATCTTGATCCTACTGACTACAGCATGGATTTTACTTTATGTGCACAAACTTGCCCATGTGTATAAAGTCCTTTCATACCACGTTCTGCTGTTGTGTAACAGTTAAATTATTTCCCAGCATTAATGTTTAACATAGATTTTATTCCAGTTTTAATGTAGAGTTAATTGATTCCAGTTCTGCCCTGAGTTTCTGGTAACTGAACCATACTTCCTTTGCAGAAGGGTGATGTATGGGGAAATTATTATCTGAACCTGGGACCAGGAGACAAAGAACCCGATGCATCGTTGCCTGCAGCTGTTTAAAGCAACCAGCAGTATGTGTAATGCTCCCCTATTCTCCACCGGTGCTAGTCTGTGCCCACCTTCCAGTGGTGTGAAGAACAACCCATTTTGCTGACCAGCGGAGGATGAGGTCCACACATACTCACTTTCTCATCTTGCCTCTCCTAATAACTACTTACTAGCCTTGGGCATTTCATTTATTGTCCCTCCCCTTTTTCTCATGTTTATAAACCAAGGATAATATTTATACACTCTTTTGGCTGTTATGATGACTATTAATTACTGTTCATGGACTGCTCTGGAAATTAATGCATTGTGCAAGTACCAAGTGTAACTTAATTATTGAATATCCAGAATTATTTGACTCTACAGGCTGTTTTTAAGCTCTTGTTTCTCAGTCTGTACAGAAAACATACCTATTTCTTTCAGTCTACAGAAGACCGTGTTAACGGCAGAAGGTATATATGCCTTGAAACTGGCTGCTACAGAAACATGAGACTCTCTAGATGCCTAGAAACCAAAGAAATATTTGCACCATCTTCTATACCCCTTAGTGCACCTTCTTTCTTTCCTGTCACCTCCCTTCCTTTCTTAGCATTGCATGGTGTGGTTTTCCCACCAGCTGCTACACTAAACCTACTTGGAGGTTCTCCCTATCTGGAAACGGTTTCGTCTTAAGGTTGACCTGTCCCAGATCTTATTTTCAAAACTTATTTAATTTCTGTCTTCTGATCTCATGCTAATTTATTCATATCTTTTCAAGTTTTAGACTAAGGAAAATAAATTCTGTTTTTTTTAATGATTTATGACTGCAGATCATTGAGGATTTGGCTGAACTCTATGTGCATGGCTCAGATGAAGAGTTTCTATATGTCATCAGTTTTGAGTCAGTCAGGATTCGGCTGAATGGATGTTGCTTGGTCTCTGGCTGTCTTCACCGACTCATGGATTGTGTGTGTGCATGTATGTGCATGTGAGCTGGGGGAAACAGGCAGAGAGCTGCACTTCGCCCATTTTGTGCTGACCTACCCCCTCAGAGACTTTGAGAAAAAGCAGTGCCTGTGCTGTGGTGACTCTGGGGACTGTGGGGACCATCACTAAGGAAACTGTATTTGCTCATTGAGTAGATTATTGTCATTATTATGCCTCTTCTCTCTGATGTATGCTGGGTTGTTTTCATGCTGTAGAGAAGGGCGACCCTTGCTCTGCGGAGAATTCGGAAGGACCTCCTTCCTCATGTCTACAGCAGTCAGGGAGAACAGCATCCTAATATTTGTAGCCAGCTAAAAAAAAAAAATCATCCTCCAAAAGCCATGGTGAGGATTTAAGGAAATGGATGAGAGTTGTACGCTCAGCTGCTCATCTTTATGACCAGATAAGATCAATGTTCAGACAACAAAAGGTTATAATAAGTTTCACTTCTTGATATTTCTCTTCTACAGCCAGTTTTGGTGAGTCTACAGAGACTAACTCAAGAAATGCCCATAATTTCTCAAATTCTCAAACCTGTGCACTGCCAGTAACTCTGTTCAGGGAGTAACAGATAACATCCAGAAGATTCAGTGACCATCCTCTGCTACACAAATAGCACAGCTGCTGCAAATGAACCTAGGGAAAAGGAGACCAGTATGTTTATACTGGAGTGGGGAAGAGGACTGAGAGACTTTTCAGACTGTCTCCTAACCTACCTGTTGCCCTTGGGATCACCCTGCCTCATATAAGGCATGATTCAGGATGCTATAATGCCTTCATTGCCTCAGGCAGCATCTCTTCCCAGAGGAGCAGTAGGAAGAAAACACAAATGTAGTAAGTTATGAAGCAATACAGAGCTATCAGCCGGTTCTTCTGGCCTAGTCCTTGAAGAGGAGGCCAGAGACGCAGACCAAGATAAATGGCCATCGCTCTGACCTTGTCTTGATTCATCCACAAAGCTGAAAGTCACTTATTTTTCTGGAAAAAAAAAATATGGGAGATGTACAATATTTTTTGTCCCAGAAAAGCCAAAATACCTGGAAAGGGGGTTCTTCTCTGCACTGAGGGGTGGCCCTGAGCAGGCTGAGAATGGAGAGGCTGGGGTGAGGAAAAGCCTGTAACAGATGGGTGATACTGGTTTGAAATACTCCATACGAGGCTTTTTCTGGGCAAGGTTAGAGGATTCACCGAGGCCCTCCTGGATACAAAGGAATATTGAAATGGACCCTCTGGGGAGAGGCGTGAGCTCTCTCCTGTGCTCAGGGAGATTAAGACTCAACAGGGACTTGTCCGACTAGGAGGTGATTTCTCACGTAATAACAACAGAGTATGGGTGTGCATGTGCAAACTCGCGCTGGAGCGGATTGGACTCATCAGCGAGGACAGCACTGACTGTGCTGATGGTGGAGATGAACATGGGTTTGTATGTGTGTATAGGCATAGTCATGTGTTCCATAAAACTTAAGTGGTTGTGCTGAGGATGGACGTGTCTGAAGAAGGGTCATTGCACACTAAGGGTGAAGAACAGAGGTCAGCAAGCAAGGCTCCTACAAGGGAGCAGCAAGTGAAAGAAGAGTCAGCTGCAGAAAGGGGCAACCCTACGTGCAAGGAAAGATGGTGTTTAGAAATTCAGTGAGGGAGCTGTGAATCGGAGCCCCCAAACCAGGAAACCCCGCTGTATAATACTGCATATCCACATATATGCCATGGGAGGCATGGGACCCTCGTATTGGATGAATAGTGACAGTTTAGAAGTAAAAACGTGGAGAACTGATGGCAGATTATGTGATTCTGTGCTTGTAAGGAGAAATACATGTAAAGGACAGGAACCAAATAGGATACAGAAATAGCTGTACACTGTACCCAGTAGCTACAGAAAAGAAACAATACTTTGAAAAAACAATGCTTGCATCTTGCTAGGAGGATAAAACCAAGCAAAAGGGGTTTCCACTAGAAAAGGAAGAGATAACCTGTTCAGAAGAGGGTGTCTTCAGTGACATCTTGGTTTTTTTCTTAGTATGACAGTTACCATGTTGAGCCTTGGGGTGTGAATTGTGCTAGAGTAACACAAATAATTAAATGTGTCTGAATAATTACGCACATCTGAACAGAGAGGAAGGAGTACCGAAGACTGAAAAATGGGAAATTGTCATTCAGCAGAGGAAAGGGGTTGAGTAACAGTCAGAGCGACTCTTTGCATATTCCCAGCATGTCCATGCAGCAGCTACAGCAGTAATTTAGTTAGAGTCAGGGCGCATTTGAGCTGTTACAAAATACATGGTTTGATCTGGTTCTATACCACAGCTCTTCTGCCATCACTGTTATGGTTTTCTATTAGTATATAATATTCTGCCTAACTGTATTTTAATAGCACACTATGGGCAGGTTTGTGCTCTGCCCAAAACACAATATTTAAACAAAGAACTGTGGATTTTTAACCCGCTCATATTTTATGACTAAGATTATTGATTTTCTTATAGCACTCCAATGATTTTCTTTGGGGGTCACAGTGGCCTTTCACTAATAGGCAATATAACAAGTTGCTCCATTATAATGTGGCCTCATCTTCCAAAGTTTGAAACTTGGCAGCTGAGTAGAAATGTAGAGACCAACGGGGACTTTCCCAGAAGCTTCCTGAGGAGTGAGAGTTGAATTAGTTATAATGCAGGCAGAAATGTGTAATGGCTACTGCTTCAGGATCTAAACCAGAAAAATGTCCATCAGGAAAGCTGATGTGAACTCAGATGAGACTGATAAAAATAAAATCTGAACTAGGCCATTTGGACATTGGCTGAGCCTGGAGAAAGAACTCATAGGAGCAGTTAATGTAAGCACAGATATCGATCCTCATCCCGGTGCCTGCGTGGGCTCATTCACTGTTTGCCCTCAGCCCCAGCTTGAGTTCTGCATCACGCAGGGACAGATTCACGGGTCGTTCCAGCTGGGGCACACTGTTCAGCCCACCTCCTAGACCCCTGTGAACCGTTTTCCAGCCCTGAGTGTGTAGAGGCTACACAGGAAGAAAAATAAAGCTGTTTGTAGCTGGCGTGCTGAGGGAGCTTGGAGGACCTGCCCTCTGACTCGGCCACCACTGCGGCAGAACCGTGAGTCTGCTCCAGCTCCCCACAGCCTGCCGGTGCAAACGTCCAGCAACAAGGGTACAAAAAACTATCATTAGTAGCTTTTAAACACAACGGTTTGGAACCAGCGTAGGAAAACACAAACCTTCTGATTGCAGGAAGCTAGGAGAAAGTCCGAGCACCCCAGGAACAATTGAAACCCGTGTACTAACATCCCTGTTCTGAACAAGCTGCAGAGGCTTCCAGCCTCTGTGGTGACATGTGGCCAAACATGCCATTAATAGAGAAGGGATGACAAGTCACTGAAGTCACATCTCCGGACTGAACATAGCTAGGGGAGTGTGTCATCTACAGTAAAACAGGATACAAGCATGACTCGGTGTATCAGGATATGTTTCTGGATGACACAGAACGGAACTGACCACCTGTCAGCTGTGCGCATTTTGGGAACACGGCACAAGGTCTTCATCAGCCAGGAAGACACGTGACAGAACATCAAATGTGTGGTGTTACAGACAGCCTGCCTGTAGCATGACTGAGAAGGGCTGTCCATACTCAAAACTGGTACACTTCTAATTCAGCACGGGACCAGATTTGTATCAAGTCAGGTGATGCCCCATTTAAATTAATTTTTAACCGATTTTTTAGTTCTTGGTAAACCTGAACTTCTGTTATACGTAGATGTGGTTATATTTTTGCTAGAGAGCAATTGTCCCTTCTACCCTTGTTGGGCTTTCCATTTTGTACTGATAATCCCAAAGCAAAATCTCATTAATGTCTTCTGAAAATAGCTCAGAGAGTTGCGGTTTCCATCAGAGCAGCTGATTTTGCATTCCAGAGGCGGTGAGCATCACACAAGCCAATGCAGGGGCTTGGCACAGCAGTACTCACAAGCTCCAAGATGATTTGCCTGTCAGGCACCCATTTAAATGGCATCATGTCTGTGATAAGCAGCTCTGTCTTCATTATCCTCTCCTAAAAGCCTATACCACTTACTGATTACTTCAAGAGGAGCGGATAAGGGCCCTGTCATTTTACATTGCTTAATACTTTCCATTACAAAAGACCATTGTGACGTTTCATAAGAAACTTTCATATATTCAGTCTGTTGCAGGGGGGATGACTGGATTTTCAGCAACAGCAAAGTCTTTTGGCTGAAAAGTGGAATTCTTTTTAGGTTTTGGCTGATTAATTGTGAAAAAGTATATTGTCCCAGAAAAATCACCCTTTTTTTTCATCTTTGGGATAAACTCGCTTCCTTGCCAGGATCAGCTTTCTGTGGATGGGCTGTGGCTGTAGCAGAACTGCTCATCTGTCTTCTCTCGGGGTGCCCCCGTAGCTCTGCTGAAGCCATCAGTGCTGAGAAGAAAAACAAGCCAGGGGCTTTCCCTCATCCTGTACAACCAGACATTTTTCTGAGCCCAGTGCGCAGCAGCAGAGCACCTTCTCTTCTGGGGCACGACGTTAAACGCCAGTATTCCCACTCCTCCCTTCAGCTCCTCACATGCCAGGAGAGCCCCTGTCCCCAGGCAGTAAGTCAGGAGCAGGCTGAGCGCGGCGGTCCTGAGTATGTCCGTTCCCCAGCCTGGAGGGGACGACATGCGGGGCTCAGTTCGGTTGTCCAAACAGAACTGTCTTGCGCTGTTTCAGATGTCCTCCTCTCTCCTGCAAATTTCTGTGGGGCTGAAGGAAAAGCAGGAGACCCACAATCTTCTGGAGGGGAGGCTGGAGAGTAAATGGGGTTCCCTAGAGTATTTAATACAGCACCAGATGTCTACAATTAGAGAACAGACTCAAACTCTCCTGTTCATCTCCACTTTCAGACACTTAAATATAGTTGTCTGCAGTACGGGTATCTGCAGGTGGAGTAGGTGTCTCAGCTCCAATTACTGTCACTGGAGAGCCAGTCAGTACCATTTAGCAGAACCTGGAGAGCTGTGAATGCACCAGGCGTGCACGTTTTAGGGAAGCCCTGCAGACCCCGTTGACTACAGAGGCAGGGTAGGCAAGTGGCTTCTAGCAACACCTGAACTTCGGGGTCTGGGTCTGCAGCCGAGTCTCATCCCCTACGGCTGTGCCTGGGGTTCAAGTCCTTCACACAAGGGCAGCAGGTTGCTATAGATAGATATAATTTGTTCTTTATCATTTGCCACTATATGAAAAAAACCCACCTGGGGAATTGCATTAAAAAGAATCAAAACATGCGAAAACTTTATGTTAAGAAACAAGATTCAAGCTGCAAAGTCAGACACTTGAAAACTAAAATTGCCGTATGTAGTTACCCCGCAACACCTAATTCAGTCATCTTGTGACTATATTGCAATTTTCTAGATTTTTCTGCTTTATAATTTTTTTCATATCCACCTCTCTTCATTGTGCATTTCAAATTACTTTCTTCCAATGTTTAATGATACATTATTAATATAAATATAGCAATACAAATATGTTACAAATTTCGCTATGCAAAAGCCATATTTATTCAGGTTGCATAGTCAAGCACTTGCAAGTTAGTTAGGAAATGCCAGATGTACGCACTGCAAGCACAGCAAGATACAGTCTCTATCCCAGAAATCTTATGAATCAAATTAACACAAGATGAACCATCTGCTACGGGGATAGGATGGGAAGACAAAAACCGTAGTGACCAGGACAAGTTACATAAACTAAGTATGAGCACTAAGAGAAAATGAATGATTGCCTTATGTTCTAAGTGGTTTCAGGAGACTGCTTGGCCCTGGTGCTGTTGACATTCTTGGAGTAATATACTGTATATTGTCCATATCCCTGGGTCTTCTGAAATAGCATGATCAGAAGCAGTGTGCCTGTGGGGACTCAGACAGGCCTTCCTCAAATACCTGTTGACAGACACATTCCTGGTGTTAGGAATTTACAGTATGAAGTAGGAGTTCCTCCAGCAAAAGTGCTGCAAGTAAAAAAAGGACATTTCATGTTACAGAAAGTGACTCTGGGCTCCAGTGTGAGGGTGGTAGCCCACCCTGAGCCCACCGCCCCGAAAAGCCAGTGCCTTGCAGCGCGGATCCTGCCGTGAGCAGCCTCACATCACTGCGAGCCAGCACGTGCTCGGATTAACTTTCTTCGCAATGACTTCATTCTGAGTGTTACTTTCAGGTGCAGGTCTCTGAGCATGGGTGCGTGCACACGACAATGAATACTGCACGCGGAGTTGTGATCCCAGTCTTTGGGTGTTTGTGTGTGTGTACCTCCTGCTGTCTCTGGTGACAGAGGATGACATTGACACTGCCTAGGACTCCACATGGGATCCACTGAGGACAGAGCAAAGAGGATGTAAAATAAGATTAGGTTCTCAATTCTTTCTCCTTACCAGTTGTTCTACCAGAACATTACCTCTAACACAACTCCTCATCTCTTTGTGGTGTCTGTGTTTTTGTGCTCATGCACAAACACCTTGCCCACGGGAATGTAAAACCAGACAGTAACATGATTTCCTCTCCCTCTTGCTAGTCTGGATGAAGCCCACTCTTTTGCCCCAAATGCATATTTCTCCAGCGGGCTCTGCGGAGCATCTCAAGCTGCTTTGTGCTACAGGTTTCTGATGAAGATACTGATGGAAAAGTAGACCTCTGGGAATGCTGGGGAAGTCTTTACTGGCTCATCTATCCATCTACTAATTTCAGTTTCAGATCCGTGTCTTTACTGTAGGACCTAGGTGTATTTCCCAGCTTCTGGATCTGTGTGTGCCTTCTTCCCACTTCCAGACCTGGGGCTGAGTCAAGACTTGGATATGCACCAGCCTCCTGCCCCCCGCACCCCAAATTCCCGCAGGAGCTGGCCAGAGAGGAGCAGTGACACCCTTTGCCTGCTCTTCTGACTGAAAGAGGAGGAGAGCAGGTCTGCAGGGCTCACCACAGCGCCAGCATGGGCTGTGCTACCTTAGCAGTACCCAGTCATGAGCACTTCATACTCCACTGCGGTCTGTTCTCAGTTTCTGGTGCATCAGATGATTCATAACACAGAGGAGAAGAATAACTAGGTATAAACAGCAACACCCACCATGCTCCTATTCATCATCTCAGAGTATTATTGTCCCACCACATTCCGCCCACCAGCTGATCCCCCTCCAGAGTGTTTGTATCCCATATGCTTGAGCGGCAAAGGGTGGCTAAACACGTGCAAAGCTGTGCCCGTGTGCATTTGCAGTTCTCCGATAACCGGCGATTCTCCCTTTGTTCCTCCTGGAATCTCAGTAATCCACTCCCCACCCACGCGCCCGCCATCTGCTTTGGGTTTTTTGGTGCCGTCTCTGTACCCGCATAAGAACAACTGCTCACAGCTCATCCGCAGAAACATGTCAAATGTTGCTTTCTTTCCAGTCTAGAAGGAGGAACTGTGGGAAGGATATGGAGCTCTCCCCTTTCTTGATTTCTGAGAGTTTTGAAAAACTATCTTTTCTGTAATGATCACAACACAGAAATGATCTTGCTAACAAAATGCTATTCTTCTACCCCCCTACGCAGGCTTCAAAACACACCCCTTGCCCTGATCTTTCTTTGGAGTATGCAGTCTATTGTTAGTACTCTTTGCTATTGTTAGTAGGGCCTGTTATAGTGTTTCCTAAATTTCCTTATTCCAGTAGGTGGAAAAAATACAACACTTCTCTGACCTTTTGAACTGCTTGCTTTTCTTAGCTGTCAGCATAAGTTAATGTGTAATATGTAAAAAGGGTAGAAGAATATACAAGTGTTTTGGTTTGTAAAAGTGGGGTCAAGTAGGTGGGAGAAAGAAATGGTAGGAATAAAGAGGTATGGATTTATCTTCTTTAGGCCGTTTCCTGTATGTAGTACACCACAAGAGCAGGCAGGTCCACACTTACCCTACACAGCGGCATTAGCACTAGAAGGTTCTCTGGAAACTTACGCTAATGACTTCAAGCCAAGCTACCAAATAGATAGCTCGTTCCTGTAACTAGATGATTTTTCTCTAACTTCATCCACACTACTTTCAAAACATCTCTAATGTGCATCTTGACTGGTCTAAGCAATAGTATTTGTCTTCAAACTGTCATTAGTTTAATGTGGAATTTTTCTGTGTTTGGCACAAAAAGCGAAGGCATGTTCTCACTGCAGGTGTGTTGGAGCTCACCTGTGGTACTTTCCATTGCATCAGTCACTAGGAAATTGCACATTTCTACATAGCAAAAGGCTACATAGTTGTCACTCCTGAAACAAAATGGGTGGAAGGAAGAAATAGCTTTCTTCTTAAACGTGAGTAATAGTTCAGCTGGGTAAAATGGCTTTTGAAAAACTTTCAGAGTAATTCCCTTCCTCCTGAGGCTAAGTTAGAGGAATTGCTAAGCGAAAAGTTCAGAATTGAAACCACAAATTGAATAGAGTATCTCCTGGAGACTTCACAATGGAAATATTGTCCCCATGAGTGTTAATAACATATTTGCCATTGCCTTCCATCCAGGCCAAAGAAGGGGGGCT
>JANZLQ010000061.1:11710451-11726707 GCA_026212715.1 Elanus axillaris
GGGAGAGGAAGTGAGAATAGAAGGCTAAGCACTTTTGTATAATGCAATGTTGTGATTTCCCTCCTGGCTGCCAACAAAAGTAACACTTTGAATTTTGGCTGATAATTCAACTGGGAGAATTTCAAACAGTTTACAGATTAGCAGAAGAACAACTGTAATATGAACAGTAAGAGACTAAGCAAAACAACAGAAGGAGAAAATGCAAGATGTCCATAAGAAAGAAAACACTTTGCATCTCACTGGCAATCAGTTAAGTCCCTTAAGTACAACAGTCCACCCCTTACCTTTGCAGCCACCACACCCAAGAAACACAAGCTTAAGGAGAGTGAAACTAGATGTGAGCTGGGCAGATCACTTACATCCCATCTTTTCTAGTGATGCTCGGAAGTGGAGCTTTCTGTGAACTCTAAACTTACATTGCAAAACATCGAAGCATTTTGTTGTCCTTTTGTGGTGCCTCCTTATTATAGGCATGTGATGCCTCACATGTAATTTGAGACCCGCCTTCTGTATTTATTCATTCATGCCTGTATTTTTTGCTTACATCATCCTCATCTTTGATCATCTCTATCTCCAGTACCCAAAATAAGTTCACCATTGGATATATGGATCGTATCCCCATGGCTCCCTGGCCAGAAGTCTTCAGATGCAACAGTTTGGGGGAAATTTTTTGGTAAAGATGCTCTATCCTGCCTGGGAGGTAAGGAGGGAGGAAAGATAATACAATACATTTCCTCTTTTGTCACTTTTGCAACCTGTTGATCATCTTTAAGATGAGTGATTCTTTTTTTCCTTTAGATAAGTTGGCAAATGTCCAGAAAAGAAGATGCATTTATCATAAGCCTGGAGATGCTAGAGACATGAGGGACTTAGTGGTCCCTAAGACTATCTTTTGAGGCAGCATTCCTGAAAATCCATTTTCTGTCCAGGTCTTTGTTACAGCTAGTGAATCTTCTGCTCTATCTTAAAAAAAGCTTGGTGATACTTCCTTTGCCTTCCTTTCTAGAGGTAAAAGAGGCCATAGGAGACCCAGGCTGTTTTCAGATTATGCCTAATATGGGAAAAATTAGAAGGCTCCAAACGTTTCACCAGAGCAGTTTTCTTTCAGCTCTAATCAGTAAGAATGAGAAAAGAAGATACGGCTTTGCTATAGCCTGCTGGGTCCGTCATTTTTCATTGTTAGCAAACTACAATATCTACGTTCACAGCACAAGAATGCAGCCAAAAAATTGTAGACATAGCATATATTTCATGGGTTTAGCAACCCATAAAAGTTGAGAGTAGCATCTGATTTATCTTGGCAAATGGCTCCAGCTGTTCTCAGGAACATATTTTTTAAATCAAAGGAGGTATTCCCTAAATTAAGTCTTGATTTGACTCTCCTGGTCCAGGGGATATATTTACAAAACTATTTGCAAAATATTATCTACTTCATAAAAAACATTTTGAATGCTTTGTTAATGCAGTGTGGTGGGACTTTCCTGTAATCGTTGTTTCTTCCCAAAGGAAACCGACATGATGATTAGTAATCGCAGGATTATCAAACAGTGCACAGGCTCATTTTCTGGCCTAAGCAAGTTATTACAGTTTCACAAATGCTCAGCCACCTATATTATTCTACTATACCAACATATTACTAAAGAGACCACTGAGGAGAGGACAGATGGCCCAGAGAGGGATAGAGGATTATTTACTTTCCTGAATGTTTTACTTGTTTGCGGTGTATAGTGTTGCTTCTTTCAGGTGTGAATGCAACGGACGCCTGGCCCCCATGTCCCACAACATCTTGATACAGGGATAATGACAAGTGATGATGTTATACAAATACTTGAAGTTCAGCTTGGCCTGGTTTTAAATAGTGAGGTCAACCTTTACTCATCTGCGACCATCCAGCATGGCTGTTTTATGGTCCTTCCCTGCTCACTCTCCTATCAGCTTTCCTTTTGTCCCTAAAGCCTAAATCCTGATATGACACAGACATGAAATATCTGCAAGCTGGTGTCCATTGGAAAAAAAAGTCTATTGGTCTTCACAGGCCGCTATAAATCACTAGATGACCTTCTTTCTTCCAGAAAGGAAATCAAAGGAGGAGCATGACAAATACATATTTTTGACTGGTTAATATCTAATTTTAACTACTAGGTAAAAGTATCGAAAAGACAAGGCAGAGTTTTTTTAGAGGGATTTTTTTTTTTGCAATGGAAAATGCTGGTTTGACAAAACTGCAAGTTTTTACTGGTACTTATGGCTTTCATTAAAATACTTGCAGAAGATACTGACATATCTGTTCTTACCTTTTTGCTACAGCTTTTATGCTACACTGCTATTTTACATAAATGCAAACTGAAGTCTAATTGTGTGTGTCCAAAGGAAAAAAATTGTCCTTAATGTTTGAATGTTTCCCCCCATGAAAAAAATCCGTGGCAGTCACCTTGATTTATGATTCACAACAAAACCAAATTTTGAAGCCCTGGAGTTTTCCAGAGGATGGGATGCCTGGTTTCTGACTGCCCCTACTTTTGGTGGGGCTGTGAGACGGGTGGCAATGCTGATGATGCTGCAGAAACAGGACCGACGGGCGCAGCAAACGGACGTAGCCTGAGGTCTCTACTCTGTACTGCAGCATCCAAGTGCCACAAAAGCTCCATTCATCACGGTCCCTGGAAAATCCTTTTAGCCCACTCTAGTTGCCTTTTTTTTTTCTAATTTATTGTTTGGGTTTTTTTTTTTTTCTTTTTTTTCTTCCAGTGACCTTTTTCACAGTCTTGGCTTGCTTTCTCTTTCTGTCTCTCTTAAATGTTCCAGTGAGTGTAAAGCTCTCTGCTGGCGGTCCATATGTAGGTTAGAGAACAAGAAGGAATACTTTGCCATCACCAAGAGGTGGGTAAACTGCCTAAAATTTCTTCACGGGAGACATATTCAAATCCCTGCAGGAAGGTGGAAACACAGATTATATAAGACTAGCCTATTTCATGGTTTACAACTTTTATCAGTATGTAAATGAAAGACGGCGAGTGGCTCTTTCAAACATTCACAGTAAAAGTGCTCGTTTGGTCACATTATCAAAAAATAAGTGATGAAAGAGATGGGGACATGGTAGAGAGAGTCCAAGATAGGGATGTGACTAGCGTACAGAGTTGTCTTAACCTTTACTTGGGGCTGTGTTGCGGACTTACTTTTTGACCAAAGGAAAGTAATTCACCATTAACTTCAGGAGCCCAAATTGAAACACCGTGAGAAGGACTTCTCTCACTGGAGATATCTATGCATGGGGGTGGTCACGTATACCCTCTTTACGGCTAGGAGAAAGCAACAGCTGGGTTCAGGACATGTTACCTCCGGATTGCTATGGATGTCCACATCAGGATGAAATCAGCCTGTCTCAGCAGTGCCTGTTTCCATCCCCAGCCTACAAGGGGAGCCGACACGGCTAACTCACGCAGTGTATGCGTATCAGCAGTGTAAAGGTCTGACGTTAGGTGAGAGGCATCTGCCTCGTGGCATCTTGTTTGGTGCAGCTGCTGAGTGGTTGCAAACACCACTAACCTTTGATGACACACGCATAACAGGTATTTTGGAAGCGAAACCATTTTCTTTTGATCCAGTGCATTGAACTGGCAAAAGTTTTATATCTGACAGCCTGGCATTTTTTTTCCTGGGGGAAAATATCCTCTCAGGATCATGCTGGTTTTGCTTCATGGTTCTTAGAGCTCAAGACCAAAGAAAAAAAAAAACAAAGTGAGAAAGATGCTATTGGGAAATCACAGATACTGTTAAGGGCCTAAACGATCGTGCTGTTCCTTTCAGAACACAATTGCTTAAGCAAAAATTGCCGTGTTTTTAGAATTACAGCAGAGGTCAGGTAAGATCAACATCTTGTGCATTTTACTAATGGAGATGTTCAGCCTGGCAGTTTCAGTTCGTCCCCAGTTGCTATAGCCATAAAACTGCTACAGGTTTCAAATAAGGAACAAGAATCCCTAAAAATTATAAGGTGTCAGAACAGAGAAACAGAGAATAGAGAAAACTTGGACAACACTCCCTACCCATTCTATCTATCTTTCCTGTGAATTACTAGAGAAGGATAAAAATCTTGAAAAGATTAAGCAGCAATTTCTTAGCTTTCCAATTGCACTCCAGTGTACTTATGTGCATCCCAGGCCAAATTCAGCCCTCACGGAAGTGACTGGAATACTCATGAAGTCAGGAAATGCATGGAATCAGGCTTATGCCTAAACTTGGCTTCATATGTCATATGGGGGAGCTCATATTTTTTTCTCCTTGGAGTGCAAATACAGTTTTCAACCAGGGTGTGATACATCCCTTCAAAAATAATATACAAAGTCCCTGTCATAGAAGCTCAGCTACACCAATTACAGCTTTATGCAGCACTCAAAAGTGGAAGAATAAAGAACTGCTACAGCCCTAACGCAAGCGGGGATGAACATGATGTGTATCTGACTTCTGGTTTGAATTCAGCAGGCTTCTCTATTCTAAAAGAACAAATGGATCTTACTTCCCAAGCATATGGCAGCAACACATGCGATTTACATCCCATATGGGGTCTCTTTCAGCAACCGTCAGACTATAAAATGTCACAAGAAATTGCTTTAGATCCCCATTAGATAGTGCAGACACTTAGCATTCCCCTTTGTAGCACTGTCCATAGCTCCAGGAGAGGTGCTTTTAATATAATTGTTGTTTGTGCTGCATTAGTACCTGAAAGTTAGGGATCACTGCAACACCTCTGCCGTCGTACTGTGAAAAATGTAGGATTCCTTCAGATGCCCATGGTCTAATTTAGCAGCAGATGAAACCAGTTGGTGTGATGCATAATGAGAAAGAATGGGACAGGAAAAACAACGCTGTGTGGTTATTACATAGCATATCTTATCACTTGGTCTCAAAGCAGTTAGTAAACAAGGTAAGCAAAATTGTTCCTGTATCAGAGATGGGGAAACAGAGGCACAAGCAGGTGACTTTTCAGAGCATGCATGGCAGAGCTGGCGTCAAAACCTAAGCTGCAGTCCACCTCTTTACACACTTACTCACACTGCCTCCTCCTTACATACTTTGGTCCTGTTTAAATAGATCATGCAGTATCTATGAATAGTTCAGTCACATACATGTAAATGTGTAGGCAAAAAACCACAGAGAATAGGCCTTTTTATTTCCTTGGCTGCCTGCACAGTCGTGCTTAATTGGCACCATTGTGGAGGCAGCACAATAAAAATGCCTAGCAAAATGATCAGATGCAGTTTTTAAAGACTAGTATCAGAAGGGCCTTCCTTCTGTGATGAAGAAAACATGCATATACTCAGTGGGAAACTAGATATCCAGGCAAATGAGGCTAGAATTTCTGGCATAGCAGAGGATGCAAATCAACAAGACGTTAAAGCAAATAAACAGATAGAAGCCTGGAAAGGAAACAGAGAATATTTGTGCTTGATGTAATTATAAGGAAGACAGCAGCAGAAAGGAATAAAACAGGGAAGGAAATCACTTGATCAGTGCACATGCATTTGGTTTAAGCGGTTTTGATACTCGAAAGGCCAAGAGGAGGAAGGATTCATAAGTTTCCATCACAGTGGACTATTTTGAACACCATGTTGGGCACAGCAAGTAACTCAGGCTGTGGGAATTCACATTACAGTGGATCGGAAGGACAAGGAGAGTGGGCAATGATAGACCACTGAGGTCAAGAAGAATGGTTACGACTAAGGGAAGGGGAGTAAGATGCAAATGATATTGACGTTTTAGCCTAATAACATGACTTCCAGGTTAATAAGTTGCTCTTAGAAGCACATAAGGGTACGTAGTCAGAATGCAGAGGTGACCGATCTACTATAAGATTCTCTTTTCAAAGGAAGAAAGGAGAAGAACAGCAGAAGCTGTTGACAAGAAGTATTAAAGGAATGACCAGAGAAGAAGAAAGAAGTCTTGAGAAGGGCAGAACTGCCAAAGCCAAAGAAAGAAAACATTTCAGCAAGGGTGTAAAACTGATGGCACTAAAGCCAGTTAGAAGGCTTCAGACCTAAGGAAGATATTCTGTGATATGGACCGGTGGCTGGGAAAGAAGACATGGCACGTAGTGTGTGTGCCACGCACCAAGAAATGCATGAGCACTGGGCAACTGTTCGTCCCATTTCACCTAGCCTTGCACAAAAGCATGTAAGAGAATTTTAGTTGTGTGGCAAAAGCCTTGTCTTGAAGGATATTATTTCATTTCACAAGCCAAGCTTATGTTGTATCCTTCAACTATCTTACAGTGACACTGTTGTTAACACAGCTGACTTGACATGGCAGTGCCACGAAACCCAGGTAACGGTACTGTGAAAACCCAAGCGTTTCACAGCACGTCACATAGCCAGTCTCCAGTTAGTAATTTGCCTGCAATATTGGCCCCTTAGCAAGAATTTGCAAAATCTGGGGAACTTAGGGCGGACAGGAATGTGCTCAATACAACACTCTGAAGTTCCTGTAGTCATTAATCTGACATTTTTCTTTTGCCTCTTCTGGTTATCCTGGCCCATTTTATTGAGACTATATTAAGTCACTCGAGGCTTCACCTTTAAGTTTGCATGCAGCAAGTTTTTGATGTATGTTTTTAATAAATTTGCTTTAGTTCACTCAGGCGACAACCTCCCCAGTGCCAAACACACACGCCGAGCCTGCTGTCCGCAGGAGGCTTTCCGTTCACTCCAGTGAGCCAGGTCAAGCCACAGTCAAAGCCTCATTCTTGGGAGGCTCACTCAGGGCTATAAAACTGATAATGACATGAGGACAGCAAGCCTAGTGCTCAGACACAGTAATTGCTCAACAGTCCATGAGAGAGATATTCATAGTACATAGTAAGCAGCCAGCACAGGGAGACCAGAGAGTCCAGAAAGACAAACGTATTGTTCTCCGATGGAGACCTCCAGATGACTTCTCTCTGCCTGCGTCTAGACTGGAATTAACCTTATGAATGCAGGTAATTATTCTCTGTCCTGACTCCTGTGTTAGTGGCTTCAGAGACCCTTCTCCCTGCTGTCTCCAGCAACAGAAGTCCACAAGGACATTTCAGATCTTAATTGAAAGGGAAATGTTTGCCAAAGGTCAGTTCAAGTGGAAGAAAAGCCCCTTTCATTGTGGCTGGGGGGAGAGCAGAGCAAATAAGTATCTCAAGGGAGGCATGGAGAGCCTTTGTGATTTATTTGTTAGCAGGCAGGTGGGAACCAGTGAATTTTCCCCCTCTTACTTATTTTTGCCCGGCCTTTACAAACTCAACACATTTCTAGCAAGGACACACATCATCTCAGCACAGTTCTCAAGGTTGTCCTTTTTTTCCTACACTTATGCACACACATGATAGATGACACCATTTATAACTTTGTGTGAATTAGTGCACAGGAATGCTTAAAAAAATGGCTGGAGTGGCTCATGTCACTTGCTGATGACCACCCGCCCCTCTGAATGCAAAAGGGCATTCAGAGACCAGAAGAGCATCCCTCTTGGATTTCACTTGAGATCATAAGGCCAGCACTGATGCAGAGACTTAAATTTAAGAAGAAAAAGGATGGGAAATTACAAAGGACATGCTGAAGGCCTCCTGACAGTTCAAGGCAGATGCAGGAAATACATCATGAATGATTTTAGCAACGTCTTCTGCCAAACTGGACCTCTACCTCTTTGCTGTGCAGACATTTCTCTATAGAGCCAGACATCTCCAGCAGCTCTCATCCTGTTCCAAAATTTTCCATCTCAGATAAATGTAGAACCACTTCTTTCTTATTTTTGTGGTTACAGACAATATATGACATAAACGGAGGATCATACTGTATTAATTATTGGGGAGTGTGTGGTGGTGTTCTTAAAAAAAATCTCTCATTTCAGGCCTTTGTTCCACACTGTGTTACACTTCTGGGTCCTGGGAAGCTGAGACATGCATTAGGATTCTGGGACCAAGAGGTGGGACTGGGCAGAGGAGGAACAGTCAGTTCATTTCACAGATGATTTTGATAATTCTGGCCGTGCTGAGAGTCTCTGAAAACCAGAAAGAAGATCCTGGCTACAGGACAGTCCCCTGACAAGCACCTCAGTGCCAAAGAGTGGAGGTGGCTCCAGGACGGTCAAACCCGGAGCCCAGGGTGTCAGGTAGCCATGGACTTGGATGCTTGGGAAGGAGGATCCCCAAAGTCTGTAGAGTCTCAGCTCTCTGTCCCCTCACCAGGTAAACACCAAGGTTAAAGGATGCATATTGTCTTCAGCAAACTCCTGAAAAAACTTGGAGAGAAGTAAAACATTTCCTGAAGAAAGACTGAACTCTATCAGGAAAAACTGACTTGGCACAGTGTTTTGGTACTGAGTGTCACAACTGCAGCTGAAAAATCTGCACCAGTTTTTGCAGAGGTTTCATAGTTAAGCATGTCCTCCTGCTTAAGAATGTGCTTAAGCACATCCTGTGTTTGCTTCTGCAAACAGTCGCTGTAATACATGTCGTCTGTCTTCATCGTGGTATTAGGCAACCAGGCATCTCTGAGAACAATGGCTCTCCATCGGCTGGCTGAAAAAGAAGACTGCTTCAAGGAAAGGCACTCGCTACCTCTTTCAGAGACAGTCCAGACATTTAGGATGCAAAGGCTAATCCAGTTCAGCCATGTAAGGCCAATACTCTGCAGATTACCTTTTTTAGCTGCCTAGACTTTGGCATAACAACCCTGACATGCTGCCAGCTACAAGGGCCTTCTTTATTTTTTATAATAGCCTTGACACCTGTTTTACACAGGCAGCAGTAATCTGGAGACAGGAGGTATGCACGAGCTTTCCGAGATATTGAGTGCTTAAGGTCCATGCAATTTCTGCCAATTTATTTCTCCTGAAAGTCAGGGCCCATGTCTATAAATTAGCCTGGCAACTCAGCAGGGCTCTGATTCTTGTCACTGCAAAGTATGGTGTTCAGAATCAACATGCTTGTTCTCCTTCTTCTGCCCACCTCAGCAATGGGGAAGAGTAAGAACACCCATCGAGGTCCCCAGCATTAGCAGCAGGCCCTGGGAAACAGCTTTATCCCATTGCAGAATGGGTTTAGTCCTAAAAGTTGCACGTGAAGCAACTGCCCTGGCTAACTAGTGACCATCTCACAGGACCACCTTTGTGGGAGGGAAGCTCCCATAGTCATTTACATTGAACTAGCGGTGTTATGTCTAGCTGTAGAGACGGGAACAAGGAACGGGTGACTTTCTGATGTAGTCAGAGCTAAAACCTTCAAACTGGCCATAACTGACTGCCCCCACAATTCAGAATCCATTCTGCTTTTGTAAACCTCTGATACAGATTGGTCTCACTGCTCTCTCAGGATGTCGGAGAAGCTTTTCCTTGGCAGAACCAGTTATTATCCTGCTATACGGATACCTAAAAGCAATGTGTGCATGGTCACTACAATACAGTCTTTTAGAGGTATTTATTTAACATGTTTTCCTGAGCCCTTAATTGCAGTCTTGTGAATCCTAGTTACTACCCTGACCAAATCAACAGTATTGCTGGAAGAATAACTATAATCTCCTGGTTTCCTTTTCCCAGGAAGGCAGCTAGTAAAATAAATAGTTCTGCTGTACTGCAACTTCCTATAGCTGTTTTTGATTGCATTTTCCTCCCTAGTGCTACAATAAGAATTAAACTGCTGTCTCTGGTGCAGTTTTCAGGTGCTCTCCTGCTGTGAAGTGATGCTGTGAAAAGCCCAGTCATTCACAGCTCTGATATTTCATGTCTAATGGAATTATTTCTGGATGGAATTGTTACCTTTCCTGAGAGAGAGACACTCATAAAGCTGGTAGGAGACAAATTATATGCGTCTACCCTTGTCTCCTTCACAACACTTCTCAAAATCAAACTGGGTACACTTTTTAAAATTCCTCCTATTGCAAGAATGTGTAAGCAATTTAAAGTAAGACACAGGGCATTGTAATTACGCAAAACACGGGAAATTCAGGGTTACAAATGGATTGAAGAAAGACCCAGGTGTGTCACAGCACAGGGGAGTAAGAGAGGGGGATCTGAAAGCTCTCTCGCCTTGCTTTGTCGATCATACTATCAGTAGCTCTGCATTATAGGATTATATGCCTATAAGGCATACGTATAGATGACCACATGAGGTGTGTTCTGTAATTGCTGGACTGGGATTAAGACATTTTATTGCTTGAAGTCAGCCTGAGTTTAATGTACTTTGAAACCCCCCCATGGTTCCTGCCCCTGCTCCCTTTGGAGGTGGCTGTGCCCCAGAGAGGTACATGTGTCACTGACCCGCTGGTGTCGGATCCCCAGAAATCCCCCCAAACCGCCCTGGGGTTTCAGTCAGAAATCTGAGCTGCGGAGTGAGTCTTGAAAGCCTGCTGGTGAGGCATGCAGGGATTCTGTGGCCCTGGGAGACGTTTCTTTTCAACTAGTTAAATTCCCAAAGCAAGCAAATATCCTTCAAATGATATCAATTACAAAATATTCTAGTCCGCCTGGGGAAAGTGCAACGCACCATCACCATCCTCGGGGTGCCCCGCACTGGCAGGTTTGCAGGATGGGTGCAAACCTCCCCGTGCTGAGGCTGCAGTGGTGGGGGGGGCTCAGCCCCAGCGCAGTGGGCAGGGGGTCCGGGGGCAGCTGGGCCCTCCGGCAGTGCCACAGGGTGCAGGTCGACCCATCGGTGGGACAGCGTGGGCCGCTTTTGAGCAGGGTGGTTTGCAGAAAGCAGCAAGGGCTTTGCTGCTGCTGAAGCCCACCCATGGGGAGAGCGTGTCCCAGGTGACCGGAGGGGTGCGGATCCCATCCTGATGCCACTGGAGAGCACGGCAGGCTGCTCTGGCGGGGGCTGACATGCGAGGAAAGCACCCTCACACCTGGATTTCTAACCTGGGTCTTCTACAGCCCTGTGGGGACACCTAAGCAAAAGCTTTTGTGCAGCTGCCTGTACTTGGACTCCATAGTGTGATTTTCCTGTGTGCATCCCAGAGTGTCTCTTGTTTCAGGTTCTCGCTGGTTTTCTTTCTTTGTTACCCAAGTAAGAGCAAGAGCTAGCCATGACCACTGCCTCTGGCAGAGAAGCCAGGGAGCAGTGGCTGGCAGTTTGTCAAACATAACGCTTTAGCACAATAAACACTCAGGCCACATTCAGCTGGGGCATAGCACAGAAGCAGGAAGAGGATGGGAAAGACCGTGGCCTTCGTTTCACGCCTCAAACAGAAACAGGTTTCTGCCAGACAGCTTTCTCTGTTGTGTGGGAGACCCCAGACCAGGTGGTTTAACATCACTGATTTGGTGTTATGGTGATCAGCCTGGTCTTTACCTTCAGAAACGGGTGCCCCACGCTGGGGCGTGCAGAGGGGTTGTGGATCCCGGGTGCTGTCCCTGGGGGCGTGGGGGGGTCCCACCTCCCAGGGCTGAGACAGCAGGCCGACTGCACGCCCTACCCCTATGCCCAGCTTCCCACCGGCAGGGAATCGGGACATGTCAGCAGCAAGGGAGCCGTGGCGTGCTCCTCTGTGCCCACCGGTCCAAATTGTCCAGCCAAGAGTGGAATCATGGTGTGTCCCACAGAGAACACCCACCTCACATTCAGATGTGTTTCAGATGAGGATGCTGGAGAGGGCAGAAGTCAGTAAGGTGCGACACCATTGAACTTGCTGGCTGTGAGCTGGAGAGGGACCTGTGAAGGCCCATAACCTTTGTGAGCTTTCTCCATCCAATAAAGATTATTTTGTGCTTAAATCGCTAAGTACGACCTGCATCTGCCCTGCCCACTCTTCAGTACTCTTTTCCAGCTATCACTGCTGTTCCTCACAGTTGGACTTAAGTCTTGGCTGAACTAAGTAACTTTGATCAGCAAAGTTTGCAATTTTGATGCTCATCCCTCTTTCTAGATATATTATGCTTGTGTTGGAGCCTACTTTGTACGGGTGCCAAGCCCCTTAAAACAGGCCCATTAGAGAGCAGCAGAATTCAGTAGTCCTCTAGCATATAATGCAGACCACAAGGAGCTTTCCCATGGCTTTGGCAGGGTCAGGCAATGCTTTGACTGGTTGTGAAAGATCTCTCTGAATGGAGTCACCTCAGATTGCTTGCCCCTGGAGAAAAATCCTCTGCACACATATGCATGGAAGGGATCATCAGCATTTACAGAGGCCACAAAGGTTTGGGATTTCTTCAAAGAGCTGGTAACAAGATTGTGCAAGAATCAAATAGCCTTGCAAATAGCTGTATCCCATTAGTCATGACAGCAAATGCTGGGCTGAATGAAATGTTTATTGTGGCTTATGAAGTGTCTCTGTACACATAACCTTGGGCAAGACCCAGAAATTCTGGACTCTGCATTTGAAAGGCAGCTGGTTAAATAGTGCTGGCAAAATAATCAAAAAAAGCACTGTTTATTTCCTCAATACATTAACCAAGTGATTAACTGAGTAATGGGAGACCCAGAAGAAAGAAGGAACCTTTCCCTTTGTGTGAAGTCTGTTTTTCAGACTTTCCACCAGCATTACACATTCCTGGAAAACAAAACTAAGCTCAGTATACCTCGACTCAGTCATGAAAGCTTTCCCCAAACTGAATGATCAGCGGGGTGCATGACTTAGACCTTCATGCAGCTCCTCCTCCCTGTCTCACAAAATTTAAGGCAGCAAAATAATTATGGCTAACTTACCAGCCTGTCTTATGAGGGGTAAACGCTAATTCAAGAGTTATGGAGGACTTCAAGCAGCCAAACCTGGGTGCCTCCTTGCTATTTGATTAATCTAATTATTCCTGTATTTCCCTTTTAGCAACTCAGCTTCTCACAGGAGCCTGCATCTGCTACCAGACAATGAGTAAATCTGCTGTAGATTTTTTTCCAGTGTCATTCCTGATGTAAACTGGTGCAAATAAAATACTTAATTCTGTTTGAGAATTCTTATTTTTCTTTGTTCCCTCCTGATTCTCCAGGGTCCCCACACAGTCCTTCCTAAGTTACTGTTGCTCATATCCTTAGAGTTATTAATTATTTGTAAAATCTTTCTGCAAGCCTCTCACCTGCTGTAGTTACTCTGCTGTCTCTTAGCTTTGTAGTACACAGGGAAATAATGTTGTTCTTACTCCTTGAGAAAATTATAGAGAAGCATTTTGCCCCTCTTTCTCTACTGAATCCCTAATTAATGTTAGATCACTTTCAGAAGATCATGTAAAGGTAACCAAAGAATCCCACCACTGCTAGTAATGAGCTGCAGAACAAGTCCTTACAGAGTGCATAAATTGCTAATAAGCAATACTGCATTTCTATCTCTAGGTGTAGAAGAGGAGTAATCTTCTCTAAAGGGCCACGAAGATACTGAGGGAGTGGACAGGGTGCCAAAGCACAAGACCTAGGGCCATTTGAGATGCTGTAGGATGTTCTTGCTGGCCACTAGTTTCTAAGTGCCCCATCTGTCCCGTGTCACATCTGCCAGGTCTGTGCAGATGTCTCCGAGACCCTCAGCTGTCTAAAATGACATTAGAGTACCTCTGGGCCCCTGGTCCTCCCCCAAGGCCTCAGCTGGAGTCAGAGTTACCCTGGTCATATCAAAGCCAGATTTAGCACTAGCTTTGGAGCTGCAGCTGGGCTTTGGGCACCAAAGATAGCATTGCATATACCCCCTTGAGACACAGCACAACTGCAGTGCTTGTCTGTGTGTGAGGTCTGGATGCGGCTGTATATCTGGTAGCACACAACCAGCCCCATAGTGAGGGGGAACAGGGCGGGGGGGTGGCAATCCTCCTTTTGTGCCTCTGAGCAGGTGATGGATTAGGCCGGCAGCTGCCCACGCCGGTCCATGGTCCTGGAGAGGGACCAGAACACAGCACTGCAAATGTGTGAAGGTGAGATATCAGAGCAAGGAATTATTAAATGTGGCAGATGTGGGTAAGACTTGATAGACCTGGACTGGCCGAGGACTGTTCTGTAGGTCAAACAGAAGAGCGAGGCTTTTGTGAAAGGAAGGTCTAGGCTATCAGAAGCCAGGCAGGAGCCTCTCTGTAAAAAGACAGACCTTATCCTTCAAGTGGACTCAGCAATGAAAACGGCACTTCTACTGATTAAGGCATAATAAATGTAATGAAAACACTGTAAGCTATTAGTGACTGCTACCTGTTCTGCATTTGTTTTAAGTCCCTTGAATGCTGACAACTATTGTTTTCTCCTAGAAAATCTTTCAACATTATTGCTCTTTCCTTTACTCACCACATTTGCAGTCATCACTGGTAAATTCAAGTAATGAATTCATGAGGAGTCTGGACAGCATAATAATACTATCTTGCACGCTACCACAGATACCACCCAGCAATCCCAGGATGCTTAACCCGCTCAAGTGGATTAAGCCTTGCAGTGCTGTTCGGCTGCGTGGGGAAGTAGTAAAAGTCCCTTCAGGCAGAACAGAAGCCCTTCAGGGCACTCTATTTCTGGGTCCCTGGGGCAGAAATGTACATGTCTATTTGGTACCAACCCAACGCCTCTAGGAAGTGTCAGATCTGCTCTGCGTGCACTGTGCAGACAGCCTGCACATGTTCAGTAAATCTGCCTTGCCGGGATGTGTCTGGCTCCCAGCATACAGCACATATACTGGATATCACACATGCAGAAATGTGTAGTACATTCAGTGCTTCCACACAATGGTCAGTCGCTCAGCACATGTGCATTAAGTCCACTCAGGACTTATAACAAGCATCAGAATAGGTGATGGTGTGGGCAGTTTGTGCAAGACAGAGCAAGGACTATCATTCTGTGCCCTGTGTGTTCACAGAGGAATAGAACCATATGAAATTACCCCCCTGGAAATCTTGGACTCCATTGCTCACGTGCTATGCAGCAGATCTATGCATGTGTTTTAAAAATGTCAAGGGGATTCAGATGTCTGGCATCCTGCTCAGATTCCCAAGTGTAAAAAGAGTCTACAATAGCCTAGATACACATTAGCTCTAGCCAGAGCAGAGAAGCAAAAGAGTAGCAGATAATCGTTAATCTGTTCACCATGAAACATTTAACAATACAGCTTCATTATTATAAATGTGCCTGACTTTACTGATAACGCATTAATCATTGAATCGTAGAATAGAATCATAGAATCATTTAGGTTGGAAAAGACCTTTAAGATCATCAAGTCCAACCATAAACTTAACCCTGCCAAGTTCACCACTAAACCATGTCCCCAAGCACCACATCTGCATGTCTTTTAAATACCTCCAGGGATGGTGAATCAACCACTTCCCTGGGGAGCCTGTTCCAGTGCTTGACAACCCTTTCAGCAAAGAGGTTTTTCCTAATATCCAATGTAAACCTCCCCTGGCACAACTTGAGGCTGTTTTCTCTTGTCCTGTCGCTTGTTACTTGGGAGAAGAGACCACCCCCACCTCACTACAACCCCCTTTCAGGCAGTTGCAGAGAGCGATCAGGTCTCCCCTCGGCCTCCTTTCCTCCAGCCTGAACAACCCCAGATCCCTCAGCTGCTCCTCACAAGACTTGTGCTCCAGGCCCCTCACCAGCTCCGTTGCCCGTCTCTGGACATGCTCCAGCACCTCCGTGTCTTTCCTGTAGTGAGGGGCCCAAAACTGAACCCAGCACTCGAGGTGCGGCCTCACCAGGGCCCAGTACAGGGGGACGATCCCCTCCCTGCTCCTGCTGGCCACACTCTTCTGATCCAGGCCAGGATACCGTTGGCCTTCTTGCCCACCTGGGCACACTGCTGGCTCAGATTCAGCCGGCTGTCAACCAACACCCCCAGGTCTTTCTCTGCCGGGCAGCTTTCCAGCCACTCTTCCCCAAGCCTGTAGCACTGCATGGGGTTGTTGTGACGCAAGTGCAGAACCCGGCACTTGGCCTTGTTGAACCTCATACAATTGGCCTTGGCCCATCGATCCAGCCTGGCCAGATCCCTTCTGGGGGGATCTACCCTCCAGCAGACCAACACTACTCCCACACAACTTGGTGTCATCTTCAAACTTACTGAGGATGCACTCGACCCCCCTTGTCCAGATCATTGATAAAGATATTAAACAGAACTGGCCCCAAGCCACGAGCAGCCACTTTCTCCAGGAGAATGCTGTGGGAAATGGTGTCAAAGGTTTTCTTAAGGTCTAGGTAGACAACATTCACAGCCTTTCCCTCATCCACTGCGTGGGTCACCTTGTCATTGAAGGAAATCAGATAAATCAAGCAGGACCTGCCTTTCACAAACCCATGCTGACTGGGCCTGATCACCTGGTTGTCCTGTACATGCCATGTGATG
>JANZLQ010000061.1:11727161-11750016 GCA_026212715.1 Elanus axillaris
TCCCTGTCTTCCAGCTCAGGGGGCTGGGTACCCAGAGAGCAAGCAGTCTTACTGTTAAAGACTGAGGCAAAGAAGGCATTAAGTAGCTCAGCCTTTGTTGCTATGTTTCCCCCTGCTTCCAATAAAGGATGGAGATTCTCTTTAGCTCTCCTATTGTTGCTGTTGATGTATTTATAGAAACATTTTTTATTGTCTTTTATGGCAGTAGCCAGATTAAGTTCTTTGGAGCTTTGGGCCTTCTAATTTTCTAATAACCTCACAACATCCTTGTAGTCCTCCTGAGTTGCCTGCCCCTCCTCTCAAAGATCATAAACTCTCCCTTTTTTCCAAAGGTCCAGGCAAAGCTCTCTGTTCAGCCAGGCCAGTCTTCTCCCCCACCAGCTCGTCTTTCAGCACACAGGGATGGCTGGCTTCTGTGCCTTGAAGATTTCATTCTTGAAGAAATCAACACAATAAGACTGATGCTAATGCATTTTTTTTATGAAGGGACTAGCAAAATGAGTTGTCTTACTCTCAGATAGCACTAAAATCAGGTTAGTAAGGATATCTACAATTCTAAGCATTTGAACAGCTGACTAGCTCCAAGAAGACCAACCATACTTTTAAGTATCTTGCTGAACTGGAACCTAATTCACAAAGCATGATGTAATACAACCAGAAATGTTCTGTATTGCATGCATTTTCTTCTACATACTAAATTGGGAAGTAAAGCATTGATTTCTAGCACATAACCTATTCCTCCATCATTGACAGAGCTAGATCTCTGCTGAAGTGTAAATGATCACTGAATTATTGAAACCCTTGTAATGTTGTAATGGAAAATGTTAATTTTAACAAGAGACACACAAATGCCTGCAAAAACAATAAATCAGTCATAAGTGGGTAGATAAACAAATGTATTTTTATTTTTGTTTCAGTGATCTGCGTGGCCGACCAGTGAACTCCAATTTTGAAAGAAATTAAATAATGTTTTGCAGCTGGCAAGAAAATAGAAAGCCACTTGCAGAATTTTTTAAAAAAATCACAGATATTGTTCCAGTATTACAGCAGGAAAAAAATTTAACAGATTCTTGAAACTAATTAGAAACAACAAAGAAGGTGTTTATATTAGTATTCAAAGCTTTACCTGAAATATGAAACACAGATATCCAGCCATCATAAAAAACTACAAATGTCATGAATCTGCTTACTACTGAGATGGATTAGCTGAAAAGTACACCATGTTACAGTGCCAGGCAAAATGCAGCAAACCCTTTCCACAAAGGAGCTGTATACAGTTCCATCATATGGTGCCCCTCATTTTTGCTTCAAAAAAAAAAGAAATAGAAAACTTGTTTCTTCAGCCAAAATTCTGTTTAGGGAGTGAAGGTCTAGGGGAGGTGGACAAAGAATGAACCAGTTCCTTCCAGCTGCTGCAATCTGCACCATCCAACTCTGCGGAAGCTGCTCTATTCCAATTCCACAGCAATATCCTCCTGTGCAAGCCCACAGGAATTTCACGGAAGAAGATAATGCTCACAAGGTCTCCATATTTTTGGTGTCAAACAGGAGTGGGATTTGGAGGTTGGCTGGAGGACAGAAACACAAGCCAGGGTGCCCAGGAAGCACAGGCAACCAAGAAAACTAAAGCACTGCTTCTCTGCGCACGTTTCCCGAGATCAGCAATTAAATGGACAGGTTTAGGGAGAAGTTTATGTCTGTCATATTACACTATACAAATTCCAACACAGCTATTTGTAGACTATGCTATCCCTACAGTACTGGTAGAGCCAATCATTAAAGTACAACCTTGGAACATTTTCTGTGATGCTGATCACTAGAAAGCGTAGCCAACTTGGAGCATCGAGATGAAAAGCAGCTTTTGCAATGGTGTTCATTGTCTTGAACATTTTCACAAATGTAATGCAATATTATACAGCTAACTATACAGTTTTATTAAAGAATCATTCATTGCCTGGATCCTTTCTGAAGAAGATCTATGTATTTGTGGACCAAAATATTCTGCCGATGAGGAATATTTTTCTCTTGGCAGGAATCCAGGCATCAAAATGTAGGCTTTTGTAGCTGTGGTGAGTAATCTGTCAGCAGGGAAACCATGACAGCCTAGAGGAGCAAGAAAAGAAAAAAATCCAATCACATTGGAAACAGATACTCCATAAAAATAAATAAGGGGGAAATATTTTCCAGCTCTAAAGTCTTGCGTTGAAAATTATTGTCCTGACAAAGCCACACACATAGATTTATTTGCTAGAAATTCTGATGATGAATCAGGAAAGAGGTGAAAATCAGTTAGGATGTTCCATATTGTAGCTGATAGGTTTTCTCAGTGCAGACAAAATATATTAATGGACTGCCTAGGAGAAAATCAGACAAAGCATTTAGATCAAATGCTGAGGCCTTTTTGGCGTGTTGTATTGTATCCTCAGCTACTGCTAGGAGATGCTATAGGTACCCAAACAGCACATGGGCTTGCTTATGGATTTCACCAGAACTTCCATTAGCATCAGTGAGAGCCATACTAGAATAAGGACTTAGAAATGTATCCCCATTTAGCTATACTTTCTGTGGTAAAACATGGAAAATCCTCAGTGAGGTTAATAGTGTGTCATCTACCCCTCCTGCCCTCCCCTAGTACTCCAACAAACCTTAGGTATGGTTGTAAAATAAGAGTAATGGGAATGTCAGCTAAATAAAAAATGGTGTTGCAGCAGGTCTGCCCTCCTCCCCACACCTGTGTACATAACAAGCCCCATGCTTGCTTGGTTTTGACAAGGTATTACATGTTTCACACTGTTGTGATTTTACGGCAATGTCTGACTGCAAATTGTTATTTTGGCCCAGAACTGGATTTACAGGGGTTCTCCAGGGCTTGTGGTCTTGTTGCCTGTCCTTCCTTTCCCTTCAGCACTGCTCAGTGTGACAGGTAGTCCCAGGCACACAGTGGGGACTGAACACACAGTGGTGCAGCCCCCCGCTGCTACCCTTGTCGTAGCTGCACTCAGCCCTGTTTGGAACTACAGCTGAGCAAATAATTTATTTTTCAGTTTGCTGTCTGAGCTGAAAGCAGTAGAAAATAATATATAAACAAGACCCATACATTCATTATTTCTGTAGCTTGATAAAATACACACTTTTGGGAGGGGTAAGAAAAATGTCATATTTGTATCTGGAACCCAAAGGAAAGCATTTGTTTTCTTTGTAAAAAATAATATTTAGGGTAATTAGAAACATTGCAAAATTAAAATATATGAGAATTTTGGGGAATTTTAAGGCTAAAATTATGAATTTAACACAAATTTGTTAATAATTTTGACCATGTCCAAACTCTGAGGTTTTGGTAAATACAATATTCAACCACTTCTTCACCTGCAGCACATCTAGAGTTTGTCTGAGAGCTATGACAATGCCATTTCTGTTTTTTTTTAACTCAAAGTTTTCACTAGCTTTTGTCAACATGATGGTTCTAAAGCTGACAATAAATAACAGGCTACTGAGATCTGGCAGTAATTTTCTGAAATTCTAGGAATGCTGAGAGGGGAGTTATGGTTTATGTTAAGTGCCAAGTGTACTGTCATGGTTAGCATGGATCACACAGTATTACCCACACCATAACTTTTCAGGGTCCTTCAAAGCTTTGCTCTTGCAGCATTTTCCCAGGGAAAGTTCCCACTGGTGTCAGTGGCAGGTTTTCTTGAGAGAAAACTGCAGAACCTCTAGCTTTAAGTGTTTGGGAAATTGTAGTTTCTAAGACCAGTCCCTGGGATTGCAGCATTTAACTTGTTTTAAAATTGAGCAGCTGAGTTAATCATTAGAGTAAATCCAGTGATTTAAAAACCAAAAAATTACAGTTTATACTGCAGATTTCACTTAGTGATAAAAACTGGGTCAAGCAACAGCAGATTATCATCAAAATAGGTTGCATTTGTGTCCAGAAGTATTTGTGCTACACATATATGTTGCCTACAGTCAAAATTGTGATGTGCGGTGGGGTGCATTTGAAACATATGTGTTGGCATTTACTGCTTATTGAGGAACTAAGCTGAATCCAAGCCTGCAGTGTAAGGCAGAACAAAAGCTGACCCTAAACTGTAACTACTGTTGTCTTCTTTTTGTTACCATAATTGTCCATTTTCTGTTTTCAGCCTCCTGGAAGACCAATGACCGTGGAGAATAAAATACTTCATCATCAACTTCTTCATGTTTTCTGGGTAAACAATGTAAAAAAGTCCAGTTGGAAGCAGCAGATTTTGCAGTCTGTAGATCAAAAAGCATATAAAAATAAAGAAATATGTGAGAACATTAATAAAATCTTTAACTAGTAAAGAGGTTAAAAAAATTTATATGAGCTCCCACTCTAGTTACTTGGATGATGAACTCGGAAGAATTCCACTGACTTCAAAAGAATTCCTCATCTGTGGTTAAGATGGGAATATCCCCATTTATGTCAGTAAGAGTTCAGTGCTGACTTCACAAAAGTCAAATATTTACTCTGATTTCTCTGGCTTTAGTAGGGGAGTAAAAACTCCAATGACCTAGTGGATCAATAAAATGCAATCTTTATTTGAATGCCATACAGTAATATAATACTATTGATAATTGCAACAAGAACATACTAAACCATGATTTAAAAGGCCATAGTTTTTTTTCTTTTGATATCGTCACTCACAATATATTGACCTAATACCAATGAAAAATGAATTAAAGCATTTTAGGCCAGTTCAGAGACATACCCATCAATAGTATTTTATGAACTTATGTTAAAATACAGTCAATTAAACCAGTAATTCTATCAGCAATGAAAATGTCATTTGTATCTTGGACAATTAATAGTCTACTGCTTTGCATTTTTCTCTAACTGATTTTGTAATGACAAGCATTTCAACTAGATGATTTTAAAGACATATATTTCATGCTTTATTCATTGATGGATATACAGAAAATTGCCCCAAATGCTGCCCAGGCATTTAAGAGTTAATCTGTGACCTACTCATTCGAAATAAAATATAAGGGATCATTTCTGGTAGCAAAGAGGAAATGCAAAGTTAGAAATAGTTTTTAGGTCATAAAGAAGTAAAGGGTTAGGCCTCCTGCACATGTTCTGGAGTTAGATCTCATTGGGAAGTTCTGAAAGAGGCCAAGCAATGTGAAACATATAAGATAACTCAAACCTTGTCATCTCTGTGAGTTTTTCAAGCTGAAGGGAGGTTTGCATGTGGTTGTTCCATGGCCTCACTCAAAAAAATACCATACCCATGCTTTGCTGATGTTGATTCTTATAAATGCAAACTATAAAAGTATCAACAAAAACCTAAATCTCAATTTTTACCTGCATTGTAATCTGATAACCTTGAAATGCCTTTAGTCTTTCTTTCTTTTCCTCTTCTTGTCCCATACTTATCCATGTATCTGTAACTAAGACATTGGCACCATCTGCAGCTTCCAAAGGATCTGTTGTGAGAAGTAACTTGGTACCATACTAATGTGAATAAAATAAGGAAGATCAGGAAGACAAGGAATTTCAACTTCATTTATAACAAAAATAAACTCTATTCAAACTATTCTACTGGGCTATTTCTTAGGGTCCTACCTCTTTGGAGTACTGTTCAGTTATTTTAGTTATTCTGAGGTCTGGTTCAAATCCCTGCCAAAAGAGATGATAGGTAACATGTCATGGGACATATATAAGATCTTTACTGATTATTAACACTGGTTAGAAAAATGAACCATTTGCCATGGGAAGAAAAATGTCTTTCAGACTGTAAAACTTGAGGAAATTATGTTGATTTTGCTGAAAGTTTATTTTGGAGATAAACTGGTGCAAAGTGTTCTGATAAGGTAAGAAAAATACATTTCAATAGTTACAGAATGAAATGCCTATACATCATTTATTTTTTTCTTCTAAACTGATTCTTTGTTTTATATTTTATGTTGTATTATAATGAAGCATTCTAAGAAGCTGCATCACCAATCTGAACCAGGCAAGATGCAACACTTCCACCAATCTGAAACAACTTTCAATTTTTTTTTTTGGAGGGGGGGGGCATTGGATGACTTTGTAACACTTTCTCAAATGGAATTATTATCCTCCATGATTTATACTGCAGTCATGAATTCCCCTCAGCCCTTCTGAAGTTGGACTCAGTAGAATTACTCCTGCTTTGCATCAAAATAACTGAATCAGGATTCTGAACATTGCTTCTGAAAGCTGGTGCTCAAGATACATGTGAGTGCCACTACCTGAGGTCCTTGGGAAGTATCCATGTGGCTGAGACAAGAATGGGCAAAGTTTGCCTTCCTTACTCTGTGCACATGGCTTTCTTACCCTGGGAGTCGCAATACGCAGGTGCATTCCCAGCTTTGCAGCACTCATCATGATGGAGTGGAGGATATTGTTTCCGTCCCCGATCCAGGTGACAGTGAGCCCTTTGAGCCCACCATAGTGCTCCTGCCAAATGAATCAGACAGCCCCGGGTTTATGTTCCAGGTGAGCTGAACAAGCTGATGCCCTAGGTAGGAGGAATTGATCAGATGGGTCTGGTGCAAAGAAGACTGGCTACCTTCAAATGCTAGCTGCATGGAACCGTACATTTAATTGAACGTCCTGCAGCTATAAGATGATCAAGAAGGGAAAGCCCCCTGTGTCTTACATGAAGACCCAAGTGCTGCAGCTTTTTCCAGTGAAGGACACATTGACACGTATGCCATATGGTGAGGCCCAGGCTGAGAGACACAGCACCGGACACACAGCAACTTCAGCACCAAACCTGTACAGCTGTGGGTTGGTGCTCACATATATCAGGGAATGGTAGAAATTCTTAATTTAGAGGCAGTCCTAATGCCTAGGATAGCAAACCTCCAGCTTTCCCCCAGATTGCAAAAATATCCCTATTTATGTTTGCTCTGGTTTGGTTGTCTCTACACAGTGCTCCCTGCAGCCATGGCAGCAGGCGTGCTCTTAGAGTGCATTTTAACCATCACTGCTGTACAGGACAGCAAAGAGCAATACTTTGAAAGCAGCTGTGCCACTCATGGCCTGCAGGGTTTGCTCTCCATTGCACAGCCAGAGTGCAGTGATATTTTTTTTTACCAGAACTGGAATCAGCATTACAGAGTTAACTGTATCTTTGCCTGATGGCACTTACAGCCTCTACACGTGCAGCTACTCTGGCGCTCAGCCACCAACAGATAAGGCCTAAAGAGGAAAAAGAGTAACAGGAGTTTCATATTTCCAGAGCAGGACAATTTGAGGTCCTTTAGCAAGCCTTGTTTTAAATATGTATGTTTATAGGTACTTAAGTTGATACCAGAAAGTTTGTAAAGACATAACCAAATACTTCTGTATATGCCTATTCTGTACAACTCCACCTCATGACTCAAAAGACTAAAGACACGATGGAGACTCTTTTATTCTTAGTTCAAAACTGGGCCATGCTACAATTGCATTGTAGTAGCTGGAAGCCAGACAGTGTTTCAACACTTTGTGTGACATGATTCAATGCTTGTCAGAGAGAATAAGCATCCACACTGTAGAGCTGTACTAACTGGCAACCTTGCAGGCAGTCACAGCAAAGATACCAAAAGACTGAACAGGAAAAGGGCTGGGACCCTCCTCTCCTGGCAGCAGCTTTTCCTAAACAAATAGTCGTGACGTTGTTCCAGAACAAAGTTATTGGCATTTCTGCCAGTGACCACAATTTTGAATCAAAAATAGTAGCACTTGAAATATTGAATGACATTAAAATGTCATTGAAATCTAAACCTAAGAGAGTCCTAGGCTGCCTACAGTTTTAGGGCTAAAACTATGTTATTGTAAAACTATTGCTTTTTCAGTTGAAGTTTGTTAGCAGCAGGCTTATTGGCAGAGGTTTGATGCAAGGGCATTTACAGATCAAATCAGGACTTTGTGGACATGGAAGTTATTTCAGTATAACAGCTCTGCAGGTCTCCAAGGATCTTTCCAAGTTCCTCCACGTCTCCTAGCAATGGTGCTCCTAGGAGAAGACCAAACTAAAGCATTCATTTAAGGGGTTGTTTGCAGCTAGGGCTTAGTGATGGCTGAGACATGAACCCACAGCCAGAAGCGAATGAGACAGCCCTGAGTTCTTTTGATTTTACTGTTTAAAAATAGGCATCGCAGCCTGTAATGCTCAAAGCACTGACTAGTGAGTCACAAATATACTGCTATGTTAAGTAACTTCCACCTTATTACCAGCTGCTACAGTGCATACTAAATACTTTTCTCTGTTTTCCCAAGCTACTAGCTGTTACAGATAAAATACGAAGTGCTGGAGATGTTTGCATAATGACCCTCAATATGCACTGCAAATTGCAAAGCCCCATCTGCAGTGACTACTGTATAGAGTGGACATAGCTGAGCTAATCTTAATGAAGACATTTAGCTAATGGAAGAAGTCATAGACAAGGCAGAATCAAGCTGTGTGTGTGCTAGTGGAGCCTATTTTATATCCTGTGTTAAGCTTTATGCTGCCACTGGTACACTGCTGCTGTAACTCAAACCTCTTCATCTAAAGCCAGCTCACTATGACTGTGACTGTACTGCTTAAACACATCCATCCTCAGATTCCAAGAAAGATGAGATTATTGTGTTGGTCAGAACCAGAAAGCTTTGAGGCAATATGAAAACTAGTGTATATGAGACATACATATTTTTTTTTCCTGTTTTACAGTATATACTTATACAACTGCACAGAGAAAATCCTGCTAAAAGTGTTTTGCCATGATGGTAACACTCTAGGTAAAACCAGAACCTTTACAACACATGCTGATGACTTGAGCCTCTGAAGATATTTTTCACCTTACATCCCTCCCCAATTTTTCCAAACTCTGTTATATTGGTGTAGGCTTTTTACCTGCTTGGGTGTTCTGCAGTTTCTCTTTACGTTTAGAACCTGACTTCAAAATATTTACACTCCCAGTAAAGCCATACAAAAAGTAACATATTTAGAAGGTCTAGAGCCCTCCTCCCTTATGAATGCCTCTTTGGGAAACTAGTGATTGCTGCTGTAGTGCCACAAAACTTGGCTTTGCTATTCTCATGAAAAATCCCTGCTAAATAATTAATGTAAATTTTACAGTCAACTTTCTCATGCTGCTTTTACAATGTTTCATTCTGTTCTTACCCATGTTTGTAGTGTAGTGTATCAGCCTATCAAACCCTGGGAAAAAATAAGCATGCTCAGTGATTTAGCACTGTTGTATGTTTAGAGAAGACTGGTTTAACTAATTAGGGACATTCGTGTCTGCCTCTGCCTGGACTTGCTTCCAGCTGGGCTGAATCTCTGACACCATTATAGATTACTTCTGAAATGTTTGACCACAACAGTTGTAACAGCCCTCAACTAAAACAAGCTTTTGAATAATGAATCAATAATCTGTCAAAATTTAAAAAGGAAAGCATGGGACTAGTCAAAGCTTTAGCCCTTTGGGAGACAGCACAATCCAGTAAATGAGAAACTGGGCAAACTTGGAACTACCGGCTCTCAAACTGAGCTGAAGGCAGATGCTGGACCAGTTATCTTTCTTACCCCCACATTGATTTTTGTCATGGTTATTGAAACAGTATATTCTAGAAGATCAGCCCAGATCTTAGTTGGGATTTCTAACTGTTAGAATAATGATGATGATGGTGACGAATTTGAAGACTATAATAATTTGAGCTCTTTGGGTCACATATTAGGAGAAGTTGAGAATATATGGCAGCCCTCTTCAAGCTGGGCAACACTGTAATTTGTTACACTATTTAAAAAGGAATCACTGATGTATTTCTTATGCCAATCATTTCTTTCTGAAGGAGAAATTTCCCTCAGACCAGTGACATAAAAAGCTAGTGGCATATGGATCCACTCTAATTACCAGTCTGGCCAGCCTGCGGTCAGCTACAAGTTAGCTGATTTGGCCAGTGACATTAATATCAATTGAATCAGTGTCAGTACCCGGTTTGTCCCCAGGATAAAAATTGTATGATGCTGTCCTCCAGCCAAGCTCCGCAGAGCAGAAGTTGTGAGCCACAGTTTCTGCCCAGGAGACTGAGGGGCATTGGGTGGACTCAGCAAGTGGCTGTTACATGCCTTCAGCACAGATGGAGAAGTGGCCTTGCATGTATACAGTACCAGCACACAAACTCAGTCTTTAAAGGCCAAATCCCCAAACCCTCAAAATCAGGTTGTGTCATGTTTGCAACCATTTCTAGTGGGTTATAACTCAAGAGCAAACTCGGGTCAACCCAAGTTTTAAGAAAGAGGGTAGCATGTATGCTAAGAAAAACACCCCTCTTGGCATAATAGAGGGCATTAATCCTGACCACAGTATTAAAGGGCAGAGCCAGCTTAGACGTCAAACATGTGAGGAGCTCCAGGCTGCTCAGGAAGAAGGCACTGGGCAAGAGGATGTTGAACTGGAAGAATCTCACCCCAGTGTTCATGACAGGAGTACACTTTGTGATCTGACAAGAACACCGTAAATACGGAATGAGAACTGACAGCCCTGAAAATAAACCAGATGCATTGTTTGTGGAGTGCAACAGACTGTACTAAAATAACCACACTAAAATGCACCTGTGAAAAAGGAATCAGAAGCCATAAGCAAAAAGACATTCTGACAAAACAAACCAGGAAATTAGGCAGTTTAAGACCAACGAGAAAGGGTTCGAAGAGGATTCAAGAAAGCACATGACAAAATTAATACGATTTAGAAAATGGAAGAATAACAATGTGCTAAGCCTGAAGAGGGCCAGAGTGCATGTAGTGCTCTACTGGTAAATGCAGCAGGAGAAAAAAGAAGAGAAAAAAAAAAAGTACAGCAAGGAGGAGCAGATCCAGGCATGAAAATATTTACAGAGATAAGGAAGAGACATTTTTAAAGAGAAATAAGTTGCACAAAATCTGTAGTTACATTTAAATACAAGGCCTGTGCCACTATTGTAGTTTGCATGTATGTAAAAATCAAATAAATTGCCTTTGCGTGGCAGGAAAGCAGTCCAAATGTTATATATGAACTTTCAACTCCTTTAAAGAGCTGCTGGTACTATTCAACATCCCTATATTAATATTCTTGCAGGCAGTACTCGGATAACATCTTTTTACCCTGCCAAACATCCCAGAAGTTTGATTGTGGTAGCAACTAGACCCTGTAGCTCACACTTCTTCAAGTGTTCATCCTACTTCCGTGATCTGGTTAAGTTAATTATATGATTAAAACACCATTTTATTACATGCTACTGGCTGTAAGACCAGTCTTCTCCCCCTCAGTGTACAGTGCAGAGAAGAAGAAAAGCAGCAGACGGGCAGGTCAGAAAGGGAAAGAGCAGGCAGTGCCAACACTCACAGTGCACTGCAGAGAGCTCCCCCCTGCCTGTGTCTCCCTTCTGGGTAAGAAAGCAAGAATGGAAAGTGAGTGGGGTGGCCACCCAGCTGCCCTCTAAAGACCTCCTGACAAACTCTGGGTGAAGGAACATGCTGGAAAGCCTGGGGGAGAGACAGGTACAGTTGGAGGAAACAGTGCTCCGCTTATCAGGCTGACTGGGAAAGTGCTGTGAATTTTAAAAAGCTTCCATGGCTGTCCAAAAGCTGAGCCATTCACTGAGATCTCTGTAAGTGCTCACTTTGTCATACCTCTCCACAATGAATGTTTCTCTTGTTTGAGCACCAACTGTTATGGTCCTGTTTCCTTATCATGGAAGATGGGCAGGAACACTCATTCCAAAGACGTCCTGCCCAGTGCTTGATGCAACAAGGGTACCCACCGGCTGTTGCTGCTGCCCTAGGTATTCAAACCAAGGAAAAGTCCAGCCTTCTACCATGGCTGCCCTGTACAAGGAGACAATGGAGGAGGAGCAGAGGATGATCAACAGGGCAGGTACCCATTCTGCTGATCTCCATGAGTTTCCCCCTAAGATCAGTGGAGAAAGGGGTGCATTTCTAGAGGGCGACTGAGATGCTCAGTGGTCTGTCTTCAGTGACTGGAAATGCAGTACAGGGCAACAGTACTCTGAACTTTGGTGCTGTAGTCAGTGGCCTGTATAAAACCAGGTTTAGGGGCAGAGATACCAATAGTCATGTAGACGATGAGTCACAGATTAATCCTTTTTATTCACAAGTGATAAAATGCTAATAAATAAAGTGTTTGCAAGATAGAACCCCCTGCAAAACACACCCATAAGATCCACCTGGTTTACAGTTGCACACAGTGTTTAAATGAAATTATGACATTTAATGACTGATGGCATTGTCATTACAGCTTACTGTCTTAAGTAATTTGAACAGTTCACTGAAGCTGGTTCAATATGATCTCACAAATGTACCTTATCCTGAGGTATGTGAAGCATTTTAGTCTCAAGTTTACCAATTTTTGCTGGTCTCTTCACCTTAAGTATCAAAAGTTTTATGAAAAATACTAATCAAAGTAAGGAAGAAGTAACTTTCACTAAGCATATGAGTCTTTCAGTATTTAAAGTTTAAGGCATGAATACTTTAATATTACTCTCACTAGATCTTTTCCATATACTGCATGTCCCACAGCAGTCTTTGACAGCTGAGAAACACAGCTGAATGAATCAGGAAATTATTCTGCCCTCCCTTTTTCAAGCAGTGTGATTTTCATTCATTCAGAAAGTAAACAAGGTCAGAGGAGTTCATCATAGTTGTCAACCAGCACTGCAGCATAACCATCTTTTTTATAAGCCAGTTCCTCAATTGATTGTAAAACAGCATAGTCCTTCTGTTCACAGCTAAACATCTGGTATTCTATGTGTAAAATGTTATCCAGCTGTCAAACCAACTATTTCATTAGAATAAACTACAAAATATGATCTTTTTAAACTATTCTTTGATGTGAGCAAAGTTTAAATAGGTTTAAGTGCCCAAACAGTAGGCATTTGCATTGGTAGCATCACCTGGCATTCCAAAACAAATTTGTTCAACCAATTTCCTAATATCTGGATAGTGATTCCTTTTAAACTGTTCATAGTTTATGGAGGAATCAAGAGTGAACTACTGAGTTTTTTTAAGTCAGTGGAAAAATTTCCACTGGCTTTGGTTGAGCCAACATCTCACCTTTATCTTAATATGTAAAGACCCCTGCACATTTTTTTAATTGCAGCCTAATTCCAATGAAGTACTTAATTTTATGCTTAACTTCAGTCCCGCTACAGCTGATAGGACTAGGTAATTGTTTTAAATTAAACAGGTCCTTAATTACATTGCTGGATGAAGATCTCTTTAAATAACAAGTGCCATATAATTACTACTTAGAAAAACCTAGGAATAAGTGGTTTTGAACCTGACTTCCCCAAATACTTACAAAGACCAAGACTTAGCAAAAAAAAATTGTCATTAAATGGGGATTATATTGTTACCTGAAGAGTTAGGTAATCAGCTAAAATCTGGAGAGGATGGTATAAATCGGACAATCCATTGATTATTGGGATCGTGGCTTCTTTCGTCATTAGGTCCAGATCATTATGCTTGTAAACTCGAGCCAAGATTGCATTTGTCATGCTGGACAGCACCCTGGAGGATGGCAGAAAATACCTGAGTCATAATAAATATATCCCTGTTGCATTCTTCAGTGTGCAACACATAAATATTAATGAGAAGTGGTAATGAATCAAAATTTTTTCAGCTATCTGAATAATTTATCATGCCTGCATAGCACACTTAAATGCAGACATTTTACAAGCTGCTAATAAGTTTTACTTATTAACAAACTATAGTAAGTAAATGAAAACTGCTGCTGTATTTTATGTTTTTTTTTTTCTCTTCAGCGTTTGTAGCTACAGATGTAACAATAAATGTTCAGGTATCTGAATTAAGATAGACTGTGTAACACTGTAACATTTTAAGAATTTTATAACTTCAGAAGAGATAAGATATAAGATTTCTTCAGTCTTTTAGCAAAGAACAAATGTAGCATTGACTGAATATCAGTGTCTCTGTATGGTAGCCTGGCCTTTATGAGAATTAGGAATACAGATCTGTCTTAGATTACCGCAATTATTTACTGATCTTAGTGAACATAGAAACTGGAGGCCAACACGACCAGCCTGTTCTTCCTCCTACCTACACACCTGCGTATTGACACACATGGTATCAGATTTAAAGTAATGCTCAAATTTGAAACTCACTATAGGGATAGGGGCATGCAGGAGTCACTGTACCACTCTGGCCTTTGCCTCATTTGCCAAAGTGTGAAAGACTCAGAGACTAGCATAGTGGATTAGCATAGTATACTTCGTATGCTCTGAATTCTTTAGGTAAATTAAATATGGACTGTAACTCTGCATTTCTGTGTTTTAATCAGGCCCTGAAGCCTGACTGTGAAGTAGCATTTTGTGTGTTTTCATGTTATCTCTATCTAATAGGACTTTTACACAAAACAAGGAAAAGACTAAATAGAAGAGTATCAAAAATTCTTGAATATCTATCTTCCTGATTAGCCATGAGGAATTCTGGTATCTGCTTTTGTGGAAATATGGATATTATTGCCAGAGACTTTACACAGACAAATCTCCTGATGAAGTCAGTAACAAATATTTTCTACTGACACCAGACATTCCTCACACAAGCAAAATTCTTATAAAATGTACAAGATTCCCTGTAGAGCTCTCTCTGAAGAAAAGACTGCCATTAGCAGCTATGAGTAAAAAGAAGCAACTGAACAAGGTATCTACTGATGGCAAAGTATTGGAACAGTTGTTGTTTGTGCCATTATTTCTTCGTAGCTCATGAGTTTCTTCTTCTGTGTGTGTGTGTGTTTATTCTAGCTTGAAGCATGTGACTATGGAAAACCTGTTGTGAACTAGTCATGAGGGATGGGATGCATGGTCCCTTTTGTTAGCCATCTAACAGGTGTCCACCCAAAACAAGACATAGCCAGTCCCACCAGTCAAGGAAAAGAAACAATCATACTGGGAAATTGCTTATTTTTCTTAGACTTTTTTTTTAGGATGTCAGGACAGCTGATTCCTACCCAACTCAGCTGATAAAGAATTTAAAGAAGATGGTTCTTTTACAAGGTATGCCATTAGAGGAAATTCAGTCATAATCAATTACCAACTAGTGAAAATTGCTGGATTTTCTTCCTTAATCTATTGAAAGTAGATACTAGACTTATTAGAGACTTACCAGCAAGACACCAGACAGTCCTTCTGCCAGCATTTCTAGATGTCGTATCTTATAGTAGGAAACCCAGGTAAAAACTGGGTTTGTTCTTTGTGAAATCAAAACCAAAGTGAACTCAGGAAAAAAAAAAAAAATAGACCTCACCTAAGGAGATGAAGTCTCCTGTAATCAAACCAATTTAAAGGAAACCATGTAAGGCTGGGATTGCATAGAAAAAAGACCTGGGTAGATAAGAATCTTTAGTAAAAGTGAAGTTTTGGAAGGTGAGGGGGAGTAAGCCCAGGCTTGTCAGGTCACTTTCTATTTAAGGTTCCTATGTTATCACTAACTATAAGGTCTTTTTCTCTTTTCAGTCTTTTTGCAAGACTGTGAGCCTATAAACTTCAAAATCCCAGAGCTTGGAAATACATGAGTGTATTGGAATGCTGCATATCTCTCTTTTCAAAATAATTTTTATTTCTATAGAAAAAAAGCTGGAAATTTTTACTCAAGTGTATCCTCTGAGGAATCCAAAATTAAACACAAATAAAAGTATGCCTTTTTGGTGTGGCTGATCTCTGAATTTGAAAATGAGGCATTTGCATATATTTTGGGTAGAATATTGCTATCCAAGGTAGTTTTGATTTTGTTTTGAAAATACGTACCCATTCAAAAGGTTTAAATTTCTGACAATACTACTTTATTGTCATTCATAGTCTTACAGGGGCATATGGTGTATGTGTTCTTGGTAAGTGGTGAGAAGTAAACTGTTCCCCATAGACACAGAGATTCATCCCCTAATAATGCCAGTGGACTGGTAAAATCATCCTATGAGTTCTTCAGCGCTGTCACCGAACCTTATGGCCACTGAACTATAGTGGTGCACAATGGAACTGCTCTACAGTGGAAAATACGGATACAGTACTTATATTTCATTTCACGTAATATATCAGACATGCTAAACAGCACTGAAAGGCTTAGAGCTCCTTAATGGGTGGTAACTTTTTGCTACTGTGTCAGCGTAAATGTAAATGTCTTGTGGAGCATGGAAGAACTGTATTATGAGCAGGTAATAAGTCACTAAAAATATGTTCACAGCAGAAATGCTTTCAACCCTTACCTGCAGCAATTCTAATAAAACCTGGGACTTACATAGAACCGTGCCCCTTTTGCTTTAAGTCTCAATCTCAAGTACTTCTAAGGCCTTCAGAGCCCTAGACATGTGGCTGTAAATATTTGAAATACCCTCTGGGTCTACTACAGGCATTCTTTTTTATTCTTACATTAACTGAATGATGTTGGCATGTTATCCTTCATTCACAAGAAATGTCAAGAAATTAACACTCAGGTTGTTCTTTTGGGTAAACTGCTCAGCCTTGATTATGCAAAGTCAATAATAATTCTGCTAATGAGATCAGGAGTGAAGCAGAGCACATGGGGCTCTGAAATGACTCGGGAAAGCCCTCACTCCACTGCAGCAGGCAAGTGCTGTGACTCAGCAGAGGAGCAAAATCCCCAGGTCAGGGTCCTAAATAGGTACTTGTCCTTGAATAGCAAGCAGTGACAAGAGAAAAGAGGGGCTGAAAGCTTGCATGGGAAGTAGGTATTGTGGGAGCTTTCTCCCCAGAATGGGGAGTCCTCCAAAATGGCTGGAAAATTTGCTTGCTTCTACTTTTTGCCTTATTTCTTGTAGCTTAGTGTCTTTCTATTTCCCATTTGCTTGTGCAAACAAAGGTCATTTGAGAGACTGTGAACCAAAGATCTCATGGCCCTTTATTATCCCATTTGGGAAGAAGCAGAAATGAAAACTGGACTATAAAAGCATGTCTGTTTGTGTATCAGAACATACCTGGATTTGCTGCAGGGTTGGCATCTGAATAGCAGAGAGCCTCTGGATGACATTTCTGCATGTCTGGTGGGATGGTGCTTGGAGAGGTTATTGCAGGGAAGCACCATGTAAGGGCCTTGACTGCATCCTTCCCCTTCCTGGAGGTTTGGCTGCTGGGGCTCAGAACCAACTTTGCAATAGTGCAGCTGAGGGCTACCCCTCAACCCTCTGATGTCAGGGGGGAGACGAGGCTTCCAGACAGCACTGCAAGGAGCCTCCATCAGGGCCAACCCCCTTCTTTGGGAGTCACATCTCTTGCTGCTTTGTAACCATGTCCACACTGATCCTGACTTGGGCCCCCCGCTGTGGGCTGATGTCCAATCTGGCCTTGGCCCACATCCATCCTCAATGAGGTGCCCGATGCCCTGGGCTGTGGGTGCCCCCGGCTGCCTCCCAGCTGCCCTGCTCCCTGGCTGGGGGCAGGGGAATGGGTGCTGGCTGCTGAGGCCCTGCCCTGCCTGACCCAGGGGTAGCTCCCAGCACCCGACCCTCTTTAGTCCCCAAGAAGCCACCAGGCCACACGGCACCCTGACATACTGCTCTGATAAATCAACCCTTCTTTTGCCTTCACCTGCAATCCTTCCACCTCCTTTTGTCTTGGAGCCTGAAGCCACTCCTTCCCAAATGTGACACCTCTGCACCTTTCATTCCCCACTGCTCTGGTGTGTCCCATCCCTTCTCAGTTTCAGTTCCTTTAAGCTGATGTAAACAGCTGCTTTTTGTCTTTCCAGCCTGGCATGCTCATCATGTCAGGTTCTGTCTCTTCAGCCCCAGTCTCTCAGCACCAGCCTCCCATCTCCCTCCTACTGTGCCTTCTGTCAGCATCCTCTCCTTCTACCCCTGCTCAGCTGAGAGGCTCTCTGCTTACAACAGTCCAGTGAGAATGGAAGAAAAGGCAAGACGCTTGGGGAATAATACTTATTTACATCAGCATCAGGGATTTACCTTTGACAGGTTTCACATTCGCCTTTAATACCACATAGTGAGTTATGTATATCTGACTTGAAAAACTCTCCATCTCTCATGCCAGTAGAGTTATATCACAGATGCATATGCTTTGAAGCATTTAAATGGCACACTTCGATGAAGCTATAGCTGTCCTGCCTAAACTGGGGCTATGTCCCATGATGTATGAAGAATTTCTTTTGAGGGTATGTATTTGAATCCCATGGCAGTGTATGAGCACTGCTAAACTGGACACAGTGGCCACTGGACATAGTGGCCTAATATATCTCAGACTTGACTGTTAAGTCTCAGGTTAATCTGTTCCCTTTGTAGGCCCACAAGTTGACATGATTTTTGAATCTTTTAAACTTGTAGTTACTAAAGCAAGGCAGTGGGACACACTTTTGTTGAAACATCTGAACACTATCGTTGCAGCTTACTTGGATACTAGTAGAGTTATGTGTCTAGCAGGGAGTGAGAGCTAAGTACTTTCAAGCCTCAAGAGACTTAAATTTTGACTTTCTACTATCAACACTCATATGTCTTACACTTTGGTAGTTAAAAGCATGAAAGGAAAATCTAAAATATTCAAATGTTTGGTCTTTTTCTTACATTTTTCTTGGATTTCATCACAGACAGAACAGCAACATAGTTCTGAAACAATCTCCCCCACTGACTGTGAAAACTGTATACAGCAGAAGCAATGGAACCTCAGCTGGCTGATTGCCTATTTTGAATTGAGCCTGATGAGCTTGAAGCTGCATCTTTCACCAGAAAAAAAAGGACCTTTCAGACACTGCTAACCTTCCAACAGCTAAGCCTGACTGAATCGACCTCAGGCTGTAAAAGGGCTGCCTAGAAAGCAGCACAATACTGAGCTGGGATGAGTCCTTAACACATGGAGTGCTATGAAAAACAGCAAGAGCACCTGCAAAAGATAACCTCATGTTCTGCCTACTTTCTGCAACATCAAAGGGAATCCACTGGAGAAAAACCTTGAGCTCATTTCTTCCCTGCTGTGGCAATGGGGATAGACTGCTAGCTACCCATCCCTGCATGCACAGGACTGGGCAAGATTAAGATCTTCCAAGGGTGCCAGTAACAGAATAATGCCATAGCCCAGCCTCCGTAGCAGTCCTGACAGTGGGTACAGCTGTGGAGGAGGGCACATGACATCAGAAACTGGCTGCAAAGTGTTGGTGAAGTTTGGTGCTGCTAAAATAGGGGGATCAGAGTGGCCTTCAGTGCCACCCTGTACTGCAGGTAGGCTAAGGCCCACCAGCAGCTGGCCTAACTAAGATAAAAAAAGTCTTTGCTTTTTGATTTTGCTTTTTGATTTGTCAGTCAGCTGTACTCCTAGCTGCATGAGGAGCAACAGAACCAGAAGGTTCTAGTCTTGTTTGAATGTATATGCTGTCATCAGTGGAGCTATACTACTACTGAGGTTCATAAATGTTTCCGTTTGTGTGACTGTCACCCTCCTTAACACTATATATGCCAAATTTGATAAAAATATTTCTCATTGCAAGACATTTTGGAGAGCTAGAGTGGGTGAAATGATGGTATACTGAACTACATATTCTGTGAGCTGATTTGTAAATATTTAAGAAATCTAAATGCCTTCTGACATTTTCCAGAAAGAAAATATTAGCTTCCAAAATTCTGTAAGACAGGTTGCAGCCTGATCAACTACCAAACACATAGTGATCAATCAAGTGACATTTTACCAACCTTGCTGTATCTTTGAGACTCTCATTAGTGCCCAGATGTATGTCTTGTGTGGTAAGGAAGGAAGGATGTCCTCCAAGGAGAGCAAATCCTACAAATAAAAAAAGAAAGTAAGTACCAGCACCTCATATTTACAGCCAAGATTCAAAATCTTCTTCATGTAAGATATTTGCAGGAATAAAAGTAAAACTCAGCAGGGCATCCAAATGTTTCAAACACATAAAGTCTGACACACAAGACACAAATAAATGTATTTTGGAATAAAACCACCCAAATGTGATGCTTTGCTGAAATTCTTAGGCATGAGTTCTGATCTGCGTTCACAGGAACAGTCATTCAAGCTGCAAGGCTACATATTGCCAAAAGCATCACTGTGGCTCCTTGTTAAGAGCTAGGCAATCCATTCATTATGCTGAATTTCCACTTCAAGGGACTTAGCATCCTATAAGGCTCATTTGAGTCACTAGGTGTAACTCCACATCTTTGCAAGAAGTGTCAAGTATAGTCATTCAGATAGAAAACCCTAAGTCTTCTCATACACTATAACAAACTTGAGCTTTCTCACAAATGACCAGGTGCCTTAAAAATTATAATGGGACAGAAAGAAAAGGAAAGCTCTCAGGCACTGCCAGAATCCCTCCACACTGCAATGGTTAAGAATTTGTAAGGTGAGTCAAGGAACTGGATGGATTAGGTCTGTAGAATGAAATCCATTCCTGAACAGGAAACCATGGAAAGATCTGAACACCATTTAAGAATATAAAATATTTTGGGGAACTTAAAAGGTGTCTGGACAGTATTTTGGATAGATGCTAATGGCAGCTCTCAGGTTCTGTCCTGCCTTATTTCTGTTGCACCACCACTAGAAAGCTACCACAAGCAACCAGGTGACAAAGGGAGGAAAACAGCTTTTTTTCACCAACACTTGAGTTTCCCTGCCTTTGCCTGGTTCAAGCCTAAAGCATCCGTCCATTGAATCTCAGTGTAAAGTCTGTCATGGCCATGTACTGGGAGGATGGGGCCTGAGGGGAGCTGTTCTGTGAACTGCCACAAATGGTTTAGCATAAACCTAGCACAGGACACAGGGTACAAATGGGGATGTACAAAGTGTAGGATTTGAAGTGGGCTATAAGTAGTCCTGTAATGCATTTTCTGTGCACCGGGGATGATTTTTCTGCATAAGAACAACTCCCTTCTAGTAGAGAAATTGTCAGGGAGATCTTGTCCTCTCACTAATATCCATGATGGAGGAAATTTCTGGAGAATCTTGGTGTGACAAACCAACCTTGTTGAGAGAAAACTGCAGGGAGTGAGCCTTTTGTTGTGACAAAAATTTAGAATGAATCCATTCTTATTTTTATTGCCAGGAAGAGAAAGGCTGCATACAGCACAGAAGAGCAGAGACACACCCCCCTCTTGTCTACCAAACTTGGAGGTGCTAATAAATTTTAAAGCTGCTTCGGCTGGTTGTAGCCATTAGATGGCACTGCAGACATCTCCAGGACTGTAGCTTCAACATGATGTTTGCACAGGCCTGTCAAAGATTTTAAAAGTTGATCCCACAGCTACTCTTCAAAAAAAGATTAAACCACGAGTGAACACTGAAACCTTTCTCAGATAAAACCAAGCAACTAGGTTCAGGTGGCAGACCTCGGCTGCACAGCTGGGCCCCTAACACAGAGTAGCCCTTATTAACTTCCATCCCATGTGGGCAGCAGGGTTAAGGTAAGGTCTTCCACTTTGTGTCAGTTCAGCTACTCTCTAGATTTTAAAATGCAATAGATAAAAATAATACTGGAAAATCATTCCTTTTTGACTGCCTCAATTTCATTAAAAGTCAGATTAAAAATAATGATGCTCTAGACCCTACCTGAAGAGCAAATCTCTGCTCTATCCAGCCAGTGTATACTCATTTTATTGAATGGGCCTGATTTTACTTTCCCTTTGTCATCATTAAGGATTGCTCCAAATCCCAACAAGATTAGAGTCAGGCACAGCAAACCTTTAAGAATGAAGCATCACTCTTTCTACTGTTACTTTTTGCTGTTAGAAAAGCACTATATATTTGGTGGTTGCTTTGTCCTCCTTTCTTGGTTATTCAGAAGCATTTTTGTATTAAGGCAGGAAAAATGTTTAGTTTTCCTCAAATACTTTCACCTCATCTCTGCAGCTCAGATACAAACACTGTATTTATGGGAATGTGTATGTCAACACTTGCCTAGACATTACAGCCTATCTATGCAGTGACATGTCATTTGTAGTAACTTTTCTTGTCCAGCTTCTTGTGGCTAATTTCAAAGTCATATACAACTGTGTCAGTGATTTATCCCTGCAAGTTCCACACAATACAATAGCTCTGCATTTTAGGCTTCTAAATGCATACACTTTGGTTGAGGTTTCACAGTCAAGGCAGGCTCCCGTGGACATGTTCTGTTTTCTATAAATGAGGTCCAGGTAGAAAAAGAGGAATCTGGCCATTTATTCAGAGTTGCCAGACGTCAGGCACCCCAGTCAAAGCTACCACCTGGAGTCTGTGTACATAGCAGAGTCCTAATGTGTTGGGCTTTCTGCTCATGAACTGGCCATCTGTGCAGGGCCTGGAAACATATTTCCATCCAAAACTTTCCATCTGGAAGTACAGAAGCTCTGTGCTCTACCTTTGTACATAGCTGCAGAGACAGAATCTTTGCTTCAGATTCTTTCATCCAGACTACTAGTAGAAAGAAAAAAAAAAGACGACTTTTGAAGGTATGCAGGCACCAATTCAGCAAATAAGCACACATGGGAGTGCTGTGTTAAATTGGAAGATCTAATCCTCTTTGTTGTCACAAGCTTGTCATATCCAAAGTCACATGCTAATTGTTTATATGAATCTTGGTCTCATCAACAAACTGTATTAAATGTTCATACTGCAGAGCCAGAATAGATTATTCTCTTCTGTCCACACTTCTCACTACTGTCAGTTTTCAAAAATGGACAGTTCTATGCCTCAGGCTGTGGCACACTATTGAGCCCACTTATGCAAACTCTTTCATGTAGGACACGAGCACTGGTGGTTGTACAGACATAGGTTAGATCTCCATTCCAGCCTGTCCCTGCTACAATGAGTAAGCAAGTGGACCAAAGTGAATTCTCTGGTTCACACCCTGGATACATGGTTGCAGGGCTGCCCGCCCCC
>JANZLQ010000061.1:11750116-11762200 GCA_026212715.1 Elanus axillaris
GGGGGGCCCCCCCCCCCCCCCCCCCCCTTGATCACCAGGAGACATACACAGCCACCTTCTCAAACTCAAAGGAAGGATCCTTTTTTATATTTCAAGACATCTGGATGTGGATTTGTTAGTTTCCTCACTGCCTGACAGGCCTTACAATCTAGAAGGTATTTTTCAGTTTAGACTGAAAACAAAGAACTATTCTAGGCAGCAATTACAGGAATATTCCTAAAGTAGAAGCCTAAAACCTCATAAGCAGTTTTTTAAAGCTACCCCTTTAAACAGAGAGTAAGCTAAAAGAATATTCTTGCCCACCCTGTAACATGGCCAAGCTAAATAATAATAGCCATTCCAACAAAAAACAGACCTTGTACTCCTGCCATGTAATACCACCCACATTATTTTGGAATATACAAAGTGATGCAATTTCTGTGACAGTATGTAGTAGTCTTCAGGCATGGACATCATGTTTCTCTCAGCCCACTGTGTAAGAGCAGTGAGCTGGGAGTAATTCCACTAAAGCCAGTGGCAGTGAACCCCTGTAAAGCTGTTAAGATCTTGTATATTCCGGTGCACAATGAAAGAAGGTATACAGAGCTTTTCTGAGTGTATTGTTTCCTCTCCATTTTTACCCTGTGACATATTGTCTGCATTCAGCATCTCTGAAATCATTGGATTTATTTATGACTTGTTCACTAAAATGTAACTGCAGCTGTATATTTTGAAAGCAACACTGACAATCAGAATATTTTACACCAAAGCTATAACAAAAACAGGGCATTCACCTTTATGCCATGCCTGAGGATGTTTATTTTACAAGTAATATATGACCATGTGTAATACCTTTGTTTTCAAAAAGTACACAAGATTTTATGCAGAATGGGTATGGGACTCTGGCTGCAAACAGATGACATTTTCCAGTATAATAGCAGAGATGTCACATTTTCCAATATAATAGCTGGTGATAGCAGTAAATCTAGCAGGCTCCACAAAACTGGATTTTCTTTGCCAATACCCTATGGAAGTTACTTGTAGTTCATCATTAAACTTACAACACCACTACTACTCTTAGAAATGGTAAAATAATGCAGGTTTCAGAAATATGCATTAGGGCAAGATTATATTTGTTCAAGAGAGTAAAGGGGCAATGAATTATACCACAAGGAGCTGTACATTATTCAGTACAGTTGCAATGTCATCAGAATAAAACAGTTTAGAGGCGTAGTATGTCGGAAGAGCCACAAACATTAACTGTTCTCTTACAATGCATTATAAATTAATGTTTTGCTATCTTTGATTGATCCTGGAGACTGGGAGAAGTGCTCAAAGACTGGAGGAAGGCAAACGTCACTCCTATCTTCAAGAGGAGCAAGAAGGAGGACCCAGACAATTACAAACTGGTCAGCCTCACCTCGATTCCTGGAAAGGCAATGGAGCAGCTAATCTGGATGCCATTTCCAAGCAGATTAAGGACAAGAAAATCATCAGGAGTAGTCAACATGGCTTCACCGAGGGGAATTCATGCTTGACTAACTTGATAAACTTCTGTGATGAAATGACTGGCCTGGTAGATGAGGGGAGAGCAGTGGGTATTGTCTACCTGGACTTCATTATGGCCCTTGACACTGTCTCCCGTAAGAGCCTCATAGACAAGCTGTTGATGTATGGGCTGGATGAGCAGACAGTGAGATGAGTTAAGAACTGGCTGAACAGCCAGGCCCACAGGATGGTGACCAGTGGTACAAAGTCTAGTTGGAGGCCAGTGACTAGTGGTGTACCCTAGGGGTCAATACTGAGTCCAGTCCTGTTTAACATCTTCATTAATGATCTGGATGATGGGGCAGAGTGTACTCTCAGCAAGTTTGCTGATGACACAAAACTGGGAGGAGTGGATGCTATGCTAGAAGGTTATGTTGCCATCCAGAGGGACCTTGACAGGCTGGAGAAATGGGCTGACAGGAACCTCATGAACTTCAGCAAGGAGAAGTGCAAAGTCCTGTACCTGAAGAAGAACAACCCCATGCACCACTACATGATGGGGGCCACTCAGTTGGGAAGCAGCTTGGCAGAAAAGGACCTGGGGGTCCTGGTAGACACCAAGTTGAACGTGAGCCAGCAGTGTGCCTTACTGGCAAAGCTGGCAAATGATATCCTGGGTTGCACTAGACAAAGTGTTGCCAGCAGGTGGAGGGAGGTGATCCTTTATTAAGCACTGGTGAAGGCATACCTGGACTGTCCAGTTCTGAGCTCCTCAGTATGAGACAGACATGGACATATTGGAGAGAGTCAGTATGTCTATGTTAACAAAGGGTCACAAAGATGACTGAGGGACTGGAGCATCTTTCATATAAGGAAAGGCTGAAAGAGCTGGGACTGCATAGCCTAGAGAAGAGAAGGCTCGGAAGGAATTTTACTAATGTATATAAATACCTGAAAGGAGGGTACAGGGAGGATGGAGCCAAGTGCTTTTCAGTGGTTCAATGGGCACAAGCTGCAGCATGGGAGGCTCCCTCTGAACATCAGGAAACACCGTTTTTACTAAAAGGGTGACTGACTGCTGGCATAGGTTGCCCCAGAAGGTTGTGGAGTCTCCGTCCTTGGAGCTATTCAAAAGCCTTCTGGACACGGATGACCCTGCTTGGACCAGATGACCTCCAGAGGTCCCTTCCAACCTCAACCATTCTGTGATTCTGTTTATTTATTTTTCAGTAATGGTGTTCTTTATAGGCATAGGGACAGCAGGACTTCTGAAAAGACTTCTGTGGTGTTAATATAAGGCAACAATCTCCTAGACACTGCAAACAGCATCTTTTGTAATCTGTGCTTTTCAACTCTTTACTCCTTTATAATGAAACCCATTGATTTTCATCTAGTTGTTCCTGAGAGTTGGAAAGTTTGTTTAGATTAATCTCATCACCAGAACCTTGTCCCACAAGTGACCTCTTCCAAGATATTGAAGGTGCGACTCATGGGAAATGTTATTTGAGATGACTCAGGTATTTTATAAATAAACATTCCAACCCACTTCAATGTCCACTTTCACTGGACATTAGAAAATTGGTATTAAATTAGCTTATTTAGCTAAGAGGAACACATGTGACCCCACATTTGTTTTGAATTAGAAAAGCCACAGGAGAAGTCATGTATGTTAAAAAGCAGCTGAAATGTATAGAGTTTCCATGGACAGAAAAGATTTGAGTCTGCCTTTGAAACAAAGTCTTAGGTTTAGGGTACTTAAGACCAATTAACTGAAGGTATGAAGTTAATGCACAGAAGTTAAACTGCATTAAACTCCCTTGTGGAAGCTCTCACTCAAAAATAAATTTGGTTGATTTCACTGGAGCTTAATCCCTCTTGGATGAATTTATGTGCATTAACTCCCATCCTTAAGTTAATTCATTTGAACTTTTCCTGAGCTTCCCCCTTCCGTAAGCCTTCAATAGCCAAGGACTAAGTAGTTCTTTCCTCTAAATAGAGAAACATGAAGGATAAACAGATTCAGAGAATTCATCATTACCTGCCTATGTACCACTATTGCAGGCAACTACAAACTGGACTAAAAACTCTGTAATTAAAAGGTGGGTGGTCTTCACAGAGAAGAAATGCACAAGAGAAACCCATTCATAAGTCCTGCTTATCTGGAGAAAACGGAAAGCAACAAGTCTGCATAAAGAGCAGGATCAGCAGGTAAATGGCTGTGCCAGAGGATACAAAGGCAAATTCAGAAATGCTTGCAGTTAACATATCTGCTTCTTCCTTCCATTATTTTTACCTTATCCTTTAGACATTGTAAAGAAATGTGAATACTCAATAAGTTTCCTGTCCCTTCACTAGGGAGAAGTCAGCCTCAGGGATGCTGGGTCAACTTAAACATGGGAAGGGCAAACTTCTCCTTTCTTGATGTGTCACCAATTCATAGTTATTCCTTGCTAACATGCAAGCACAGGAATGATTTATTTCATCTGACTTCAGAAAAACAACCATGTAAATAAAGATACATATGTGTTTCAGTGTTTGCAGGACTGTATCCTAAAAGAATAATGTTCCAGTGCCTGATCTTATTAGGCTAATACCCTGAAGTCTCTCCATGAAGTTATCTTCCCCTGTGAGTAATCACATTATTTTTTTCCCCTAATTTATATCAAGGCATTACTATGATTCCCAGCCTAAACACACACTCTGAAATGTGACAACGGTAATGCATAATACATTAGAAAAATACTTATTAGAGCTTGCACAGAATTAAATTTGTGATGATTACTAAAATAGATGTTAAGAAATGTGCATCTTGCCAGTACAATTAGGAGCTTACACCAGAAATGCTTACTTCTGCCTGTTACTTTATTTCTGATCTATCATGTTTTGGAATGATCTTGCGAAATTTCAGTGACCAAAGCAATGTGCTTGTGACATTAATATGCAAGGTGAAACACAGTTAGCTACCATTCTTTTCCTATTCTTGCTTTCAAACTTTAGGTTTCTCCTGAATAGAAATTGCTAAATACAAAATTACTCAGCATTATTCAGTACATACTCACAGTATACAACTTCATATAGAATCTAACTGTGCCATTGCTCAGACCTACCTGTTTCTGCAGATAATCTTGTTCTTGTGCTTCTCTTCTCAAAAATCATGGCCAAAGATTTTCCTTGCATCAAAGGCAAATACTGGAACATGAAAATTGAAGGCATTTTAATTTTATCGTCTTTATACAATGTACAGTGTGAAATACTTCTTTCACATTTTTATTCAGCACTAGAAAAGTTACATAGGTGCTTTCTTAACCATAGCTTTGTTCTCCTGCAGTTCAAGGTATTTATTAGCAGTGGAAAGGTTAAAGGGAAAGAAATAATTCTAGGGGCAAAGCAACTTCATTTTGGCACTCAATTTGAGTTAGTATTAAGGAGAACTCTGATACTAATTTAATCCCATGCAGGGAAGTGTCTTCCATTTCCTGCATTTAGTGCTGCATGTGCACCATGTGTTGATGGATGGGGTTAGCTGACAACAGGGAGTTAGCCGTGCAAAGCTGTTTAACTTTCTCACTTGCAAAGTACTCTGAAGAATATCCCTGAACATTTTACAGGAAGGCTTTTTGATTTGTAGCCCATGATTTACAGTATTTAAGAGCTCAGGTGATGTTGTTTAGGACAAGACAGCTGAACAGCTCATTCCCAATATTCTTCAGAACAATATTTATTTCAATATCTGAGTGACCTAAATGACAGTTAGAGCATTTTACCTCTCCTTTGTGCTTTATCCTTTGTTTCAAATCTGAGGCCATCCAGAGCAAGTACTTCAGCTCATCTGCTGTGTAGTTCTGTAGAGTAAGGAGGTCACGACCTTTCAGATGGACATTCATCTGAGCTGGCGGCCCATACCTGTGTCAAAAGAGTAAAAAATGTACACTTTTTGTCATTCAGTGCTAAACTGTACTGAAATCTCTCCCACTTCCCTCATTTGACCCAGCTGGATCAGCTTGATGGACTATGTTGATTTCTTTAAATAACTTTTACTGTCAGACACAATGTGCCACCATGTACTGTATCAATCATCACTGTAAAAGTGTCTCAAATTGTATTATAAACTGTACATTTGATGCAGTTTCTTGCATGCCTATGACTTGACTGCATGCTGCCTAATCAAACAAACCCAAATGCATAAAGCTATTCAGGGCTTGGTGAAATGCCTTACATGTAGACTTCAAAGCTGCCCTTTGGGGGCACAGAATATGGGGAAGGGATGGTGGTGGTCTTCCTCCCTCCTTTGTGCTTTGTGGGTGAGTAGACACTTGCCATGCTTCACCCCCACCAATAAAAATGGTGGCATTTCTATAAATGTGTATGAAATCTCTTGATTACATTGGGGAAGAGGGTAAAAAAACCCCAGCAAAATAGTCATGCGCTCTGGTCCTTCTCATACCACACAAGAGATGTTCTGGGCATGGGCAGTTTATTTATTCAGTGTATTCCGGCCTCCAGCCAGATTTATGACTTCAGAATCACATGAAATTGGATGTTCATAATCACCCACAGAAGTTATATGATCAAATTTCCCCTAGCTTAGATGAAGTGTCTTAATGAAAGTCACACACAAGCTCGTGTTTCCACAGAGAAAGGAAGGGCTTAATAAGGGAGAGTGGCAGCTTAGCCCCGTCTCTGACACTATCTACAGCGCTCCTTAGCATAACACAGCCTGCACTGTACTTTTGCTAAGGTTTGGATGGGTACAAGCTAAACATGTCTTTTTAATTAAATGCAGCGGTTTTAGACTGATCTGATGGAGACCAAAGCAATGCAAACAAATGGACTGAGTGCACATTCTGCTTTTGTATTCCCAAGTAAGCTTCCTTCTAGCTCACTTTTAAGGCCAGGTTCTGTTACAGCACCTGCCAATAGCCAAGCTTTGGAGTCCACAGCTAGGAAAATCCAGGGCAAAACCCCAGAATTACTGTTCATTTTTCTGTTAATTCCAATGAATAAAAGCCCTGGTAGTGGATAGGCCTATTATGGCTTCTAAAGATATTGGAGTTCTCTTAGTTAAATCTGGAAGAAAAGACTTATTCTGCAGAATTTTGTGGCATAGGCTCCAAATGAAACTGGAGGAAGAAAGCAGCTCTTAAGGGAATGGTACCACACATTATTACTGTCCGCTTGACATCACAGCACAAACTGCACAACTTTTCAAACCATATAGCAGATTTTTTTCTTTAACTGAAGATATCTAAATACTGTGTGTTTTCCACCTGGACACCTTAGAAGTGCTTTAGATACACATTATACCACCACCATTACTAGACTTTTTTCACAGTTAAAAGGATTATATGTAACAGAGGAAACACGGAGAAGGTATGAAGAAGTAGCCCATGCAGATGCCCTACAGATTAATATTCTTGGAACTTAGTATATGCCATCATATATCAGGGCAATGTGCTCCAGAGATTATGCAGAATGCCAGAGGACCCACCACTAAGCTAAGCCAAAGCACCACAAAGATTCCCACCAATGTGCACCATCAGAGTCCAGTCTCTGCACAAGCCCCCAAACTGCAGGAGGGCTGGACTTTTCTGTAGTACCATGCAGATAAAGGAGTGGATTTCTTGTTTTCTAAGTTTAGAGTAATGTTGCCCATCTATTTTCTTGGAGTGTCTCTGAAAATTGATTCTTAAGTGAAATACAGTCTAAATCATATGTGTGAGTTAAGTGATAAATACTTGTAGCCGTACCATTTAAAATAATAATGCACATTTCCAAGCCATAAAGACTAACCTTCATAGCACTGTAATGATCAGTATAATAAAGTTATATATTTTGCTGTAAGTGTTATTCTTCTGTCCCCATGCTTGCCTCCAACCTGAGGTAAACAACCTAGAAACAGTTTGGAAGCATTCAAATGCCCCATTTTTGAATTTGAAGTGGGTGTTACAGAGCGAGAAAAATTATTTCCTGCACTTCTATATTCAACAGCTGCAGAATAGAATATACCTGACATTATAATAAAGGCTGGGCATTCGTGGGTCAGGCAGCTTCCACCATAGCATGAAAAACAGCCTACCAAGGTAAGCTACTGAAATCCAGCCTTGAATACCAAGGCTCTTAGTTGATCTTCAAGGGATTGGCTTTAACTTCAATGTGTATATTCTGAAGGAAATTAGTATCCTAACTGTGACTGTTTTATTACTATCATTTTTTCAGAACAGGAATGTGTTACTTTATCCAGTTTGGGGAACAAAGAAATACTTGTCCAGTTTTAAAATCTATGCAATTGCTTGCTGTTTCTCACGCTACTTTCCTTCGCTGCATTGTTTCCAGAGCAGCTTTGGTGCTGCTCCTCGAGTTTCTAATTGCAGCCTACAGTTCCTTCCAGGGAATAAGAGATTGTCTAATCTCAACCTGCCAAGCAGAAACTTCTGTTCATTGGTCTTGTTTTACCACTCAGCATGATTGAGAAGTGGACTAAGAAATACCCACCACTAATTTCTGCACTGGTAGATAGTGAAGCACTAAAATTGGTTACCCAGAGAGGATTTGGAATTACCATCCTTTGAGATTTTCAAGACATGGCTAAGCAAAGACAGAGCTGACCTCATATGCTGTTGTCAGGCTACAAGCAGAACGTTGGACTGGAGATCTGCTCCTGACCTCTATGTTCCCATGATCATTCTGTTTTATTGCTATGACCTCCAAGAAACTTGTTCCCTTCCCTGTTGATCACGTCCTCTGAAACCGAGGCAGAAGTGGACAAATAAATTCCAGAGAAGGATCATGAGACAACATACCAAAGTTAAAATGTAACAGGCAGAATTGCATGGTCAAGCAGTTGGCTTATTCCTTTTTGAGCAGGGACAGCAATTACTTTGGACCATCAGCACAGACTGATAGATACTAGGTTATCCTACAGTATCAACCATAGTGTGCTTAACTTGTAATGCTCATAGACAGTGTGATAGCTTATGTCAACATTATGATACAATGTTAAAAAAACCCTAAAAATAACAAACATTATGTGGGGAGCTTAACAAATTGGATGACTTTATTGGAAAACCAGCTTTACTGCAGTTTTTTCCAAACTTGCTTTTCTATCATCTAGCAGAGGAAATTGCCAGCAGTGAAAACCTAAAATCCATAAAAAAATTATCACCACTTTAAAACTGTCGCAAATAAATCACTGAACTTGGAAAATATTTGTTTTTCATCTGAGGTAATGTAAAAATGATAAAAATAAAAATGACTTATTGCATATTAAGATTCCTCTGAATGTGAAATTCATATATATTTTCTTCTAGCACTAATAATTTGTTACATAACGCTGTTAATGCTGTTCTTATTGACACCGACATAAAAACATAGGAAGATGTGGAACTAAGTTTCAAGTCTAATTTTAACCTGATTCTGGAGATGTGACAAACATGAGAAGCAGCTTACTGAAACACTGCCATATAGGTATGAAGGCATGGGGCACAGACATGTCTATGTAGCTGAAGGAAGAACCCAAAGACAGGTCACAGAGCCAGGTCTACCTGGTTAATTTCGAACCTAATATCACATCATGCTTTTCCTGAACACCTCCAGTGTATATAGAGACAAAAAAATACCAAAGTAGGGATTCACCTTGCAGCTTTGAGGAGAGAATTTCCCCCCTGGTACTAGCCATGATAATTGTCTAAACACATAAGAATTTCCTGTACTTTATTCAGATAGTTATTTATTGATTCCAGTACCTGCAGTGTACACTGACCTCAAGAAGAAACATCCCTTCTTGATTTTGCTGCTAAATCCCACAGAGAGAATTAACAACATTTCACAAACATTAAAAGGGAAAATCCTCCAGCCTCCCAAAGATGCAGAACTTGCTCCCTTAGGAGGCAAAAGGGCACTAAAAATATAGAAAAGAAAGCACCTTTCTCTGAAACACTCACTCCTTCACAGGATTCAGCTGCTTTTGTTTCCAGGTTTCTGACTAAATGTCACTGAACGCCAGACAAAACTAAAGGATAAGCTTACCAAAACTGCCGCAGCAGCTGCTTGCTGGTCCCTGTCAGTTTTGCAATCCTGAAGAAGTTCCTCACATTAAACAGCATCTTCCGTTTGCGTTCAGACTCTCTCAGTCCCACAAAAAATGTAAAGGGAAGCAAAAGCATATGAAGCAGAGAGCGAGCTGTGCTGCTGTGCAAATGAGGGAAAACCAAGACTTTGCGTAAGTCTTCGCTTTGGTTGTCCCAGCCAGGGCTGGCCTTGGCGGGGGCTGACACCGAAGCTTTTCCTTGGTCAAACTCTACAGATAGGATTTCTCACAGGCCCCATTGCACCACTCGCAGTTTGTGCTCTTTGTTGTGAGCCCATCATATCATACCTGTGTCAATACCATTTTGTAGCAATTTCGTGTTTGTTAAATATTTGTACAGGAGCATGTGCTAGTAGAAACAGGCAAAAAATTTGTCAGAGTGCAGCACAAGCGGGGTGGTGTGACTGTGGGGGCTCCCCGGCCCTAACACAGTCTGGGCAGGGACTGACGGCCCCATGCTGAGCCAAAACGAGGGTCCTGGGCCCATGGGTGTGGGGCTGGGCAGGGCCATTAAGGCTTATTTGTGCCCTCAGGGCCCTGACAAGAACGGAGAAGGGCTACATTTTAAAATTGTGTATTTTCCTGCTGTTTTTTTGACCAAGTTTTCAATTGTGCTATGGTAGTGTTAAGCAGCCCTGGGTGAGGCCCAGAAAGTTAAATATTGCAGCCTGCAGACCTCCTTACATTAAATTGCTTGCTGTATAATCTGATGTTGGTCAATTGCTAAATACAAAAGTGATTTCATTTAAATTTCTACCTTCAAATATAATTGTCAGATAAGATTTTATGCCACCTGCACTGTAGGTGGTTTTGAAATATGACCATTACTTTCTCATTTCCTCCTCTGTGTAAGGATAAGCATACTTGTATAAATCAAGGTGATGGCATATCTGTCAGAGAAGGCGATATGTTGAAATTGCAATGTGAGGATCATATAATTAAAACACATAGAAAAAAAAAGGTGACTTGCCCAGAAAGAAAGACTGCTGTAAAAAAGTCATGCAGGGTGGTAGCTCTTGGTGGGATTTGTTCAGGACTCCTCAGGCCAAACCAACCCTGAGATGCTTGGAAAATGCAGCAATTGCCAGGGAAAATGTCAGGCAGAAGCAAAACCCAACGGAATTGAATGGGAAGGGAATGAAAGAGCCAGAAGAGCTGCACATAGAGAAGAAAGCCAGGCCACAGTTTCCCTCTTAGTCCCCTTCTCTGGCAAATGACTCCCATGGCCTTCAAGCCCAGCCCCTGGGGACGGAGCATGTGTCACCAGGGGTACCCAGGAGAAAAGATGGCAGGGAAAAGAAAGGTGGTCAAGATGCCAAGGCCCCCAGTCTCATCCGGCAGCCCCATGGGGGGGGACAGTGCCAGTGCCCCTTTGTCAGGTCGCCCCTGTACAGGGACTGCCCGACCTCAGCTCCTACGCAGACCAATTCCCTCATAAGCTCCTGCGAGCGAGCAGCAGCACCAGGCGCGGGAGGAGAGTTGGACCGATGTTGGCATTGCTGTTGGTGCGATGCACTTCTCTTAAATTTGGGTTGACAGCAGCATCTCTTGGTGCAGAGCCCCAGAGCCACCACTCATTCCTGCTAGATGCCCCCAGGCTTCCAGGGCTCAGTGTGCTACCATGTGAAAAACTGACTCATTTGTCTCAACACCATAAAACGTTTCAGTGTTGAAATCGGGACTGAATTGATTTGGCATATTGCTAGATTCCAGGGTTTGGTACTGAAAATGGAGTAATAGCAGTACATGGATGGGTTAAGACACACTGGTGAAGTAAGAATAATGTAGTGTAAGAGAAAAGTAGATTAGGATAAAGGAATGATATTGATACAGTCATCTAATATGAACTTAAGGCCTCTCTTGTCTCTGAGCTGGCAGGAGACTGATCCTTGGCACCTCCTTTCCTGAGGGGAAGCAGCAGTCAGTGTAGGGAAAGGCACGAAAAGCATTTATACAGCAGTGGCTGTGAGGTCGTGCACCAAGAGTGCCCATGCTGCTTCCTATCAGCCTGAAAGAAACACCTTGGGAGGTCAGTGTCCTTTCACAGCTCATCTGCTCCCCAGGGCCTCCCACCCCGAGGAAAGGCCTGACCTCGGTGCCTCTCTTTTGTAGAGTGGAGCTTCAGCAGCTGGGCCACCTCCAAGGGGGAGCAGCTCCCAAGCTGCTGCATGCGGCCATGCCCATAGCTGCATCTTCCAGTGGTGTATGTCTGTTTGGACACCTGGGACAATGTGGCGTAACTGGACCTCTGCCAGCATGACTTCTGCTTCGTCTGCATGCAGTGGGCATCCAAAATCTCTGTCAGGCATTAGAACAGGCTGCCCAGGGAAGTGGTGGAGTCACCATCCTTGGAGGTGTGCAAAAATGCATAGACGAGACACTTCAGGACACTGTTTAGTGGGCATGGTGGTGGTGGGTTGATGGTTGGACTCAATGATCTTAAAGGTCTTTTCCAACCTAAATGATTCTATGAAAACCAAACCCAAATGCCCACTCTATAAACAGCCTTTCTCATCCATCCTGCACTCAGT
>JANZLQ010000061.1:11762300-11778929 GCA_026212715.1 Elanus axillaris
CTTCAGGACACTGTTTAGTGGGCATGGTGGTGGTGGGTTGATGGTAGGACTCAATGATCTTAAAGGTCTTTTCCAACCTAAATGATTCTATGAAAACCAAATCCAAATGCCCACTCTATAAACAGCCTTTCTCATCCATCCTGCACTCAGTGGTGGCCAATGAAGACTTCTAGAAGCTCAGTGTCTGGCCACTCGCAGACGCTGCTGGTGACTCTGTCCTTTCCCCACCATTCCTTGTTCAAAGACCTCTTTACCAGGTCAGCCACCCTACCAGCAGAGATACATTTGTCCCACTTTGTGAGGTGGCTCCCATCTCTCCCAACCAGATGTTGATCCTCAGATAGGATCCCACAGTCATAGAAACTAAAACCCTGCTGCAGACACCTTCTTCTCATGAATCTTCCTCATTGTTTCATAACCCGTTTATGTTCTTGGCACCCACAGTATCTGGTAACTACAATCTCAGGTATCACTTTGCAAAACAATGTTTGCTCAGTTTTATTTTGAACAGCTTTTGCTGGATGTCCCCGCACTCCAGACTTAGGAGAAGCAGTTAGGGCAGAAAGCATGAGAGGATATTGGGGTTCAATGAGATGAAATCCCTGCCTTGTGTAGGGGCAAAACCGACTTGCTGTTCCCTTTTGAAAATGTGGCCACCCATCTTGTGCATACTTATATGGATACCTCATGTTAGGCACCAACAACCGTATTGATTAAACTCTGCATAAAACAAGGCTTAAATTGCCTGTCCAGGCTGCCAGCTGCCTCTGTTGCAGTACATCATCCTGAAAGCAAGAGCTTTTTCTTTTAGCAAGGGATGACCTGGTGTATCTGAAACACACAGGAATAGCAAGAAAACGGAAATCCATAAATGACCATATATTTCGGGGGGGGGGAGGGAGCTCCACTGGGAGTTTGGGACTGCACATTAAATATGGTTAAAAGGCTACAAGACCCTGGACTTGTTCTAGTGGGGTCTGCACAACCACCATCACCTAAGTGACCCTGCCTGGGTGGATGGCTGAATGTCTTCTCGTGCACCCCACCAAAAGACTTCAGAGGGACAACCTGGTGAAAGAGAGACCACCAAACAGAGGAAACCTGTCTGTTAGGACAGCAGAATCACAATGGTGACAAAAGTTTCCGATTCATGTTCTGTTCACGCGCCTGAGGCAGGGCAGCCCCTCCAACCACTCAGCAAAGCAAGCATGTGAGGAGCCCGGTTTGGCTAAGCAGGGAGCTGAAGGCAGAGCCCCAGGCGACACGGCTGCTCCGGCAGCTGGAGGCAGGGGCAGGCTACAGAGGAGGCAGACAGAAACGATGCCCAGCCATGCCGGGATGCTGCCAGTAAAGCAACGCTCTGCTGGACATAAATCTCACAAGGGGCTTTCCAGGAAGGCGATTCCTCCCTCCTTCCAGCACCCGTGAGCCCCGCCCGGCGTGCCGCGGCCGCTCTGCGATCCCCGTCCGTGGGGAGGCACGAACGACCCTCCGCTAGCTGAGGCGAACTTTTAAGATGGCGGGGGCGGGAACAGCCGGCGCCCGCCGCCCGCCAGGGGGCGCTGCCACTCCACCCCTCCGACCGCCAACCTCCATGCCGGCCCTCCTCCCGGCGGCCGGCCCCGTCGGCGGGCGCTGCGCCGCTCTCTATGGCCGTTGCCCGTGGCAGGGCCTCTGTTTACTTCCGGCAGGCCGCCGCCGCGGTGCATGGGGCGCGGGGGCGGCTGCCTGCCGCCCGCCGCCATGACCGAGCCCGCCGAGGAGGACGAGCTGCCGGTGCCCGGTGAGTGGAGCCGGTCCCTCACAGGGAACGGAGCTGCAGGACGGGTAGGGGGACCTCGTCCGCCTGTGGCGTTCTCCGCCCGCCTCCTCCCCCACGGCGGCGGCCGCTCTGGGCGCCATCACCGGCGCCCCGACGGCCGCTTCCCGGCCCCGGCGTGCGGCCGCGGACCCCGGTCGCCCCGGTCTGCGCCTTGCGGCCGCCCCCGGCCGCCTCCTGCCTGCCGGTGCGGGTGCCCCACGGCGGGCCGCCGGGCCCGGGCCGGTGTCTTCCGGCGTCCGGGAGAAAGACGTACGTGACGTCAGAGATTAGACGGGAAACCTTGCTGTCGTCACCGGCGTGGTTCAGTAGTGCAGTGTTAAGCAGGCAGGGTTGGGGTTTTTTTCCCAGTTAATAAATGAGTTTTGCTCCGCGGCTTGACCTACGGTAATTGTTAAGTATTTGCTCGGTGCCGAGGCAGCAAAAACCTCATTTATGTTCTGTGGGGTTTAATCTTATGAATTGGTAGGATTTACTTTCCCAACTGACAGCTTAGGTTTCAGTTGGGAAGTGTTGGAGGTAAGAAGGATGTTTGTGAATTAAACTGTCTGCGTTTTGCATACGTTGAATTAAAAACCCCATCTTTTCACATTAATGCCTCTGAAAGAAAAAGAAACGAACCAGAAAGCTCTACTTTGGCATGAGTGCTAAAGAGATCACTGTAAGCGCGTTCAAATAGGCAGCATGGCTGGCTGGAGATTGAAATAGAGTTTTCAGGTGCCTTTTAGCATGTCTGTGGTTGTAGGTGTTTCTGCATAGCGTGAGGAAAAACTCAACCCTTTCTTTAAAAAGGCTTGAATTCGTCTGCACGAGGCTTGTTTTTAATAAAATAGTGAAACATATATAGAGGGGTAGTAAATACAGCTTTATACACGTCTGCTGAACCTGATGCATAAAATAACGTGTCATTTGCAAATATGGGAAACTTGCATTGAAGAATCATTTCAAAATGAATATAAAATTTAAAGTTTAAGAGCAAACTTTCAGTTTTGGAGCTAGGGTGCAGACTGTTCATTATTTTCATTGAAAGTAAATACACGAAGATGATTCAATGTTACTATCAAATTATATGTAATGTTACAGAAGCAGTCCAGTGTTACTGTTTGTATTTGTGTTATCATAACTTACATGTTAATAAGAAATCTGCAAGGCAAAAGTTTGGGTTTGTTCTTTGTTTTCTTTTTCAAAAAAATTATTCTATGCTTAAAGCACAAGGTTTGACATTCTAAAATAGGAAGTCTAATTGTGTTTTGCCACATTGTCTGCCTGGCTTTTGGCAAGTTATTTAACTTGTAAGTTTATTTATTTTCCTGTAGAATTAATATCTACTGTGTCAAGCCACGTGCTTAACCGAAAGGTGAACGAATAGCTAACATTCTGTGTTTTAAAACAATATTGCTGACACTTTTGAAAGTGGGAAGAATTGAAAAAACTAGACAGATTACAAGGGCAGAAGAGCTGTCTGGACTTTGTTTTGGGGTTGTTCTGTTTGGGTTTTTTTAGATCATGGTTTGATGATCAAAGATGGTTGTGCCAACCCAAGTTTTGAAGGCTGAGAGTTTTGATTTTAGCGGGCCATTTTTAGAGCACATGTATCTTTTCAGATGGGTGAGGAAGAGTGGTCAGTTTGGAGCCTGTCACCTCTTTACAGTGTGTGTGTGTCTCTCTCTCTAATCCAATTTGGAAAACCTGTTTGAATTCAAGTATGAACGTAAGTGAGAACTCTTTGTCCCGACTTGCTTTCAGGATGAGCTTTTAATTTTACTTTCTGGGGGCAGTTATTCAGAGTTCTTTATTCTTTCTTGTATATAACTAGTAATTTTTCTTAGAGGGTAGAGATAAAGTACATTAGTGTACTTCAGAATGAATTATTATGTCCTCAGAACACAATATGCCAACAGCAATACCTGTTCTATTAGGAAATTCATGGAAGCTAAGAAGAAGCAGAAGAACTAAAATGTGAGCCTGAAAATGAAGTAGTCTTGGTGAAACAGAATAGAAGAAAACGCTTCAGCCATTTTTTTTTAAAAAGAAAAAAGATGGGAAACTAAAATGTGCAATTGAATGAATAAGAATTGACTATTTCAAAATGTATGAGGCAAAATTTTTTTTCACTAAAATTGACATTATCTTTTTGTGTTTTAGAATCAGGTGCTGTTTTCACATTTGGAAAAAGCAAATTTGCAGAAGATACTCCTAGCAAGTTCTGGTTCAAAAATGACAAGCCTATACTTATATCATGTGGAGATGAACATACCGCTATTGTTACAGGTTAGTGTTGGAAATGGAGTATATGATAAAAGGCTATATACTTGGACAGCTTGGAAGGTATGATTTTTTATTTGAATCCTGAGGTAATATATCAGATGAGGTTGTGGAGAGGAGAGAGGGCTGTTCTGTGGGAACTATTGGATGCCTTTGAAGTTAGTGTGAGATCACTGATGGTTTTCACAAGACATGTCCAAGAACTGTTGTAAGGTAATCTGTAATAACTGAATGTATTGCACAGGTTTTAAAGTAAGCATGACTTTGTTCAGCTTGAATGTTTCTTGTGAATCTGACAGTGTTTAGTAGGCAATCTTAAATATGGAGGTTTGTATCCTGGATGTAAACAGTATCTGTTGAACATGGTTGACAAGTTCGCTAGAAATCTGCCTGAAACAATAGATAAAACTGTCTCTCTGAAATGAAGATTCGAATTACTGTTAACTGTCAACTGAAAATAACCTTTGAAAGAGCAACTCAAAAAACTTCAGAAAATCCTACTAAAATCAGAAATAAATTGCAAAAGAATTCAAAGAAGCTCAGATCAATACAGTGAACAGTATTAATTTTTATTTTCATTGCTTTGAAATGATGGAAGCAATACTCGTTGAAGAATTTGTGAAATTATACAATTAATTTTTCAAGCCTAACTTCATAGAAGATGAATTATCCATTAATAGTTTATTTGGAACAAAACTTGACACTTTTTCTTGGATTGAACCAGTTCTATTAAACTGTCTGTTGCATAAAATTAATCAGAACGTAGCCTGAGACACTATGAAATTTCCCTTTTCAAATTTTTTTTATATATCCTTTGATATGCCCACACCCAGCTTGAAATAACGTTAGTATAATTCTCAGTTTAGACTAGTCAATTTAAATTGCCTCCTTGAGTTCCCTCAGCATGCGCCTGTGCCAGCACTGTTAGTTACCCTCATCAGCAACAGTCCCCTAATTCCCATGTCATTGTAATAGCAGCCACTTAGATAAAGCTTTTGAAGAAGTCAACTTGCATAGGTTTGCGTGCAGCATCATTTCTCTACTATCTCCCCTTCTCCCTGTTATTTTAATCTATGCAGTGTGTTTCAAAAGTGTATCTGTAGCTGGCCTTTGCTGTTGTAGCGTGCCAATAAGTCACCGGAGAAGCTTCTCGTTAATCAGATCTTTATTGTCTCAAAGCTTCTGAGGAGAAGGAACTGTAGAAACATGAGTACAAATTTTCTTTGGGACCAAAAGTTTTTTGGGGACTTTGTAAAGTAGAGGTAAAAGTGAGGGTAAAATACTGATCAACAACGAGCAAAGGTAGAGAAACTGCAAGAGCCGCACAAAAAAGTGAAGAAGGGAAACTCATGTCCCTCATGTGTTCTTCACACCTGTGCATGCCCGTGTGCACCTCGCATTTCTGCTGTTAGATGGAGTTGGATGATACAGTGGAATTACAGCCCTTCATGAATGACATTGAACTGCAGTAACACCTGAAATAATAGCTCCAGAAGTGCATGCCGATAATGACTTTACTGAGAAGGTACAGACCTTGTGGGAAACCAGGAGCTTCTTGAAATCCAGCTGAACCCGACCTGGAAAAGATAAGACAAACATCACTGAGGAAGGAAAAGTATCTCAAGCAGGTGTGTCTTAATGCATGCTTCATTTTATTTTCAGTCTTTATTTACAGGTCACAAAATTCCCCCATCCTTTTTTTCCCACACCCTGGAAGAGGTGGTGGGACCTATGTATGCAGGGGACAGTGGGAATATGAGGTAGATTCAAATCTAATAGAAATATATCAGTTTTACACTAACATGTCTCAACAATTACCCAAACTGATAAAAAACATTCCTTAAAGCTGGTTTTGAGCTGGAGAGACAGCTACATCTAGCTCTGAACCTTGACTGAATGCAAACGAAGAAAATGTACAGGAACTAATATTTAGCATTCAAACAAAATATTCAGAAAATTTCAAATACTGCTTTCATCTAATCCAGCATCAATATTCCCATATGACTTCTAGGAAGAAAAGTGTAAAGTAAATACAAACCACTTTGTTCCTTGGCTTTCTAGGTTAGGAGTTAGAGTCCAAAACTTTATTTACGTACTGTAGCTGTATGTTGGAATAGAAAGGTTCAATGATAGTAACTTTCTGACTTTGAGTTGGCTTGCTGAGCTAGTCGGAGAAACGTTTTCTTCTCCAGTGTTTGGAATCTGGGATTGAAATTTGTGTTTGTTTATTCATTTGCTGTCTACCTTCAGCATAATCTTCATTAAGATGTTAGAGCAGGAATTTTTTTAAGCAGTTGTCTTCTTTAGTTCTTTAACACAGTCGTGAACAATATATTTTCCAGCATCACTTGTAATATGTTTAGTAATGTTTCTTGCCCCATTTCTATATTTTTTTGGCCCAAGAATACTGACAGTCCACTCCTTGCATCTTCTGTAACTGCAGGCTTTGGAAAGCCAATTTATTCATCCTGTTGGAAGGTGGTGTGAAGTAAGTGATGTTGTGCATATTTTTAAGATTCTCCTTCCTATACCTTTCTATTAAGTTTCTTTTCTACAAAACTCCTAAAGTTAACAGCTGTTTTATTGTTTATTTGCCTTGATTAGAGTGTCCTAGGCAGCTTGCCCACATTTGATCAAAGAGACTGATGCTATTCACAAGGGGGAAAATGATGACAGAAGACAAATGAAGCCGCCAGTGCGAGAGGGTAGAAGGAAAGGAAGAAGTATCAAGTGTAAAAGTAGGAGTGAAAAGAGGTGCATATGGAACCACAACAAGAGAGTATGCTCATAATTTTGAGTTTTGTAAGGTATTAAACATGCAACAATCTACACCACAGAGACTTTGGAATCTCTCCCGGTCTTTGCACACCAGTTTCCTTCTGTTTTTTCTGCCTACAAGCAGGCCATCAGAACATGGCACAGTATCTTTTGCATCAACTGCAAGGGGAAAATGAGAAAGATTAGTACATATTTGTGTAGATCTTTGATATGTGTAAGAGCAAGCAACGTACTGTGCTGTTTCTGTTTGTGTGATACTAAATGTTCTAAGTGTGACTGTTCTTATTGCTCAATAAAGCTTTTATTTCGAGAATATCATGATTTGCCTAACAAACCTGGTGTCATTCCCATTTTTGTGAGATGTATTTGAATTGTGTATTAATTTTAATAAATTATATATATTAATATATTTTAATAATTCAGCTGCTGAAGAATGCCTTCAGTTGCACTTCATGAACCAGGGGAGCATATCACGGATTGGGTTCCCAAGAATCACAGTTGTGATAGCAGCTACTCCTATGAGGAATGTACTGGTTAGGAGACATTCTTTTCCTGAAGTCTGTCACAAAACCTCTGTTCCTAAAGCTGTAAGCATCTTGTGGCTTCCCTTAATAGCCCAGAACTGATGTTGGTGAAACATCTGCTGGTGATATGCCAATGCATACGTATGTTGGAGAAACAGTCCAGTCTTAGATCAGGATGAAGGTAGAGACTGGTGTTGCAAGTATGTTTTCATCACCAAGATAGTCTGAGTAGTCCCTTTCTTTATGTCCTGTTGTTTCCCTTCTGCTGCCCAGAGTCATAGTCTTACTCTGCCAGACCTGTCTGCTGTCAGCCATTCCAGCTGGCAGATGGCCACAATCTCTGTATGTCAGCACCGAAGTGGAAGCAAAAAACCAAGAGCAATCTGAATTTGCAAAGTTTTGAAATATGATCCTTGTCTGTTTGCTGTTGAATTAGTTCTCACTTCAGTGCATCTGTGGTGATGACTAGAGATATCTCAGTATGCAATTATGAAAATAGGGCCTTTTGCATACAAAATTGCGTCATGTTTCCTGGCCAGCTTAGATTGCATCATGTCTGTCCCAAAACCTGATTTGCTGTACAGATGCAGAAATGTTGCTTCATTGCAAACATTTATTTAGGTTCCTCTGTAGTTTTCATTCACTGTCAAGGCTGCCACTCAGTTGTAAAAAATGTAAAAAAATTCCTCTCATCTGTTAAGCTCCTTGACTTACAAAGCAATCAATGCCTGAGTATTTAAAGACTGGTATGAGAAATGGCAGATTATAGGATGAAAAGCATGACCTGTTGGAATTTTGTATGGATAAAAGAGAATGTGCTTAAATTGAATTATGGCAGCTTGGCATCATATTCCCACAGGAGTACTGTTTTCTTATAAAGGCAGTTAGAAAGTATAAACCAAGGAAACAAGCAAGCATATACCAATATAGGATGCCAACTGCTAATAACAATTCTTTCTGTTAAGGTGCGTTTGGCTTTCAGTGACAGACAGCTCTGCATGTGTTTTGATGTGATTGTATTATCAACATCGGGATGGTGATAGAAATGCTGTTAGTAAAACACCATGAGTGTTGACTTGACCTCGGACTTTTTTCCCTTTCAGCTTCCTTGGAAATACATATGATGCCATGAAAAGGCTCAGGCTTCACATATTACTGACACATAGCCCCATGTTCCAAATATTGTCAAATGTCATAATTTGATTGGGACTTTAGGTAATAGTTATTGTTAGTTGTTGGTGTTTTGTTTTTTTTTTTTAACTATGTGGTTATATTTAAGAAAATAAATGGATTTTTTTTTTAACAGAGTAAGTATTTTTGTTCTATTTTAACATTTCAGTATCATATTTCAGCATCTCTGTAAATCCCATTCAGAACCTTCACTGGGAACCTACACTACTGAAGTACAAACAGCCATAATATTTTGGCATCATTGTATGGAACTGCTGTCATGCATTGCAATCATGTGACAATAGTTGATGGCTAGGGCGACAAAGTTTGTTTACATGACAGCCTTGTGGTAGATTCTAACTCACAAAGACCTGCAGACCTTCATCAAAAGTAAACAAACTCCTTTTAACAGTTTTAAGAGGTGCAGGTTTTTTTGACACATTAGTTTCTATTGTTTTGCAGAGATTTCTGTTGGAACAAGGGTTTTATCTTTGGGTGTGAATTTCACAGCTTTACAAAAGTTAATAGTTTAAAAACTGAAATGAAATGAATTCATTATAAGGTATTGTCAGTAGTCAGTTTTGGTTAATTTGCATGTCTGATGACAAACATTTCATCTGTTCATATACCATCCTCTTAAAAAGACACTGGTTATTTGGAATAACAACAGTTCATTTTTTGTAATCGTCAATCCTGCAAGTTCAATGGCACATCATACCAGTTTCTGAAATACAATTCTAGCATTGCTTCTGTTGAAGATCTGTAATCTAATGTTTGCATTTAGGTTTACAGAACTCTCTGACTGCATGGTGGTTTTATGCATTCCTTCTTTATATGCAGGGTAACAAATTAATACAATTTGTGGGCACATTTTAAATTTTATCAGAAACTATGTTCTGTAGAAGTGCAAATTTGTAAATCATTTTAAGAGAAGACATATGGCAGTAAAAGAAATAGCTCCCCCAACAGTGAAATAAGCTGATTACAAAATTGTGTTTGTATTAATTATATAGCTGCATTATTCATTCCTGTCTTTGGGGCAAAAGATGTGGGTGCTCAGTTAAATGTTCTGTTATAAGTAGGCTGATAGATACTGTGGTTTCTGAACTGCAGGGTCTGTCCAAGGGTACAACATTTTATTTTCTGAAGAGCACTTTATCTGCCCTGTAGGTGAAGGAGATTATGTTTGTTCTGCTTTCTGTCTCTTCTTCTGGCTGGGGATTTCTTACTTAAAAAATGAAATTACTACTTTTGTATGAAAAAATCAGGAGGACATTAATTATTGTTTACACTTAAGTATTGTACTGCCTAAATCTTAAACCTTACATTAAAAAGGAAGTGATAAATAGCATAGTGTGTGAATGACCATCTTGTCTTGAATGAGGTATTCAAACACTTGTATGGATTCTGACTGTGCATTTTCTTTTTTTCCAGGGAATGGTAAACTATACATGTTTGGCAGTAACAACTGGGGCCAGTTAGGACTAGGATCAAAGAACACTGTCAGCAAACCAACGTGTGTTAAAGGTTTGTTTAATTTTTCTTTTTTTGTCTTTTTGAAAGGAGACCCTTGTGAGAAGGCACTTCCTAAGATGCAGTTCCAAAATAACTGTTTCTGCCTTCGTTACTCATCATGTGTAGCATATTACTGCACAAGCTCATAAAGGTAGCTTAAAAAGATTCCTGATTGATTTTTCATCAGTTCCAGATTCTGTGTCCTTTTGAGTCTGAATCTTACTTTAGATACATAAATCCTGTCTTTTTGGAGGGCTGTCATTTTATGTAATATTTGCCTTTTCTGACAAACCACATCTTCATTGTGACTGCAAAGGCATCATCAAATGCTTGGTCTCTGCAGTGTTGTCTATGTGTTAGAAATCAGACTTCCAACACCATTGTGTAACCTTTGTATCACTTTTGGTTTAGCACCTTTATAAATTAAAAAAACTGTCAAGAACTTTCTACAAGTACTGCTGCATTTTTAGCAAGTATAAGTGCACAAGGGGGCATAAATGTTAATATATTTTTATTGTATATAGGCAGTAGTATATATATTATTGTATTATATGTAAGCCATAAAATAAATGCCCATATTCTTTCATGTGTTGTAAAATATGTTTTCATTGCACTGTTTCGTTCTTGATCTTTCCTAGCTCGTTTTATCTTGTAAAACAAAACTAAGTCAATACTTTTTCCCCTGTCCCCTTACTTATGTCAAGTCAGATCTATCCCGTTAACACATTTCTTTTCACCATTAAATGTTTATCCTCATCCTTTCTGCCAGCAGATCGATCTGTTAACTTATTGTTAAAAACAAATTATCCTGCTTGTCCAAACTCTTTTCTTCCTGATTTAGTTTATTCTGCTGTCCTTTATCTGCTCCTCTCTGTATTTCACTTCAGAGGGAGAATGCAGCTACTCTCAGGTTCACATCTTCCATCAGCCATGTGAGAAATTGATTCTTCCCTTGGCTTAAATGGATTGGGTGTCAGTTGTTTGGGGTTTTTTTACTGTCAAATTGCAGTGGTGAATAAAAGACAAAGAGAAGATGACAGAAATTCAAACCAGACCTGGCATCCATTGAAAAAAGTCACAAGGGGGGTATCTTTCTTCTCTTGGCAGTAGGCAGCAGAAGATTTCAGTCATCACTTGGCTTTGCGAATGGGGTTGCGAGGACACATTTCAGTATCCGAGTGGTTGTGGCTACATGTTTTCTGAGAAAATATCTTCCGGGACTTGACTAGAAACTAATGAAATTGGTTATGAAAATTGCCAGCAATGTTGTAAATATAGCATGGGTCATCATTTATAATTGATTAGCCTAAGTGGGAGGAAGGTTAGGGAGTACAGGCTTCTGAAGAGCTGATAAAGATGATCTCTGAAGTTGAACATAGAATTTTGGGATATATATCAGCAAATTAAGATTGTAGGAAGAAGCCAGCATTGGAAGTGTTATGGTTCCAGCCTCGTGGCAGTGGTGGGTGTTGGATAGGATAGGCAGGAACCTGAATTTGGACAATTTATGTTTGTGTCTCTATGATAGACCAGAGATGGTTCATGCTTAAGTAGATAAATTTATTCAGTGACTTGGTAGAAGGTAGAAGGAACCTTAATCTGAATGTTATGGAGCTGATGAAAGTTGATTTGGAAGAGCTGAAAAAGGGTTTGTGAAAGGGATGATGGTTGTTGGCTTTGTTATGGACTAGCGTGGTGGAAAAGCAATTAAAGAGAGATTATGTAAAAAGTAATGCTGTTTTAAGAGCACTGTATGGGGCACATGGACATGGCTGAGAGAAGATAAATTGTTGTCAACGGTCAGTAGATGGAGAGAGGATGGAAAATTCAGTGAGATTTTGTTCCTCTGTGAAATAGGGTGCACTTGCCATGGGAGAAAAGACACCTCTGTATTTTCTGTCTCCCACCAAAATAACTCTTGACTCCTCTCCCATACATTCCCAGTCTTCCACAGCGACCAGACTGCAAAGAAGTACATGCAATCGGTAGGTGGTTACTGAGCTGAAATTGAGACAGGATGGTGTATGCAAAAAATTTAGGCACTAGTCCAGATAGGACTGTCCTTAGCAATTGAGGTTAGTGATCAATAAGAGGGCAGTGCAGACCAAAAGTCTAGCAAAAAAGGTAGCTGTGTATAATGAAGGAAGATAGGGATGGTAAGACAAAAGAACAGTGTGATTTTAAAAATTTAAGATAGTGAGAAAAGGATAAGAGGAAGTTAAGAATAGTACTGTTAATGAAAACTTGAAGATAGCTTTAAGCATGCATTTTGTCCTGCAACTTGGTATCTTCTTTGAGGCATATCCCATAAATGGTAAATTCTGGGGAATGTGGCATCATCAAATTAACCTGAGTGTTAGCTATTAGTTTTTAAGGACTATATCTGTTTTCTTGTCTTGGGGGAATCCTGATTTAGTAAGTCATGTGCTAGGTTCAAATGGGCAACAAATCTTCTAATCATTCTGTTGATAAAAATATGAAAAAAAAATCAGAGCTCCCTCTAGAGCATAGAACATTTTGTTGTTGAACCAGCTATCAGCTTGCTTATAACTTTTCCCCCCCCTTTGGCTTTAATTCATAGCTTTAAAACGAGAAAAAACAAAACTTGCTGTTTGTGGAAGAAACCACACTTTAGTTTACACAGGTATGTAACCTATATTATATACATATTAAAGATAGATTTCTTCCTTTGCTTTCATGCAAAATTACATTAGGAACGCAAGGAGTGTTGAGGAAGGAAAAAGAAATTAAAATGGGACTATTAAAACTTGGGTGTTTGATATCCAGTTCTTTGAATGCTTGATTTTTTCTGAGCCAGTGCATTTATAAAACAGTGTTATATTTTTGGTAGCGCTAGACAGATGAAAAAAATTCTTTCTGGCATTTGAGGTGTGGTTAACAATTACCAATATTTCATTTAAGCCCTGTAAAGGTATATTAGTATTTTTTATATATCTGTACTCAAATTTTCCTTTGACAAATAGTTTATCTTTATTAGTGTGAAGTTATATATTTGAGTAAATACAGGAGAACCAAATGTTTTCAAGTCTTCAAATTTTGTTGCGTTTTGGTTAGACAAGATAGTCTGCTATTTCAATGACAAGTTGCTTTATTAAGCTATAAATAAATAAACTGTAAATTTAAACTAAAAATAAATTTTTGGAGAGACAGTATACAGAGAATTGATGCAAATTCTTGTCATGCTTCTAAAATTTATGTAATGGAATAGCCATCTTTGTGGTTGCAATCGTTTAGCTTGCAGTAATGTTATAAAGAGGATTGTTTGATTATTAGGAGGTTTGTATATGTGTAGATCCTGAGCACTGTAAATAAGACTATTAGAGTAAAACAGAACATTTTAATAAGTTGAGTATGCAAGACTGCACAGGGTAAATATTAGTCACTTTTAGTGTACACACTAGCTAGATAATTTGTGGCCATTTGTATTGCAAGGACCATTTATAAATTGTATGTCAGTTGCTTATCACATTTGTGTCTGGATTTGTGTTATTAATAGGCCTTATCTTTTTCATCATAGATGAGCACTTTAGATGTGAAACATACTAAAATTAAAAATATAAATCTTAAAGTTCTCTTAAGTTGAAAGTATTTATCATCAGCTCTAACTTTCTAAAACAAAATAAAGACCTAGTTAATTAAATAAAAGTGTTTTAAATATTAAAATGAGTAAAATATTTCTTATAAAAACCTAAGCAGAAATATATATAATTCACAGTACTCAAAACTATCAAGTTATGCATCTCTTTAATTTACATACTAATACAACTTCAGTTTTCTTGCCTTTGACATAATTCACCATTTTCCTCCCTATTTATCTTGAAATATACATTATTTGGCGAAGAAGCTGTTCTGGCTCCCAGGGCTACTAGTAGTCATTTTCTCAGAACTCTTGCAGAACTTCAAATTATATTTACTTTTTAGATCAGTCTCCAGAATGGTGGGAAATGCAGTCAGTCTAAGTACATGTAAGGCCTTTAGAAAGTTCTGATCTAAGTGTGTGTAGGAAAGCCTCCTTGCTAGCTACAACAAAAACTGCTAATGTCAACTCGAGGATATTTCAGGGCAGTAGACCCCAACTTTCATGTAATGTTTTTCCATTGAAAATTAAATTACTTGCTTCAGTTTCTCTGACTTTTTACCACTGATGAGAATGTCTTCATTCTGTGTATTACATGTGCTTTTCTGTATGCAGAAAAAGGAAATGTGTATGCTGCTGGAGGTAACAGTGAAGGTCAGTTGGGATTAGGTGACACAGAGGAAAGGACCACATTTCATTTAATTAGTTTTTTTACCAACCAGCACAAGATCAAACAGCTAGCAGCTGGATCATACACCTCAGCAGCAGTAACTGGTAAGAGCAACCACTAATAAAATGTATTTATGTGTGTCCAGCCTGGTGTTCCAGGGAAACATGTATTCCAGCATTCTGACTGCCTATGTGGGTGTATTTTCTGTGCCTCCCTGTTGTCTTTCCATAGTCATTTTTTGATATCCAGTTGCCTGTTTCAACACAATCTGGTAAGGGCTGGAAGTCTCATTAACTTCCTACAATTTTTGTGAAAGTAGACCTTTTCCATGAGTGATGGCCTGTAATGGGAACTCAACCTCTACTAGTGTAGTAGGAATCCTTACAAAGCAGAGACAGTATGAACACCCTCAAAATGGGAAAAATCTTCAGTTTGTTTCCAGGGAAGCCAGCTACAAAACATGAACCTTATTAAAACTAAGTTTCTTTAATTCTACTTCTTACTGAAGTATTTTGGTCTATTGGTACAGGCTATACCTCTGTGTCATTACTAATCTGAGAGAGGCCTAACCTGTGACCTGTTTCTCCGATGGCAAAATTACACAACTGTGATGTGTTGAAGTCCATACAGTTCTAATACTTTCAGCCATTGGATGTGTGGTCCTTTATTACCTTATACTGTAATTTCTCAAGTTTTACTATAAAGCAGCTGTTTCTGTATGTGTTTAGGGTAAGTAATTGACGTTGTGATTTTAGAACGTGACAGAGAGTGTAAGATTATACAAGAGATGCTAGCTGGCTCGTTTGGTTTGTATTTTTTTGTGACAATTGCTAACATTCTCCTGAGATTCGTAAGTCAGCTTTGAATTATTCTAGTTCCCAACAGCATCTCAGTAGCACTGTAGATGGTAAGTTTTTTTATTCACAACTTATTTCCCACCAGTAAGAAATATGCAGAGAGGAGGCCTCATCTTTTCTAGAAAAACCTAGAGATTTTTCATGTTGTTTGTTACCTTTTTTTGTTTTTATACTGCTACCATTGGTCTTTGTGTCAAAGAGGCTGGTCTTAATAAACCTGGAACAGCTGTTGTGATAGTTGAAGGAAGACAAAATGAAGCTGGGCAGTATAATCACCTGTGAAGAGAACTGAAAGATAAGGGAAGAATAAGTGGGATGTGTACCAAAGTCAGAAAAGACAATAAGTTTGGAAGAATGAGAAAGTGTTGACTTGCTACTAGAAATGCCTTAAATTCACTGTAATATTTTCACACTGACCTCTGGCAACTGAATTGTCTTATATGCTCAATCTCCCTCTTTTTGAAGGAATGTTTTTACATATACTTTTCCTGTTACTGTCATCAGTTGATGACTAAGTGTTCTGTGTCACTTTTGAAAAGCTTAAGGGATACCCTCTTACTTCAAACTGTTTTGTTGCATTGTGCTAAATACCATTTTATGTCCCTGAGGTCATGACATTTAATAGTATCATACACACAGTTTATGAAATGCTCTTAAATGGGTAGATTAACTTTTTGTTAGTTTTAGTGTCAAATCTGTTAACTATCTGTGTCTTCATTTTAGAAGATGGGCAGCTTTTTGTGTGGGGTGACAATTCAGAAGGTCAGATCGGCTTGGCTGATGAAGCCTGTGTCAGTGTCCCTTGTCAAGTGGATGTTGGAAAACCTGTTTCCTCTGTATCCTGTGGATATTATCACTCTGCCTTGATAACAGGTAAGAGAATGGGAATAGCAGTTAGTGGAGACAAGTCAGTGGTTCTGGAATTGTTATCTTTGTAAAGGTAGCTAATGAGGCATTCATTACTTTTGAAACTAGATATGCTGTAGTTGTTGAAAACTGCCATGTGGCAGAAAGTCATCTGTGTAGTTTCGTATCTCACTGGGAGATTTTGCCAGATACAGGTTCTCTAAAATGTGGTCCTAATTGATTTATTTGGGATAATTGTATGTAATCTACTATATAATTGTTTATTACTGTTAACAATGCTGTGAGAAAAAACTGCAGTTAAATGTGGTTCTGCATTTGCACACTGTTGTGCAAAAGTATATTAGAAAGTTTGACCGTCTTATCACACTTTATTTTCGTGAAGGTTATGACAAAAGTTGTGGATTAATATTATGGTGTCGTGGTTTAATGCCAGCCAGCAACTAAACACCACGCAGCTGCTCACCCACTTTCCCTCCCCCCACAGTGGGATGGGGGAGAAAATCGGGAAAAGAAGTAAAACTCGTGGGCTGAGATAAGAACGGTTTAATAGAACAGAAAAGAAGAAA
>JANZLQ010000061.1:11779029-11790257 GCA_026212715.1 Elanus axillaris
TCATACTGAACTCAAAACACAGCACTGTACCAGCTACTAGGAAGACACTTAACTCTATCCCAGCTGAGACCAGGACATATGGTTTCAATAATCCAACTTTTCTTGAGATTATTCATTTTTTTGTGATGATCAAATAATCATCATCTTCTCTAGAAATATAAATATTGAATAGACTTACTATGTTTTGAGGAAAAATTAATCTCATTTGCTAGCAGTGCAAGATTGTTGTCAAAGATTGATGTTACATCTTAAATGTTAAGTTTTGAAGTCAATTAAACAGGCAGTAAGTATACAATATGAGGAGAAGTGTATGCTACAGTGAGCCAGTGTCTGATCTCCAAACCAACCCACCTCTCTTGCTTTCCATCTCTCTCTTCCTGGCTCTCTGTTGGTTTCCAAAGTGATAATGCCACTCATTTTTTAATAATGCCAGTATGGGTGAATTTATCACTCAGTATCGATGGTATTATATATGAGCAGCCATGAATTCCTCTCAACCATATAGATTTAAGTTATTAAGCTTTACAGTTTAGTCTCCTCAGAGTACTCAAAGATTTCAAAGGATCAATAGTTTTGATTGTAAAGCTTTTAATGGGTACACAGGAACTATTCCATCAGATACCTGATGTTACTTTTCCATATACGATATCTATATAGTTCTCTGGGAACATGCTGTTAACAGGATGAGAGCTTCCTATGGTGGACAAATATTAATTAGGTGTTATGCTGGTAGTGTGCAACTTTTATTGCAGATGCTTTATTACAGTAAATTAATGAAGTGCCTCTGACTGATCGGGAGCTCAGCACCTGTCAGGAAATCTACAGCTTCCTGGAATTGAAATAAATAAATAAAAAATAAATTAAAAAAATCCTTACTTCAAGGATATAGTAAGAAGGTGTGTATTACTGTTTTAGAGCCAAGAGCTGAAGCTCTGACAAGACTGCAGTGGGATGTGACAAAAGCTTTTGTTAAAGGGTTGAGGACAGGCATCTAAGAGCAAGGAGAGAACAGTATGTGCCAAGTGCTCTAAGGAAGTGGAATCTTTTAATGGAGAGGGATGAGAAAAAAGGATTAGTGTGGCAGCTGAGTAAGAAGAATGGAGCCTCTTAAAATATTAATAGGAAGATGAACTGGTTATCACCTGTGAAAATGGGGAGTTGTTGAACCTGTTACTGTTTAAACAGGCCTCGGTGTGAGATGGAAAATCTTAATTTTCAGCATTAGTATCTGCAAATCCTGCACAAATTGGACTTCAGTCTATCTCGCTGAAACTACTGACATACAGATGGCCTCTTTTGTGGTGAAAGGATGAATATTTTTTAATTCTCTTGCTTTGGGCCCTTGCTGAAAGTTTTATTTGACTGATAATTTAACTACCATAGAAATTTAGCATTGGACATACAGGTACTTTTACTGAATTGATCTTCTGTTGCACTAGTGTCAGTATATATCCAGACAGTGTTTAAAAACAAAGCTCATTTATTTAATCTAAGTATACCATAGTCACACATTATTTTAGCTGTGAAGTTAGCCATTAAATTATGAATTTGGAAGTTCTGCAACTTGAGCCTGTTTTAAGTACAAATGTAGTTACCTTATTTTTCTTATAGCCTAGTTAGGAAGGAAGTCAAGGCACTATGCTGTTAAAAAATTTTGCTTAAAAAAAAAGGTGATTCTTTTAGTATTACTTTTGTCCCCAAACTTGTGAGATCATTCTCCTGGTATGCAAGCCAGTAACACACAGTCGAGGTATTAACTGTTTATTGCCGGTTCTGCGCAGAAAGGGGTGCTAGAGGGTATCCCTGCAAAGCTGGCATACCCAGCACTAAAACAGTCATTCATTTATACGTTGTAAATTAGCATAATTACCATATTCATTGTTTATGAACTGTTACTGGTGCCCATAATTCCATATCTTAAATCTGATTGGTGTATAGTGGCCTCATCTTCATTTAAAGGTGCAGTGTGTTAATTTTCCCGCACAAGCTCAGTCAGTAGGTGAGGCTATTCTAACTTCTAGAGGTGTGGTTTTCATATTATAATTAGTTCAGTTCACCTAAAGGGCACGTTTTTAGCTGATTCATGTGGTATAGCCAAGTTTCTTGGGCAACCAGCCCATTAAAGTTTCTGGTTCCTAGTTTTAGGTCAGTTTGTTCCTTCTATTTCATTGTCTTGTCAAAAGTCGCTTACCCAAGTGATTTACATCAATTTCTTATCTTTTGTTCCCTTAGTCTGTAAAGAATTACGACCTTAAAGATGTCAATATCATTATTAGGATTCTTTTTTCACTGATGGAAAACACTTGTTTGTAGGACTTGCTAGACTGGCTCAGAACAGGGGTTCACATCCTCAGTATTCTGCCTCTGAGGGGTGGTACAACATAGCAAACTAGATAATTATGGAGCATTTGGAATATTCATATTACAGGGGTAGGGGTCTTTTCCACTGAATTGCCAGCTAGTCAGTGAATTATGCCTTCAAGTATGTTTGCCTAGCACAGGAAGTTTTCCATGTGTTTTTATGGTATGGTTTTAGCTTGTATACTAGAATTTAAGAGTGAGTAGTGTTATTTTTAATATATACTTTTGGATGGAAAAGAAAGTATTTCTGTATTTCCAGAAATGAAATTTGAGCTGTTCAGGTAAGTGTATAATCTCTATGCATTCCATCAACATCAATAAAATACACCAGAAGAACTTTTTTAGATTTTTTTTTAGATTGCTGTTACTATGGAAGAAATGGGAGAAACACTGTTAATAGAAAGCTTTCAACATCTATAACTTATCAATTATTAGAATACTATGGAATTACTACATCTTGACTTTTTAAACATGACTTGTGCATAAAAAAGCATCAAATAGTATACTACCTTTAATAATAAAACATAGTTGCAAGATGTAGGACTTGGTACATGGTGTGGGGCTGAGCTGATGAGCATGGCACCATATGGTTCCCTTTCTTAATATATTTACATTTGACATAAGCTGTATACTGGCTAAGCAAACTGTTAGGATCACAGGCATATCTGGGTTAAAACTAAAAGGTAGTTAATGAGGATACCAGAATACATAGTGTGGTCACAGAGTGCCCTCTCCAGGGCAGGATGATCATTAATAAGAGACTATTGAGAAAAAAAGTGGTGAATATGGATTCCACCTTTTTTTTTTTTAAGCTAAAAATTGTTATTTCTTTGAAACAGCTGGTTTTAAAAATATTTTTTAGTAGGCATTTGTCTTTAAGGTGTTTAACTACTATAAAGCCAAGGGCAATGTCCATGAAAAGTAGAGTGGAATCCTGATGCAAACCTTTAGCAGATAAAAGCATGTTTTATGGAAATCATAAAGCGTTCAGTCCTCTGAATTTGTACTTCAGTCCTGCAACCCTCCCCCCACCCCTGAAGTTTCTCTTGTCTAGTAGTTCCAAAAAGATGATTTGTCACCTTTCCTAGTTTGGTTTTTAGAATGCCTTCTTTGCAGAGGATAATTTAATTACTAAACATGTCAGTCACCTGTATTCTGCCATGTACACTTGGCCCCCCTGATGCCAAAAGCAGTTGTAGAATAGAATAACTGAGTATATCTCAAATTATTTTTAATAAAAAAAAACACTTTAAAAACTTAGACTATGCACAAGGACAGGCAATGGCTAGTTCATGTCCATATGCAAATTAGGAAGCTGGTCTGGTTACTCACTTCACGTTTGAAAGATGATTATTTGCTCCCTTTTCCTCTCACTTTGCACTATTCCAAGAGTTCCACTGAAAAGCAGGTTTTAGTTTATAGTTTGCAGCCCTCTTGAGGACTTTTTCCCAGTATCTGTTTCCTTTCCTTTGTTTTTGCAGACTTTGGGGTGTTAGGTCCCTGTATTAGACGTAAGTCTCAAACAAAGCAACAGAGGAGCGAGCTGAAAGAGTATAGCAACGATTTTGTGGCCGTATACAGAGCTTCACTTGACTAATCTTTGACCACACTCAGTCAAGAGGGAATGATTTTTCAGAAAGCATTAAGCTTGGCAAGCATATATGGCTCATTTGTCCTCTGGAGGAGATGGAGAACGGGAAAGCCAATGTATGTAACCACTACTCTGGCATCTACAGCAGAATTAGATTCATGGAGCCAGAAAGGAATTGAATATATTAGACCTCTTTTGGTGTTTCCCCTGCCTGAAATGTTACTGTAAGCAAGGTCAAGATAGAGTCTCACTGAGAAGATGTCTTTTCGTAGAGAGCTTTGTGGGTTCCTTGAATTCCATTTTTTTAATGTACTTGGTCATTATTTTCAAGGACTAGTTTTAAAGATCATCCATTCCACAAACACTTCCACACTCAGAATTTCAGCATTTGAGGTGGTTTCAACCAATTTGATCTTGAATAAATACTACTTTTTTTTTCTTCATTTATTCAAGGGATCATAGAGGGATCCAGTTCTTTTGTCTACTGCCCTCATTTGCCACCAGCCAGGTCTCATATCTTCTCTCATCTGCAGTATGTGCATTTCCCTTTGAGGGGCAAGGATAGTTTTCCATTTGCTTGCCCATTTTCTTGACACGCTTCTGTGACCTAAAGTTTGGTGATACAGAAAATGTGCCACACTAGGCAAAGTTCAACATGTGAGTATGTGACTCATATGAGAGGAGAAAATGAAATTGTGAACAGAATATCCTTAAAATGCAGATGTACTGCATACATGCTGTACTCAAAATGTATCTGGGTTTGACTGGATTTTTTTTACACTTGATAGCTATTCTTCATAGTTTTTAGACTATTTGCCTTAAAGAGATGTGTAATGTATTCAAAAATTGCTTTAATAAATGGGTTTATCTTTGTTAGCTTGATTATTGAGTTGAAAAAATGTAATAAACTTGATTAGTTTGGGAGCTCAATGGAAGCTTGGCCATTTGAATCTCTAATCCTATTAATTAGATTGTGATTGGATTAATATTTGCAGTGCAGTAGTGTTTAAAAAGAAGTGCTGGTCTCTTCAAAGAGAACTGCATAAGTAGTTAACTCCCAAGTGCTTTTGCGGGTATCAGCTTGTTTCTAGAAATACATGGCAGATCCAAGAGTATTAAAGCAATAGTTACCTTCCAAAAAATACAGGGTTCTTTTTGTTGTTTGTTTTTTTTTTTCTTTCTTTTCACTTAGAGTGCCTAATAAAATCTCTTTTTGTTTGGTTACAAAAAAACTCACATCGCAGTTGATTTTTTTTTGTTGTTGTTAATTGGGCTTCTGTTTTAGAATAGAAAATTGATGCTGCTGCAAATAACTGCAAAGTGTCAGCCTGTTCAGACTATTTCTGCACATAGGTATAAGAATAAAGATCAGAATTAAACCAGAAAAGCAAACTGAACAGAGAAGCCTAAACACATTCCCTAGTTTAGAAATTAAATATACTTTTCTGCAGCTGAGATAATTTGCTGTTTCTTAAAAACTATAGACAGATTGAAATGACTGCCAAGCACTTCTTAGAAAAGAAGTATAGAAGAATGCAGCGAAGGTATTTCTGCACAGATACATGCAGGTAAATGGAGTGTTAGAATATTATTGTGGTAGTTTGTGTGTGCAGGAAAGACAATGTCAGAATGATAGAAAAAAATAAGGACAGCTGGGAGGATGGGGTTACTCCTTTGATGATGATAGTTGGGAAATAAAGCTGCTATCCTGTTTACTTGTCTTGCTGAAGAGCTCTGTGAATAGATTGTGGGCGGCTACTCTTAATAGCCTGAGCCCTGTGCAGCCCTGCAGGAAGCTTGTCACCGAGTAAGATTGTATTATTGTCATTCCTTGATTGCCCTCTGTGCAGTTAGAGCATTCAGTAAAGATAGTAAGCCCAATTGCTAGCCTTAATGGCCCAGGAGCATGGTACTTGAAGAATCTGTGCCTTTGTGAGAGGCAGAAGTGATCTTGCAAAATATAGAAATCATATAAAATAGTTTGGGGTTTCTTTGACTAAGGCAGAGTCTAAATTTCTTAGGTCTTGTATGCTTTACAGATAAATATTGTGCCATCAAAGTTAGATTCTAAATCTTTGGTGGAAGTGCTGGCTTGCTCTATGTTGAGGCTTAGGACCCATTTTCCATTTAAAGCAGGAATTCACCTTTTATGAAAAAAAGTCCTTTTTACAGTTTTTGCTCTTTGAGTAAGCAATACATTTTTTTCAGAATTTTCAAGTTAATTGATAAATTTCTGCATTTAAATGAATTTGAAGCTGAAGTATCTTAAAAAATGCATAACCTCTTTTTTTTGGTCCTGAATGAAATTTACCATAAAATGAGAGACGTACTTCAGATTCTCCCTATAGTTAAAATTCATTTAAAACCTACCCTCAGGCTTCCTTTGAAGAAAATAGGTTACAGTTTAGACCTTTTTTTTTTTTTTCTGCTTATTGTGGATTGTCGATACCGAAGGTAACATACCTCACAGATCAGCATGACTGCTCCAGAATTACTTCCTCTGAGAGGATGGGAGGAGAAGCACTGCTTTATTAAAAGATGTAGTAGTTTAAGGGTTTTCAGAATGAGACCCTTCTGATGGAGAGTCCTGGAAAAAGCAGTCTGTGCTCTTCCGTTCTATGCACCCATTGCTGTAGTCACTCTTTAGCACAAAGGAATGAACACCGAAGTGCCATAAAGAAAAAAATGTATATTGCTGTCAAAAGAGTTTTCCGGGAATAACATTTTGAATCTTGTTTATTATCTATTGGATTTACCAGATGACTTAAATGAAAATGTATTACTAACTAGTTGTTCCATAGTTACACAAAATGAAGATGCGTTTTTGCAACCTGAAATTCTTTATTCATGCAAAAGGAAATTTTAAATTAATGTATTGCTAGAGTAAAGCTCAGGATAAATCAATAAAAATGACACATTTCTTACTGACACCAGTTTGACCTTCTCATCATAAGAATTAAAAACTCAAAACCATAAAATTCCTGTCTTGGCTTGGTATGCCCAAGTTTTAACAAACTTCAGTTCATTTTGAATTGTATCCTTTGATTTTTATTAACGTGGTTTTAATAATTTGACTAATCTCATTAGATTTTTAGAATGCATATGTAGCTTCATTTTTTCTACTTTACATTTTTATTCACAGGTTTACTTTTAGCTCCTCCGTATTTCTTATTCCTGTGTAGGCTTTTTTGGGGGGTGTCATTGCCATTGTCCTTAAATTCCCAAATTTTAAGTTGTGGCTGACTTAGTGCAAGGAAATGGGGGAATATTCACAAAGGCTAACAGAAAACTCGTAATAAGCTTGTTTTCTTATGCTTTGCCTACGTTCAATGGAGAGAGGGATGGAATTCTCTAATGGTCAATTCTGAACACCTAAGTAAGACTTCAGCTTTGAAACTTTCTTTGAGCTCATCTGTTTTCATTGTGGGGAAAGACCAGCATTTCTAAGGTCAACCCAACTTTCATGTTGGCAAGGAATTTATAGCTTTTGAATAAGAATCTCTCAGATACTTGTGCATCATGCAATAGTAATGCCTCTAAATGATGTAAAAGTAAATTTGGGAATATTAAATGTATCCCTCTGAAAGTAAAAGTACATTTTGTACTGAAGCACAAATCTGTATGTTTCCAAAATTATTGTAGATGGGTGCTTCTGATGACAGAGCTTTAACAATGGAGTATACGTCTGGAGTTTGTTATTATGTTGTTTATGTAACTGTAGCTATCTCTTTGAATCTCCTTTAGCAGGCAACTCCTACATGAGTTTAAACGCATCTTTATCTTGGACTAGCTGCAAATTAGAGTTTTTGTTATATCCAACTGAGATTAAAACCCAAACTTTTTCTTAGATAATAGCGTATGATGATTTTTTTCGTAAGTAATTTCAAATTCAGATTGTGGGCCACAATTTGTTATGAGGACACTACTCCACAGATAATCTTTTTCAGGAGTGGAGAACACTTGGCTATTAACTTGAAGCTTTTCTGGCAATGAGGAAATATTTTCTACCTAAACCTCACTCTGATCTATTAGAGTAGTTGGGGGCCCCTTAGCACAGAAAATCAGAAATGGAGATGGAGATAAATTGTAAAAAAAAGATTTAGATAAATGTAAAACGTAAATAAATGTAAAAGATGTAGGTAAATGTAGGTAATTTGTAAATACAGCAATGGAAATTACGTTTTACATGTTCTGGTTTTAACTATGGTAAAAGGATATATAGAATGCTGTCTTGAATGGTAATTCAGACTTACGTAGCAGTGAAAAAGCAAAAGCAGTCACTGGAAAAGATAGAACAAAGGAAACTTGAAAGTAAAATGAACTACCCAAATTTGGGGTTAAACAGTTTTTGAACTGGATTCTTAAAAGGTCTGGGTGAATGAGAATAGTCTTCTTGTATGATTATGTGGCAGATCAGAAGGAAGTTACAGGAAGAGATCTTTAAGGACTTTTCAGTATATTTTTGAACTTAATTCTGGTGGAGGTATCGCTGGGGAACCACTGCTGTATTCCTGTTGGATATACAGCCCTTTCCTTGCTTTCCAGACCACACACAGTTTCATGTCATTTACTCTGCTTTTTTTCTTTTTTCTCTATATCTTACAAGAAGGAAGTGTGGATTTTCCATCAAAATTCCATGAAAAATGATTTTCTGTTTTAATTGAGATTCTTACAAGCATCTTCAGTTGACATAAATACTGATTACAGAGCAAATTACAGCCTCTTGGAAGCAGGATGTATATGGTTTTGGTTTTCCCTTGGTTAGATTCCTTGCAGGCTAAATATTGTGGTTCTCATCTTGGAGGGGGCTAAAATTTAGCCCCTTCCTCTCCCATCAAAGCAGACTACTTTGCACAGCTGTTTGGACATTATACAAATATGTTCAATTATCCCATAATGTTCATACACTTTTCTATCTTACTGATTTGTGTCTGCAGCAGCTTTGACAACCCATCCTTGCTTCTCAGTGCATGCTGGAAATCCTGGTCTGTTCTGTATTTTCACAGGAGATGGTGAGCTCTATACTTTTGGAGAACCCGAGAATGGGAAACTGGGATTATTGCCTGAACAGCTGAAGAACAATAGAGTCCCACAGCCTGTACTGGGAATTATGGAAAAGGTTAATAAGGTTGCCTGTGGTGGAGAACACACAGTGGTGCTGACAGGTATGCAATTTAACTGGCTTTTTTTACAGCCCTGTAACTTTATCAGTAAAGATAAATACTTTGAAGAATTTACATCCCACTGAAATGTAAGATGCTGTAGCGATCCTGACTGGCAGACCGTTGTACATCAGGGAGGTAGGAATACAAGTTAGAGTTAACCTAAGTGCAGGCCTGTGCTGTGCTGCACATATAGTTTGATGTTCAGGGCTGTGCTCATATCCCTTGGCTACAGGATAAACTTAGCCAGCTAATTGTATCAGAGGAGCTTACAGGCAGCCTCTACTTGGTACCTACCACTGGTTACACCACTTGTGTGTCCTTGCCTTTATCTAAAACTTCAGCAGCAAGTTCCCATGTGAATGTCCTTTTTATTTGACAGTATAAATGATGAATAGAGTTGTTTGCTTGTAAGAAAATCCTGTAAGAGCTCAAATGACCAAAATGGTATAACCTTTCACAAATGGGATCTGTGTAGCATGCTGTGCCTGGCTGGAGGCCTGTTCAATTTCACACAGCTCAGGATTCTCAGCATCTAAAGGGATATAAGATCGTTGATATTATCTTCTTTTTCTTTGTAGTCTTAGCTACAATAAACAGCATTTTAAGAAATACTTTACAGAGTCTGAGTGCCTTTCTTACTGGAATTGCCACAGCCTGGCATCTCCTCATGCAACGTGGATGATTGATGTTTCTTTCCTCTAAGGAGCTTAAAAGTGGTATAGTTGTGAGAGGGGAAACTGTAGAGGAAAGCTTCCATTCTGTAGTAAATTTAAATGACCTTGAATATTTAGGAATGTATTTGGGAAGTCACTTCCCAAGTAGCTGTCTGTTAATAGTGATGGAGATACACAATCTACTGGATGCCTAAATGGGTTAAATATCTCTTGTGTTACAGAATTTGCCTGTGACACTGAGCAGAATCTCTAGCATACTTATAAAACTAGTATAGACATTCAACACACCATACAAATTACCACTATCAGCAAGTACAAGTGTTGCATATTAGTTCATAGGGTTGTATGTATAGTACTTGGAAGATGGTGTATATTACTGTGCTACTAAATAGTTGTGTGCCAATGGTAAATTAGCTTTTCAAAGCAATATATGCAAAGCATTGCTAGGTATTTGTTTCCACAAGTTCTATCCTGAAATATAGTAGTATAGAGGCAGGAAAGGGAAGTTTGACTCTGCCCACAGATGATTTAAAAAATATCAGCTTTGGCTTCTAATGAATTCCACAGCTGTATAATATGCCTGTGATTAATCTCCTACCAAAATGCAAAAGCTATAAAAACAAGTAGGTTGTATAGATATCAGTCCTTAAATATGTATTTTGAAAATGCTAAATAGTAATGTCTTGTCAGCCTGGTGGTGTATCTTCAAGGTTATGTAACCAAAATTTCTAAAATATAAACTGAAAATCTAGCTGAGGGAGATTGGAAGTAATATGATATGGTATTGTACTGCAGGCCACTGGAGAGAGTAAAGGTGGAAGGTGATATGCTGGGAAAGGTTATGTGTAATGAACAGTCAAGCTGTAAGAGTCTGGGTAGGTTAAAAATCCTTTGGGAAAACTATGAAGAGGAAGTAATAGTAGCCAGTCCAGGAAATCATGCAAACATTTGTCTATATTTCAGTGCCTTTGTCTGTCTTCTTCCACCAACATACAGTCTTACCCTACCCTGGCAGTGTTCTATGTCATAAAATAAATTTCTTTACATGAAATCAGATTATCATTATTAGGAAAAAAATTACATAAATTTGGGGCCAGCAAATGTATAAATCATAGCATTATTTCATAGGTTATAAAGAGAAGTTCTGCAGAAAGAATTTGATTATCATTATTGATTATTTTTAACCATATATCTGAAGCCAAACAATAGATATTTTGTTCTAATGGTATTTCATGTGATAAAATTTCATTATAACAAATGACTGTTACAGAGATATAGAAGGGAGATGTAGACCTGGATGATATCATCATTATAGTGAAATCTGTACAAGAGCTAGAAGAAAGAGGCAAAATATAAACCATAGAATCATAGAATGGTTTGTGTTGTAAGGGACCTTAAAGACCGTCTAGTTCCAACCCCCCTGCCAGGACCAGGGAC
>JANZLQ010000061.1:11790615-11805730 GCA_026212715.1 Elanus axillaris
TCGTGGCCCTTGTCTGTACTTGCTCCAAGAGGTCCATGTCCTTCTTATGCTGGGGACCCCAGAGCTGAAGGCAGTACTGCAGGTGGGGGTCTCATGAGAGCAGAGAGGGAGATTCACCCGCCTTGACCTGCTGGTTACTCTTCTTGCATGGCCAAATGCTGAAAGACAAACATAGTGAAGAAAACACCGTAGTAAGTCAGTGTCTTAGTATGTAAGATTTACTTGCCTATGGAAACAGATTTTGTAGTAGAAGGCAAATAAGGAACTCAGTGATGGCTTAGCTGGCAGTTGATCATTAAAGTGTTGTGTGCCAGAAGATCCAGCTGAGTCAAGAGAAGAGGAAAACTATATCCTTCAATGAAATACATTTTCCTAAAGATTAATAGTTGTTGCAGTAAGAGTGAAAGGTCAGATGGATGAGTTTTAAAGGGATTCAGCTGTTATTAAATAGGCTACAGATGTGAATTTCTGCCTAAAACACTCTGAACAAAAGAGTAGAGGATAATGGACATACTGTCTCAAGTGAAAGACGCTTTGTCTGGAGTATTGACATACAGAAATTTTTCTGACTCAAAATTTGGGGGAAAATTTGGGAAAAGAGCTAGATTTGGACACAGTAATCATTTGAAAAGTGAGTGTAGCATACATGCATTATAGGCTTTGCACCAGAAACTTAACTTGAAATCAGTACCGAAGGGTATATTACATCTCGAAATGAAGCGGTGTGACCACAAATTGAGAATTCTAATGAGGGATATATCTTTAAAGAGGAGCAGAAACATTTATACCTCTTTTAAGCTCACTTTCCTAAATTAAGAAAGTAGTACAATTTTGAAGATATTCTGAATTTCATGTGTCATCTTCCATGAAGATGGGTGCTGCTTGGGTTTAGTAACACAATATATACTGATGTGGTTTTCATCTTTTCGGGGTCTTTCCAGTTTTTCAGGGTGTGGCATTTCAGTCTTAAAAAATAAGAAGTGAGTGTTTGACTATTGTATACTCCCCTGTTTTATCTATCTCATTTAACATAGGAATAGGATAGGAGAAAATGTCATATTGAGAAACTGTTGCACATCTTGGCTCATTTCTTGTCATCAGTTTTACTTAGGGTTTATCAAATTACAAGAAAGTATAATCCAGTTATCTTACTGAGTATGAGGGAAGTTTCTTCCTGACTCTCATACCTAATTAGTCTATTCCAAAGCACTTCATTTGATTTCTTTTTTATGACTGTCTTATCTATTCTATTGGTAATTTTATATAGTAAGAACCACTGTTACCTGGGTTATTAAATCAAGCTACTGTTTGGAATCTCTCCAGCAAGTATCAGAGTAAATGATAGAAAGTATATATTAAAATAATTCATTTTTTTTTCTCTGAAACTCCAAAATGGGACACCCCCCCTTTTTTTTTTTCCTAGAGAAAAAAAAATTAAACTGTTGAGAGCAATGATTTTGGAAAAAACTTTAAAGATACAAGGGTTTAGAAATTGGTATTGGAAACCATCCTCTTTACAAGTCTTATTGTTACTTCTGCCTTTAATATTTGCAGTTGTTCTAGAGAATAAACAGAATCGCAGTTAAAAATTCTATCATGCAAAAGTTTTCTCTCACTATAGCAGCAGAAACCTATTCATTTCATGACAGTCTATAAACCAGTTTAGGATGATGTTATCCTCATTCTAGATGACTTTTCTCAGAGACTAAAAACATGCATCCACTACCCACAATGCTTGCAAAGGTTTCCTACTGAAAACGAAATCTGTTGATATTGTCACTTTCAAAAGAAATACGAGAGAACAGCAATCCCAATTTGCATACTTTTTCAATAAATCTTTTTAAAAGGTAGAATAATAATAACTTGTAAATCTAGAAATTGGAGAAGAAGAAACAGATGACTAGGAGTGGCCTTAATATCTTCCAGTTTTTTCAGATGATGACAGATCCTCTGGGAAGAATCCTGTCTATAAAAGGATATATTACCTCCTTTTATTCTCTGAAAGGAGGGAAGGCAAAGATATCTCTTCAAAGGAAAAAGTGAAGCAGTCCTTCGAGAATAGATCATGTGACATAACAATACAGCACATTAGTGCGTTAGTATGTAAAATGTTGGATTTTTCATCTTGTGTCTCAAGGTCTTTTAAAAAGAAAAGAAAGTCAAGATACCCTTTTGAAAAGAGGATGAAAAGGATGAAAAAGCTCTACCTTTTCATGACAGAACGACTGTTCAAACCACATAGGATTATCTAGATTTTTCAAACCATTCTTAAGTCTGTATACTATTTATACTGAAATCCTCAAATCCAATTACTAGCTCTGGTAAAACTGAGTATTGTGTTGACAGCTGATTTTTACAGTAACATTTTTCAGCATAAGCTGTTTAAAAATAAAGCTATTGTAAGAGTGAATAGTCCATTTGCATAGTCGTCGTCGTAGTAATAATAATAATAATGTTCAGGAAAAATGAATCTATATGGAGAGATATAAGCATACCTGTCTGTTTCTGTTTCTGTTCTGTGGATTCTTAACTTTGCCTATAGTCTTAAATATGGAGCAAGGAATGTATGAATCTTAAAAACACTCTTGGAGCTCACTCAGTTCTTTCAGCAAATAGTATGTGTTAAAGAAAAAGAATCTGAAAGCTATATAGACTTTTGCCTATGACTATTTTATTTATGGTAACAACAGTCATGGAGATTTAAAGAACTGTTACGTACTCCAGAAGATGCCTGCAAAGGTGGAAGATCCACAGTTACAGGGAAATATCCCTGTTCTTCCAAAAAAGAAAATCTAGGAAGTAAAGGATAAGCAGTCCCAGCACTCGAGTGCTGGAGGTCACTTGGAACAGTGAAGCCAGTGGGTTCTGTGCAAGCTCTGAAACCGTTTCTCTTCATCCTTCAAGGGCCCTTCTCACGGGCTGCTGCTGTGGAGACAGCAGTTCCTTCTTCCTCCAGGCCAGGGCAGGCCTTGAGTTCTGTTTCTTCCGGCTGCTGTTAACATGGCTGAGCCTCCCTTGTGATTCACCGATGCACTGGAGGCACTGCTGCTTCCCTCGTGCTGCTGCGGCCATATGTCTTTCCTCTCCCCTTGTACTGCTCTGGTGCTGCCTTGACTATTCCACAGAAAACTGTGTCAGCAAATCCCCCCAAAACCTGGCTTACTGAGCTGAGCTGCCTCACCACATAGCCAGGTGGACAGCAGAGACAGCGCAAGTGGGGACTGAAGACAGGGAATGGGGGAATGAGATCTGTCCTTTTGCTGGCAGTATGTTTTATTTGTCTCATCCATCATACCCTTGCTGGGACAGAGGACAGGAAGAAGAAGGTGACAGTGGGGCCATGTCGCCTTTTGGATTCATGCTGTAGGCAAATGAATTTAAAAATTCAAGTTCAGAATGATGAAATTCACCTCTGTCACTTTATCACTAAGTCTATGAGGTTGCTTTTGCCATAGACTTCTCTTTCCATGTATTTGTAAAGATAGGTTGGAGGAAATACCTCATTTCTGCTAAGTGAGATCATTACTGAGGTTTAGCCTCACTTCTGCACCAGACCGGTGAATCATTTAAGAAAGGGGCAAAGTTTTTGTCTTCCTGTGCTTTGATAGTTGACTAATAAGCAAATTTAGGAGAAGCAAAATTTAGGTGGCCCTGGTCTACAGCGGCAGTAGAAGAAATCATTCTTCTTATGAGGGCACTCTAACCTGCCTTTGGATTGGCCTGTTCTCCTCATTGTCAGTAGAAACACAGGGAAGAAAATAGTTTCCTGTACTTTTAAAGTTAGCATTTGAGAACCTCTCCCTCTAAACACAAATGCAAAAGGCATTGCATGTTTCAAGCTACAATTAAAGATAATGTGAAGAACCTCCAACTTAACTCAAAATAATTATGTTAATCACATAAAGCCATATAATTTGGAAATGACAAGATCTGCCAGTTTCCAAAGAAATGTTAAGACAAATGCAGTATTTCTGAACAGAATTTATGGAATTGGCTATGCTGAGAAAGTAGTTTACTGAAATGAAGATGAGACTTTGGTTTTCTTAGAGAAAGCTCCTGTCTTTCAGGTGTAGTTTCTTGATTCTTATGCAGAAAGTCTAAATATTACAGAAAATTTCTTCTGGTTTTACTTTTTAAAGATCCTGAAAAGGTGTTGCTTTCTTGCACTAAAATTTCCAGCAGAGGGAGCTTTACTATTACATTAAACTAAAAAAGCAGCTTTACTCAATATTTTTCATCTACAATCTGAAAAAGTGTGAGAACATTGGGCTTTTTTAATGGTGTGAATTCATGATGTCTTAATATGGAACAATTTAAAAGGGGCAGAAAGGGCAAAGCCTTTCCTAGAAAGAACTTTTCCGTACGTGGTGTTACAGTATTTCATCATAGTTCCTTTGGAATCAGAAAGTTCAACCTAAGTTAGTAAGTGTACTGTTGTAGTAATATGGAATCTGGTCTGTTCTCTGCTTTCTCTTTCCCTGACAGTAGTGAGGGATTAGTCTGAGGGAATGGTAACAGAATTCGTTTTTAATATTTCTCCAATTTGTGGCTGCTCTGGGAATTCGGTCGCATAGTATAAATTACTTCTGTGGCACTGAAACTTACTTTGCTTGCTATTCCCGTGACCTTGTTTCCTTGACACAAAGAAGTGCTCAAATCCCAAAGTTTCTCTGTCTATTGTCATTCTACACATTCTGCTGTGGCTGCCCATTCCTCTCTTGCTTTTGAAGGTGGTGAGATTTTTGAACTGATAGCACCTCTGCAGCAGGAGCAGGCATGCTCTGCACCACGTTCATAACAATGATGTAATGAGATATGGCTCCCAAGTCTCAGTTCTTTTTGCTTGACATAGAATAGTTTTTGTCCTTCCCAGTCTTTCCCAGGTTTTCGTAAGTTTTTCAAGTACTTTAAGTAGTACTTCTCTAGCTTTTCCTTTGTTGTCTACATGCAGAAGAAAAAGGGGCAGGGAATAAAATTCTAGGAGAACTTCTTTTCCCCAAAAAACCTTAGTCCGTGAATTTCCCTTTTCAAGCATGACCTTGTCAAGATTTCCAGGCTTCACAGTCTTCCCCTGTTGTGCCAGGGATGCACAGACCAAGTATCTTTATTGCTTTGGAGAAGCTCTTATTCTTTTTCCTGGCACAGACAGTCCGTTAAACAGACAAAATATAAATGTGGAAAGATGATTATTCTGTCACAAGATAACACAATTATAATGTTCTCTGTATTTAATGCAGGGCTGATTTGGTAGCCGAGCAGAATACTGAAACCTATTCTCTTACTGTTCCAGTCTCTTCTTACAAAGAAATTAGTATTGGTTTAAAGAGGTCTAGTCTATTAAATTTAGGGTCATACAGTGTATGTGCAGGTAACCAGAAATTAAGATGAGACTATTGTACTTGAAAATGCACATATATGTAAACATTGTGGTCTTGAATTAATTGCAGTATGTAAAGTCCCATCAATTTTTTGTTAGCTGATATTTTGTGTACATGTGATCAGTGGATTATTTTTCAGTTACGTTAGAAAATATATATTGCATATTGAACCATTCAAAATTCTTTTCTGTATATATTTTAATGCTTAATTTCCTGGTTTTTATTTTGTTGCATTTTGTTATTAATTGATAAATGTAATTGATTAGCTGGTACATTTTTTAATTGATAAAATGTTGCTTTTTGATGCTGATGTCATCTGACTACCATTGGGCTAATAGAAAGCAGATTATAACATATATATAGTTATCAGCATATTTGTTATTAACTTTGGCTATAAATTTTCAGAGACGGATGTATATACTTTTGGACTTGGACAATATGGGCAGCTGGGACATGGTACTTTTATTTTTGAAACTTCAGTACCAAAGTCTGTGAAACACTTGAGGAGGCATAAAATATGTAACATTACATGTGGGGAAAATCATACTGCTGTAATAGCAGGTATGTAAGTGAAAAATTCTGAAATGCACTTCCAGCGACTCTCTATTAACTGTAAAAGCTTTCTTTATAAAATAAGCAGTAGAAGAAGACATATACAAACTTAGTAGAACTAAAGGTTAAGTGAGCTAGTGAGAAAGACAGATTTGATATTAGGAATTTCTGATTCACAGCCATGCCATGCATAGCTCTGTACTTGGTATCTCCTGGGGAATTATAACCTCATGATCATGCCTGGCTAACAAGTATTCTTGTTTTTCTATACAGTTTCAATCTTATTATTTTGTTGTTGTTGTTTTGTTTTGTTTTATTTTTCAAATTGTCTAGACTAAGTCTCATCTCAGACAGTACTTTGCCTGAAAGTATACATATTTTTTGATCATATTCATCTGTTGAAAATCTAAAAATAATTGTTCAGGTTTCGCTTTTGGAAGAGAAATATTCCTTATTTGCATGACCTGTTACTTTGTTTGTAAAGATTTTGTGCTGGTTTTGTATTGAGTCTTTGTTATTAGTAACATCCTTTTTATTCCACATGCAGAGAATGGCCTCATGTTTACTTTTGGAGATGGACGACACGGCAAGTTAGGCCTTGGAGAAGAGAATTTTGCAAATCAGTTTGATCCCACTCTGTGTTATAATTTCTTGAGGTTCACAGTCCTTTTGGTAAAACTTTTGTTCATACTTATCTTTTTATGAAACACGTTATTAATGAGAGTTGAAATCTTACTATAGAATTATTTCTTTCTATAACATTTAATTAGTAGACGACACAAATTGAAAGAAAAAGGAAATTATATTTACTTACCACACCATTTAGTTTAGAATGTATTTGGCTTGGACTACATTTATAGACTGCTTTTTAGGGTTTTATTCAGTGGTGTTGTGCTATGGTATTTTAGTCTATAGAGCTGTAGTAGCCTACAAAATTAAATATTTGTTGATCTTAGATTGTTGGCAGTAGGGGGAAACCGGTATCTGTTCTGAAAACACCAGAGTGTCATCTTTTTAAGTTTAACGATGAGTTGTACAGTGGGATATTTTTAAACCTTAGGAAAATTTGAGGAATGGCTTTTTTCAATCCAAATGGAATGAGAAAGCAGAAGTACTCTTTTCTTTTGAGGACATTGTTTTAATTTATTTCTTGAAGTGTTTAAGAAATAAATATGACAGAATTGCCAGCATCAAAAATGCAAACATGACTCAATCTTGAGCAACATTTGGGACAAAAGTCTGTTGATCGCTTCTGTTTATTTACTGGACTTAGAGTTTAAGGAAGTTTTATCAGCAATGGTAAGGGTTTTTAACTTTTTTAAAAGCGAAACCTCTAATCTTTATGTAATAATACTTTGTCTGTTGAAGGGTGTAGCACTTGCTTTACATTTTGTGGATTTTGTGATATAATATCTAGGTTTGTATTACTGACACTATCAGTGTTGCCCATGTTTGACTCGCATCAAAATAATTAGCTCAAGTCCCTTGAAAATTGGCGGAAATACCTTTGCTTTCTTCTGCTTTTCTTCTTTTTCTGCTTTCAGTAACTTGATCGACCTATCTTGTGTTCTGTTCAATACAAATACATTGTATTAAGTAAGAAGAAGTGAACATAGATCACTAGTCATTAAGAAGTGTAATTAAGTGCTTTTATGTTGCTAGTGTCGTTAGGAGCTAACTTTGAAGCAATTTAATCTCTTACTTTCACTGTTTTTCTTACAATCTAAGCCCCTAGAGATGATTGTAAGAAAATGAGATCCTTGTATCCTTGTATTGATACTTGCAAATGAAATAGTCAGACCTTTTTTTGGTGCTGTAGGTTGCTTGTGGTGGTTGTCACATGCTAGTTTTTGCTGCTCCAAGACCTAAAGGATCTGAAGAAGTACTCTTAGAAGATTTATATGAGAGCCATTTGACTGCTACTATCTCTAAAATGAGTGGAGACTCACTACTAACAAACACCTTACAACTAACATCAGCACGAATGCGACGTCGAGAGAGGGTAAATTCAGAGCTGTTTAGAGTTGCCATACCTCTTTTAGGAAACAAAATCACTTTTAAAGCTAAAATCACACCATATACCCAGCAGATAAATATATCTCCTTAAAATATGTGTTTAATTTTAATGTATAAAAAGAAGAATGAATGTTTACTCTGGTTCCAAAGTCGATGCAGGTAAAAGATAGGTACTGGTCAGATTTTACTTGTTTATTTCTATGAAGAAGACTCAAATTGATTTTGGGTTTTTTTTTGTCTGGTTGTTTTCTTTTAAATTCGAAAATGTAGAGCCTGTTCCTTTGCATTTTTTAAAGTAGCTTAGAAACATTTTTTAAAAAGAACGAGAACCTGACTCTTTTTGTTGTTCCCTCTGAATCCTTGAATATATTAAACAAGTTCATAGTTTATAATATATTGTCCTGGCTTCAGGAGAAAGTTTCACAATCAGCTTAAAATGATCCTAATATCCTGTAGCTACTTAAAATAGTATTTTCTTCTCCTTTACCTCCACTACACATTCCATGTAATTTCCCTGAACAGCACAATGAGGTGGATCATTTCACTTACCTGTCTGAAAACTAACTCCACCACAAAACCACATTTATTTTGTAAAAATATATTGATGTTGTGGATTAAATGCCTCAGTGTTGTTGGAGAGACTGGTATTTTAAATAAAAATCAAAGTTCTTTTTCTCCTTTGTCTACATTTTAAGAGTGCTTGAGATTATTGTCTAGAAGCAACCTAAAATATCCCACTATATACCTCTCCACTTTTTAGGACTATAAATAATTAAAATATTAAAAGAAATTTTGTTTATGCTTTGTATGCAAAGTTACAATACTGTATTGTCAACTAAAAGAAAATACCACTGTTAAGTATGAGCAGTTGCTTATATTTTATTCTTCTACTCTTATTCTCAATATATATATTTTTAATCTTCTAAAGGAAAAGTCACCAGAACAGTTTATTCGAATGGCACGAACTCTGCCTCCACTGGGAGAAAGCTGCTTAAAATCCTCACTGCCTGTGACTAGCAACACAAGCCCACTCTGTTTTTCTGCAACAAGTCTTCCTAAAGCTGAACCTATGAAGGATAGAGACCATGAAAAAGGTGAATTGTCCCCACATCTTGCTGCTGTTTTCTGATAATTATGTAGTTTGGCTCTCATCATTCATAAACAAATGCTCAGTTTGAACGTGAAAGAAAGTTTAAGTTCAGTCTTACTTCAAGAGGTTCTGGTAGCATACAGACATGAAAGTTGAGAAATGCATACCAGAAATTGCCTCACACTGTTCATGTTTGGAAAACGTGCTTAAAGATTTAGAGGAGGGTTGAGTGACAGAAAAACAAATTCTAAATTGTACCTGTGGTTCCTCAAGCCTGTAGAAACAGGGCTTCACAAAAATACTGTAAGATTAGTAACTGCTTTCTCAATTTTCAGAAAAAAGAAAAAGAATTACAGGAAAAAAATTATTAGGAACAATCTTAAAGACTCAGGAAGGCCTACAAGAGACCTTGGATAAGAAAAGAGGTCTACTAATTCTTACAGGATCTTTCTTCTTCACTTGGAAATGCAAAAGTACTCTTCACTCTCTGTTATCTAAGATAATAAGGATTTACAATATTCTAGCTAATGCAAAAGCTGGGCTAACAATGACACTGATACAGCACTGGACTTTTGCACAGATTCTCTAGAACAGCTCTGGACTTCATCTGGGTTCCTGGGCATGTGTGATTTCCTGGGAAGAGCAATGATGGAGAGTGCAGAATGCAGTGCTTCTGTGTAAAAGTTAACTTAGATTTATTGGACAGTCAAATCCAATTTGAAAGTAACTAATTCCGTTAGAATTAAGATGATTATTTGTAAGGCTGCCAGCATATCCATTAGCATTTCTGGTTCCAGGAAAGCAATGCAGCGAAATTTGAATTGCCTTCTGAGGCCTAAAACCTCAGGTTTTGTGCCATATGAAACTGCTCATATACCTGATGAACTTGAGGTGAACCTGAAAATGATGTAGGTACCTTTAATGAGGCTGCACTAGAGTTAAACTCACTGTCTCTCCATCCATTACACAGATAATGTGCAATGTAGGCAATATGACTGCAGCTAAGTTAGTTTAATTGGTAAACTATTATTAAAGAGATTATCCAAAAGAATCTTTGTCCCATGTAATATTTATGCTGCGAAAGCCTGCAAAAATGGTCAGAAATCTACAGTGCACTGGGGCCAGACTGGTGAGCTACCTCTGATGTTAATACTGATGAAAAGGAGCTGGAAGTGTTTCTGCTGTGTCTTATGTGTCAGTCCTATGTCAGTAAAATAGACATAATCTCTTTTACAAGAGTGGGGTGTTCTGTTTGCTATATATTGCTTATTCCTATGGTATTTGTTTACCTCCCTCTATTTTACCTTGAAGAAAAGAATCATCAAAAAGATAAACCTGGTGAAGGCTCTGCAGAAGAAGATTCCGATAATGAAAATAATGACAGAAACCTTGGAGATACAACTGACATCCTAAATATGGTAATATATTCCCCTAATGAATCTGTGATTCAATTGGTTTTATGCTGGGGAAGAATAAAGCAGCTAAATTGTGTTTCAAGTTCTAGTACAGAATTCCTGGCTAGCCCAGAATATCATACGTGACACCAAGTAGTACTGGCATACTATTAAATGACCATGCATTTCGTATCATCGTTATCCAATGCTAAAGTTTGTTTTCATTTTCCAAGTAATGTTGCGATATGAGATTGAAGCAGTTCAATAGTGCAGCCCCTCCTCATGCTTTAGCTTTGGATATCAGAAAGGAAAGGAGAAGGATGCTGGATACCACATGGTGGTCTCTGTCTCTGACTTTCCTCTTCTTGATGATTTCCAAGAGAGAGAATTGCAGGAAATGAAGCAGAACGCTGTCTTTTCCTATTCCAAGAAGAGATTTTTTAGTACAAGTGGATCATAATAAAGGGAAGACCAAAATGCAGACATTTTGATTATTTGGTGATCCATAAGCATGTTCCTATGTATTTCTTTTATTTAAAAAATATGTTCACCTTATCACTTGTACACCTTTCCAAAATATTTTGTTCTCTCAGCAGGTAGGGCACGTCCTGGCCTTAGCTTGGTGCACTGGAAAGAGTGTTGGGTTTTGTCTTTTTTTTTTTTAACTTCAATGGAATGGAAAAAGAGCATCTCGCTGTGGACTCAGCTCAGAATATGTTGTCAGTTATGGTGGAGGGATTGCATATTTTACAGGAATTAATACTTGTTTGTACTGAACAGTGCTTAGTAATTTAACAATCTGTTTGTGCATACCATTTATTTAACAGTTATAAAACTTTATTTTCATTTACAAGGAAAAAATTGTCTTCAGATATGATGCACAACATGGCCTTCATTAATTTACTGAGGCATTATTTATAACATATTGCACACTTTATGTGCTAGACTTCCTCCTCCTTTTTGTTTTTGCACCCATCGTGTATCAGTTTTAAAACATTTATCAGAATGAAACAGTAAATTTGAAAAAAGTCTGTCAGGCAAACTTGTCAAAACACAAAGAAAAATGATTGCTGTTCTTGAATCTAAATAAAAATAATCTGTTACAGCATAGTTGTTTCAATTTTTCTAAACTGTGGCAACATATATCTTATTGACAAGTGTGACAAGAGGGGGAAGAACTTTTAATATCATATTGATGATACAAATTCTTGGGAGTTGGAAACCAGAACTGTCCGTGCTCACTGTGTTGAAAAAGAACACTGTGGTTAAACCATAAACAGTTAACAGACAGCAGCAGAGAATGCTATCTTGTCCTTTGGACTATATGGGTAGGAAAGATCAAAGCCTCACTATTAATTGGCCACCTTGTGGTATTCTATATTGCCTTGCCTTTTGGTTTCTTTGCTTTATGTGGGAGAGATAAAGGCATTAGATTCCAATGAAAATTTCTGCTATGTAATATTTCTTTAAACATGTTCTTTCAAGGCTGTTGTATCAAACTGGATGTTAAGTTGAAGGTTGTGATGATAAGGACGTGAGGTGTTATATTTGTAGCCACAACTTCACAGCAAGTAGAAGATGGATCTAAAATATGTTTGTGGGCTGAAAGAGAGGGCATGTAGCTTTCAGTCTCTGTAGGCAGTTTTGATGTTGACATCTTAGCTGGTTATCACTCTTTCTCTATAAACAGTAAATAAGGGAGTGGAAGTAAAAAAGGTCATCTGAGTGATCATACAGATTTGTCTCAACCTGACTGTGCAATAATATTTAAGTGTTCGTATAATAGCTCTGTTTAGTAGAACTGGGCTTTGACGCTGCTTTCCCTGTTAGTTATATTTATTTTTTTAATAATGATCTTATTTTTTTCAGACACATGCAATGAAATTGAATCCCAGTGACCAGTCCTTAAAATTATCGCCACTCCAAAAACAAAAGGTACTGTAACTAATTACATATATATATGTATACTTATACTGATGTTTAAAAGATCAATAATTCTTGTGTTATCCTTGTACTTTTTGTTTTGCTTTGAGTTTTGAAAAAGTTAGGCAAATTTTATAGGCCTCCTCTTGCTAATTTTCAGAATATCCATGAGGTAAAATTCTAAGAAGCTGACTGAAGTCAGGGGGAATTTGTGTAGGCACATAGAACTCGTATCCAGCATAGTTTGAGATAAAAGTATATAATACTTCACCGGGTTAAGGAGCAAGAGACTATCATATACACTTTGTAACTTAAGCTAATAACGTACATTTCTGCTGGTTTGATGATACTAAAATTTTTAACTGACTTTTGGGACACAATGTAAGTAAAGATTTTATTTACAGATATTCACCATAGAGTATATTTAAAGGAGCAATAATACTGGTTTTAATTATGAAGTTAAAATACTTCTGTATTATCTTTCTGTTTCACTCCTAAAGTGATCCCAGCATTTCAGCATTTTGGTATATTTCATTATAATTTTTTTTTAATATTTAAAAGATTATTCTGCAGAATTTCTTAATAAGTGTATAATTTAAAGCAGACAGACAACAGATTTTCAAACTTAGTAGAAAAAGCATAACAGTGAGTACATCAGAAGATTTCCTACGGGGAAAGGAGGAAGAAGGTGTAAGAGAACTGTAGTTCTTTCCTTTTGTTCACACCGCCTCATGCATTGCATGTGCTATAGCTTATGGGACATGATACCAGCTGCACAGTTCTTACTGCATTCACTTTGAGTGCTTGGATAGTGAAAAAGGCATAGTAGTACATTTACCATCAACAGAATGTTACATTCTTCTAATGTGTGCACTTGTAAATTCATTTCATGTGAAATACTCTACCTTTTATGCTATCTTTTAGTCCTCTCACACAAATTGTTTCTCTTCTTACTCAGAAGTTTTTGTAACCTTTTTCTTTTGCTGTCATTTGTCCTTAATGCTTTCCTTCTTTCTTTTTAATTTTCTGCTTCTCATATGGAATAGAAGAACAATAAAAATGTGAAACTGAAAAGAGATGGTAAGGGTGGGCTGAAAAACAAGGATTCTGATTTCACGAAGGAGGCCTCAAAATTAGACTCTGGCTCTTTACAAAAGCAGTCTTCATTTTCAGAGTCACTGAGACAAGATTTAGGAAAAAGTAGTGCCTTTGTAGGGAAGCCTGTGGCCAAAAAAAATAAAATGAAAGGTAAATCTGAGCATGCACAAAGTGTTAGTACTTTGAAAAGTGGTGTTCAACAGATTACTAGGGACAAATGCAGATTAGTGAAAAGGGAAAAAGAATATGTGGAAAATCCTGAATTTGTCAGAAAGGATGTAACTTTTAATCTTCCCACTGAAAAACAAATTCTGACTGAAAAAACAAATTTTTCCAATAAAAAGTCAAAAGCTGTTAAATCTAAGCAATCCCTTAAAATAGATGTACTTCCTTCTGCATCTAGGGATTGGCCCCAGACTGATTCATTAACTGTACAAAACTACAATCCTGTTAAAAAGCAAGGAAGTCAAGAAGCAATAGAAAGTCAAAACAAAATAAAAGATGCTGTTGAAAAATCTGGTAAATGTGAAAGAATATCCATCAGAGGAGAAGAAAGTAGTGAAGAGCAGAGACAGTTTAAAAAAAAGGATCAATTTTTGAAACAAATAGCTGTAACTATGTCATCATCTTCAACTGAAGAAAGCAGTAATGATCTTGCAAAATACACACTTAAGAGTAGGGAAAAAGAAGAGGACTACTATGAAGGCAGAGAGGTCCAGAAGGCAATGAAAATGGTAGAAAAAGTGCAAGATTTGGACTTGGAAAAAGAAGACAGTGAGATTGAGGAGATACAAGCTACAAACAATGAGAAAGAATATTTAGAAGAGACTGACAGAAAAAGCCTCAATGAGGAAGAAACAAACTCTGAAGCTAAATCTGATGAAGACAGGCAGTTAGAAATTAAGAATGATGAGGAATCTAATAAAGAGCAGGAGAGTGAAGGCAGTGAAAAGGGTGAAAATGAAAAACTAGAGGAAACAGTTGACAGTGAAAGTGAACTAGGGGAGGAAGAAGAGAGTGAGGTTAAAAAAGATAGAGATGAAGTTTCAGGAGAAAGAGATGAAGATGAAGAGGAAAAAGATAATGAGGAGGAAAATGAAAGAGAGGAATCACAGGCTGAAAGAGACAGTGAGAACAAGGGTGCAGAAGAGATTGAAGAGATTAATCAGGAAGACAGCAAAGAGCAAGGTGATGAGGAAGGCAGGTTGATGAGGGAAGAAGAAATGCTGAGTGAGGGAGAAAAGGATATGGAGGAGGAGGAGTATGCAAAAGAGGAAGACACTGAAGAAGAAAAGGAGGAACAGGTTAAAAGTGAGGGGAGAGATGAGAGTGAGGAAGGAGGTGAAGGTAGAGAGGTGGAGGAAGAAGAAGACGTAGGGGCAGAAGAGGAAGAAGAAGATGAAAACGAAGAAGAAGAAAACAAAGAAAGAGAGAATGAAAAAGACAAAGAGAGTGAAGAAGAGGAGTTAGAAGAATCATTGGCAGGGAGGGAAGAAAAAGAGGTACCCGAAGAAGAACAGGAAGAGGAAGATGCAAGTAGGAGGACGAAGGAGGTGGAGGAAGATGGAGTGGAAGAAGAAGAGTGGGAGGATGAAGTGGAAGATGAAAGAGAAGATGAGGAGGAGGAAGAGGAAGGAGCAGAGTCAGAAGGGGAGGAGGGGGAA
>JANZLQ010000061.1:11805830-11834757 GCA_026212715.1 Elanus axillaris
TGAAAGAGAAGATGAGGAGGAGGAAGAGGATGGAGCAGAGTCAGAAGGGGAGGAGGGGGAAGAAGATGAAAACAAGGAAGAAGAGTGGGAAAATGAAGAAGAGGGATGGCAAAATGAAGAGGAGGAAGGGGAAGAAGAAGGTGAAGAAGAGGGAGAAGGGGTGGAAGAAGATGAGGGAGTAGGGGAGGAGGAAGAAGAAGGAGAAGAGGGAGTTGAAGAAGATGGGGGAGAAGAGGAAGTGGAAGAGGGAGAAGAGGAAGCGGAAGAGGGAGAAGAGGGAGGGGGAGAGGAGGAAAAGGAGGAAGAAGGAGAAGAAGAGGGAGGGGAGGAGGAAGAAGAGGAAGAGGGAGAAGAAGAAAAGGGGGAAGAGGGAGAGGAGGAACAAGAGGGGGAAGAAGGAGAGGGAGAAGAAGAAGAGGAGGAGGGGGATGTGGGAGAGGAGCAAGAAGAGGATGAGGGAGAGGAGGAAGAAGAGGATGAGGGAGAGGAGGAAGAAGGAGAGGAAGAGGAAAAAGCAAAAGGAAAAAGAAAAAATTATAGTAATAAGCTTCCACAAAAGAAAAGCAAATCCAGGAAGTCAGAGAAGATGGAAAGTACTGCTTTACCAAATAGCTCTAAACAAAAAATAAAGTCTAAACAGCATGTAGCAAATGGTTTACATAATTCAGAACAATTTTGGAACAATGTGCTACCTCATTATTTAACACTAAAGTAGCATAGACTACTGTAGATACATTTTAAGCCTATTCTGGAAACTTTGGAACTATGGCACATTGATTTTTATTACTTAAATTTTTTTTTAATGTAGTCAAAATATATTATTATGCATATACTTTAAGTGCCAATTTATTGAAAAAGACTGAAGAAAATGTTTAGTTGTGGGAAGCTTTTGTGAGAGAAATCATAAATTGTTGATACAGTCATTTACGCAATCATCTTTATCATATATGACAAATTTTAAAAAAATAATTGCTGAGGAGGAAAATGTGTTTGCCTCTTAATTAAATTATAATATCATGCTGACAACATGAATTATACATTGTAACAGTGTAACCTTCTTTGCCTTTGAATCAGATTTCTTAAGGTAATACGTCAACTTTAGTTGCAGGATAGCTTACTTGTTAATGTGCCTTATATGAAAGGAGTGTCAGTAAATCATCAAAGATACTTATTTTTAAATTTTGGTATCACTCCATATTCATTCCCCCTACTTTTCTTCAGTTCATATATTGGTAAAATGTTTGAGTACTCAGTCTAATTTAAAGAAAGGACAAGTTGCCAAATGTACATGGGTCAGTAGGTGGGAGGTAAATGGAAATGCAGGCCTGGGTAAATGCTGGCCTGGGCTTTTTCAAAGGCCTTAAGGTTGACTTCTTATTTTGGTGTCAGCACATAATTATGTGCAAAAAGGCAAACACGAGTCTCAGAATCTGGCCTAGATTACACTTGAGTCAGAATACATCTGTTCAGGGATAATTTTTTACTATCACATTTTGTGATTAGATATAATCAAGAATTTGAAGACATACACCTGTAAAACATTATTTACTTGTTTATACTGTGCAATACACAAAAGAATCTATATCTGCCTACAAAAGAGTACATTACATTAGTCATCTAATTATAAGGTTCTCAAGGAGGGGAAAATATTTTGTTGCAGTGTGAAGTGTATATTATGTTTTCAGGATCAGAGCCTGCGCTTCTCCTCATTGAATGATATTTTTGTTTGTTTTTCCCTCCTAAAAATCACATCTGCGATGTCCAAAGAGAGGACAATGTTCTAGAGTTTCCTTAAAATACACAAACAAATCTTGCAAATTATTTTGGTAAGATACTACATTACTGTTTCACATGTTAGTGGTCAAACTGGCAAAAGAAGGGATGGGGACTCGTCATACAGCATTATTACTTAAATACTATGCTAATGAGTGGTTTGAGAAGTTTTTGTAAGGAGATCTCAGTATTGACATTGTCTAGAAACATAGTTATTTAAATCCTATTTGAAATAAGGGCAGCAGAAAAAAGGAATCAAAATGAGTAAATGTCATTCAATAAAAAAGTTAATGGAATCAATACTGATGTTGAGATTATGAAACATTTTTAATGTTGTTTTGTAAGATACTGGCATTAAACTATCTTTGACACAATGTCTCCAGATTTTTTTTTCTCAAAAGGCTGTAGTAGATTCATAGTTTGCCAGTAGATTCTAGTCCAGTTCGATCCTTCCTACCTCAGTCACCCCTTCCATATACCACATTTGAAGTTAAGATCACTTTCAGCCACGTGCTGTGCCTAACTATAACCAAAAGTTAGTCCAGTGACTGTATTTTGTCCATGTGAAATTCATTTCAAGCTTTGGGATTTTCTGGAATACATTGTATTGACATTAGCACGTGTAAGTCTTTGGAAAAGGGTAAGTATCCTCATATTCTGATAGAGTGAAGTATTTTAACAGTTAAAGGCACTTCCCAAGAAAACAGGTCTCTCTAACATCACAGTCCTCAGTTATTTCACAGAAGTGCTGCATTATCATTGAACTGCTGTGAAAATATTTACTTTTGAAACTAAGTGGAGCTAAGCTATGTTATTTTATCTTCTAAGGAAAGATTAGGATATTACTGTGATTAAATTTGAAGTAATATTGAAAAGTATTTTTGTAGGCCTAAAAATGTGTTCCTTGGATATGACATCTGCTTATTTGCGATTCTAAAATTCAGCTTTGGAAGAAAACTGTGCTGTGAAAAAAATCTATTATTTCTTGTGAAAATACTTGCTAGTGAGAGGGAGAAAAAAGTGCTTTGAAGCAAGTGATTTCCAGTTCCACACAGAATGGCTCTTCATTTACTGTTTGGCTGTAGCTTTTAATCTAAATCCTTAGGCAAATGGGGACCATTTGTTGTTCCACCCTTAACATGCACCGATAGCATAAAGCTTCCCAGGAGAGTAAAGGAAGACAAGTTACGGGCATCTCCTCTTTGTTTTGTCTGGATGAAAATTCACTGAATTGAGAACTGATTTTATATTGTTTTGTGGATCATTCCTGCGGTAGGGGAAAAGCAGAGCATTACTCCAGCACTTCTAAGGGTTTTCCACAGAATCATTACATAAATTGTGCACTGTGCCAATGTTTCTGGGCTTTGGGGGGGACTTTGGAACACCATTAGCATAACGAGTGGAATTTTATTTAGTTTGACTCATACTGGTTTATAAAGTTGGGTACTTGCAGTTTTGTGGAAATTCAGTATGTCCTTGGTATTTATTATGCGATACAAAAAGATTTATGTGTGGTGCTTAAGCAACATGGCAGAAGTACTCCTGAACTAGTTTTTAGCAGAGAAAAAAATCCTGCAATAGAGAGAAAACAACAGACAACTGCTCAGACCAAAAGTCTGTCTAGCTCAGTATCTTTTTTCTAGCAGTGGCTACTGGTGGATGCCTGGCAAAACATACAAGAAGAGAGCAAACATGTAGTGTTACTCCTCCTGTGTAATCATTCAGTATAGCAAACACATTCAGTATATTCAATAATTTGTGGTTCAGCAAATGTATCCATTATATTTAATAGTAATTTTTCTTCCATGAATTTCTTTCAATCAGTCTTTAACCCATGTAGCATCCAGTACATGTTTTGCCAAACCATTCTTATAGATTACATGTTGTTTGAAGAAGTAACTCCTTTTTTTGTCTTGAATCTGTCTTTTGGTACCTTCATTTGATGTCTCTGTATTCTTGTATTAGAAAAAAGAGCATTTATTCCCCCTTAATGATTTATTCCCTCATGATTGTCATGTGAAAAAGCTGTTCAGCTATGTGGTTTAAATCAATCAAGATCAAAGTGGTTTACTGATTTATTAATAACAGTTAACTAGCAATCAACCAACTACACATTCAAGATCAAGAGTGGCAATACAGCAGGTAGCAACACTAGACATCCATAAAATGTTAATAAGCACCTGTGAATTTCTAAGCACCCTTCTGCAGCTATTCTCAGAACTTTTAATTCCCCTGCACACTCTCACATACATGTTTGTAGAATTACACATGCACATACTGCCTTTTATAACAGGCATGAATTACAAGCACATACCCCGTTTTCGGGGGGTAGAGTGCAAGTCTGCTCTTGTCACACAGCTCCTGTGGGAGATGAAGGTGCTCTAGATTACTTTTAAATATGCTGTAGCACAACTCCTCTTTTATGCCTGCAAAATTTCAGCATGTAAATTTTTCCAATATATCTGAAAATATTAAACTATTTATTCAGATAATAGTTCTCTTTGCATAATTGATGCTGAATAACAAAAATGTCTTTCTCCAAACTACAGAAAATGTCTGGTTTTCATTCACTATTTTTTGTCCCAGTGTCTTATCTTGATAGGTTCATGGTTATTCTTTAGAATGGGGCCTTTAGGAATCATGCAGATAAGGACATTCAGGTTTTGTTTCCATTGCTTTTAGGTTTTTTTCCATAGCTTTTCTTAGCTTTAGCCATGTTTTAAGATAATTTTTAGCTTACTTTCTCCAAAGATGACACTACCTTCTAGATCTTACCTCGCAGAATAGCAGTCTCTTACTTTTATTAATTGAATTTGTGGTGTGAATCTAGCCATTTAGCAAAAGTCTCGTTGAATACTCTAAAACAAATGAGTGTGATTAAATGCAGAGCATCTTTTTAAATGCAATCTGAGTTTTTTCTTAGTGCATATAGGCTGGATTTATGAACCATGAATGCACTAGAACTTCTGTGTATTGTCTTTAATTTTATAGTAAGTATTATGGGAAGTAGAATCAAGCTTAGAAATAACAGGATCTTCAGACAAAAGAATGTTGTCAGATCTGTAAAAAGACAAAAAAAGGGCAAAGTAAATGTAAAAGGGCAAATTCTTAACTATTTTTAAATGTGCAATTCAAGTAAACAACAGTGTTTAGTACTGTGGCATTCTGTGAGCAACTAAGCAAATATTTTGCTTGCACAAATAGCAAACCTATATTTTTGTCATCAATGAAGTTCTGAGTGTGTTTGTGATCTGAAGTCACTCACTGTGTTGTAAATTTTCATCCACTTTTTAATGTGTTTTAATGGAGAGAGGAGAGGTTACTTTTGCATATTGAAAGGATTTTAGAGAGATAGCTTTGGCATCAGAAAATTGCACTGCTGAGAGCTACAGAGGCTTTATTTTTCTATTGCCAAAAGAAAAAGCAAGTACACTTAATCGCTGTCCTTTTTAAGGTTTTGCAATGGTGCCCATTGCTTCTTTGCTTGGCAACCTCATGCTATAATGATTTAAACAAGTATTAATACTGTTATCTCAAAACCCCATACTTTGTTATGAAAATACTTATTATCAGGGCCCTGAAATGTTAAGTGTAAAGATATTTACCATTCTGGCTTTCATAAATGCACCAGCACTGAAAAATCAGACATGACTCTTTCTGTCTGAGGTGGGTTGGAGGGCAGTCTGCTGGAATGTCCCAGTTTCAGCGTTACAGGTTTAGGGCTTTATAATTTGTCACGAGTACCCTATCTTTCAATCACAGTTGCTTTTGTGGTTTGTCTGAAGTATTTGTGATTTCATACTAAGAGTGTGAGAGCAAGCTAAACAAAGGTAGCTCTAGGCAGAATTTTATATTAAACAAAGCCTTTATCTGCACCTGTACCTGTAAGGATATAGATCACAGTAGTATCGAAGAGTAATATTTCCCCTTTGTATCAGTGATAATACAAGAGCCTGTGCTGTGCTGTTCAGCTGGAAAGTCAACAATAATGACCCATCTAATAGGAGTTTGGGATTGTCAGCCAGCCTGGCAGAGGCTGGTTTTCTTACAGGAAGCTTAAAATACTTACTTTCATTCTATCCAACATCTAGCCAAGGCACAAAATGACTCTCATAATTAGAAACAGAGCAGAAGAACTGCTGCAAAATTTAATCTCTTTTACTAGGCGCTTCATTGTCATCTCTGAGGAGAAAAAGAATAAAGCAAACCTGAATGTGTCCTTTATCAAGAGTACAGAAAGAAGTTAAGCCATGCTTTAAACCCGGCTTTGCAATAGCTGGGGTAGAACTTTCACAAGTGCCAGCACGATGTAGAGAACAATTGCGTGGGGAAGCTGGTGGGACTTGTGTTACTAAGCTGGGTGTGCCTTGAAAAATCTACCCATACAAGATGAGAATGGGTTTGAAGAGTATCGATGGTTATACAGAAATTGTCACTTTCACATCAGAGTATTTTGACATGGGGGATCTCCCCTGAGAGACGCAGTTTTGCAGGCTGTGGAGATTTTAGGAGTGACTCGTGGGGCATCCCTTTCAGGAGTATAGGGAGAACACAGAATCTAGAAGAACCTTGCTGCATGCTGTGGTGTTATTGGTGAAAATTTGCTTTTGCTCATATTTTTATCTAAGCACTGAATAATAATCAGCATGATTAAGGCAGGATTTCAACAAAAAGCACAGGATTTTGGAGAGATATGCAGTACTGTAAGCTATGTGGCACAATAGAAGCAGCAAGTAGTGACTATCCTCATTCATTTGCAAATACGTGGGAGCTGCATGACAAACTCCAGACACCAAAAATTTTCTGTAAGTATTCGCAAAAAATGCACAAACTGTATCCAAGTGTGGGCTAATATTCCCAAGGTAGTTTTTCTCTGTGTCTGTTAGCATTAATTTTATGCAGCATAATATCTTCTAGAGACATACTAAGTTTTTGAGGTAACATCAAGATATTCTGATTTGGAGTTGCTCATTATTTTTCACGTGTTTTGCTTAAGTACCCAGGAGTTATTTTGGTATGCTATTTCCAAGTGACTGAATATTAAAGGGTATTTCTGTTACTGTATAAAATAGCACATAAGGGATAATGCTTGATGTAAACAATCTCCAACTTGTTTTATGATTCTTCACAAAACACCTTAAAAATTCTTTTTAGTTCTATAGGTTTGTTTTTTTCTTTTTCACCCTGGAAATGATTTATTTGTTCTCCAAATAAGGCAAACTTAGAATCATAGAATGGTTTGTGTTGTAAGGGACCTTAAAGACCGTCTAGTTCCAACCCCCCTGCCAGGACCAGGGACACCTTCCACTGGACCAGGTTGCTCAGAGCCCCATCCAGCCTGGCCTTGGACACTGCCAGGGATGGGGCAGCCACAGCCTCTCTGGGCAACCTGTGCCAGTGCCTCACCAGCCTCACAGCAAAGAACTTCTTCCTTACAACTAATCTAAATCTACCCTCTCTCAGTTTAAAGTCATTACCCCTTGTCCTGTCACTCCATGCCCTTTTAAATTGTCCCTCTCTGGCTCTCCCGTAGGCCCCCTTTAGGTACTGGAAGGCTGCTCTAAGGTCTTCCTGAGCCTTTTCTTCTCCAGGCTGAACAACCCCAAGTCTCTCAGCCTGTCCTCATCAGGGAGGTTCTCCATCCCTCTGATCATCTTCGTGGCCCTTGTCTGTACTTGCTCCAAGAGGTCCATGTCCTTCTTATGCTGGGGACCCCAGAGCTGAAGGCAGTACAGAGTGGAGTAGAGGGGGAGAATCACCTCCCTTGACCTGCTAGTCACACTTCTTTTGTTGCAGCCCAGGATACAGTTGGCTTTCTGGGCTGCAAGCGCGTGTTGCTGGGTCATGTTGAGCTTCTTATCAACCAACACCCCCAAATCCTTCTCTGCAGGGCTGATCTCACTCTACCCATCACCCAGCCTGTATTTGTGCTTGGGATTGCCCTTGACCCACATGCAGGACCTTTTTGAGAAGGTAACAGTTTTGTACATGAAAGCTGTGGTACATCTGAGCTATTTCAGATGTTGATTTATCTTGGGGAATAAATAATAAAAATTTGTTCTGAATTGCTGGACAAAGAGAATCCTTCAGATAACTATTTAAATTGATTTTGTAGTGAATAGTAAAAATCTAAAACAAACCTGAAAGTAGAAAACCTGTCTTTTTTAGAATGTAGTTTTACATTAAAATTTTATACATTGTTAAATAGTTATCTGTACTGAAACAAGAATGCAGAGATGTATCTTTCTCCAGGTATGCCTTCAGCAGCAAACTGGCAAGCCAGAGAATACTTACACCAAAGCCAACTGAAATAACTTTTAAGCTAATGCCATCGAAAAAAGGACTGTCTATTACTATGTAATAAAAGTCAGTGTACTATCTCAGAATGACACCTAAATTCTTGATTAATAAATGTAATCAGAATAATTCTCTTAATGCAAAGTACATGCACTGCCAGCCTGTGACAAAAATGTACAGATCTGTGGAAACTTGTAGGTTCTTGTGTTTGGCTTTCAATATATTGCGTAGCAAAGTATTGGCAGAAAAAGACGTAGGGAAACAACAATGAAAAATTAATCTGCTCAGCCAGTTTCTATCAATGTTATTTACATCTGTATAGTCACTATTTTATTCCATTTTTCTCAGAGTGACACCATTCTGTTGGGGGATGCAGTTGAAGTATCACAAGCACTGCTGTGGTAATTAGTCATCACATATTCAGGGTAATCAGTGTATCACTATGTGGGCATCTACTACTTCGAAACATTTTCTTCCATCGTATTTACAAGAAGGCATAACTATCTTTATAGTTCAATTTTTGCTTGACATGTAGCAATGGAAGACTCATGCCTGATGTAAAAATGATTTCCAGTTGTTTCAGTGTCGGCACAGTGTGCCTGAAATTATGGGTTCAGTGTTGCATTAGTATTCCAGGATACTTACATGACAGAAGCATCAAGGGACTGTTGTATCAGGTAATCCATGTCAAGTGCTCTTGACACAGAATTGTACAATTAGGAAACCAATAAAACCTAGTGGAAGCCTAGGTGTTAGCTTTTAGACAAGTTATGGAGACAGGCTTGGCTTTTTACTGATAATTCTATTTAAGTGTATTCAGCTGAGCTCTTCTGTTTCTCTCCATGACAATGTGTAAGGAAAGCCTAGTTTGCTTGTTGACTGCCTTACTGATTGTAATTGAAAAAATACACTGTCAAATCTCTCATTTGAGTACTTACGTCTTTGAATTTTGTCAGTCATCAAACTGGACAGCTCTTTCTTTAGTAATCACTGAAGTGAAAGATACTACTCTAAGATTAAGAGTAGCTGAGCTAATAACTTTTCTATATTAATAGCTACAAAATGAAAGCCCAGTTCAAATTCCTGATGACAAATGGCTAGCACTATGTGGGTTTTAAGATGTTAAACTTTCACTTAACTGCTAAGTCAGAAGCTACAAGGTATGTTTCTTAGCTCGGAAAGTATCTCCAGTCACTTCACATCAGATAAGGTGACATCATGACAAGGTCAATATCAACAAAATGTTACATGCCTACCCATCTATGTATCTCCAACCCACAAAGGGTAAACAGATCTATTTTTATTTTTTCCTCTCATCTGCATGTAAAATCATGGTTAATATTGTTACTTTAAATGCTGTTTTAGTAAAATGTTAACACAGAGCATTTTCCCAGCATGGACAAGTCAGGAGTAACATTGATGTGCACTAGTATTTTGGAGAGCAAAATGATAGCTTGTGGAGGATATGATTCCTCTACCTATTCCTTTTCAGTCCTGCACCAAAAAAAGGATGGCCTGTAGAAATATATTTTGTAGCTGTCTTTACCAGTGCTCTACAAAGGGAGCATTGTTCAGTCCCATATGACAGCATTATGCCCATTGACCAACCTCTTTAGACCTGATATCCATCTAAGAGTCTTCTACTTCATAGTGAAACTGCTACTAGGTATGTGTTCCACTCAGTTGTTGTATAGGCACGTGAGAGAGCCATGGCATGCTTTTGGGCATCTAAAGGTAATGGGCTGCACAGTTAATGGGAGAAATCTGTTCCTTAAATTATTAAAAACTCTGCTAAGCAATTGCTGTTTTATGGCTGCTTGGCAGAACAACACCAAGGAAGAAGCATGTAGCTAACTACCTCATTCTCATCTCTCTTTAATAATCTTCTCTGTGGATTTTTAACAGTTTCCAGGACAACTGGAAACAGAAATATCTTTTCTGTAAACCAGAGCTTCCCAGAACTCTCCATTTCCAAGCGGTACACATAGTAATCACAGATTTCTTTTCATCACTGAGTTTTCACCAGATTTTTAAAAGATCTGGAACTAAATTTGTCTCATCAGTGGTTTTGAGATTTTCTTCCCTAGAAACATAAAATGGTGGTGGCAAACATAAAATATTTTGACTCCTTGAGGAGGCTTGGAAAGATACCATAAACCTTCCCTTCTGAAATGCTAATTATGAACAGCCCGTCTGCCAGAGCTGAGTTTCCATAAAGTATGCAGGAGGGATCCACAGTGAAATAGTTATGGCAATATAGAGAAACTTAGTCCACATCTGTCATTTTCGCAAGGTCTACCATGAGACATGTCTTAAGTCTTTCAGCCACAGCATGACACCAGGTGAGACAATGGTATGGAACAGAGTGAAACTTTTCCCCCCTCTCTCCTGTAGAGATAAGACCACATTTTTATAGAGCATTCGGAAAAGAAATGTCTTTGTTCTGTATTAATCTACCCAAAGAAAAGCCAGCTGCAGTCATTTGAGCAGAAGACAGTTATACCCACTGAGGAATACTTTTGCCAAAACTGTAAGCAAGTATGATCATTTGTCCCCTAAAGCTTTTTTATCCTTAGCAAATTTATACTTAAGAATGTCTTGTTATGAAGGTCTAGGTTTACAGGAAAAGCAGTGTAAACACTTGAAAAAATTAAGCAAACAAAACAGTTACACAAAATCTGTGCAGTCTGTTCAGTCTGCAAGGTCATCTTTTCAAGACTGATGTTCCACTGTACTGATGTATTATACTACAGGTACAAAATGTTTAAGGTTGTTTCATAGAACTGACCACTTTTTTGTCCTTGAAGAAACTGGAACCTCAGGCTTAAATGGAAACCATTTCAAATATTTTACTTGTATGTTCTTCAGTGCTTTTGACTTTCTGTGCATGACCTTGGCGAAGCCAGCCTCTCTGTGTCTCAACTTTAGAGGTGAAACTATTGAAGTTATTCTTAACAGCATTATCTTTCTGTGAATAAGGAATTTAAATGGAATAAGAAACGAAACCTCCTAAAGCACGATGAAAGAGAATAATGCAGAGATCATACATATATATAATATATACATATAACATAGCATAATATGTACTATACGTATATTATGTATATACATATATATATATTTGCTTTAATTAGTAGCCTCACATTCTTCAGTGATTATTCTTAATGGCCAGATGAGTCATCTTTTAAAGTAAAAAGAGTATCTGTAGTGTGACATTCTCATCTCTCCTTCACTGTCATTGGTAAAAACTCTCCAAAACATGCCTATAAATGAGCAAGCAGAAGTGACAGTAATAAAACTTTGCTATCAGAGTTATTATTCAAACCAGGTTATTTTAGAAGTTTGAACAGATAAGGTGGCAGACAGAGACACCTGTGGTAAGCTGCAAGTATAGTAAATGGAAATGTGGTCAGTCCGGGAAGCTGTTCAGTTTAACAACAGCAGGTGTCTTCTTTGGGGTGAAATGAGTGTCTCTCAGCTCCAGTTTTTTGGACAAGGAGCATGGCTCAGTTGCCTAAACAAACACATAAAGCATGATTTTAGGTGTTGTGGGGTATCCTACCTGGCTGTGAGTTGGGGTTCAGAGCGATGCAGGTCTCTATAAGCCCCATGTAAGGATGTCTCAGATTCCTAGGATGTCTGAGTGGTGCTTATCAAAGGAATTCCACCAAAGATCTCTGGTAACTACAATGACAGCTTAGATTCAGTCTCCTTTGTAGACTCCTGCATTTAGATACCTTCGTTTAGGCTAACAGGAAACGTTGTCTTTATGATAGAATCCAAACCTGATGCATAAGTTCAATGTAAGCAGAACCTGTAGTGCAGTACAGTAGAAGTTCAGCCACTATCCAGCTGTAAAAGAGCAGTGAATTTTTTAGGCATAGGAGTCTTGTAAGTTCTATAAGCCTACTATAGGACCTTGGTGTAGTTTCTGAAATGCTGTAACTATGTTGATATGGATTATAATCACACTGATTGTGCTCTGCCTTTTTATTCAAGTATGCTAAATATGTGTCCACCTGATTCTGCTTACCACATGATAAGCAAATTCTAGAATGCTGACGGTAGTTTTGTACTTTGTTAAAATGTTGTTTTATTCTTAGAATAATGCTATTCTAAGTCCCACTGATCAATGCCGGCTCTACAAAGACGCAGAAAAAAGGACTTTTTAATATTATTCTATGACAGCTCTCATAGCCATTTTGAGCATTTAGTTCTGATGAAATTTTCACCAAATTTACCAAAAAAAGTGTTCTTCCAATTTTATTTTTTTTTTAATTTAGCACTAAACTGTGCTTCTGGGAAGTATTTATAAACAGCAAATTCTTGTTTTCTTGGTTACTTTCCGTAGATTTAGCTGCCAGCTTAATCAGAATTAGAGTGCTGTTCCTCACTAGACACCTTATTATCTGGGCAGGAGGAATTGCTTTGAAAGGAAGTAAGCTTTGCATTTCTTAAATTATGTTTTGAATATTTATATGAGGAGGAAAACAGTTGTCAGTGGATAGAAGGCTAGAGATCAAGTGTGCCTAGAGATGATGCTAGAAGTGTAGGTCATTTCTGAGATTGGATTATGTAATTGAAGAGGTTTGGAAGGGATTGGAAGAAGAGCTTTTTTCTTATCAGTTTGACTTTGGAACTGATTTTCATGTGAATATGTCACAACTCTTTAATATGTAATTAGGAGAAGTTCCTCAGAACTCAAATCCTAATTACTGTAATTGCCCACACTATATGGAACATAGGTATTTTTGTTGTTAACTGCTTGACCAGTATCTCCATTTCAGCAGAGCTAGAGACACATGTGCTTAGGAAGTGGGATAAACATTTTCAGTAGTTTAAACTCTTCTTTTACAGTTAGCTGTCTTTACACATTTTGTTGTGTTTTGTAGATGCATGTTACATAGGGCATACATGCCCTACCAATCTTAAATTTCCTCTGGTGTGAAATGGCTAGGCGGAATCCTTTCCATAGCCATAACTATGCTAAACATCTGTGAAGACTGTCTTAACTTTGAAGGAACCAAACCCAGAAAATTCTGTCTTTCTCACAGATGTCTGAGTAAGTGCCTGTCAATCTGATACTCCTCTGGAAGACTGAGTGTCAGTATTTTGTCCAGTGGAGGGTTTTTGCATTTTTTAAAAGACAAAATCCTGTGCATGTGTTATCTCTCAACACTTTGGCATTAAATATTTTGGTGGTATCATTCAAGTCTACAGATAAACGATGCCAATGATAAATAACACCACTTCCAAAGGAGTTTAGATGAAAACATTTTCAGTTTTTATTGTTCATTGTTCCTCAGATATACTGATATGTAAGAAGCAACCTTTTCTCAGCTCCTAGAAAGGTGAAAGAATTATTACGTCTTGCTTTCCATCATAGATGCTATTACAGAAGTCAAGTTTGTAAAGAGTTTGTCATGTTTACCTTCATCATCAATCTTCTCACTAAAACAACAAAAGAAAAAAGAACACTTCGAAAAAAGATCACCCCTTCTGAAAACTGCTGTCTTTTTCCTCCCACCTGTATACCTTTTTGGAAATGCCAGGAGGCGGGATCCTGACAGCAGTTGTGCTCGTTCTCAGAATGACTTTCCACTGTGCGGCGCCCCCAGGAAATGACAGCAAATTGCCCCTGGGAACCTCCGTGCACTGCTACTGGGAACCTGCACAATAGCGTGCCAGGGCAGACGACCAGGTGGTCCTACGAAACGGTGCCCCAAACGTTATTGTGCGTGTTGACACTGCTGCTCGGTCTGCTTGCTGTGGGAGAGAAAGGAGGGGTTATCAAGCGTTGGAACAGGCTGCCCAGGGAAGTGGTTTAAATACCACCCTGGAGGTATTTAAAAGATGTGTAGATGTGGCACTTAGGGACGTGGTTTAGTGGTGGACTTGGCAGTGTTGGGTTTACGGTTGGATTTGATGATCTTAGAGGTCTTTACCAACCTAAATGATTCTGTGATCTCACTGGGATATTTTGCACTTTGTTTTCTTTTGTTAGAGTTGAAAGCAGATTGCCTTTTTCACTGTTTGCAGCGAAATTCACAGTTACAGAGACAGACTGGAAAGCTGACTGGAAGAAGCTTCAGTTAAGGAAATACTGGAAGGTATTTGTTAGGAGAAGGTCTTTTCCCCAGCAGGGTGAGCTGAAGCATTCATCTGTTGCAAAATGCCAGTTGTTTGGATCACCATTATGCTGTGCTACAAAAGGGACTTTCTACCAATGGCACTTGGTGATTTCTGCTTTTATTTCACTCCTAACATTTATAGAGCTGGAATATGTAGCTGGCAATATCACGTACTACCAGGGTACTCCAGTTTCCCAGGTGCTCTCTGTAGCGTCGGCACGTGGTTAATGTGTAGCCTGAACTCTGCTGGATTCATCTTTGCTGCTAGCCCGTTTCACCGCAGTTCTCAGAACGTGGTGTGTGCTGCACAGATACTAGACACGGTGGAGGACTCCCACTAACTCTCCTGCACACGCTGGCATGCACTGTGAGGCTTTTTATCCTAAATTTAAAAATTTGGTCTTTGAAGCTGCGAAGGGCACCAGACAAGCCTGTGGACAGTGGGCCAAAAAAGAACAATGAAAGTGGTATAAGCTGAATGTCTGTAGTATCATTGTGATTCTTAATTTCAGGTGTGCAGTTGTGCTTGAAGTGGCAGAAAGCTTCTAAGTAGGGTCCAGAAACACTTTGCTACGCAGTTAACTCACCCAGAAGAGCACAGGCCAGGAAACAACTAACCTGTTAAGCTTTTGCATACCTCTAACATTCTTGGCTAAGCAACCTTGTGTTCCAACCTCTAGAAACATTAGCTAATGGTCACCTCCTGACTAGCAAGTTTTTTTACCCATTTTTACAAAAACAGCATTTGCACTTTTAAAAATTTATTTTATAATACCGGTGGCTATTTTATTTTACTATATTGAAGTTTTATCCTAGGCTGAAACCAACTTAAATTCAAATTATAGTGTCTTTATTGAATCATATGAATCAGAACATTGTGTCTCGTATTGTTCCATTAATTTTCTTGGGAAATAGATTTTAATGATTTTTTTCAGTATTGGAATTACTACTGCTTGTGTTAATTATGCATATTTCAAACATTTAAAATAAGTATTTTTTTCAAAAATAAAAGGTTGTTTTCATTGCTTTTCCATTAGGGAGTAATAGCAAATTGCAAAACATAGAAGTCAGCTGCACTCCTAATGTTCACTGGAGGTCTGTTTTTTTAAAATCTGTTAAAATTACCAAACCTCAGATGAAGGCTCCTGTCTTTTTTCCTTACTCTATCTACTCCTTGGAGCATTGTCTTCTGAGTTTTCTTGTTCTTAGTCAAATTATGATGTATATATTATGATATATATTATGATGTAACTGGTGTAGGATGAGGACTATGACATCATTGTGTAGCATGAGTTTCAAGATTATGTTTTGGCCATTTTGTCAAAGGAACAAAACTTGTCTGGAGATGAAGAGACAGATGATGATGATGATGATGAAGAAGAAGAAGAAGAAGCAGAAGGAGAAGCAGCAGGAAGAGTAGGGGAAGGAACAGAGAAAGAAGAGGAAATAGAGGGAAAATACAAAAAAGAGAAACATAGTAAAACACCTGAGGGAGAGAAAAGCAGTAATAGCACAGTGGAAACTGTAGAGGTAAAATCATTTACTCCTATTAAGTTATTGGTCTCTGAAAGCACTTGGTTCTATAACTTACATTAGTTTGAATATATGTGTAGGTATCTTGGAAATGCAGAGTTGTTGTTTGGGGTGGTTTTGGTAAAGGGAGGAACACATATGTAGGTAGGTGTTAATAGTTAAACCTTTTATTTTTTAATAAGTTTGTAAGTAGAGATTTCATTGTTTTGTCTTTCTATAGACAGAAGAGACCACTCAGAAAGAGACCATCATTCAGCAGGGTAAGAATACAATTCCTAAAAATTGGATCATTATGGACATTCTAAAAACAAATAAAATATTTCAAAAGATAAAACTTTTCTAAACAATCCCAATTATAAAAATACTGAACAATACAGTTATTGCCAGTAGTTGGTAAAGCAGTTCTTGAGAGGTGATGAAATCTGAGAGGCAATAAACCACTACTAATTGTTAATGATTTGGAAGAAAAAATTACTTTTCTCAGTTATAGATTAGAGGAAGTCCACAAGAAGGACTTTCTCTTAGCAGGACTATATCTTACTTACTAAGAGCAGTTCTAGTTGTGTGGTGACAAAGCAAACGTAGTTACTCTGGTATTATCTCTCAAGCTACTTCTTCAGGTGCCACACTTCTTCACTTCAGCAGAGAAGCTTGCCAAAAGTCTTTCTCATCTCTGTCGTCTGACATTTCCTCGTTATGTTCACAAACAGATTATTTTAGGTTAGGTGAAATGTGGTACTGATCACTGTTCAGAGATGCTGAAGATGTAACTCTAGATGTTGTTTGTAGTTTTGATGGTTTGTAGGTTTGAGTGAACTGTATATTCCTTTAGAAAACCTGGAGAGCATGAAGTTGGGTGCCCTATATGCAAGATAAGTAAAAAATACTTATTTTATTTGAGAAATTCTGGAATAATCTATAATTGTTCTTTTGAAAGAAAATAACAAATGTGGTATAAAAGAGACCACTGCCTTAATACTGAAGAAGCTATGCCATTTATTTTCAGTACTATAATGGAAATAGCTTGTCCAGAATGGATGCTTAAATATTTTTCCATTATCCAGTGATCTGGAAGTTTTGATATATAGTTCTAAATTTATATCATTCCTACAGGGAGTATAGGAAAATTTAAACACGAGAACATCAACTCAGATGGAAAGTTCTCCCTTTCCCAGAATTGTTTCTTTGGAATAAAATTCATGCTGAACCATAACTCTTGATGTAAAAGTCAGCTTTTCCAAATTAGAATATACTTTCAAAATCAGTGTGCAAGACATTGTTTTCTGTCAGCAAGAGGAAACTATGAGTGTCAAGTCAAAACATTTTATATAATGTCACTGCTATAAGTGTTCTGTTCTTGAAAATTGAGCATCTGGAGAATAATACAAGAGCATTATAAGAGATTAAAAAAATAAAAACATTCTTGTCAGGCTGGGCATCAAGTTGAACTGAATATTCTGATAGCTTTTTTTTAAGATCCATGTTTTATTTAGTGATTTTTACTTCAAAAATAATTTGAAGAACAGGTTTTTTCTGCTCTTAATTTGCTAGAATCAGAAGGAAGTTAATATAAAGGTTTATATTATTGTAGAGAAGGAAAGCACGGACAATCACACTGTGAACAACTCTTCAGAGAACACTGATGACCAAGTAACTGGAGAAAACTTTGGGAGGAAAAAGGTGCGTGGCCTCATTTATCCTTCTAGTTTTACCAGTGACCAAGAAGGCAGTGGGCAGTTACGAAGCTGAAGCAAATACCCCAATTTACCTGATCTGCACAATTAAACTGCTGAGCAACCTGTTCCCTCTGTTTAAGATTTGATTTTATTTTGTGATAAAATAGCTTAAAATTGTCCAAATAATTGGTCTGTTAAAATAAATCATAGTACTTCTGTCAGTAGAAATGAGATAAAGCCCATTATCGCCTGTTCACGTATAACATGCCCATAAAAGACAGGTTGTTAATCACATTAGGTTTTGGTGAGGTGAAAACTTAGGACTTGATTCCTATGGGACATTATCTAAAAATATTTTCCACTCTATTTCTCTCTGAAAGCAGCAGCTGAGCTAATTGACCTTTTAACTGTTTCCAGCATGCACTGATTTAAAGACTGTGTTTATATATATATGCACGTTGAGGAGTCCCTTATACGGAATTTCTTACAGGTTTAGGATCCAAAGGCTTCTGCAGAGACAGGCTGCTGTGTTTCCTGTTGAACAAAGACCTTAAGCACCAATTAACTTCGAGCACACATGTAGTCTCACTGACATAATAATACGTTGTCGTTAACTTTAATGGGACTACACACATGTTTATAATGAAGCATATTATGCGTTTACTGCTCTGGGGCTTTGCAGGTCTGAGCCTAGATTTTTGCCTCAGACTCTGAAAGAAACAGAAATAATTTTGCACCACTTGCAGTATTTTGTACAAACTGTACAGTGTGTAATTTGACAAAACGCAATCATTTTAGCTTCTCTAATTCATTTGTGCTATTTTGACACATTTCAAATATTGCAGCAGAAGGTTTTTCATTAACATTTTTTAAGTAGTCATTTTGTTTTGAAAAAATGATTTATTTTACTGAGGAGAAGTTTGCATCCTAAATTGACCTTGGTATATACTAAAGGCTTTGCAGTTTTTTTAACCTTGAATTTCACAGCTAACTGTTTTGGGCATATTATTTACCTGTTTTTTACTCCAGTTTTCCCTGTTTAAGCGAAAGCCACTGACAGGCCAGAAGAATGTATGTAGCAGAAAGGAGGATAGATCTGGAAAGCCTTTACAAAGTGGACAAGAAAAAGAAAAGGAAGATTTATCTGGTGAAGACAGTAAAGATGAAAACCAGAATCATACATTGGAGAATTCCAGGGAAACTGTGACTAACCAGGACAGAAGGATGAAATCCTCTACTTGTATATTACTCTAACACTGTTATAGCATGTAAGAATGTGACAGTCTTTAAGCACATAGTGCAGTTTTTACTTGAAAACAGTTATGACTCACTAGAGACATTGATGGTTGCTTTTTTGATTGATTTGATTGCTGTGATTTGAAACATGCAGACCATTTTCTTGATATTTATTGGTAATTTTAATAGTTGCAATTGATATGCTCATCAGCATCTTGCTGGAGTTCTGTGGCCTTAACTATTGTAAAACAAAATATATTTTTTTATGTGAAAAGTTGAATACAGGCATTTCATTTTTTTTTTGCTAAATAATTTTATTCTGTTTCAGTCTACAGAGTACCACTGTCAGTATGATATTCTTGCAAAATTATAATATTTGGTGTAAGGTACTATTTGGTTTAACAACCTAGATAAGAAAATTGAAGTTCATATTTTAAAGAGGGTACTCAGTTACTTACAAATACATATGCCTCTTTCTGTTTTGACTTTAGGAAAATAGCATTATTGCTATTATATATATTAACTTCCAAGTTAACATGTAGGCCGTTCTTGAGGAAGTTACTTAAGTGTGCACCTAATTTCATATAGGGCAGTAGTTCCACTGGAAACAGTATCTAAGAGTAGTGTAATTATGTAAGTATCCTGCCAAACTGGGACTTGGGAGAAACCTTTCATTTCTGAGATGCTGAACACCTTCACTCCTGCTGAAATCAGCGTAAACTGATGGACTCTGTCCTCACAGAATCAGGCCCAATAAAAACTGGACATCCTCACTGTTGTTTCAGTTGGGATTCTAATCCTATATGCTTTGACCGTCCATACTTTAATGAGTCTGTAGTGGAGCTTTTCTTACAGGAAAATAATGTAACCAAAGTTACTATGGAATACATTGGTAAGACAGACAGATCTTTATGGGCTAAATATTCATGTTTTTCTTGGGCAACCTGGTTTTTCTTCAGGTGGAGACTGAGCAGCAGGAGTAATGAATCCCATTACTGGTATGGATGAGCAGAATGTTTGGGGTTTTTAATTAGTCCAAGAAGCAGAAGTGAGAAACCCACTGTTCTAATTACCAGCATTCCCTCTAAATAAAATTTGATTTCTGAAAATTTAGTCCAGGTGAATAAGAAATACAATCTGTACCATGATGAATCTGATCTAGGGCTAGTGTTTGCCCCCAAACTAAAGAATAAACATACTAAAGTAGTCTTAGTTTTTATGAATATACACAAGCTCTAGCATAAATATAAAATAAAGAATTATTTCTAAACTTGAGTACTTTTCAGAATACTTTACAAGGGACAGATGATCTTTGTATGAAACCTAGGGAAATGTTATTTAATTTCACTGATATACAAACACATTTTAATATGCCTTTGGCCATATTTTGCCTTTGAATTATCAGTTTTCCTAGTTTCAGAGTTGCTTAAGTTTTATATAACAGTTAGAAGTGTCGAGTTGTATTTGACCTAGAATTTGATTCAGCTGAACGCCTTGTCCCTATAAGTATGACGGGTGCCCAGATTCTTTCACTGGGCCTCCTCTGTGCTACAGTAAGCATCATACTGATAATCTGGATGCTTGGGTTATCTTTTTCCAGAGTTAATTAAGATCCTTTTGTTTCTGTTATTTTTCTTTGGGCTGCTCTCAAGTTCTGCAGTGAACCTTACATGAGCTATTTTTTTTCTGCCAATGTGCATTATATTTACATATTTTCTTGTTTTTCTGAATGCACATGTGGTTTCTGTTCTACTTGGATAATGTGAATAGTAAAGACGTGGAAAAGGAGAAATAAAGTAAATAATGTCCTCATTAATTTAAATAAGCTTTAATTATTTTTTAAGTGGAGATCAATCACAGAAATTGTTACCATAAGGACCATTTATTTTTGTAAAATATGAACTAATTTAGTGAAAAATATTACTTTAAAATGGGAATTACCCTTAAACCTAATGCTACAAGAGTTTATGTAATGAATTCTAAATTGATGTACACCAAAGGAGTTTCAGGGGCTTGTACATTTATCTGGTCCATACGCTTCACTTAAGAAGAAGCAGGAGCAAATGAATCCATTCAGATGTCTTTTTTACATGTCTTCCTCGGTAATAAAAAAGATTAAACAAATAAAACAAGTAAAATGTACATGTGTATTAATTTAAAGTGTTTTTTTTAACAGATTCACAGCCCTCATGATAAAAATGTAAGGACTTTTTATTACTGAAAGGTTTTCATCAACTGATGACTAGGAAAAAGCTGTAGAAACATAGTACATTTTTCTCTGTTTTTTTCTTGCTTTCCTCAAGATAATTATCGACTTAAATCTTTATTTCTAGATTTCATAGCCCTGTCATACAACTGAGATTGTGCTTTAGAATTGTTGGGTTTCTAAAATTTCACCATCAAACCTACCACGAGGTGGAGATTGTGCTCTTCGAAGGTGTAACTGTCTCATCCCACCCAGCCTTTGGAGCCAGGAATTTTCCTTCCCCTGGCCCCTGAAAAGCAGTTAAAGATACTCTCTCTGTATCAAATTTTCTGATTCAAAATTCTCTGAAAACTTTGTTTTCTGGCATATCACTTTTGGCATTAAAGTACTCTGGTACCTTGACAGGTTTATATAGTGTATTTTTAAAGTTTTAGATGGTGTATTTGTAAAAAACATAAAGACATAAAAATACAATTACTCATTTACTTCTCGGTGTATACATAGATGTTCAGTGGTTAAATTCTGACACATAAATGTAAGTTTAGGTATACATGTTTGATCTAAAAAGAAGTGCTATTAGTGCATCTTGAATAAGTATATATGTATATGCACTAATACATATATATGTGTATATACATACATGAACATATATGTCTATATATATACATGAAGATACATGTATATATAGACATATGTGTGTGTGTTTGTATGTATATGAATAATCAAACGTGTACCTGACCTCCTGAAATTTCCATTTTATCCATATATTTACATATGCATAGTTACTGATTTCTAGGAAGCACAGGATTCATTTATGCAGCTACCATTCCTATGCAAGTTTCTGATGATTGAAGTAGAAAAGGAGAGAACATGCTGTTTAGACAGTATTTTATATACCCAAATATAATAATAACAATAACAACAATAATAATAATAATAATCATCATCAAATGAACTTTGTGCAAGTTTTTCCTTTTTCTTCCAGGAAGTAGTTGTATAATATGCAAACTATATCCAATATTTGTCCCTGGGGAAGATTTTAAGTCATGCTGTTGATATTAGGGTAGTTGAAGTAAATTGAGTTAATATCAAAATGGTAAACCACTGTAGTCCTGATAATCATGTATACACAAGCTAATCTCACATGACTATAAGCTAAGTAGGGGTTTACTTAAAATGTACTCAGGAAAAAGACATTAACTTGACCAGCTTTTGACATCTAGCATTTCTGACATTTATTTACTATATCAGACATGCTTTCTTGCACACAAAGCCCATTCTGTACTCAATTTCAGTTGAAATTGCTGGCCAGGCTCCTTGCTGATGCAGAAGGGGGCAGTTCTTAAAGGGACATAGTTACACTACCATTACTGCTACTACTGACACTACTCTCTACATCTAATACCCCCAGGTGAATGAGTGACACTTCACTCACTTTATTCACAGATAAATTCACAGATTTATGACGTGTACCTAGCATGATGGATGCTTAACAACATAGAAAAAAAGAAATGTTCCAAAAATACCTAAGGTATCTGAATTAGCAGTAGAAAGGAAATCTGTTTGAGTTGGGTATTAAAATCCAATGTTGAGCACATTTAAAAATACCCAAATGTTGTATAGGGAAATAATAACCATTTACTGCATCCTTGGACTACTTTCTCTCTTTAAAATTATGAATAAACTATCTCTAAATTCCCCCAGAGTGTTTTTAAGAGCTATATTATTTATACTATTCGTCACTTGCAGGGGTTTACAACATTTTCACACCTTAAATTCCTTTAAGAACATAAATAGTGCCCTGGTTAAGTGTGATGAGAGCACTGACAGCGAGAAATCAATGTGTTGGTAGTAGGTCTGCTTTGCTCAGTATCTCATACTGATGAGGTCTCGAACTTCACACCTGTTTGCCTTCCAAGACTGTGTTGGAATTACATTTTAATCGCGCTGTATAATTACCAGTCTCTTTTTCAGGACCAGATAGTAATGACTCACCAAAACCACTGCAAAATCTAAATCTGGCTAAACTGTTGCTCTTGTATTTGTACACAAAGAAATCTTTCATTTTCAAGACCATTCTCATTTGATGTTGAAACAGTTTAGACACAGCTGTTTTTAATCACAGTCATCAAAAGCTTTAGAGATATTAACAGAATTTTAAGAGATGTAAACAGCTTTAAAAATTAAAAATACAGAGGTTTTGTTCTTCAGTATATCTATTAAATGTTAAACCTTGTATCTGCTGATATACCACAAGCTAGTCTTAAAAATACTGATGCATCATTCAGTATCTAACTAAGAATGCAATATTGTCTCCCCCTGCAAAATTTACTGGCTTGCTGGATGCCTAAGACAGAAGCACCCCACCAGACGGGAGGGGGGAAAGGCAACTGGTATTCCTGAAGACTTGCTACGTAGGTATTCTGTGTATATACTATGTATGTGCTTGACCTGGACTTTCATATTGAAATTTTCCATAGCTAGGTTGTTGGTAGCAAGAAATTGAGGGAAAGTTATTCTAGCCATCTCCTTTATGCCATTGCTGGAAGGGAGGGTGTGAGGCCGCCATTAACTGAGAAGACCCAAGGAGACTTGTTCAGATCATTGATGTAGGGAGCATGTAAGTGCTCAGGGACGGAAGACACAGCGAATGCAGCCCTAAAGAATGTTTCATCTCCTTAAAATATATTATTTCTACAGCCAGGGCAGTATATTCTCTTGTATTTTTGCAAAGGAGTGTGCCACTGAGGTTTGGGTGTGACCTAAGAAAATTATTAGGCTGTAACTTAAGATTATTATTTCACACAAGTAACTATTTGATCATTATCTGTGTTATTTAAGCTTCTAGAACAAGATTTTCCATTAGTCTACATCCTTCTGACATTTTTAGCTAGCGATGCTGTCTTCTAGGCTGGCCTCTAGTGTTTCTTTCCTGTCTGTCATCTTAGGAAAACCAGTTTTCTATTAGAAAACATGAATATATCACTTAAGAATACAAAATGAGCAAAGTTTCTTTGACAGGCATGCTATCTGCAGTGGAGATGCCTTTTGAAAAGGGCACTGACTGAATGTAGCATCTAGTCTGCGTGAACATGTGTGCTGGCAGTGGGGTTTCACAGGCATGTGCTGACAGCGGCAGCATGGTAAGATTGAGGAATTTTGTCTTATCATTCCCCAGACAGTGCTCTACATGACATGCATCCACCTGCCTCTTTCTGACCATGTCTCCTCTGACTCTTTTTTGCCTTTTTGCCTCTCGGCGTCGCCAGTTCCTCACCACAGCAGTGCCTAAAGCAGAGCTTCCCTTCCTGCCCGTTACCTCCGCAGGTCAATCCCAATCTTTGCTTCCATTTCAGTCTCCCTCTCCTGGACTCTTTGTCAGAGCTTCAGAAACATCCCAACATTGGAGTGCACCCCACCAGCCTGCAAGCACCCAGAACGCCCCTGGAGTGGGATGCTAACAGCGTCCTAGCAAAGTTCATGTGCAACAGGCTGACATCCAGAGGAAAAAAAATTGGCCCTAGGAGCTGGCAGTTCCAAGCAGCTGGAAGGAGGGTCTGGTAACAACAAACATTGAGCAAGAAATAAGTATTTCTAATTGTTGCTGTCACTAAACATCCTTAAGAAAGTAATTTGTAAACTTCAAGAATTGTAAGAATTGTACAGAAGAATTGCATCATCATTATTATTATTGTTACTATTATTGTTTTAGGACAGTCTCTATTTCTGCAGCTATTTACATGAGTAATTTTTAAGTATTAGAGTGTCCTTATTCAGTAAGGCTATTCACAGGCTAAAAACACTGGGCTGTAGTTTGGATTGGGCCCCCAGTTTGTTATCCTCTTATCATAACTAATCGAGTCTTAGTTGGGTCTTCCAAAACTTAATTACACACAGCTGGGTTGCTGGTTTGTTGGGTTTTTTCCCTTATACTTTTGCTATTTGGAGAAAAATTATTAGATTGTTAAACATTATTAAAAATTGTACTTCAGTGAATTTTTCCCATCCATCAAAAACTGTATTTTTATTATCACTGTAACTGTAGTTAAGTTACAGCTATTCTGGTACAGAGTAATAAAATTATACTTCTGAACTGCTATTAAAAAAAAGCATGGAAGAGAAATTACATGCTTAAATTAACTCCTTGGCATAATAAGAATATGTCTTTAAGTCTCCAGGAGCACTTAACTTTGCTTTTGGTCATACTGTTTATTCAGCTAAGACATTCTTACATACTTTCATCCTGTATTGTTGCTTAATTTTAGGTTTGAAAGTTCATTTACCTCCGAATAGTGAAAAACTGAATCTTCATTGAAAAGCACACTGGTCATTTCTTGCATATTGCCGGTAGCGCCTGGAACTCCAAATAACCACAAGCTTAAATATTTGGAATTTTTTCTATGAAAATTGAAAGCTGAACTGTGACAAAAAAATGACCAGGACTATGCTTTCAAATTCAATAAATGTGACATTTGTTTAATACATTCCTAGTTCCAAGTGCTTTGTCCTATTGAAGGGTCCCTTAAGAAAATTACAAAAATCTAATTTATGTTACAAATTCAAAAAAAATTTTAAAAATGCCTTGATCTTGTCTGTCAAGCCCCAGTCTTTCGGATGGTTTTACAGAGTTGTCATTCTAACAAAGACATAGAGTAAGAGTTACACTGCACAGAGAAGCTCCAGAGCCAACTTGCATCTGAATGAATGCACACCTCAGTATTGGCATGTTCACAAGGCTAATTTCAAACAGTCCATGAAGCATACATTCACACTGCTAGTTATGCTTGTACTTGCATCTAAATTTGAGCTGTAACTTGCAGACTATGTAAACTCTTAAATCTCTTGCCTTTCTCAGGGCAGCAAGAACTCCCAGAGTTGGATGCTAGAGGAAAGCCAGCATCCCAGGCGAGTTCAAGCACAATGCACATAGTACGCTTTGCAGAGACCCATGCAGTTGACATGGTAAAAACCAGCCTGAAAATGCCCGTGGTTATGCTGTTTGAATGGATGGAACTGTGCCTATGCAATCAGGAGCAACACAAAAGCAGTTTAAAAACTCGCTGATCACAGTGTATCAAATGGGATGCCTGCCTGTACCAATTTGGGCACCACAGCAGCAGTTAACTGACTGCACGTACTAGTGGTGACTTTGCTTCTCACACAGACAGGCTAACCAGACAAGGAGGGATTTGTCACCAGCACCAAGTTTCTGTACGGTGGCAATGCAGTTTTAAACGGCTAGAAAAGGCTTCCCAAGAGAGGGGCTGTGAGCCCTGTGGTTTGGACAATACTGGGACAGCTGATGGAGAAGCTGCAGCTGCATTAAAACTCTGGCTGGCAGCACCTTCTCGTACAGTGCTACTTTACTAGTATAGACCTCATATTCTTAGGAAGACTAAACGAAGGCCAGTGTTCTGGAAATGGGCAGCTAAAAGGACATACACAAAGAGAAGGCAAGAGATACCTGACCCGTTGTCTGGTTTCGGCTAGAATAAAGTTAATTTTTCTTAGAAGCTGGTATGTGCTGTGTTTTGGATTCAGCATGAGAATAATGTGGATAACGTACTGATGTTTACTAAGTCAAGGACTTTGCAGCTTCTCATACTGCCCTGCCAGGGGAGGCTGGAGGGGCACAAGAAGTTGGGAGGGGACACTGCCAGGGCAGTTGACCCAAATGAGCCTCAGGGGTATTCCACACCGTGTGATGTCGTGCCCAGTAAATAAACTGGGGGGAGTGGGGCTGGGGGCAGTGCAGCTTGGGGGTTGGCTGGGCAGTTGGTGGTGACCAATTGTATTGTGCATCACTTGTTTTGTATATTCTAGCAGTAGTATTTTCCCTTCCTTTTCTGACCTATTAAGCTGTCTTTCTCTCAACCCACAAGTTTTACTTTTTTTTGTCTTGATTCTCTCCCCCATCCCCCTGGATGGGGGGGAGTGAGCAAGCAGCTGCATGGTGCTTAGTTGCCGGCTGGGGTTAAACCATGACGCTCAATAAGATCTGCTTCAGGTACCTCTATTGTTCCAGCACATTCGAGTGCTCAACTTTTACCAGATCCTTGCAGCACAGATTAACTACGGAGATTATCACTATTTATTACAGATTTCTAACCTTTTACTTTAATCTTTTCTATGATATCTGTGCCAATAATAATAGCCTAAAGCACTCCTTTTTCCTTATTTTCTACTTTCAAGGAGAGTAATGTTAATCTTTTTAATCTCTCCTCACATGGAAATCTAATCTTTCCTTAGGCTGTTAAACTGCAATGGCTCAGATGATACTAATGTTGGTTTTGTTACTTTTTTTTTTTTTTTTAACCAAAGTGATCAAAATAGAATATCGAAGCCATACTTGAGCTGCATCTGCACTGGGCAGAGCATGATCAACTTGGAGAAGCGTTGGTGCTGAGGACCCAGCTCCTACCCGTAGCCATCAGGGATTTTACTCACAAGGAGCTCTAGCTGGGCCCCGTGGGTGCAGGAGCTGCACTTGCTCCTGTGCACCTTTTGGTCTCAAGCACCCAACATAGTGGGTTCGAGTGGGGAGGTAAACTTCAGGTGTGCTCCTGATCCAAACGAAAACTCTGACGAGAAGCTCCCAAAGGCAGCGCCTGCCCAGACTTGTAATTACCAGCAAGATACCACTTCTTTCTGAGGCCGCTTCGGTTGACCCAGTCTCAAAGTTAATTAGGCAAAATTGGTGCCTCTTCTTCCTCTGTTTCCAAACCAACATTTCCCCTTGGAGAAGATTATCCTCCCTCTGAACACTGGTGTGCCTTATTTCATGAAGAAGTATTCCTTGACTTCCTAGTTAGCATTTCCCCATTTTGTCCGTCAGCCGGGTGGGACCCTCGGAGCTCCCTTGGGATCTCTCCCCTTGCTGCCACAGCACATGCAAACTCTTCCCGGGCAGCACACTCGCTGGGGCCAGTGCATTCCCCCGCCTTCAGCAGTTCACAGTGCACATTAGATGGTACCTCTAACGGTGGAAAGGGAAAAAAAATAAATATCCAAGTCTAGCTGTAGTCAAGCTGCAGGCTTGACAGATCTCAAATCAAAAGCCTTGGAACATACAGTGCTCTGCCTGAAGCCCTCGCTTCCGTAGGCTAGGAGCGATTGGGGAATTTGCTTTCATCTGGAAGGCGGAAAAAAAAAAAAAAAGCCTCTAGTCTTTGTGGTTATGGAAGAAAGCCTGAAAACGTGGCCCCACAACACCCTAGCAGCTCAAAAAGTTAATGGCAGATGTGAAGACTTCGACCTTTTTTTCTTCATCTCATGACTTGGGGATCTGACTCACGATTTCTGAACGTCTAAGGCCGGCCATCTGCAAACTGCTGAGCAACCGGACCAGTTCATCTTGAAAAGGACCGTCCCTTTCCCTGCGCTGCTGACCGCAAACCTCTCCTCCAGGCCTGCGCCGGCAGCCACGGCCACGCGGGACGAGACGGGACGGCAGCCGGCAGCACCGTTGCTTTCCCTGCGTGGTCCTACCTGGCCAGAGAAGGGCCTGGGGCCAGCCGGGGCACACACCGGGCCGAGGGACCCCGGTCCTCTCGCCGGGCGACTCCCGCAGGCCACGTCTGAGGGGAGCTGCGCCCGCGGAGGGGTGTATGTGTGTGTGTGAGGGGGTAACCGTGTAGCGAACGGGCCGGAGCCCCCGGGGGTGGGTGGGGCGGTGGTGGTGTGTGTGGGTGTCAGCACGTCCCCCCTCAGCGCCTCAGCTCCTTCCCGCCGGCGGGAGGGAGGTGAGGTGAGGCGAGGCGGGGCGGGGCGGGCGGCCTGCCCTCAGCGGCGGGAGGAGGAGGAGGAGGAGGAGGAGTCTCTGTCAGCGCCCAGGAGCCCGCTCGGAGAATGTCTCCGTCCCACTCCTCCTCCTCCGCCTGCCCCTTTGCCGCGCAGCCCTCAGCCGGGAAGGGCCGCCGCCGCCTCGCAGCATGGGGAGCCGCTGGCTGCGCCTCGCCGCGCTGCTGGCCCTGGCCGCCCGCCCCAGCCTGCAGTACGACGGTAGGGAAGGGACGGGGTTGGCGGGGAGCCCCCCGCGGCGGGGGAGCCGCTCTCCTCCCGCCGGGAAGCAGCGG
>JANZLQ010000061.1:11834857-11856163 GCA_026212715.1 Elanus axillaris
GGTGGTGTGTGTGTGTGGGGGGGGCTGCCTGCCCACCCAGCCACCCGCCGCGCCTCGGCCCGGGGCCGTGTGAGGGATCCGGGGGGTCCTGGCTGCTCGCTCCCGCCCGGAGCGCTTTGTGCCGTCCTCCGCCTCGTCCTTCCCTCGGCTCGTCAGCCCAAGTGACGCCTCAGGCGCGATTAAAACTTTTATCATCGGTTTTGGGGTTAAAAACGCGGAGCGCAGGTGGGTGGTTGCCCGTCGCGTCTCTTCAGAGAGGGGCATCGCTTTTGCATCTCCTGGCGAACTCGCAGGGGACGGAGGAGGGAGAAGACACCCGCTCCGGGTTGCCCGAGTAGAAGAGAGGGTCTGTTTTGTCCTTAATTGTAAAAGAGAGGGCGAGTGTATGTCTGACCTACCAGCCCCGGCTCCGGGACCGTGGCACTGACAAGTCTTTCACCGGTTTTTGTTGCTTGTGTGTGACCGTGCACGCACAAAGCTAATCTCGATTTTCGGTGTGAATAATGAAAGGGTGAATCTGGCTGGGTTTTTACACTTCTGGTAATTAAAAAAAAAAAAAAAAACAAAACCAACAAATGCTTACTCTTTTTCACTTCTGATTATTTGCGTTTGCTTTAGCGAAATTTGAAATGAGGTTAAATTTAGGTCCATTGCGATGGCAAAAGGAAATCAGCATGTAAGTCTGCCTGTTCCTTTAAAGCAGCTGTATTTTGTCAGATTAAACTTTGCTGACTTGGCGGGTATTGCAAGCGAAGCCAGTGTAAACTGGCGTGCAGTGGTGGTTTAACAGGTGTAGTCAATGAAAATTGGGTGGTCAGAACACAGCCCTCAAAATAAGTGGGTATTGCTTCAAATTGAGGTGCGTTACTGTGGGTTGGTAGTGAAGCTAGGCGATGAACAGGTGAGAAAGGTGTCTAATACAATTCACAGCTGTGTGTGCAGAGAACATCTGTTTGTTGATGGTACCTATTTTTTGTATCTGGGAGCTATCCCTATTTAAGACGTAGTTCTGTGCCTAGAGGGGCATTAAATGGCATAATGATGGTATTTGTGAGCTGCAGTTAGCTTTTCTTATTTTTGTTGGCATGCTTCAAGTGGCTTCTTTCCAACGCAAAAGATGCTGGAACACACTTTTATGCTCTTTCTTTACAAAACACTAAGGTATTGGACACATCAGTTGCTAAATCAACAAAGACAACAGAAGTTTCTGTCCTGGCATTTCTCTGAGGACTATTGTACGGCCAAACTCTCTTTATTTTCTTAGGAAGATGACTGAACGCCTTACTCTGTGGTTCATGTGAATGTTAGTCTTCAATTAGTTTGCAGAGGATGCTAATATCCTGTCCTTTTTGTTCTTCCTAAAAGGCCAAATGTAACTTCTCCAATCTCAAAAATCTAATTTCTTGCATGTAATCTCCAAGTTGGCTGCACAATAGCCTGCTTGTTTCAGCTTTCACTCATTTGAAAGTCCAATTTTCCTCTTATGCTTAGCGTCAAAGGCTCCAAAGAGCTTAAATCATCAGCAGCTGTATTTGTAAACCCTAATATAAAGTTAAGGTTTCATGTTCCATTTCTTTTGTTTGTTTGGTTTTTAATAGAGAAAACGTGATACTCTTTCAAATCTGTATTCTCAATGTGAAATGTAGTGAAACTGTAAATAGGTATTTTCTTTAATGGTACTGTGTTAGTATGTAACTGCACATTAGGCACAGAGTGCCATTAAGTAAACTTAAATAGACTTCTTCAAAAAATCTCCATAGGATGCATGTGTATGTGGCCTTCTTGAATACAGATTATGCATGCACATACTTTAGTGAACTGTTAACCAGGAAGTTGACACTTGACTATTTTGTAGACAAAGCCAAATAATCTATTTTGGATTCATACAAAATGCTTATTTTCAGTATTAGATTGTTAATCTAAACATCAGAAATAGTCTAATCAGCTCTTGAATTTATAATTTGATAACACTGAAGTTTTCAGTGTAGAACATTTGTGCTCCATAACCCAAAGACTATGGTGAACCCCACACTAATGCCATAAACAGAGTTCTGCGATCAGTATTTGATGGTAGGCAGTGAAAATCAAGGCGGTATTCTGCCTCTGAAAATGTTGTTGAATTAACTATCTGCTTGGCATAAGGAAGGCAACTGAAAAATACCTGAATGCTTAAAATTCTTAAAATACTTAAAAGCATTAGAAGCAGCTGCTGTATTATCTGTAACTGTAGTTTCAAATCTTGAAAGGATGCCCATGGTCTTTTTCACGTTGTTCCATTCAAAACCTGTGATGCACTGACAAAATCTCTCTGATGGTACCCACCGCTCATAGAAAAGCCTGTTTGATCTTTAGGAACATTTGAGAGATGTACCTTTTGGAAGTTAAAACAAGTTTAAAACCTTTTCCCTAAGGACTAAAGAGGGAAACGTGATCTTTGAGCTCTTCGGTGACTCCTTCTCATCAGGTTCTTCTACGCTTCTCCAGAGCTTCTCCCATGTCTTCTTTTATGGTTTTCCGAGCTGTGAAAGACCAGTGTAGATCCTTACCCTGCTGGGCTCAGGCAGAGCAGTGCTGACCATTCAGTAGTGCCGGGTGAGGGTACAGCTGCACATACATACGTATATACACATAGGGAAATCACTTCTTTGGTGGTGAGGGTACATGGAGATGAAATCAAGTGGCACTGCACAGTGTAAGACTGTTGTACTCGTGACTTTACACTTTTACTAGACAAATGAAAGGAAAAGCTCATCTATGATAAAAGTAATGGGAAGAGGTTATACTGCATTAAAAAAGAAACTCTGCATTGGAACAGGCTGTTGGTGTGAAGGGACTGTGAACCTGGAGAGAGAGAAGCCATTTAAATCCCTTGAAGACCATGCGATACTATAGAACTATTTTCAAAAGCTGCATGAAGTTTTAATTCAATGAAAAACAATGTATATGCGTGGTATGCTTGTAACATATGTATATATTTGGAGTAAATACGAGTGGATGGTTGTGGAAAGGGTAGCTCTTATCAAAGTTGTGCTGTAGAGCAAGGGGTGTATCTGTGCAGTCCTTGCCCAGTTGAGTCTATACTGTAAATAGAGAAAGGATAGGAGGACAAAACTGAAGGAAGTAAATATTTAACACTGCCTAGAGTCATATGTCAGGCTTTAAAAAAATCTGGCTTTGCAATTAATAACTCGATTCCCACTCGTAGCTCCTGTCCATCAGACCAAGCTGCAAAATGGTCAAGAAACAGTCTCCAGGCCCCTAAGCAGCTGGTGTTCTGCATTGCCAAGGGTGGGGCCCGTTGTGTCAGCTGAGGGTTTTTTGTTGTTATTTTGGTGTTGTTTTTTTTAAAATACAGCTTTCTGTCTGCCTATTAATCTTAGGTGACAATTTGTGTAGAAGTATGTACAGGATCCACTTGTGTGCTTAGTCCACGGGCGCTGATAGCGAGCTCGTGGTGGGCACAGACGTAGGTGCTGTGCGTGCTGGCTAGGCACAGAACATGTAGAAGGCAGCTGCTGCCCTCAAATCGCTTGTAGTCCAAGTACACAACAAAAGCCAGCACGTGAATACAAGCAGATATGTCCTAAGGCACAGCTTTATCCAGAGAGTTGTGCTTTGGACAGGTTGGCTCCCTCTAAATAAGCTCCAGCTAGCCGGATGGTTGCATATGAATGAATAAGACTTCCAGCAGCAGAGAAGCCTAATAGAAGTGACATTCTCAAGTGACCTGAAATACCACAGATATGTCATGTTTATATCAATCAGTAATGTCAACTCATCCCCTGATGCTGCTTTCATATTTTCTTGGGTGAAGTGGGCCATCTTCATGAGCTGTAGTAATTCCCTACTGAAAACTCCTCGTGGCTTTAAGTGTTACTAAAGGACTGCATTTCTTTTTGAGTGGTCCTTAGGTAATCGAGCCATCGCAACCTCCGTGCTAGGCCTGCTCAGACTGCTTGCTCTTCAGCAGCACTTGGGGGCTTCGGTGCAACCAAGATATCCAGGGGGAGATCACATAAACAGAGTGAAATTAAGAAAATTTTCTGGGAGGTGCTTGTCATGAATTTTTCAGCTGTCCCTTTTGTCACAGTGAAATACACTTTGCCAAAGAGCATGGGCAAGCTAATTGCATATAATTAATGGCTTGAGTAGCTAAGTCTAGGTGAGCACTGGAGATGGTACAGGAGGTGCAAGAGAACAGTTAGTGGCAGTTATTCTTCATGCCTGCAAGCTGGTGTATCCCTTTAATTGTTGGCCTGCTGCAGTAGTTAATGCTAGCAGACATGGCACAGGCTTCCCAAACATCTAGAGTGTATAAAGACAGTGTTTATAAAAACTTGCAATTGAGATTGCCATTGGTACAGGTAAAGTTCTTGTCTGTGAAAATTATGAATGAGCTTTTAACTTGGATTGTCAAAAACAGTGATTCTAAAACCAATTTGGAAATGTTGATGTTGAGGTGTGGTTTACTGTAGTTTCCTCATCTCTCAGCTGAAACCAGTAGTTGTAAATGAGCATTACTGAAATAGATGTTTTTCTCTCAGTTAGGGATATGAATGGGATGGGTGTCAATAGGGTCAAATTTTTGACTAATCAAGGTGCAGGGAACAAGATTTGGCATGCTGTTGTATCGGCATTCAGTTGAACAAGCCAGTGGGTTGAAAATTCAGACTCCTTGCATGGTTGATACATAACCTGAGGCAAGTTGCTTAGACTTATTTGCTCTTCCTTTCTTTTCTCTGTTGGGGATGCCTGTTAAAAAGCCTAATACTTAGATATTACTGTGCACTGATTTACAGGGAGGATGGATTTTTGAGATGGGCATGGACTTCAGCCCACACTGTCAGATGTCTTGATGCAGTGTTGATAAACCCTAATTGTCTGAAGGCCAGAGACTGTGTGAGGAACACCATTTGCATGGATGTGCTGTAAAGACGCGAATGATGAATCATGTATGAAAATATACTGATGTGTAAAAAATATGCTCAAGAGTTTAGGTACTAATGCAATAGTCTTAACTCTCGAGTCCTGTATTGTTCTGCCATATGTGAGATTAGGTAGTGTCAGGGTCCCTGGAGCGGGAGACCTGGGAGAGACTGTTTCCAAGGAATGGATCCCCAGCCTGCTAGTGGGATTGTTTGGAGAGGAGAGCAATGAAGAGGCAAACACCAGCACTCCGACCCCTCCCTACCTCCAGCCCCAGGACACTACTAATTTTTTGTCCAAAAAGCATATCAGTAATCGAATACTTCATGCAATTGTAATGTATACAGTGTTGTAATACAGAGTGTAATTTAATATTGTCAAGCTTTGTGTCTTTCATGGTACTTCTGTGAAACTTCTGAAGGTACAAATGTTTTTTCCCCAGCTGGGGTAAAAAATTACATGTTCCTCTAAGTACTTTGTTAATTTTTCTGCTTCTGAAATGGTTGTGTTTGTTGGTTGTTACTTTTTAAGTTGCTGTTTCAAGTTATGTTATATGTTAGAAATTATGGTGTGCTGGGGATTGTCCATTTCACAAGGAATTCACTTCAATTTTTTTAGCACAGTAAACGAACAGCTCAGCATACAGGACATGGCTGGCTGGTTGGCCAGCACTTCGCTGCCATGGTTTCTAACTATTGATTGTATTTAAAGGGCACTGTTAAGGTTGTTCAAACTGAAAATTTATCCTGCAGTACCTTGAAAGTGGCTCCAAATTATAGGTTTTAACTTCAGCGATTCTGATCTTTCCTGTAACTTGAAATAACCACTTAAGAGCTGTGCCAGAGTTTGAAACCACTTCAACTTGTCATTTGGCATATCTTTACATGAAGAGAGAAAGGAATTTTATATTTCTTGAGAGACCCATGGAAATAAATTTAATTTCCCCAAGTTAATACATATGGGAAGCTCACATTTGTCAGTATCTTCCTTTGGTTTGCCTGAACAATCTTGACAAGACTTTGTTATGCTTGAGGAAATAAATGGTGTCCTTGCCATGTACGTAACGCACGGAAATGCCAAAAGAGTACTTACATGGAGAGTAAAGCTCTGTCAAGTGCAACATCAGGATGATAAATGCTTCCCCCGCCCACCATTATCTCTAACTAGTGTTTCTTGGCAGCTGCAGGGATTTTCCCTGAGAGAAATGTCTAAAATTACATCCCCATCTTCAGTTCCGTGAAGATGAAGGGAGAATGTATTTAGCATGGGAGCATGTTAAGAGCCTGCTACCAGCACGCTGAAGTGAGTCTGTCAAAATACCTTGGTGCTGGACTAGGAGAAAGTATTGCTTGTGGGTTTTTGCTTGTTTCCTAAACAGAAGCTACTGGACTGGCTGTGCTGTGGTTCCCCAGTTTGGCTGGCTGGCCTTCATCACCAACTCCCGATTTTTATTTTTAGTGCTTTTTTTGTGCTTCTCTAGCACTTCGCAGATGCTACCTTGCAAAAGCAGCTACTTTGCATTCCTTCATATCCTTCTCAACAGCATCTCTTTTTTTTGGTTACTTTTGGGAGTTGTGCTTTTTCTCCAGGAAACGTTAGACAACTGTGGCCTGTTTTTGCCGATCAGGATGGACTCCTCCTTCTCTCCCTGGCTGTCCTGGGCTTCCTCCTGCTCATCCCTGCTGCCTGATTCCTGGCGTGTAAGACCTTGGGCAGGATCCCTCGCCTCAATCCCTGTTTGTTCAGGTGCTAATGCAGTAGGGGCCAGGTCCGGGCCCTGGCCGGGGCTACCGGGCATGTCTGCAATATAGGAGAGATTTCCAAAATGGCTTTCTCCCAAACTTACTTTTGTTCCTGTTTTGCATTGCTGGAAGCATCTCCTCTTCTCTCACCCGGGTGGCAGTTTTCAACGTTTTTCTACTCTCCTGCTTGCATATTTTTAGCTTGGCTCTTGGCTTTGAGGCAGGCTGCCCAGCTTTCTCAACTGCCCCGGAGTGTGAGTAACATGGTGGCTTCATGTGTGATCTGGCAGCAAGTTGCTGCAAGCCTCTGAGGAGGGGGAAGCCTGCTGGCGAGGCCAAATCGGGACATGGCTCACATAAATTGATCTAGGATGTCTTCTTCCTTTACCCTCTCGTGCTGTTTAGTGTGAAATAAGCAACGAGGGTAGGACCCATGCTGTTGCTTTGGATGGTGCTGTTGCTTTGGATGGTGCTGTCTCTTTCAGCTGGCCTTCTGTGGGTCTTTGCTGCCCTGGTTTCAGCTGTCGAAGGTTAGCTCAGTAATTGGGAGAGCTGCTCTCCCCTCCCAGCAGTGTGCAGGGCAAATTACAGGCTGGGAGAGGGAAACATCCCTAGCCGTGCAGGAGCACTGAGTCTCTGCCAGCCTGTGCAACTCAAGCTGGGGGCAGTTGGGCATTTTGGCAAAGGTTTTTGCCGTTTGAGCAGATGCAGTTTGTGTAACTTCACGCTTTTTGCTTACTCAATGAAACTGTGTCTTCATCTGAGGACAGATGCCATCAGTGGAGTTTAGGTTAGCTGCTCTGAGAGACCAAGTTTTGCTCAGTGCACAGAGCTCAAAAAGAAATGAGAATGCTTGAAATAATGTGTGTTCTGGGTTGCTCTTCTGAGACAGGTCATTATGAGTTATTTTCAAGGGGGGAGGGGGAACCTCCCACAACCAAAACATGCAAGATGCGTATCATAAAGATTCTTGATTGCCTTTGTTTGTTTGAAGCCGGTGAGTAACTATTTACATATGTCTGTATATGTCTTTGAATTGTGACATGCAGCTGTGTCCTTCAGGGAGGCTCAAAAAAACTTCTGCAGCTTTGCAGGAAAATGCACAACATTAAATTTTATGTTACTGCTGCCGCTTGCTCCAGATCTTGCAGTGGATAAAAATATACATGTGTGAGAATACTTGACATATGCAATTTGGATGATTTAGAAGTTTGTGTTATAAGGAAAGTTTGTTCTGAAGATTCTGAAATTACTGTGGTGGTGTTACAGAAGGAGACCCCTTTTTTTCCAGTCGTGTAAAATTTAAAATTTGTCACAACACTGAATACACAGGCTTTCTTACAATTTGAGCAGTGTGATTGAAGACATCTGATTTTACCCTTCCCTACTTCTTGCCCTCTTCTTGTTCTTTTCAGGAAATGCCATTGCCATTTAGGGTACTGGATTTAGATGTGTTGTACACATATCCACTAAGAATAGCATTGCAGTTTGGAAGTAGTCATGTATTCAGGCTTCTCCAGCAGTGCCTTGTCATGCTGCATGGTTTACCCGAAACCTACACTTAACCAGTGTGGGCTGGCAACATGAATCACTTAGCAAAGTCTGTCTCCTTTTAGGCTGTACCGTGAGAGTTTTAGCCTGCTCGGGTCTGTGGTCCGTCCCGGTGTCCTTCAGAGGTCTTCCCTCAGGCTTCCTGACACTGACTGGCCAGATGGGGGGAGATGCTGCTTCCAACTCCTGCCTCCGAGTGAAGTTATGAGCCTATGCCAATTGCACTTCTCTTTAGAGCTGTCAACTTTAGGGCAACACAGTTAAAAGTAATTACTTGATTCAAGTCTGCCTGTCTTGAGTCCATCCATTGTGGCTCTCTACTTACATTGTGTCACTCGTCAGTAAAACAGGCCAAAATTAACATGCCTCTGTCTAGCTGTTCTTAAAGATTGAAAACAAGTTGGCTCACAGACATTCACTGTTCTAAGCTGCCCAGAGGCAGACAGCAGAAACAATATGCCTAGTGCTGAGTTACAGTGGCAGTGAAATGTTTAAATAAATAAAATGACCCAACAAAACCCAAAAAGGTCTTTGCCATACTTTACTTTTCTGGGAGAGGAATGTATTTGAGGGCCCTGTGCAGAAAGGGGGTACCTTTCTTATTACTGTAGTAAGGAAAAACGGGATGACTTGCTGAAGGTGTTTTTTGTAAAGGCATCTGACTGGTAGTTTGCTTCATCTTTGTACCACTGATTTCTGCTTGTGACTTTAAGGCAGCTGGTTAGCCTGTGTCTGCATCCCCTTTGTAATGTGGTTTGTCTGGAGAGCTTTGACTGAAAACATTCCTATAAAGAGCAAGTACTGTTATTGCTATTGCATGTGCAGTGTATCATATTAAGTAAAACCATGTGGGTGTGTTTAGTTATGGAACTGCTAGAGGTTGCTCTTGAAAGCTGAAAAGGGGTGACCTGTGCCTGGCTATGGTTCTGGGCATATCTGTGTGCTCTTCTGGCTAGTCCTTCCATTGCCCTTGTTACTGCTTCAGTTACAGCTTCTGGCTGTGTTTCCATGTCAATAGCTATCAGCAACCACATTTGGAGTTTCTCATTAGTACTTGACATTTGTTGTAATGAGGTAGGAAATACACGTCTGGGAGAAATGGGAGATAAGTGTAACTGTAAACTTGCTTTGACTTTAAGAAAATTTCCAGTCAAATGCATCAAATCCTGAGTAGTTCTGTGGTAAGGGAAGGCAACTTTTGTATAAATGGCCAGCAGTGCCATTGATACCACCAAAACCTTTTTGCCCTTTCCACCAGCACACTAGAAGCTTGCAGTGGTTAACTGGCTGACAACTAGTTGTCTTTTTGGAAAATATGAACACCCAAATTGTTTTTTGTCTCTGTTTTTAAGAGAAGTGCTTCCAGTTGGGGTTCTGTGCCTTTCTCCAACTGAATGTCAAAACCAGAATATTAAAAAGAATATTAAACTATCTTTAGATGGCTCCAAGGCATTTCAGACCTCTTAGATACCAGTAACAGTGTAGGATGTGCACTGCAGCCCTGGAAGTTGCTTTGTTTTACACTTACCTAAAAATCATCCTTTTGCAATATTTTTGTCTGGCAGTTTTTAGGGAAATCTTTAATATATGGCATACTTGTAAAATGACTCGGGCATTTTAGCTATAACATACATTAAAAACCACATATATTGTGTGTGCAATAAAAGATGACTTGTACCTCATCAGAAAGATAATAAGATTGATTTATAGCTGATTTCCCTGTTGGAAGAGTAAACTGGTTTGCCAAAACAGATCAGTACAAAGGAACTGGAAAGAAGTCCTCTATTTGAGTTATAAAATATTTCTATGTTTGTAAGCCCCTCACAATGAAAATGAGGTTTGATTTATTTGCAGTGGGTGAATGTAGTCTCTAAAGCACAACCCTGGTCTCTTCTGCCTTTAACAAAGCTATTCTTTATTGCACAAAGACAATGAGAAGGCAGGGCAGGGAACAGAAAAAATTCCTATTGTAGTACATGACACATGAGAATAAATTCATGTTATTAATGGCGTTTTTTGCAGTGTAGAGCCTGATGGTTCTCAGGGTTCCAGTTCACAGGAAGCCATGCTCTCCAAAATGTTCTCAGTCTTTCTTGGATGAAGACACTGTGATAAGTGGGACTGACAAGTGGCAACAGAAGTGCACAAAGGGAAGACATAAATAAGACCTCGTGGCTGCATGGATTAGTTATTGCACAATTTAAGTAAAGTTCAGCTGGAAAGCCCTGCGTACCAGTACTGTTCAACAAACTGCAGGCTCTTCTCATCACCCTCCCCCTAAGCCCTTGTGAGACCTGATGCAGCAGTTTGTGTTTTGGATTATATTTCTCAAACAGTTCTTTTAAAACCGTTCTATTTAATTCTTAGTCACTTAGTCAGTTCTAGTTTCCACTGTGGAAAGAGCTGTGAGGAATCCCTGCCATCGCAGTGAGATACTCTGTGTGTGTGAGCAGGGGAGGAGGAAGGCTTGGCAGGCTCCATGGTATACAGCAGCTTACAAGTTTGTACAGGATTGCGTGTGTTTTGGGCTTTCAGTTGTCAGCCACCTGCGATGAGAGTGCTGCAGCCCTGTAACAAGCTCCTGAAGCTTTCTAAAGGCTGGAGCAAGCTTTACATCAGGGAGCTGGCTGATGGACTGGTCCTGCTAACAGCTTCTTGCCAAGGCGGCGGGTTGTCGAGGGGTGGTTGAAACAACCTGTAATATAGCTGCTTTTTCCCCGAAAATGAGTTCTGTTCTCAGAGCGAGCTGGGTGAGGGAGTTGGAACCAGGGAGCTTATTGTGAGGTCTTGTTGGAGGTTGCCCTTGGCCTGATTTCTTACTGGCAAATGTTGGCTTGTATCAGGCTGCTGTTGAACTGGTGCCTTTGCAAATAAGAGATGCTGAAGAGCCTGTTCGCTGCAGAGGAGCAGAGCGGTTAGAGGTAGATGAGTGGATAACTGCCCGTACAGCTAGTGTAACCCCTTGCCTTCTGGTAGTAGTTCATGCAAAATGTAGTATCCCATTTTCTTTGATGTAACAGGGCCAGTACAGGATTATATGTAAAGAGTAGAGGAATAATGATGATTCTTTTGCACAGAAGACACACCACGCTGTGGAAATGACTGTACATTTCCAATATTGCATATCATAGTAAAATTTCGTAAGAAAGAAGGGAAACTTTTAATCATGGAAAGAAATCAATGAAACTCAAAAGCCTGTTTGTAAATAGGCAAGTGTGTGGATGCTTTGGTTATTATTTAGCCTGTTTGCAGTAGAAATCCGTGTCAAATCTTTCACCATTTTTAATGACACGGGATCAGATTTGGAATGGAAGGTAGAGCACTAAATCAAGGAACCTGAGCATTCTTGTTTGTGTCTGGGTGGTCCAGATCATTAAGGCTTTTTCCAAAAGCTATGCAGATTCCCCCGCTCAAGAGGTTATATTTATTTTCTGTGAAATGTCATGCCTGATTGAGATACATAGAAAACTGTGGAGTTGATATTTGTCGATTATTTTAAAAAATAAAAAAGGGGTGGGGGGAGCTTTCGAATTTCACATTTCTACATAGAAGCCTTCAGGGTTAGGGCTGTCGTGGTGCCGTGAGGGCTGGCAGTGGGACAGGGACCTTCCGCAGCAGCCCGGAGGCAGGGAGCAGAGCTGGGATGGGGACTGGCTCCTGCTGCAGGGACAGGGTGGCTCTGAGGCCAAGCCAGGGGCCCTGATGGGCGAGGGGCTGGCAGGGTTGGAGCTGGTGTGAGCGTTATGGGGAGTGCCATGTCTAACGTATTTGACCTTCAGCTGGATTTTGGGTTAAATTCCGCATTATTTACAGTGTATTAATGCTGAGTAACGATTTAGGCAATGATTTCTTTTTTTCTGTGAGAATTATTACTAGCTTGATACTTTTTCTGTGGATTATTCACTTTTATTTTTAGTTCCCAGTGTGTCTGACACGCTCCCTTTTTACATCTGTATCTCTAGTCTGTATGATAAACTTGAAGGTTATCAGTCTGCCTTTAGTGGCAAGCCCTGAAATCTCATGAGTCAGTTTTTCAGACTTCAGTGCTTCTGTGAGGAGGAAACAGTGAGAAATACGATGGCATCTCTGTCTTGTCTTCATGACACAAAACAACTGATCTTTGCTGTGTGTCCCCAGTTTCTTTGAATGGCATAGTATTTTGACACTCAGAAGAAACTTCATGTGACAAGAATACAAAAAAATCCGTAAATCTGTTATTTTAAAATGTCTCTTCTGCTGCGAGTTTGGCTTGTTCTTTCTGAGAGCCTCCAGTTGCCATCTTCAGGACGTTTATAAAACTTGGCTAAAATGCCTTTGTGGATAACTAAATTCATAGAACTGGCTATTAAAGGATTATATCCTAATTATGTTAAGTGAACCCTGACCTTGGTAATTTGAAGCTCTCTGCCAGCTTGCTTGCTAGAGCTGCTCATTCCTGCCAGATGTTGTTCATCAATGCTAGGCGTCAGCCTTGCCTTAATGAAAGGGACCCAGAGCATGGCCATCCATAGGGAACATAGCTGCACCAAATACAGCATGACTTAATGTTTCCCTGCTTAGCCCTGCTGCTTCCAAGCACACTCTGTCCTGCTGTTAGGAAGCTGGGACTGCACCTGCCGCTGCATTTCCAGGAGCTGAAGGGCATCATCCTTCTTGCTGAGGACGATGATGCTGGGCACAGCCTCTCGGTATCTGCTCTTGGCCTGCAGGATGGGAGGGATGGGGAGGAGGAGAGTGGTGCTGCTGGATATTTGGTAATGATGTGGTGCAGGCAGGAGGAGAGAGGCAGGAACATATGGTCACCATCTCTGCTGTCCTGCACTAGGTGGGGATGCACTTGTGGTTTCTGCATCCCCGGGTCGCTCGCTGCCCGGCTGAGCAGTGCGGGGGCTCTGCTGAAGCTGGGACTGGGTTACCAAAGGAGAAGAAGCCCACAGCATTTACTGCAAGATGCTCCTCTTCTCTCCGAAAAGGCTTCTTTTAGGGTCCCTTTTTAGGTTCTCCAGTCACCTCTGCTGTTTCTGGTAGTAGCAGTGGATTTTCACTGCCCTTTTCCCTCTCCTGAAGGAGCAGGGTGTAATTCCGGAAACATGGTTTCGGTGTGTTGGGGTCATTAATTTTGTTTAAGTTGTTATATTGGTATTGCCAGGTTGTGAGTTTTTTTTAAACCAGCAGTCAGAGTTTCAAAGACTGAGGAAATACAATTTTATGTTGATTTCTTTTAATTTACTTTCTAGTTTGGGGCATTTGCAGTTGCCCAGCATTGTCTTTGGCAGTATGGCTATGTATATTTTTTCATATAAAGCTAATGCTTCTCACGAATCATGTAATTTCAGCAGATACAGTTTAAAAGAATGACCAAAAGATCAAAGTCTGTTGTATCTAAAGCCATCAATACAGTGGTTTTTTTGTAATACTTTTGTGACTTCTGTGATACGCATATATCATTAGAACCGGAGCATCTAAGCCAATATCCTTACAAATTACCTTGGTAATCACGCTTTCAGAAGGAAACTTGTTTACCCTCTTGTTTTCAGTGGAAGCCAGAACTTGGAGAATATCCTTCTGATTGGGAGTTGCCACTGACATGAATATTAATGAAAAATGAGCAAGGGTTTGGAGGGAGTATTGCAAGTGTTCCTTTAGAATCTAATCAGCATTATTTTATGCTGGCTGTAGCAGAAGAACTTTTGAATCTACCTTAGGATATGATTAACATTTACTATTTTAAACAAAATGAGCAAGCCAGTTCTCATCACTTTGTTGATACAACTTCCGTGCTTTTGTCTGTGAACTCCATATTAAATACTGTTTGTTTTGAGGCTGTTTTTAATAGTATTCTTAGAAATAAATTAAATTCCTACCTCCTAAGTCTTGTCAGCAGTTGTTTACTTTTTCCTTCAATTGATTAGTTTGCTATTAAATTTCAAGTTCCTCTGCACCTCTTTTTGTGGTGTTTTGTTTTGTGCTTTGTTTTTTTTTGTTTGTTCATTTTTGGGTTGGGGGGGTGCTTTTTGGTTGGGTTTTTTTTTAACTTTTTAAATTATTCTGCCTGTTTTTCTGTTGTCTTGGCTCAGTTTTTGACTTGCTGACTGCCCTGCAAGGCTCTGAGTTTTTCTTCAGTTCTTTGTCCTTAGTGTAATACCTGCTTTTTCTCCTTCATGCTACTCTTGCAAAGCACTAGTAAAGCATTAGTAGTCCTGGAGTCCTTAGAAGTCTCTATTTTTCTTCCAAGAAGGGCCTTGAGTATTAATGCCAACAGCCCTTAATGCTTTCATCTGTTTGCAGGGTGTTTGCAGGTGTTGTGGATAAAATAACAAATTTTCTAGAGCAGGGACTTTGTAAATCAATGTTTATGCTTCTAATTTCTCTAAAAGGAAGCTGCTCACTTGGAAATGAGAAGTATGCTGTGACAGACTTCTGGACTGCAGTCGTATTTATTCATAAGAAGATAACTAGTGAGAAAATGCAGGCTGACAAGCTGAAGCTAACTGGGGAGAAGTCCTGCTTGAGCTACTTGAGGATAATGAACTACAAGAGAAGATACTTTTTTAAGTGGTGACTGAAGCAGTGAAGGTAAAGAAAGGTTGCATAGGGGAGAAGTCCTCAGGAAAGAAGTCCTCAAGGGAGCTTGCTGCCAGCATAGGGTTTACCATAGTTCTCTGTCACTTCTGACACTGTGTGACTCCACTTACTGAAGAGCAAGAAGAGATCAGTGTCAGTAACTTCACATTTTTTCCACTCCCTTTCTGTTTTCTAGGAACTTGTTGGACAGTTTCCTATGGATTACAGGCAGCTCCTGATGCTAGTTTTCAAGTGTTGGTGTAGTGTCTGATACTTAAAGCTGAGTTTTTTCCTAGGGAGCCTTTCTTTTAGTCTCCTCATAAAATCTGAAAAATATTTTTAAAATGGCAGAGCGTCAGAAATAACATGTGACTGAAGGATAGAGAGAGGAAAGCAGTGTATCTGGTGGTGTAGTATTAAAAGTTAGATACTGAGATGTGCCAGTTTCCAATGTCAGCATTAAAAAAAAAAATTCTGCCATCTGTCACCAATTCAGAATACATCAGGATTAGTTTTCAGTCTCTTCCTTTGGAAAGTTACCCCAAGGTCCACTGGAACTTGTCATTAAGGAGACTTTCAGCTCAAATGTTCTTTACTTAATTAACCAGTTACTAGTAGCTCTACTTCTTTAGTTACCAGTAGTAATACCTTGTTCAGTCCCTTACTGGCCTTCTGTAAGCTGCCTCCTGGTTTTCTGCCTTTTCAATCAGTTCCTAAAGTGTAGGCCTACATTAAAGACCCTGTAATATCTTAATATAAGGGGGGAAAAAGCATATTGAAGTATGTTCACAGGAATTATTTTTCTGGATCTCAGAAGGTAACAGTCTTACAGATAAGTGGTAGCATTTGTTTGCCTCTTCAGAGTCCCAGTTTGTTTTTCCATCTTGCAGCCTTCTAGTGCATCTAATGGAGCGCCTGCCCACTATGTACCCTGTCCTCTCATCACTTCCCCATTGAAGAAGCTCTGAAGCATCTTGTTTATGTGGAGCTTTATGTGTAATTGAGGCTTGGTTTGTTATAAACTCAGTTTCATACATGTCATGAGAAAAGTCTAAAAAAAACCCCAAACCAGTTGCTTCTGCTTAGCGTAGAAGGTAGCGGTGGCCTGTGAGAGCCCTTTATGCTAGAAGAGTTTGTCCCACAGTTGGGGGCTTGTCCTCAGGATCTGCTGTCCTGATGGAGGTGTGCCCTGCTGTCAGGGATGGAAACCACTGTGGCATCAAAGCGTGTTCATTTGAACAGGCTTTCATCCTAGTGCCTGAGGTAGTCTTTCACCCTTTCAGGTAGCCTGGAGGCAGAATAGTCAGTGTGATGTGTGAGGGTGGCTGTTGACTTCACCGGTATGCAGCTTATCTGGTTTCCTGGAGGACTCCAGCCATCCCAGCTCTTAGGAAGCTCTGATGAGACCAGGTAGGCACAGCTGAACGATGCTGTCAACAGACCTGTGTTGCTTGCCTGAAAGCTGTCAAGGTCACTGCCAGCCCATCATTTTCTCATGACTCCAAATGCACACATCAGTTTGATTATTTTTTTTTTTTTTTAAAGTATGTGTAAGTAAGATCTGTCAGGAAAGCAGCTTTGGAAATGGAGTACCTCTGGGTGCTGGTCACACATTTTGGCTAGGGGGTCACGCAGCCTCTGAAGTCCTGGCAGAAGAGGAGCGGTTGCTAGCAGAATGCAGGTGGGCAATTCTCAGCTCAGGCTGCGAAACCACTGTGGAGAAGAGGGCCAAAACATACATCAGCAGTAGAATTGCTGTGAGAAGCTAGCCTAGAAAACAGAGGGCAGGTGGAGGAGTACTGCAGGTTTATGAAATAGTTCCAGGCAATTAAGTAGATTCTAGCTTTGTGCTTAGGTAAATTAGGCTATTGTTGCCCATTTGACTGGTGACAAAGCTGTGAATAATTGAGATGAGCTGGTGTCTGACAGAATGGGACAGAGTCTGTGTTTAGCTGTAGACAGGTATTACTGGTGGACCATGCTGTGTGAGAGCAGCAAAGAAACCAGTAATGCTTACAGATGTCCAGACCATGAGCAATGTATGGACAGCCTTTGCAGAGCCTCCTGTAGTTTGTCAAGCAGAGGGAAAATTCTTCTGTATTAACAGCTGCCTGTATTTTCCATGCACAACCCCATAGCTGCTGTAAATAATGAAGGCTTTGCTTTTCTGATACGCTTTGGCCTTAGACCACAAATGTGCTCAGAATAGCAATTGTATTATCATGCAGTATGCAGCTGTGGTAGCTGTGTTTTATGTAGATGTAATGCAGTGTGTTTACCCTCCTTAAATCTGTTGATTAAAGAACGTACATTTTGTTCAGCTGAACTGATTTACATTTTAGTGTTCATGACACTCTTTGTCCTTTCTTTGGTAACAGTCTGTGTTACTGGGACTGTTCCTGATCAGAAGGAGAAATACTGCCATTAGGATTTTTTTAGCATCATTTATTGGAGAGCTCCTTAAGCAAAAATCAAACTTTGAGTTCCTCATGGCCTGAACAAAGTAAACATTATTCTATAACCTCCTCCCTGTTGATCTCCTGCTGGCATAACTAGCTGCCATTGCAAATATTCAGGGACTTCTTTCATTTGCCTGTCTTTTGGGTTTTTTTTTATTTTGTTTTGCTGAATTTCAGTTTATTGCAAGATCCTTATCAGGTCGAGCCCTTTAAAAGGGAGGACAGATGCTCTTGGGCCTTCTCTTGCCAGCTTAAAAAAATCACAGAAGCTAACTTCTTCCTCTTTCTCTGCACCTAGTTCTTCAAATTTTTGATTTGGCGATGAGTCCAAACAAAAAAAAAAACCCTCACTGGTCATGCTGAAAATCAGCATTTCGTGAGACCACTGTTCATGTATGTATCGTTCAGATTTTTCCCTTTGAGCCAAGCTCCCAGCTTGACCCCCATATCCCATCTACTTGATGAATCATTGTGGTACCTTATGGGTTTTACTGTTCAGCAATCAAGGGAATGTGGCCTGTATGGGAGATAAGGAACAACACAGGAGATGACTGATACTTCTCTTGAAGATGTACCAATGTCAGCTCCCAAGTATATCTTTATTAGCCTGTTGAGCTGCTTTCTTTCCACAGAAGTCAACACTTTATTTCAATAGTAGAAGCCTTTCATCCGTATGTTTCACATTTGTGTCTAGATTTTCTTTGAATATATTTTCTGTTGAAAACCAGCTACAGATATGTATATATATTTTACAACTCTGAAATTGCATTTTAAGCAAAATCTGATGAAATCCTTACTTCCCATTGAATCACTCAGAATGTCACAACACAAGAGCAATCCAGAGCAACTAGAATTTCCAGAATTAGGATTCTGGAAATGCCTCATTTGTTTTCATTGAATATAAGGACACAATTTTTATGAAGGATATTATTTTTTTACAGCTTCAAGTGAATAGTGTTTAAAAAAACAATTACCCAAGGTCTTTGGTCATTTTATGTGTGTATCCTGCCAGCAGTATTTGAATATACTGCTCATCCTAACCGTAAAGACACGATTAAAAAGCAAATGCATTTGCAATGGAGCAAGATACCTGGGAGCAGCCTAGGACTGCTCTAAGGTTTCTGGACTGTACGGGTGTCTTGGAAAAGGTGTTTGTAGCTTCTTAAGTCCGCCAGCTTTTGCCTTGACTGCTGCTGTGTTGCAGGACTTCTGCCTGGGCTGAGTCAGAGCCACTTGAAAACTTCCACTTTTTGCCAGTCTGGAGAGGGAAAAATAAACCAAGTCAGTGGTGGAAAGTGTTTTGCTTTGGATTTGCTGTATCTAAGGTATCTACAAGTGTACATAAAAGGAAGCAGAGTGCATTGTACTTTACAGAGTTTTCTGGACCAACGCTAACTTCTGCGTCCATGCAGTTTCCATCTCACCACTGATTTTTGTAAGAGTAAACCGCGTAGGCAAGGCTGCCTACTTCTAGATACGTGTCTTCATTGAAATGAATGAGACACCTTATGCCAGGAGTACTGTTGTGTTTGTCACATAGTATTTGCCAGCACATGAAAGGAGTTTTATTTTGTTAACTGACTTCTGTGTAAAGCAATAGTTTTCTCAATGTGCAATTAATCTGTTTTGAAACACCTTCATGGCTTGGTGTCAGCTGCAGAGTTTCTTCATAGTCACATTAGGTCACAGATGGCAAGGAAGGAGGGAAGAGATTATCTTTTGGGAAAAGAACCTGTGCCTGCATTTTCCTAATCAGATTCATGATTTCTGTGTAATTGGATGGTTTTATTTCACAAAGCATAAGCTACTGCTGGCATGCAAACTTCAGACATCTCTGACCTCTTCTGAATTTGCTAATTCCGAAACTTTCTGTTCTGCATTACAGTTGTGCTTTGATTATGATGACTTTGAAAGAACTGTTCTTTGATGGAATCTTGTGTGAGGCATTTCTCTTGAAGCAAGTTAAAACCTGTGCCTTAAAAGATGGTGTTTGCATCTTAATCAATACTGAGACACAGTGAATTAATCTGTGTATAGCCCTGAGGGGATCTTCTTGGTATGGGATTACTTTCTGTGCCTGAAAGACCTTACACCTGCAAGGAATAGAAGCACAACAGTGGCATGGAGCTTGCGGGCGTGCATGGAAGTTCAAATCTGTGCTATCCACGTGTGTATCTCCATAAATAAAGGCAGGGAAATTTCTAAACCTCTCTGGAACTTAATAATCTGGGCTACTAAACTGCACATAGGATTATTAACTTGGTCTGGATGCATGAGCTATATATTTGGATTTAGGAATGTGCTGTGACTGTCTTGATATCCTCTGCTTCTCAGTTTAGCGCAATGCTTGCTGAAAGATTGTTGGGTTTCTGTGCTTTAACTTCCTTTCCCATACATTGTAAAGACAATTGGGACTACTGATTGAGTTAAGGAGGACTGAAAAGTGGTGTGGCCAGCAGGAACATCCTTTGAGGAGAGAGCAGGGCAGATAATATCTTTGGAGTTACTATGCCTGTTGAAGACTGCTTAATGTGAGCAGTTGCTGTTAGATTCTCTACATTTAAACATGTTCATTAATAACAGTTGCATTTCTATATCAACCCACCTGTAGGAAGGTTCGAGGCAAATCAGTATCTCTGGCTATTTATTGATTTTGTTGACTCTTCCTCTGCTATTTGTTCTGCTGTAATTTCTGTAACTATATATATATTTATTTTAAGCTTTACAGACAAGGTGCAACAAAACACCTGAGTGTGCAGGCAGTTTTTAAACAAATACTGAAATCCCACTGAAGCCAATGGCATATAAGCATGAGCTTTGCACAATTGGGGTATAAAGTTCAACCACTAAAGAATGAGATGAAAATCCTGGCTTTCCATTTTTACTACCATCATAAAACGAGTGCAAGTATTTTTACACACAAAATAAAGCCCTCTAATGTGAATGTCATGACCGTTTTTAGTGCCTCTTCTGCCTCCTCATGTACATCTTCTAGGCCTCTGAGGTCTTAGTGTGACCTAACCCTGCCATACTCCAAGAAGATCTACAGTCTGCTGCATATAAAGCTAATCTTTAAAATTCATATATTTGATATGGCTTCAGGTACTGTGGAATGTAAAACTCTGAGGCAAAACATTGGAGGAACTAAATCCAGATGTTTGACTTACTGGTGGAAACTGGTCACCCTCTTCTTAAACATGTTTAAACTGATCAGCTCTTTGAATGTGGAAGAAATTCCCAAGTGCTATCTTCTCTTTTGAAAGATAGATCGTATGTGGAATGAGCCTTTTCTTTCCTCCCAGTATGAAGAGTAGACAGTGCCTGCAGACCAGAGAAAATGCCATCTAAGCTCATTTAACTTGTGTTGTTTCCCTGTGTGCAACACTGGGTGTCATTACAACTGTTTTTTGGTTTGGTTTTTTTTTCCACTTTTTTTTCTTTTTGGTTATTCTGTGAGATTTGCCATGCTGCTGAAGTTGGGAATTATCACTGTATTTTTAGGGTTGGTTTTTCTGTTCTCCATTTCCCAGCAATGTTTCAAAAGTTGGAAATGCAGTGATCTTTTCTGAAATACATATTTATGTAAATTCATAGAATTGTTTAGGTTGGAAAAGACCTTTAAGATCATCAAGTCTAACTGTGAACCTGGCAACACCAAGTCCACTTCTAAACCATGTCCCTAAGCACTACGTCTACATGTCTTTAAATACCTCCAGGGGTGGTGACTCAACCACTTCCCTGGGCAGCCTGTTCCAATGCTTGACAACCCTTTTGGTGAAGAGGTATTTCCTAATATCCAATCTAAACCTCCCCTGGCACAACTTGAGGCTGTTTCCTCTTGTCCTGTCGCTTGTTACTTGGGAGAAGAGACCGACCCCCACCTCACTACAAGCCCCTTTCAGGTAGTTGTAGAGAGCGATCAGGTCTCCCCTCGGCCTCCTTTCCTCCAGCCTGAACAACCCCAGATCCCTCAGCCGCTCCTCACAAGACTTGTGCTCCAGGCCCCTCAGCAGCTCCGTTGCCCGTCTCTGGACACGCTCCAGCACCTCCGTGTCTTTCCCGTA
>JANZLQ010000061.1:11856220-11879837 GCA_026212715.1 Elanus axillaris
TACAGGGGGACGATCCCCTCCCTGCTCCTGCTGGCCACACTCTTCTGATCCAGGCCAGGATGCCGTTGGCCTTCTTGCCCACCTGGGCACACTGCCAGCTTGTATTCAGCCAGCTCTTGACCAAACTGGTGCTATATTTAAGACTTCAAGCTTCAGTAGAGCATTAAATTGGAACGTTGACTTTTGCTGCTGATTTTTACAGTGTATACCTCAATTTTAGGTAATCCTTATAAACCCTGAGCAAAAGAGTGTGAGAGAGAAAAAAAGACTTAAACTCAGTGGTGTAACTTGACAAAATAGTATAGCTTAAAAAATCTCAGCTTTTATTAATGTATTCTGCAGGACTGTAAGTGCAGTAGATATGAAACTCTTCAGTCTGTCTGGTGCTAAACTAGGGAGAAGAGCACTGCTGTTCAGACAAAAAGCCCTTATTACAGGCAAAGTGCTGTAGCCTCTTTTATTTTACTGCCCTGAGACAGGACAAGTTCAGGCACTTAACTGTAAAAAGTTTCTGATTGGTTTCATGAACTACACTATTGTTGCCTATAGCTTATTTTCAGTTGTTTCAACTCAAAAAGAGTTAAGAAATTTCTATGTCAGTCCTGGGAAAAACAAGTTTGCACAGCTATTCTGCTTCTTACAGCCCACATTCATTCTTTTTTCTCAGTTATAAAGGATTTATAGCACAATAGCATGTTAAATGTTGTTTGTGTATACACCTGCATATGCAGTGCCTGCCTTGGCATTATGTTCTTGTGCTCTGATTCTGCCAGCAGACCTGCACAGGTGAACCTTTGCAACAGGGAGAGGAGTCCTGTATGTGTGACCATAGATTTGCCCATGTGCCGTCACTCATGTAACCAGAGTCCTTATTCCCTTTGTGCATGTGGGTAATCCCAGCAATCCTGGTGAGGATTTTACCGTGAATAACTCTGCTAAGGTTTATTTACATGCAGTTGCATATGCTTTAATGTTGTGTTTCTCGCCGGTGCTTTGTTTTTCTTTTTAACTCTTTTTAAAGAAACCTTTAAGTCTTCTATTCGTCTTGATTTTCCTTTTGTGCATTTTCATTATTATTTTAAACCTTGCCTTTCTGCTGCTTGTCAGAATTATATGATCCAGTGAGAAAATGCCTGGTTTCAGGTTGGAGAAAGTGCAAAGTTTTTTGTTGTTTGTAGGATCAAGATGGCTAAGCAATTATTGATAGCTTTTCCAGTTCTGGAGACCTTTGAGACGGTGAGGCAGAATGGAAGTACTGTTTTCCAATTAAAGGCTAATAATATGTAATATCTGAAAGGTTTTGTGGAGGTTACCTACCCATTAGAGATGTTTTGCCTGCCATGGCCTCAATTGGTGTGCCTGACAAGTGTGGTGAAGTTTGGAATCTTGTTGTCTGGAATAGGGTCTCTGTCTGCTCAGGGATCTGTGGTGTGCAAAGGAGTGAGGTACTTAGGTTTTGAGCAAAACCAATGGGCTGTAGAAGTCCTCTTACAACTTCCTCTGCTATCTGATAGCATTTGTCTTCCTTCTCTGGCTCAGCAAACACTGGCAAATTGATTGTCACTCTTGTGTAGTAATTGAAGTACTCTCCTCTCAAAGCTTTTGCAGGCTTATTAACAAACAGGCAAAGGAAAGGGTGATCAGATCCTAGAAATATAGGAAATATCTTGCTCAACACCTGTTTGACTGTATGTATTTAAATTATCTATCTTGAATTGTGTGCAAATGTGAATGTGTCATTGTAATCTGTGCTCATTTGTGAATGCAGCTGTATGCTCTGCTTCCTTCCCTTTCTTTTTCAGCTGACCAAAGCTCTTGGCCAGGATAGTAAATGCTGGGCTGTAAGTGTGGAAATGGAGCCATCATAAGAAAGAGAGTAGCAGCCTCCACTGGGTGTAGATTTTTGGTACTAAAGCAGCAGAGTACTTTGTCAGAGGCTTGATGTTGAACATAATCATCTGTAATCAGTTTTGAGTGGGTTTAGCATTAAACAAGTGGTCTCCTTGAGGCTGGTGAGACCACTTCAGGAGATACTTAAGTGTTTTGGTGAATGAGAATTGGCTTCAAGGCTGTCATCGGGACACTTGGGAGTGGATTTGGCAACAAGAAAACACAGGCAAAAACTGATCCTGAAATGGTCTGATGTAGGTTTTGTGCAAACGGGTAACTGTTGTGTGTCGGAGTGTCCCATTAGCTTGCCAATTTGAACACTGAAAGTAAATGTGTTCTCTTAATAATGGATTCTTCTTGTACAAGGATTTTTACTTCCTTAGAAAGCTTACCGGCTTACTGTCATAGCTCCTGCCCTGTCTGGCAGTCATATCCCTGGTTTTATTCATTCCACACAGACTGTTGGGTTTGTGGTGACAGACACTACTACGTGTTTTCTACTAGGTTGCGTGTAGGTTCATTAAAACTCTATGCCCTGATAAAATGTATGTAAAGAGAAAGCTTTCCTATGCATCCCCTGGTTATAAAATGTAGTGATTATTTTGTGAATGACAAAATCTTTTTTCCTAACGCAGACAGAATTGTCTAAGTCCATGATAGATTAATCGTAGAATGAAAGTGTTATTTCATGCATTTTGCTTGTCATCTGCCGGAAAAAAAACCCACAGCTGCTTTTTGCAGGAACCTGCTATAGCCTGAACCGTGAAGTGGGACATCTGTAAAGCAGCTTGTTGTTCTTGTCATTCTTCCTCAAATACCCAGTTTTTGTACTGTGATAATTTTAGCACTTTGAACGCAGAACAATGCTTTGTCCTAACGGGGCTTGGCAGCTAGTTTTGAGCTATGTGAAGCAGAAATAGTTTGTTTTGTGGTGGAGAAAATGAAGATGAAATGGCGGCTTGCTCAGGGTTGCTCGTGGGGTGGCACTGGTGGGGAATGAGGTGCCAGGTCAGGTCTTGTGGCTGCCAGGACAGAAGCAATCTGCTGAAGCAGGACAGTTTTGCTGGCAGAATGCTGCGTAACATGGCCGTACGCGCCTTGTGCGGGAAGGACAGGTCTGTCGGAGCGATGGGGGTTGGTGAATATGGAGAGATGTAGGGGGCAGTACCAGGTCCAGGCATGTGGTGACAGGACAAAATCCAGCACCTCCGTGTGAGGCCATGCTGCTGTCCTGGCGGGCCGTGACACGGTGGTGGTGTAGGTATGTCCTGCCTCATGTCCTCCCTCAACCAGACCAGCTCTTCAGGGACACCCCTCAGGTCCATTCTCTATGGTGTGGCCTGAGGCCTCTGGGCGATGCCCAAACTGCCCTTGGTGCCCGCAGATTGTGCAAGCTCTGCCGGTGTTGGCCAGCGGGCTCTCTGTGAGAGGAGGGCATGGTGAAGTGGAACGAGACCCTCCCCAGGGTAGCGGGAGGACGACCTCTCCCATGGTTCCCCAAGCCAGGCCCGATGTGGTTAATAACAGTAACAAAACATTGCTTGTTAGGAAAAGAAACCAACTCGCTTCTCATTTCGAGCTAGAAAATGAGCTGGAAATGGGAGGTGTCAAACTCCATGAGCAGAGACTTGTTTCAGGGCAAAAGTAGTGAAAAACTCTTTAAGGCCAATTTCTGTTAGAAGACTTTCAAAAGCATTTAATTATTTCTTGTCTAAGGAAAGCTAAATATGTAAGAGCTCACATAGCTCTAGTGTACTGATTTTAATTGCTAAAGTCACTGCACGCTAAAGTTTGGAGAATTAAGAGTGATAACACTGAGATAACAGTTTTAAACCCTCAAACTGAGTGATTAGTTAAGAGTATCCCGATTTCTGACAGAATAATTGATGCTTAGAGAGGTGTTCATTTACATATCAAGGTCTTCACAAAGCCCTCAGGGATCACAGCTTGCTCTTTATGTTATACAGTCAAACTTCAAGTGCAACAAAGTTTAATGTTTTTATGTTGAGAAATTTCTCAGATGTCAGTGTTTAGGCATCAACCACAACAATAAATATAAAAAAATCCAGAGAAATGGCTCCGAAGTGATAGGAAGCCTGTGCTCTACATAAAATCCTCCATTTCAGGAGAGAAGCTGTTTGGAAGTTCAGTTCATCAGGTCCCAGATCAAGGCCTTCTGAAAATTGGTGAAAGGATTCCCAGTGGTAACAGCAAGCTTTGAATCGGTGCCCAAGGTAAATTGTGGGCTTTTGCTATTTTTATGGTATATGTGAACACAGCTCTCCTGGTTTTTTTTGTGTGCAGGAGCCTAAATGGTTCACGTAGCTGCAGTACTGGTTGAAGATTTTGGTCTGACGTGGAGCGCATGCGTCTGCCATTTCCCCACGGTTCCCAGACGGAGCTGCTGAGTGCCGCAGGCTGGTTCGTGGGTCCTGGGTGTTGGTGGCCAAGGCGCAAGTAATGGGGGGAGAAGGGTCACAGGAGATGCAAAGAGCCTCATCTTCAGGTGGTCCGAACCCTTGCGAGCAGTGCTGCGGCTGGTGCTGTGGAGGGCACTGTCCTTCTGTAGGCAGACCCTATGCACTAAAGCTGCTCCCGCGGAGCAGATGCGTGGGCTGGGTTTCTCTCCTGGGTTTTCCTCAGGTTGGTAGAGTAAGAAGTCAGGTTTCACTGCTCTCTGGGCAGTTTAGTTTGGTTTTTGTAAGAAATGGAATCTGTTGACGGATGCTGACAATGAATCTGGGGAGACAAGCATTGGTTTGGTAGCTCTTTTATCCTTATGCTAAATCGTCCTAGCCATTAATGTCTCTTGGGTTTGATTTCTGCAGAAAGTTTGTGTGCTTTGCACATTAAATTAGTAGCTTATTGAGGTGCCTGAATTATTTAATTTAGCCTAACTTCAAGCAGCAGCTTGTACAGACCACGAACTTGGACCTCAGCAAACGGTGATGAAATATCCCCTTAGCTGTAATTTGAGATACTGTGTGTGAGAAGCTTCTGTAGCATAGCCTGCTTAGTACCTGCCTATTGCATGTAAGGCTTTTAGAAAGATTTCTCAGAGGGGAAATTTGTATGAGCCCTTCTTCTGGGAGAAGACTTACCTAGAATTTAGACTAGACTTCATGCTCTGAAGCTGCTGATTTTTAATTAAATGTTGCTTAAGGATATTTTGAAGACTTTCTTGCCGACTGCTGTGTTTTATTGATGAATTACTTGAATGGTGGTGCTCCAAATGGTTTCTTGTTTTTATAAAGCAGTTTCTACCTCTATTTTAAGCTTTTAACTGTTGCACAGGTTTTTAGAAGTACAGAACTATACTACCTCTTTATTTTGAACAACCCCAGAGGACTGCTTGATACCAAACTGTGGTTTTGATTTGAGTGTAACTTGTGTTTGCAGGTCATGTACCTCAATGTTTTGTTCTTGATATGAAGATCATACAGGTTGTAAAAGAGGATTGTTCTTGAGTTATGCACATTTTTCTTCTGCTGTTTGGCCTGATGGCTGTTAACAGCCACTGACACTATGGAACCACTTTATAGTGAAACCTTTGATATGCCCCTTTACCTGTACCTCCTCTGATCTCTCTGCTCAACTTCATGGCAGGAGGGCTTTCCATTAAAGAGGAACTGTGACTTGACATGTGCAACATGGCATTGCACAACACTGCTCTAGGAGCAGTGAGAGAGATTTACTATTTCACTTGATTATCACATCAATTTTCCCCTTCCAAATTCACTATAAACTGGGTCTGCTATGAATCTGAGCTTCAGAGAAGCCTGTGCTGATGGCATTGCGTAGATTATTGCATCCTCAACTTGCATGTCTTTTTGCAAAGCTTTCTTTTATTCTTAATTTAAATTTCCTTTCTTGCTGCAGTTTTTTTTCTCTATTTTGTATTGTAGGATCGGGATATTCAGCCCTTGAAGATGATGAAGATGTGTATGCACGCAATAGATACAAAGGTGAATGCTTTGCTTGTGTGCTAAGGATCAGCTGATTGCTGAGAGAAAGCTTCGTTCTTTTTCTTCTCATGGATTATAAAATCTTGGTGATCCAGTTCCATGGTTTTTCTCATGGATTTTTAGATCAAGATTTAATTTCTACTTTTTTAACAATGGAAATTACACAAAATACTGATCACCACTCTTTTATGCACCTGAGTAAGTAACTTTTGCACTGCCTTTGCTCTTGGAAGATCAGGTTGTTAAATCATGAAAATCTGGGAAGAGCTTTTCTTTCTTCTTCATACATCCTAACAAAACAATCAATGATAAGCTGACTTAAAACCTGGGCCTGCTGATGGTAATGTATAGAAGTACATGCAACAGGATGTGATTTTCATGACTTTTTTTTCTTGTAAAATTGTTTGCATTTCAGGTTAACTACTACCTGAAACACCAAGTGAAGTGTGTTTAACAAATGAACATGTACATTCCAAAAAAAAAATAAAAAAATTACATAGCTGGATGAATGAGTGAAGTGACTGGTGTGTTTATAAAGCAAATTCGGGTTTTCTTTCCTATTCTAGAAGATTTTGCCATTCAGCAAGATTCAGAAGTTTTTTGCCACTACCAGTAAATCTTCCATTTACTATGTCCATTTTCTTAAAAAGTCTGCTTCTGTCTCAATACCCCTCTCCTCTGCCAAAATCCCTCAGAAGCCTGGACAGTAAAGAAACGTAGCATTTAATTTGTTGCTTTAAATGGTAACAGTGTTTCATTTTGGTAAACTAATCTGTGGACATGCTAGAATTGTAATCATTCTGATTACTTGAAAATACTGGGCATTGGTGTCTTGTACATTATTGATTCTCTGCAAAGAATCAATGGGCCTTGTAAGAGGTAAGTCATAAAGTAATTCAGACATTTATGAAGAACAAAGAGGAAGGCACAGATGCATACATATGGCTATGTTGCTGTTTTCATAAAAGTCTTATGTTCCTCCCAGTAAGATACTTCAGTAAAAAAAATTTGCTTTGAAACACATGCGGAAATATTTCTCTAAAGCTTTATTTAGGTAAACTAATTTTTCTTTGCCTTTTAACATGTAACCCTCTGCAGACACATAGAAAAAGAATTCCAGAGATCATGAAGATAAATCAATGCCAATTCATGCCAGGGCAGGCAAGTAGTTAAAATGCGGATTCTGTAAAAATTCCTTTTATATGGTGATCCAAAATGGATTATACTCATGTCAGCCAAAATGTCACCAGGGTAAGTGAAACATAATGACTCATTCACGCAGATAGTAAAAACTACCCTGAGTTTGGAAGTGCTACTGCCAAATGTTGCAGATCAGACAATGTGAATCTAAGAGTATAAAGCGCTGTAGTAGAAAAGGCTCACTCTTCATTAGCATACTTATTTAAGCTGGTATTGGGGGGAAGGGGATGGAGAAAGACAAAGCAAGGAAAAATGGGCTGAGTAGCTACGTTCAGAGCTTTTCCTCATACGTGCAGTCCAGCATTTTGGGTATGGCCCATTGCTCGGCAAATAAAACTTCCCAGTAACAAATAATGAAATGAATTTTCTTAACTGGTGTTAACATACATAAGCAGCAGTTTTTTCTTTGCAGACATACTCCCTAAAAAGTGCAAGTGAGCACACAAATTCATCCTCTGTGGCATCTGCAAACAAAACATTACAGTTTACTTGGAGGGTGGGGGGGAGGAACTGACCTCCTACCAAACCTTTTGTCTTCATCTGGATGTTTTTCAACTTGCTCAGCTTTCCAGAGAAACATTGCTGACACTTTCTGTGCCCACAGCATTTTTACAGAGATTTTCCCTTCCTCCCTGGTGAACCCTCAGCTCTGTTGGCTGGTATACCAGCAAGCAACAGTATAGCTGGTCACTTTGCACACTGCTTGTGAAGGAAATGCTCAGCTGAGGCTGGTGTTTAAACAGGACTAAGGGGTTGGGGGAAATGATGTTCTAGAAAATGCTTTCCTTCATGCCACTTGGCATGGCTGTCTCGGATCGTATTTAATGAGGAAGGCCTTCCCAAATACAGCAGTTCCTGCGTTCATCACAGTTCTAGTGCCACTGCTTTGATGGTCCTCATTCCTTTTATGTGTTCCCAAATACTGTAATGATCAAATGGTAGCCCTAGCAGTAGAGGCAACATTTTGGCTTCAACCATTTCTGCTTGCTGCCTGTTTTCCAGTGGTTTTAAACACAGGACTGAGTCTCTGGAATGTTTTACTACTAAGTGATAATGCAGGCTATTGTATCGCTGAGGAACGGCACAAACCTTCTGTTAAACAAAAAAACACTACGTAAGTCCTGGTACCTAAAAACTCAAATTTCAGTTAGGTGAACAGAGCCCAGTACAGATAGTGAAGCTCTGGAACAGGTGCCTGGGAAACCTGTAGCTTTTCTTATTCCCAAAGCCTTCAGGAACACGGCTGATCTTTTCTGGAGGCAGAGAACAGCTTGTGTGACCTCTCAGGGCCCATTCCAGCCCTAATATTCTATAAATACTGCATGTAGCTGCTTAGCCTTTGAAAATCAATATGTGCCTTTGCTTAAAAATAAACAAACTTTGATCTAAAACTTTGTTGTATCGTTTGATGTGCTTTCAGGCACATAAGCTTTTCAAGTTAGCTGGGCTTTTTTTTCAGTGCTATCAGTTGGTCTAAACCCAGATATTTGCCCCCTTATAAACCTTGCCTCACCCACTTTCTTTTAATCGTGTTCAGTTCCAGAGCAATGATAATAATATTTAGATGAAACAGATGTTCCTCCTAAGCTCTTCAAGTTATCTGCATCCAAAAGCATGCCTGGTTTTGTTTTTCTTTCTGACAATATAATTTGGTCCAGTAAAAGATGTGTTACCCCTCCCTAGGAGCCTTGCTTTGTTTCTCTCTGTAGACCACCGTAGCTGCACCGACACTACAGGAAGGGCTTTTTCTTTTTCAGTATTCTGTTTGTGCATTAAACTGCATTTGTTAGCTGTTACCCACATTTTATTTTTTTTATAAATATATATGCAGCTGTTTACTCAAGGCAAGCATGTTTTTAAAGCCACAAAATTTAACAGAAAAACTCAGGCAATTTACAATACCTGAAACAGCTGCTTTGCTTTTTTTTATTAGCCTCTTGATCATGTTGCAAAGTGTATTTGTCTTAACACCCTTTACAAATGAAATCAGCCATGTGTGTTTGCACATGATATATGTGGAAAACTTGAGGTGTAAATATCCTGAACTGATTTGCTAAAGGATTACATAGCTGGCTGGGACAAAAGCTCAGTGTACCTGAGGCTTCATCCCATCTTGTGCCTCTTCAGTGTTCTCCTAGTAATTTAAGGTTTAAACCATTCTGCAGAAAAACTGAGGCCTCCTCCTTAGTTAAGGAGATCCTATGGCAAGTGGAAAACATTTTTTTTTTTTTTTAATTTTAAAAAAAGCTAAGTTTAGGGTCTCGGGGCATGAGAAGAACAAGTGCCATAGAAAAGTTGGAAATTTTGTGAAAGGACTCTGAATCACACTGAAGGAGTGATTATGGAAAAGCTGTTGTTAGTGGAAGAGGAAGAAGATTTCTCCAGGAGGTGAATGAGACAGAGGCTGCCTCTGTCTGCCTCTGTGAATCCAACATGCTTGGCTTCCCCCATAGACTGGTTGGAGGTGATGCCTGAGACTGCACCAGTGGCAGTGGAGTAGGCAGCTAAGGAGGCTGCAGAGATGGGGGCTGTCATCGCTCGTTACTTCAGCAGTAGCTGATTGACATCTGTTCCCATTAGCTCAACACTCCTCATCTGCTCTTCCAGTTTTAATTCAGTTTGTAGCAAGCATGACAAATGTGAGCCACTGTGATACAGCCCCTCAACAGTGGCCCAAGTCAGTTAGTTGGTGTGGGTTTTTTTTAATGTCTTTTGGTAACTATGGGATAGAAGTTAGGGTGAAGGACAGGAAATAGTTCTAAAAAAACCCCAACCAACCACAACAAAAAACACTCTCCACCAAACTAATTTGCATAATTGTAAGGTAAATAGTGGAGGATGTATTTGCCATTCAGTACTTTTGGAAAACAGGACCATAGGTGGAAAAAAACATAGATGGGATGATTGTGTGGCTGAGTCAAAAAACTGAACTGCACTCCGCTCCTAACCTGCTGTGTGCTGTCAGATTGGTCTGCTCGTTTCCTGTGCCTTGGTTACTGCCTGTTTGGTGGCACTGGGAATAATGCCACTTGCACGTCTTTGTAAAGGGTTTTCACATTTATTGGTGAAATACAAAAATAAGACTGTCACAGTACAGTATGACTGTTTCAGAAACATACTAACCTAGAGGAACATGCTCTTTGTCTAGTCAAAAGCTTGACAATTAGTCTCTGATTTTAGTCCTCAGATGCTATTTATGTTGATTCAGGACCAGCACAGCAAAATGTAGGTGTAAAATTTCCATTGGCAAAGCGTAAATATATCCTAGAGGCATTGTACACTGAATATAAATATCCCATGTATGACAAAACAGGCTGTAGTGATTTTTCTTTATGTGTGGAGCTGATCCAAATCATGTAGAAAAATGTACATAACTACAGGAATTAAGAGCTAGAAGTAAACATCTACCAAAGATGTTCTAGAAATTGTTTTTAAATGTCTCCTGTGACTTTGTCAGGATGAAGGCTAAAACTCTGTGTTTAGTTTGTTTGGGTTTTTTTTTTTTCCGTCTTTCTTGAAGGCTTCAAAAGTTTTGTCATGTACCTCCTGCATGTCACACACTGTCCCACAGGATTTCAGGACCTGTCTGTCATCTTTCTCTTTTTGTCTTACAATCCTTCCCTCTCTCCCTCCCTCTCAATATGTCCTTTTCAAATCTTGGAGCTGAGAAGGGGTAGGCTTAGTCACTCCTTGTGTAGGAAACTCCTACTGAGAAGCTGCTTGCTGCAGAAAAAGTATGGCTTTCTTGGTGCATGCACTCTGTTGTCAAAGCTAAACAAAGATTTTGAAGCTTTGGCTGGGAAGGGGCAGTCTCTCTGATACTGCACCCATCAGTATCACAGTATAGTGTTTAATCCTCACGAGAAGATGGTACCCATATCATGAGTGTATTTTAAAGTGTAGTCCTGACTAGTTATTAAAGGTTCAGTTTTATGTGCATCTGTTTCCCTTTTTCCGATGACTTTGGTAGGAGCATTAGCCGTGAAGTCCCAGCCAAATTCCATCTTTCCTCTGACTTGGCAGATCCATCCATGTCACTGTACTGCATCCAGGAGGAACTAGAAGGTGGTTCTTGTACTTCAGGCTACATTTCCATGATACTAGGGAAAGACAGTCCTCCAACCATTGTTGGAGGTGAAGACTATGACATGTGAAGTCCTGACCTTTGAGAACATTTAGAACTGGATTTAAATTTCTGAAGCTTGGGTTCCCTTTTCTGAACATGTGCTAAGTATATAGTATGCTCATGAATGAACATCGATATCCTCTGAAGGATTTGGCAGTAGGAAGTACAGGGGTTTGTGCTGTCAAATATATGCATTGTGCCTGAATGCATGTTGCCCTTGGAAGCTACAAATTACTACCAAAAAGAGGAATAAGGTCAGATCTTTTTCAAAAGCTCTTGACCTAGTGTGTTGGATTGGATGCTTGCCTTCAGATTTAATCATGGCAATGGTATTGTGCCCATTTGTTGGTAGAAGACTATTTTGTTGGTGATATAAAGAGTAGTTGAATATTCAGTGTGGCATCACAGAACTGCTGAGAACAGCGAAGGACCTACTGTTCTTGCACACTTTACAAGTTCCAGTTCAGGCTTAATCCTGAGTATTAACTTGGAAAGTAACTTTGCAAAACTGGAGTCGTACTTAAAACCTGAATGGTTGTTCTGACACATGAAGGATGTGTACAGACAGGCTTGACATTGGCAATATGATTTATGTAAAGCACGTTCTTTCTAATTGTGGGAGAGCTTGAACTATTGCAGAGTTCAGCTTTACTGCACAAGTTATTATGGAAGATGTTTTTTTATTTTGAATGGACTGTGAGAGAGCTAAATGTTGTAAGGATTACAACTACAGCTAGACCAAAGGTATTCCTAATGCAAACTTTTGTTACCAAAGAGAAGGTAGATGTATGCATTTAAAAAAAAAAAAAGGCAGAAAAAGGTCTGGTTGTCATTAAACTGTCCACATGGTGGCACACTTATTCCATGGACAAAAACTATAGCCCCCCCCCAAACTTTAATTTTTTTGTAATAAAAAAGAGCTGCCAGTCTTTGAAGGGCTGACCTTCTGGTGTGTAAGACTTAGTGTGCCTTGCTGCACTATTGCTTCTCCACTTTGAGGATTGGTGGCTTTTTAAGTAAGGCTTTTTTTTCCATTTCTTCTCTGTGACCTTGAATAAAGAAAGTGATATTATGTTTGTGTCTGACCTTTTACATTTTGTGAAGTACTATGAGTGGTTTTTTTGTTCTCTGTGCTAGAAACACCGTGGTGCTCCCCCATTAAGGTGAAACATGGTTATGCAAACTGCAGGACACCTCAAGGGGAATATTACAAGAATGTACTGGGGACAAGATGTGATATTCGCTGTCAAAAAGGCTATGAACTGCATGGCCCTCAGCAGTTAATTTGTCAGTCAAGCAAACGCTGGTCTGGGAAAGTGCTTTGCAAACGTAAGTAGCTATGAAATTTCTGCATGCAGCTTTTGCCTCAGATTCAGCAGACAATAAACTTTACTTGCATTTAAAACAGTGATCTTGGAATTGCTATTTGCATTTTAAACATTGACAGTATACTTCGATATGTATATTGGCTTGTTGCTGAGGATCTTACAGTGGTACATGGCATGATAAGTGTCATGAATGGTACAAATACTCTTGGCAGAGGACAAAGATAAGGAACATTTTATGAGTGTGGGATTTTGTTTTGTGGGAATAATTTTATGACACAGCTATAAAGCTCCTTTAAAGCTCCTTTATTTTGTAAGCTGACATAATTTGTATCAGGTGTCTAAGTGGGCTCTTGCTCTAAAATGCTTCCTGAGAATAGAGGAATAGAGGTACTTGTCATCATTTTTCTCATATAAATATTGCATTAGGCCACTGTGTATGTAAAGTTAAATTTGAAACGCAGCTAATAAGAACAGTGTGAAAAGCCTCGTGTTGAACATGACTTTCTCCCACTTGTCGTTTGCTGGCTGCATTCTTATTTCTGTGTAATACCCCACATTCACATTATTCTAAAGGGGGGATAACAGGTTTCCAGAAATCTTTGTTTTCTATTTCAGAAAAGCGCTGCCCCACCCTGTCCATGCCGACCAATGGGGGCTTCAAGTGTTTAGATGGTGCCTACTTTGGCTCAAGGTGTGAGTACTACTGTTCACCGGGATACCAGCTGAAAGGCGACCGTATAGTAACGTGCATGGACAACAAAGTTTGGAGTGGCCGGCCAGCATCCTGCATTGGTAAGTAGGATGGTTCATCTGCATCTTGGAAAGGTCTTTATCTTGAGGTACCTGCTGGTGCCCAAGTCCTCCAAATGAATTAAAAAATGCTCTTTTATCCATTTTCTGGGGGGAAAAAAAAGCAACTGTTCCTTTCAAGGAAGCAGAGGATGGTTTTCCAAGGGATACAGAGAGCTCTCTGTCACTTTGTATACTTTCAGTCCCAAGTCACTGTCCTCCTTAAACACGCTATCAGGTCCGAGCATTATCACTTTATTAAAGATGATGCTGGTGCAAATAGTCAGTGCTTTACAATGCTTGTAACAGCCTTTGCTGATCGCCTGGATGACTCATTGGTGACTATGCTGCTCTTCTAGCATGTTCTTTGTGGTGGAGTCTGTCCTGCTCTCTGCAACTTAATGATAAATAGGTTTGAAACCAAACCCTTTGTCTGACCTCCCCTGTTGCTGTTCTTTCTTGGGATCATGGTTTCCAAATATATCCCAGAATATGAATGGATTGTAGTTACCAGCATGGTTGCAGTGAGCTAAAGTACATTTCAGCCTAGTTCACATTAGTTATGCTAGCAGTTTTCATTATATCGTCAGTGGTCTCTTGGGAACCTCAGCTGGAATAATTGGTTTTATATACATAAATCAAAAGAGAGATAAACAAATACTGAGATTTAACTTTCCTTCCTACTAATGAGATTTCAGCAGATAGTGAAGTCTCAGCTGCTGCTCTTGTTTCTGGGAAGTCTCTGATAAAAGGTTCAGCAGCCACCCACAAAGGAAAGTATTTTTTGGCCATCTGAATTGGCTACCAGTAATTTAAGCTCGTGGGTGGTAGTGTATTTGTGCTCAGTGTTTTCTGTGTATGATAACTTGGTTTTCCTCAAAATGCCTGTGGCTCAGTCTAGGTTGGCAAATGACTTTGGAGTCTCTCCACTGTGGCCTGATGTTTGTAGGATTTTGTTCAGGTTTCCTGTTACTTGGTGTTGGACAAATGTAGAAATGATCCTGCTGCTTGGGCCTAGACTGCTTGTGGTGCCTTTTGTTTTTATTGACAAAAACAAGCCTTGTCCTGCTCAATGGTGTGGGCAGAGGAAGAAAAACAAACACTTTTAAGTTTGGGAACGATAAAATTTGTCCTCTGTATTTCCTGGCACTTTGAGAACCTCATCTGTTTGCAGCAATGGAGTGCTTATTACAGAGGATGCTGTCTTGCAGAGTAGAGGAAGCAAGTATGTCTTAAGCAAAAAAGAAGCTAAGTTAGCACCAGCACTTCTTTTTTATTCCAAAAGTGCAGGATAGTTGCTGCATAGGGTATGATTGCAAGTCCCAAGTAACCCAGTAAAAATAATACTATTATTTAAGTTCTGGCAATACCACATAGCATGAAGAAGACCCCTTCAAACCTTGTGTGCACATAGTTCCTATATACAAATATTGAGTTGTGCAGTTAGCAAACTGTTTAATAAGGTTATCTTTTGACCTCTTGATAGGTAGGATAGAGATTTTTTTGTGACCAAACATGACCCTGATAGTATAATGCAGTTTGCAGTTGACCACGTATCCCTTACTGTAATTCAGTAGTTACAGAAAAGTCATTGGTGAACTGCAGCCTACAAAAGCTTACCAGTGGCCAGGAGACAACTGGCTGAACAGCTCACTTTCAGCTGAGTAGTAAAATTAAGGTGGGGGAGAGCAATGAAATACAAAGGCAAAGAGGCTGGTTTATTTCCTACTTTAGCATGTAAGTAGTTATTTGCACTGTGCGCAGTAGGGATATTATGTGTGATCGTAGGCATGGGCTGGTAAAGTTCATGTCATTGCAAATAGGTAGGGAAGTGGCCCAGGGTCACCACAGCTATTGGCATCAAGTATGGCAAAATTACTGCAGACCTGAATTTATAATCCTCTTGAAAACAAGGGGCTTTCCTCTATCCTTTTGTACTGCAGTTGCACTCCTTAGCATTTTTGCACAAAACTCTGTGGGGTTCACAGCATAGTAGTGAAGTTCTGTGTAGGAACGGCATAAGCCTAACATCATTGCTGAACCAGATACTCATTAAAAGGGGGAAAAATGTGTTTTGGTTTTTTTTTAATTAAAGAAAATTAGGTATGTTTTAGCAGTCAGTTATGGAAGCCGTTATAGACAGTGAGTATTCTGTCCTAATAAAGCAGACCTGTCTGTCCACTGTCCCCCTCCTATAAGAGGAAGGATATCCTTCATGTTGCTGAAATAACTTTGATTTTAAAAAGAACAATGTACAGCTGCTATTGGTTATCAGTTAGCTAAAAATGCCAATACTGACTTGGGTAATATTTTCATTATATCCTTACTGCACTGTAACTTAGATTGGAATAGGTATTTTCCTCTAGAAGATTGAAAAATGTCACCACCTTTTCTTCTATAAAGGTTTCATTTTCCTGCTGACTGTATAACAGAGGTTGCGGTAAATGGCTGTCACTGTGCTAAGTCATCCTTTTGTCACATCCTAAGACTGTATTGATAAATAGTTAACTAACAGCTTCCAACTACGGATGTCTGAAACAAGCTTTGCACTCTGAGTCATTAATTATACAGGCACTGATAACGGATGTTTTGAAATACAGAGCAATGCCTTGTGGAGAGGGGTGGGGAGAGCAGGACAATGTTTTTCATTCCCCCTTTTATGATTTCTAGTCTCTTCATCTCTTCATGCTTTTGACACAGACTAGTATTTTGAATTAACTTCCAGCCATTGTTTAATGTCATCAGCAATCAGTAACAGCATGTTTATGTAGCAGCAGACCATTTACCTATCCCATATGGACTCTTGAATAAGCAAGCAGTGGGCATTCATTACCATCCCTCTGTTTCTTTCCTCTTCTCATCCCAAATTCACAAGTAAATAAAAGTAAATCATTAACAAAGTATGAGAAAGGCAGTTAACAAGCTCTTTAAATTTTGTTGAAATTGTTAATATGGTCAGTCCCAGCAGTATGTTAAAAAAAAATAATCTAAAACCTATTTGAAAACTTTGCATTTTTCTCCACGAAGTTCAGAAGGCTGCTTTAAAATTCAGTATTCCACTGCTGACCTTCGGATGATGCCATGTCTGCAATGCCACTTCCCTGCATGGAGCCAGAGGACCAGTTGCCACTGCCAAGGAGAGTGACAACTTACAAGAATGTAGCTGAACAGTGCCAAATTTTTTATGAAAACTCCATTTCCCTGCCCATGATTTAAACCTTGCAGGCGAGATTCACCAGTTAATACATAGCCCTGCTAAACAGCTTAAATAAATCCGCTTGGCTTTTCATCGGTCTTTTAGCAGTGACACTGTAGTAAAAGCGTAAGAGTAGCTGTAGGGGCTCAGACACCTTGCAGCATGTCCTGGCTCCAACTCTGCCTAGGAATACTTATTAAGCGAGAGAATCTGAGAATCCGGCACTTATAGGATGATTTTTCCCTCTGATAAAACCTCTCCAACAGTCAGCAGTCTTGTGGGTTCCTCTATTGCAGTTTGTTTTGGAACCAGTTTAGTTTTCTGACCTGCAGGTGGGCATCTTGCTCACATCATACATTTTATTGAAGGTTTTTTGGGGGGTTGTGTTTCAGTTTTGGCACTTGTGCATTTGCCTGGATATTCTCTGGTCGCCTTCTCTGCATTTAAATGGATTGGGGTTTTTTAGACCTGTCTTCCTTCTGCCAAGCTGTGGCCAAAGTACTTAACATGCTGTAGATTGGTGGCAACTCTGTTGAAAGGGCATGAGGAAAAAGACCTGAGCACTGTTTGGTTTAACATATCCCAGTGGCCCCTGCAGTTAAAGAGCCTCTTTGGTAGACAGCTGCTTTCTCTTGGTCTGTTGCAGAGCAGAGGTATTCTGCTGGGGGTTCATTTAGTGCCTGTTGAATGCTAAGAGGCAGCTGTAATGACCAAAGGAAATATCCTTTCCAGGAATTTTTAAGTCCGGCTAAAACGGCTGCCTGGCCCCTGGGTGCTCGGTGAGTTGGTTCCCACAGTAACCATATTGTTTGTCTTTACGACGTGGAAATCCAAGCTAGTTCACACCAGCCAGTCTTCTCTGCACTAAGTAGCGTAATGAGCTTTCTGATTAATTAAGTGCTTAAAACACTGGGTCTTTAAATGCCGTTCTGTGTTTAAATAAATGTAACGCTGGAATAAAGAAACATATACTGTCCATAGCACAGTGGTGAATAATTGCCACAGTAAACTAAGCAGAGCCAGAAGCAGCCTTGGTGAGACTGGGTTATTTCCTACCCTAATTCAGCTGTTCTGGGGGGTTATTGAGAGTAACATAGCTTTGTAGAGGAGGGCAGAGCTCTTGCTGTCTGTGGTGTGAGCAGGTTTCCACACATAATGGGAAAGTACTCCAAAAATAAGGGAGTGAAATAGGAACACGAGGAAAGGAGACAAAGTGCTTCCTACAGCCAGAGTGCATGCTTGAAAATCCTGCTCGCTTGTGTACTGCAGCAGATGAGGGAAGGAGGAGTCAAAGAACTCAAAAAGTGAAAAAATTAAAGAAGCCATAAAGAACTGAAAGTGCCTTGTGTATCTTTAGTGAAGGGCTGTCTTGTAAAGTATGGGAAGCTTCAAACATGATTTAAAGGATTATGCTGTTCATTTGTGATTGCTCCACTCCCTACAGCAGGAACCCAGTCTTGCTAGCTTCACCTTCTAATAGGATCTACAAAGAAATCAACTGTTACCCTTCTGATACTATAGGAAGATATTTTTTTTTATTGTTTATTTACAAAAACAACCCACAAAAATAAGCATTTGTGTAGGCAGTTTGCAATATTCCTGATGTTTTCTGAATAACTTTGGTACCACACTTACTTGCCTGTGCCTCCCTTGCTCCCTCCTGTGCAAAATTAAGACAAGAGCTCTTCCATAGGAAGTGCCTCACAAAGCTGCAGTGTTTGGAGTTGGAAGAAAACTCTTACATGACGAATAGAGATAAACCAGTTTTCAAGAGTCCCAGGTTCTTGGAATACCATTAAAAGTTTGAAGGGGCTATATAGCAGGGCTGTACTTGCCCTGGTTATACTGGTAGAAAATGTTGTGTGTTGCATGTAGAACATGAAGGTCTATGAAATTATTTTGTGTATTTAATGCTTTATAAAGACCTTAACCTTTTCTCATTGCTGGTTTGTTTTTTGTTTGTTTGTTTTTAAAGAAATCCAGATTGTACCTTTTATGTCTGCCCTGCAAATGAAAAGACAAGGCCTGCCACCCTTTAAATTTTAAGCAGCACTTAGGGATTGCTTTCTATTCGCAGGTGAAGAGCAATCCTGTCTCTGTGTTGTTTTTTAAAGCTGGTATATGAGTCTATGGCTTTAGACTTCACTTTGGGTATAACCCAAACCATGGTAAAAAAAAAAAACTGAGACTAAGCTATTAAAGATAGATTTCTTTTATTATTTTTTTTTAATTAATGACTGTGATGGTGTTTGGATTTGGCTTGCCCATATATTTTGCTGTGCTCGCAGGACTGGCAAAGGAGGCAGCTGGAGATGAGTAGCTGTACCTTTGTCCTCCATCAGGGTCTTTTATTGTCGCCACTGTTCCTTTACTCTTGAATAATAGTCACAGTGTTCTGGTAGCAGTTAAACAAGCTTTCAAAACTTACCTGGTCTACTTTTGTTTTGTATTACCTGTAAGGCATTATTATAAGAATTACTTGAAAAAAATCAAAGGCAGCAGCAATTCCCTTCAAAATGAAAATTGTCTCAGTCTTCCATTGCTTCTCTTTTTGCCATTGCTGCAGGAAAAATAATCAAGAATTTAACAGTGACATGCAAAGTTATCATAGAGAGAGATTTATGTTCAGTGTGCTTTACAAATGTTCTTAATCACAATATCCACTGCACAGATGAACAAAGAGAGGCAGAGCAGATAAACAGAAGGGTCAGGCTTCTCAGGTATGATCTTGGGTATTCCTTCTTAGAGTTCAAAGCTAAATACAGTCGATTTGTAGACGTTGCTTTTTAACTGGGGACTAGATAGTTACAATAACTACTTTTTAATTAGCATTTTACATGGCAGGGGGGGTAATCGTTGTCTTCTTACAAAACAGTGAGAAGTACAGGCTCCACCTGCCTTGGCTGGGATGGCTCCAGAGTTGAGGAGGCCAGCAGAAGGTGGTCCCAAATTATGCTGACAATAGGGCAAGAGCTGTGAAGAAAATGCACAGCTATAACATGTGCCCATTTCTGTGATGTTTATTTCAACAGATACTGAACCTCCAAGAATCCAGTGCCCAAGTGTGAAGGAGAAAACCGCGGAGCCCAACAAGTTGACGGCCAGAGTGTTCTGGGACACCCCGGAGGGACGAGACACGGCTGATGGGATTCTGACAGAGTAAGTGCAAATCTGTGAATGTTTGCCTTTTCTTCTTTTTGTTCCTGGGGTGCTTGGTTAGTAATCTAGTTGACGAGGGTGACCAGGTACCCTTTCCCCTTAATTCATCCAAGATGCTTATTTACCGCTGTTATGTGTCAATGGCATGTAAAGAATTGAAAAATTAAAAATTGACAAGTTGAATCATTCATAACCTGGCATGTAGAGGGGTAGCAGATTGTTGTGGTTATTTTAGAGCTGATGGAATAAATGACAATAGCATTTTGACTGCACCTGTGAAACGTTCCAGAGCTGCTTTGTGGGTCTTTTCTCACATACAAGTTTTCTTACAGCAAGTTACCTTTTATACATAACAATGAAAAGATAATAGTGCATTGGAGGTAGTAGCAGAGACAATTTTGACTGTCTTAAAAAACACAAGATGAATTGTGTCACAAAACAATATCTGCAATCATCTTTAGGCTTCTTTCTGAAGTAGTGCTGAGCACTGATGTCACAGCGTTCTGCAGTTACTTGTAAAGTAATGCCTCTCATTTGAAACTGAGGGAGCTTTAAATGCAGGATTTAAACTTAACACTTTCTTCAAAATTTCCTTGTCAATTTTATGGTTTCAGAGTCACACTTTCCGGAGGAGCAAGGTGCACTTGTGATGGTATCACTGTCTCTGATTTTCCTATCTTTATCATGCAGGATTTATGGCAGTCTATCTAGGTTATTGTAATGGAAAGAGTATAGAAAATCTGCTTTTTTCATTAAGCAAGTTACATCTTGGTATTAGTGCACTGGTTAAGTTTAAACTGTCAAAGTTGTAAGCTTAAAGATGTTTATAATCTTATGTGAATATAAAAAAGCTGTTGAAAGACACAGTGACGTTGCTTTTTTATTGTTACATTTTAAATAATATCAGAAAAAATAATTACACAATTAAAAACAATACTGCTGTTAAGGTCTAATGTGGTAATTCTATGGCAATTAACAGCATAAAAAAATTAAGCCTGATAAAATAAAAACTTTGAAAACTGTCAGAGTAAAGAAATTCCAAAGTCTTTTCAATGAAATAATGTCTGGTAAGCAAAAAAATGGGGAATACCCATGTAGACTTTGTCATATCCCAGTTCTGAAAAGGCTAGCTGTTGAATCTGTGGAAGCTTTTCCATAAATCTGTTTTTATAAAATCTTGCTAAACTGTGATGTTTTATAGAGTGTACAGTGCTTTCCTTAAATGCGCTGGGTCCTGCAGTCCCATGAGCATGTAAGCTTTCCCATTACATGGAACACTGCTCAACCTTACTTCTTCAGTACTGAGGGTATGTTTAGTACATCTGAATTCTCCTGACACATTTGCAGGATAAGAACAAGTTCCAGGTGAAAACACGGCTGTGGATCACTGCCCCCTTCTGCTGTGACAATAGATCTTGCTTTCTATTCCATTTTTCTACATTGGTATAGTCACAGGAACAGTGCAGAGCACTCAGATGGGGTATGTCCCCATTGTAAGAGGCTGGAAGTTTTCTTGCACTCCGCCAGCTCTGGGTTATGCTGCAGCCCTGACAACACAAAATGAGGGAGGATCAAGCTTGACTTTTCCTTATGTAAGGAAGCTCAAGTTCCTTTGGGCATGACGTGATGCTTGGCTACACTATGGATTGCCTTATAGCAAGCAAGAAGGCCCTGCCTGCTTTGTCTCCCTTGTGTCAGCAGGGTGGGACCCTTTTGTATGACTCCAGGGTGGGCTGTTGGTAGCCAGTTTAAATACTGCAGTCTCTGCTGCCCAGCTTCTTTGCTTACTCTCAGTCTTGAGTAATGTAGTACAGCCAGACAGTCTTAACATGCCACAACCTTCACTATTCAAGCTTTTACAGCATTGTCAGTAGGAAAATGCTGGTGAATTTATGAATGCCTGTCCCATTTTATCTCTCATTTCTTTTTTTGTTTTTTTTTTTAGTGTTATTTTGAAGGGCCTGCCCCCAGGGTCACATTTTCCAGAAGGCGACCACAAAATCCAATATACTGTGTATGACAGAGCTGAAAACAAAGGCACTTGCAAATTTCTTGTTAAAGTCAGAGGTAAGAGTGATGTTTTACCCTATATAAATACAGTCACTGATTTGCGTCTGGCTTAGTAGGCAGTTTAAGAAATGTCCCCATTTCTATATTTGTCTGCGTATGCATGTGTATATAAACTGTATGTTGATGAAGAAAGGGAGAATGCTGTCTTGCTCAAGACAGGGGGCCAGGCCTGCAGCAGCGTGGACAGCCTGTACTCCACACATCAGGGAAGAGGTTCATTGGTCTGTCCTGCCTGTAGCCCCGCACTCCTTCCCTCCTGCTGGCTTCTCCCTGTTACTTAGCTTGTGAGCTGCTGAAACAAGTATGCAAAGGAGCTTATTCAGCTGTGACTCACATCTGTCATGCAGGGCTGCCCTTTCACAAGTCCAGATCTTGAAATCTGGATTTGAAGATACAGAGGTGAAACCTATAGGTTTCAGCTTCAGCTCTCTGTGCTCCATGACCTTTTGTCACCATGATACCGCAATCACATGCATACACCTATACATCGGTATCATTTTAGTTTACATACAGAATCGTAGAATCATTTAGGTTTGGAAAAGACCTTTAAGATCATTAAGTCCAACCGTTAGCCTAGTGGTGGTTTAGTCCACCACTAAACCATGTGTTTAAGCACCACATCTATGCATCTTTTAAATACCTTGAGGGATGGTGACTCCACCACTTCCCTGGGAAGTCTGTTCCAATGCTTGATAACCCTTTTGGTGAAAAAAAAATTCCTAATATCCAATGTAAACCTCCCCTGGCACAACTTGAGGCCATTTCCTCTCTTCTTAGCACCAGCCACCTGACAGAAGAGACTGACCCCCACCTCGCTACAACCCCCTTTCAGGTAATTGTAGAGAGCGATAGGGTCCCCCCTCAGCCTCCTTTTCTCCAGCCTGAACAACCCCAGATCCCTCACCTGCTCCTCACAAGACTTGTGCTCCAGGCCCCTCACCAGCTTGGTTGCCCTTCTCTGGACATGCTCCAGCACCTCCGTGTCTTTCTTGTAGTGAGGGGCCCGAAAACTGAACCCAGCACTAGAGGTGCGGCCTCACCAGGGCCCAGTACAGGGGGACGATCACCTCCCTGCTCCTGCTGGCCACACTATTCTGATCCAGGCCAGGATGCTGTTTGCCTTCTTGTCCACCTGGGCACACTGCTGGCTCAGATTCAGCCGGCTGTTGACCAGCACCCCCGGGTCTTTCTCTGCCGGGCAGCTTTCTAGCCACTCTTCCCCAAGCCTGTAGCGCTGCATGGGGTTGTTGTGACCCAAGTGCAGGACCGGGCACTTGGCCTTGTTGAACCTCATACAATTGGCCTTGGCCCATCGATCCAGCCTGTCCAGATCCCTCTGGAGAGCATTCTTCCCCTTGAGCAGATCAACACTGCCACCCAACTTGGTGTCATCTGTAAACTTACTGATGGTGCACTCGACCCCCTTGTACAGATCATTGATAAAGATACTAAACAGAACTGGCCCCAATGCTGAGCCCTGGGGAACACCACTTGTGACTGGCCACCAACTGGATTTAGCTCCATTCACCACAACTCCTTGGCCCCAGCCATCCAGCCAATTTTTTACCCAGGGGCAAAAGAGTATGCCCATCCAAGCCATGAGCAGCCACTTTCTCCAGGAGAGTGCTGCAGGAAATGGTGTCAAAGGCTTTACTAAAGTCCAGTCAAACAACAGCCACAGCCTTTCCCTCATCCACTGAGTGGGTCACTTTGCCATAGTGGGAGACCAGGTGAGTCAAGCAGGACCTGCCTTTCACAAACCCATGCTGACTGGGCCTGATCACCTGGTTGTCCTGTACATGCCATGTGATGGCACGCAAGATGATCTGCTCCATAACCTTCCCCAGCACCGAGGTTAGGTTGACAGGCCTGTATTTCTCCAGATGCTCCTTCA
>JANZLQ010000061.1:11883949-11904048 GCA_026212715.1 Elanus axillaris
TTTAATGGGGTTACATTTCAGAAATTGGTATGGTATGACCTGCCATTCACTCAGTAGAAATTAGTTTTCCATTTGATTTTATTTTCTCTATTGTTACTGCAGTGTGTGCATTACAGCATTCTAGTTCTGGAAGGCACTTAAATCAAAATGAAATGCACCCTTAAACATCTTGAATAAAGATGCTGTCCAGAACTGGCATTCAGTAAACTAATGAGCACAGGTGCTCCAGTTAAAACTTTAGAAACCTCAGAAGTTAGCATTTGGATTTGTGGAAGGTAAGCATTCTTCTTTGGTGAGACGAGGCACAAGAGGAAGGTAGTTTCCTATCAATCACCACAGCTTAGCTTTGTTTATTTTAATTTGAATTCAATAGCCAAGCTCCCTAACTGCAACAAGAAGCCACCTAGAGCTCTCAAACTTATTAGAAGGCTGAGGACAGTCAATTTTGATGTTTCGCACCTTACCAACATCCCACCCAGACCCTCTTCTTCATGGCAGCTTTCCTGTCCTGACACCATTCTGTCATGGGTGCCTGAATTTATTTTGCCTACACCAGTTGTGTTGATGGACTGCACGTCTAAGGATCTTCTAGTTCATTAACTCCTTCAAGCAAAAGATAAAAAGAGCACCAAGGATATACATTTATTACTGTCACACCTCCAGAAGAGCTCAAATGACCCCTTTTACCACTTGGAAGGAAAGGATTCTGCAATGATTAGAAGTGGCTTTTGTTCTTCTAAATTGGAGTTACCACCACATAGATGGTTAATATTAGGAAGCAATGAAAATTGATTCCAATAATTTTGTTCTGCTTTTTCTCATTTTGGTTTTATACCATGTGGCAGCTAAGAAAGGGAATAGTCTACTTATAACACTGCCTCCATTGCAGGGGATTTCATTGGGCAATGATTATAGTACTATTGTCTTACTTTTTTTTTTTCCCTCTTGTGATAGCAATAGGTAATAGCATGTGCTATACTAACAGTCAGAGATCTGAGAAGAAAACAAAGCTGCCTGCAGCTACCTTGCCGGTTCCCTAATGTAGAGGTACAGCCTGCAGCACACGCAGGCACCTGCTCTCTATCAGACTTCTTGTTCTTACAGCTGAAACAAAGCGGAGCCTGTATAGCCCCCTCTGACCATCCCTGCCTTCCTCTGCTTAGAGCCAACAGGCTGGTTGTGCCATTTATTAGTTTGAAATGCTCAGGCAGTAGATGATGGGCTTTAACAAAATACATTCCTTATTTTGCAGGCTGCTGCTGAGGATCCCCCATTACAATTTCAACATTGTGGTTATGGACAAGCACGGAATGGACAAGGAACGTTATCCTTTCCCAGCAACGCCAGCTGAGCTCTTTGCACTTATTGACAATTTTCCCTTGAGAAAAGAGGAGATGAAACTGCAAGCAGAAATTGGCCAGTCATGTCCCTAATTCAGAATTGCAGGGCCTGCAGTTGTCAGTGAATTTTTTTTTAATCCACATAATTCTCCCCTTGGTGCTACACAAAAGCATGGCTTTTTTAATCACTGATGTACAGATTTTTTGTGTGTATTGTTAAGTCTGTCCAGCTGTGTAGCAGCTACTCTGCATAGAAGCATGCATGATGCTTTTTTGTACTTCCAGCCATCTTTAGATAAATGTGTATGTAGGATTACTACCCAATGGAATTTCTTGTACAGAGAGTGAAGAACTGAGGCACGTTTCTGGGAGTTTATTTTGGATTTTTCATTCAGTGTAAAATTGGGGTTTCTTTCTTACTGTTTACAAGTCTTTTTATTAATAAAAATTGTTTTGCAAACAGATAGTTGTCTAAAATTCCTTTTGGAGATAAAACTTTATCAATTAATTCAAAAGTTGGATCAAAATACCTCTCTGCAAATAATTATAATAGAGACATTAGCCTCAGATTGAAAGCGTACAAGCAACCGAGCAGTATCTTTCAGTTCTGCTAATAACATGGTTGATCACAGACGCAAAGCATAAGCTGAAGGCAAGGCGAATACCTGTTTTTAGCAGCAGTGAGGAAAAAATAGCTAATAGCAGTATGGAAGTCAGTGCTAGAAGGAATATAATAAAGGAACAGTGAAGGGTAGAAGATGGGCAGTAATTACTGAAGGCCACATACTGCAATGCTTGATAGAAATATACACTCCTACCTGGTATGCGCCTGCTGCTGGTTTTTCATGTCCAGCGGGCTTGGAGTAGCAGATTTCTTTCCCCTCTTCATCTTGGAGATGAAACCAGGCTGTTGATTTGATGGCAGGGAAGCATTACCCCCAGGGAAGCTTCATCAAAGATTTGTCATTTCCAGATCTGTGAAAATATTTGTTTGCAAGTCATCACTTACAAATTAACCAAAACATCCCCCTGCTTAATAAAAAGTTTTAGGAGGTAATCAAAACCAGGGGTTTTTTATTGTTTTATTATATCACACAGTCTTGCCCATTCACTGCAAAGAATATACATTGTGCATGAAGAATATAAGCGTTAAAGGAGTGGAAATTGCAAGTTAAAGCTTTGGATACCTGTTTATAGGATATGGTGCATAATTTGACATGCCTGAAAAGCAGCACTCTTGTGTCTATGCTGTTCATTCTTGCTGCTCAAGAGCACAGCCCTGTTTTTTCAGCCAAATGCTTGTTTGTCTTTGACCATAAGGTAGATTGTTTAATTTTACACTCTGGTGGCAGTAGAGGAACAGTTTACCAGCATTCCTTACCAGAATCTCACATCCTCTGAAATTAGAAAAATCACTTTTAGAAAGGTTGCTCCTGCAAGTGAATTAATTAATTAATTAGTTAGGGAATAAATGTGAAGAGAGGGTAGCCAGCCCTGACCTTAGCTAGCAAAAGCTAACCGTAGACTAAAGCACAACAGCACCAAGGAGGGGGTGGGTAGTGGGAGGTCCTGTCTTCTGAACAGGATGGTCAGCTTCCAAGAGCATCAGGAGACTGTTACTGCACTCCCAACAGCAGGTATGAAAGCATGGCACGCCCCAGTGACGAATCCCTGCAGTGCTGATGCCAAAGGCAAAGAAGATCTGGATACACCCTGAGCTCTGCAGGTGGTGGTGCTGGCTTTGCAAGGAAGAGCAACAGGAGGGCAAGGAAGCCCTGACAGCTTTCTGACTGTTGCCCCTAGGAGTAAGATGCAAGGACAGGACTGGTGACAAAAATCACAGAAATAGCATTTCTGTTCCAGACCTGACCAAAGTAAGTCCTGGACCCACTATAAAGGAGCAAGGCAGGTAGGAGCCAGCATGCTGATGGACACAGCTGTACTCCAAGTTGCTTTGCCTCTGATGCCTAACACCAGCCATTAAAAAAACTAGACATGGTTGGGCACACTAAATTGCTTCATGCCTTTATGCTTCATGCACTTAAAGTGTCATACCTGGAACAGAGACAGCCTGAGGACACATCCACACACATGCTGCTGTAGCCACACTTCTCTGGCTCAGGTTCTTCGGCATGCATATAGCATGAATGTGCAGGTGGACAGGGTTTTTTTCTCCTCACTTTCCTCGTTGAAAAATTGATTTCCAATGATTTAAAATGTAAAGAAAAAAAAAATCTCTAATGGGTCTGATTTTTCTACTGTATTGCTGCAATTCTAATCTGCAGCTGCTTCCATTTTGATTTAGGTACAGAATCAGTGCATCCAGTCATTTTTCATGACTGGATGAACCAGAGCAGGGCTTTACAATTGCTACAATCAGGATAGCGATTGCAATCACTCGGCTGTTACAGGAAATTGAATTAAGTGGAGGAGAGTGCATGAGTGATTGGATTACTAGTTATAGTTCTACACAGAACATCTATTAAAAACTTGCAATTAAGAAAAGCTGTTCTTGATTAGTAATAAAAGGTTTCTGGCATCTTCTGTTGTACATTTTTGTGGGGAAGAGTGAAAAACATCATGTGCCACCCCTGTTTTGGAGTCATATCAGCCTGCATGTATGCTATGCAGGGACGTGGCAGATTGGCCTTCTGGGAAAGGAGTGTTTGAACAAGGGACTTAGTATTTCTGGCTTTAGGCCAGCATTTATATATTCAAATAAACTCCAAATATTCAAATATATTCCAATAATTCATCCTGTAGATTTCAGGTCCCAGAAAAATAACACTGCGTAAACAAGGTGCAGCATCTACACTAGTGCACTTTTTTTTTTTAATTTTTAACAGAAAATTCAGCTCCTTCAAAAATCATACAGGCTGGAGTCTTTGTTGTACTACCAACATGGCTTTTCTTGCCATAGCGCTAATCCTACCCCTGCTGTCAAAATGCAAATCCTGTTTTAAAACATGAATTTTAGCTGGGAGGATCAAAGGCTGTTTCCAAGAAGCAAGACCTGCCATGAATCTTGCCCTTTCCACTCCCACCTCCAGGCTATTCATTGCAGAAGATGTAACAGGTCACAGTGTCTGGATACAGCCACAGGCTGGAGGTTCCTACATCAATCTGGAGATACTTTTCAATTTTGAATATGAACCAAAGACTTCAATCATTTTAGACCAGAAAATAATTCACGTTTCTGTCATGCAACATCTTTTGCAAACAAAACTACTGCGATAATTGTGGGAAGCAGCAATTTTTCATGAGCACAAAACAATTTTGTAAATGGCCTGATTTTCCCCAGATCCTACCCAAGAATCCATCTAATTTGATGAGAACAACCCCTGCCATCAGAGGAGAGACAAAATTTAAAGCTGCACATCGCTATTAAGTTCAAACCATCCCCTCTGGGACAGAAAGCATTACGTTTTAATGAAAACACCAATGACCCTTACAGCTCTGCACTAAATAATTACGGCATGCAGCTTTGTTACAGCTCGGTACTTACATAAGAGCATGAGTCAGACCGCCTAACATAATTAATGAAAACACAGAGGCTAAAAAGGAACCTGAAGTACATTTAAATACTCTTACGATTGCAACCCACTTTTTAAATGGAGGCGGGGAAATAATGGAGCTTAAGCTGTGCAATCTGGGCACTAGATCACCTCCAGCCACTCACCTTGGTCTCGGCTAGCGCTGTACGTCCACAGAAAGGGAGGAGGGAGCAAGCTCTTCACACCGTCGGGAGACGGCACAGCTCCTCTCAGCCGTGAAGCTGCTGCCTGTTTCTCTCCCCATCTGTGGCTGGAGGATGTTTTTATGGCAGCTCGGTGAAAGGAAGGGTGGGAAAACACTAGCAGGCACTGGAAGGCAGAGAGCAGCAAGGCTGCCTGGGCTAGAGGAGCCGGTGGGGATGCTGGCAGTGGTGGAGAGCCCATGCGTTTCTCTGGCCTCTTCCAAGCAGCGATCCAGCCGCTACACGCTCTGTAAAATGCAAGGGAAACAGATGGCAAAGCCGGTGTCCGTGCAGAATGTGCATATCTAGTTACCACCGTACCTCCCATTGCCCCCCACGCACCCAGAAAGTAACCATGGCCCAAATTTCAGTAATTCGCTTGGCCCATACTTCAAATTCACATGGAGAACTTGGCATCTATCACCTCAGAGAGAAGGGGCGGAGAGACCGCAGTTCCATTCTACGGAAGTTACAGAGGCGCCTTCCAGACCCCCAAGCAAAGGTACAAGGAGCAGAGGAACGGCAGCTGCCTTCCAGTTAACGGGTGTTTCACCTCCCATCCTCATAAAGGCCAGAACCAACATGGGGGACAAGCTAGACGGGAGCGGTGCGAGGGCAAAGGAGCCAGCTGCCTGCCCCCAAATCACACTGAGACGCCGGTGAACCCCGCTGAGGTGGTCTCCCCTCAACCAGGGTGCAGGAACCCAACACGCTGAGGTGGACTTCCAGACCTGTGCAAAGCGAGCAGAGGCCGGCACAGGCCCAGAGCCCAGGAGCGTTATTTGTTTTCCTAGTTTGTCTCAGTCAGGAAGGGACAGCGAGACACAAAAGCCTGGAGAGCTGGAGAGCCAAGAGAAGATGGAAGACAGCCCTCAGCTCTGAGAAGTAAGTTGAAGTGAACATGACACGGCTGAAAGTATGAATTTAATGGAGTGATCAAATGTTTTTTGGTTTTTCTTTAAAAACAAATATCAGGACCAGTAATTACAGAAAAGCTGCATTTTGAACACACCTCGGTTTTCAGGTGGGCAGGACCTCCAACTAGGGGAGAGGCAGGAGATTCAGAGATGGTGGGGAGGACCTGCTGAACATGCAGGGTTAAGGCATATGTAAAATAATTCTCTAGCAAGGGGGAAGAGAACACTGCATTTCCCTTTTTCTTAGAATTGCATGTTAAAAAGAAAACGGGTTTAATGCTCATGAAATAAAAAAATAGCTTAAAACCACTTACAGTGGAGAAATCAAGACCAAAAAAGCAGAGAGACACTGTCGGTGGAGTCCCACCTCTGAAGACATGGCAGGCCTCTTGCACTATTCATCAAATACAAGTGAATTAATGTCTTTACCTCAATGAGATAATAGGGGATATTCCTGAAATACATGCTTATAAGTTTGCTGTAATGCATTTTAGGAGAGACAAGGACACAGCAACGTGTTTCACTATTTTAATTTTAAAAGCTAGAACAATAATCTTGACAACAGCTGCAAATGTATTACCAGCCACCTTTGTCCACAAAACTGAACGTACAGTGCGTAGTACAAAAACGTTCTGGGCAGGAAACATTTTATTTTGTCTAAATTGGGGCAGAACTTAACACATTGCAATGCTATTTACTGCTACTACTCTTCACGTCCAGCAGAATAATTAAACAAATAGCTAGCAACAGATTTTAAGCAGAACAAAGGCAGAATGAGGGATACATGACATTCCCCAATTGCTGCAACAAATGACTACACTTGGCTTTAGGCAAACCTCGACAATCAGAACTACCCTCAGAAATATACACCAAGCTCTCAGGAGCAGTAGCACACAGCCATATAGATGTTATTGCTACAAAGCAGAATTGTTGAAATCGCTTGTCTAAAGAAAGGGCCAAGATGCAGCAAGGGTGAGTTTCAAAACAACCTAAAAAACACCTATAAAGCAAGTTGAGATTCACTTTCTGGTGTCAATATACACAGTATGATTAACACTGTCTTATTACCACTTATCAAACAGCATTTGGAAACGTGAAATCACCAGGCTGGAAATTATGGGACACAGTGGTAAGGTTCTGCTAGCATGCTTCTCAGCATCTCCTGCTGAGTTATGGTAAAAGACATTACTGCAAATAAAAGTCCGCATCCTATTTTGGAATTCATCACATGTTCTGCCACTATTTCTCTAGGGCTCTCAAATATTAACATTTTGCATAAAAATAAATAAATAATAATTTTTAAAAAACTTTAAAAAAAAAAGAAGTTTACAAAGCACATGGACCAGCTCTCAGGAGAGGGTTATTTCTTTCATTGTTGCAAAGTGCTGAAAATCAATACTGTTTGTTAGGGAAGTAAAATTTTGGTTTTTACCTCGTATGGATGAACATAAGTGGGGCTATCACTTAACTGCTGCATGCTGCCTCCTTCCAGATACTGGAGATTATCGTTCAGGTAGAACGTCCTGGTGAGGGTTGCTGAACTGAAGGGAGGGACGGGGAAAAGAGAGACCCTTGCAAAGATTCAGGTACAACCCTTCCTATATTGTGTGAATCCACAAACTAGACAGCTGTGGAAATAGGACTCAGTTCTTTTTTGAAGGTGTAGGAGACCCAAACAGCCTTTCTTTTCATTGATTCTACAGAGCAAACAAACCACAAACTTGCCATGCCTGAAGCTGGGTAATGTGCGTACCCCTCAAGAAGCCAAAATCATGCCAGTCTAAATGCAACCCTCCTGTTACCTCTCCTTATCAATTAGCACTAGTGGTTGCTCAGTGGCTGCTCTGCTGTTACAATTTAGTTGATATTTTGCAGAATACAACTTAGAATAATTGCACTTGGCAGGGGCTAACCAGGCAGGAAAACAAAAATAAAAAATTAATACATAAAAATGCTTCTTTCATGCTACCTGAGCACAATCTGCATTGGAAGAGGCACAGAAGAATAAGCTTCCAGTCTAATGCACCATGATCAAAGTATACTCACCATCCCAATCCCTTCTCTCTTAAGCCATCTGCTAAAGCATCCAGCTGGGAAAGAAAGATTGAAATGTGGCATCTAAAAGGCATTCAAGGAAGGCAATGGCACTTGGATTAGCACAGGAAGATGGAAACGGTGTCCCTCGGAGTCTTTGCAGCTTTTCTCCCACCCTCACTCAAACGTAACACGATGGAGGTGGAAGAGATGGGGAGACCATTTCAAAGCTATGTTAGCCTGCTTTGGGCATCTAAGCATGCAAGCAAGAGCATCAACATTTAGAAGCCTAAAGTCCCCATGTAGCTGATAAACTGCGCAGAGAAACTTCCAGAGAACAGGTCTGGACACTTAAGTCTGATGTCAGGGCTTGGGGAGCCCTCAGCATCAGCTCTTTTTGATGGATACTGGCAATAACCGCACTGTCTAAAGATGTATTTACTGGCCCCACTCAATGTTTTACAGTGAAAGTTGTACTTTTGTTCTTCTTTAATGGGCCAAACCCTCAAAATCTAATCACAAGGGGGGAAAGATAGTGATGAAAGCCCTGTAGTTACCTTGCTAGAAAAATATGTATCAGAGTAAAAGGTATTGTGCAACACATTTTCAAAAACCACTGTAGAGAAGGTTTCTTCTCCACTGACACATCTTCAGCTATTTAAGTCTGTGTGGAAAAATACTTCAGAAACATCAGCTCTGCTGCGGCTATTTACTCAGGGAAGGATTTTATGAATCAATGCTAAAATTGTGGTTATTTTCTCCTAAAAAATTAGCCTTGAATAAACCATTCATGCACCTTCAATACCATAAGCATACATACAAAAGGAAGGCTTTTGCCTAATTCCTGGCTTTCCATCTTTTCATTCAGCCTGGTAACACACAGTACGTGATGACGCACAATTACAGGCAATTAATTCAAATATCTGGGAAACAAGAAATCACATCTGCAGTTAATCATCTTGTACTTTTTCCAAACCACAAATCATTTTTGTAAAGGAAGAGACCAAAGATATAAGAGATGTAATTAAATGTGACATTTTCCACAAATCAAACGCTTCCTACAAATGTGCAGATAACATCATAGAACAGCAAAGCTTTCCAAATTGCTCTAGTGTTTATATGATGCTCATCATCTTTTTGAGGCTCATTTGAGGCACAGTGTGATACCTATTATATGCTACCATAATGCAGAATTGTCACTGCTAACCTAGGAGGTAATTTCACTGTACTAGTCCAAATCCCATCAATGGCAAACACCACCACATTGGCTGAAATTATTTCCCAGTTGAAATTTTTCCTTTTGTATGCTGAACTGAAGTTGACACCTACAGTCTATTCATAGCCTGGTCTATAATTTCAGGTGCAGGCTCAGAGTGAAATGTTGGCCCTTTGGAAGGAAAAGGCAGAACTTAAAGCCCATGTATGAGCCAGATTACACTTCCCAGATGAGTCCATTCATCACAAATTCTGTCATAGGACCAAAATGGGCAGAAGCTGAAGGAGTAAAGCGCAGACTTTTTCCTTTCAAAGCAAGACTTGATTTAGCCAAAATGTTCGTACCTGGAAGGTTAGAAAATACTATTCAAAAATTAGACAAACTTGTACTCCATGTATAAGTAAAAAGTTTAGTTCAGTTCAAAATTTTTTAAGGTTTTCAATTTGGCAAGACAAAAAGGTGTCTACTTAGGGGTCCAACTTGGAGGATTTTTTGTGTTCTCATTATTTTTCCCATTTTCACCATCAAAATGAAACAAAACCAAACCATCCAATTGCCCAGTGTTCCTCTACAACTCTAGCTGGAATTTTACCCTAAAGAATCATTTTCTTTAGATTTAACAAGCTTTATCTTTTTGAATCAATTTCCAGCAAGTGAAAAATCAAGCTTGTGCCTCCATGTCAAGATAATATAATTATTCCCAAAATAAATGCAGGTTTGCAGTACAAACAACCAAGACAGCTCAAACCGATTCTGTTAAAGACAGAGGTAGTTTAGGTGCCAAAAGTCAGGTCTGGTTTCGGGGGCGGGGGGGAGGGAAGTTTCATTTGGTTTAGGAAAATTCAGAAGAAATGTTATTCATTCAGTTTACTGATTTTCCTTCGTCTTATACCCTGAGCAATCGCATGCCATACAATTATATTATTATCCAATCTTGCAAGCAGACATGTGCTGTCCTTGAAAAAAGATTATAATCCTATCTCCTTATGGTAGGAGTAGCCCACAACAACTATTCAAAAGAGCGTGCTCTTCACATGACCTGCGTAAGTCCCCAGAGGATTGGGGATCTAAGTAGCTGTAAAATCACTTTAGGAAACTAAATGGCCAAATTACTGTCAAACAATTGTCACAGTTAAGATTAATGATTGAATTGGCCCAAACTCACTCTTATCATTAAATCCACTGTTAACTCACAGGGGGATGTTCAGGAGAAAGAAGTCCTACTCTGGTTAATAATTAACGTGCATGGGCATGCCTGAATGGGAACCCAGCCCATTCAGAGAAAATTCCACAGTGTGCAAGTCATTCTGGCCTGTGCTTTAATCACATCACTCCACTATGAGATCTGTTGAATCAAGGTTTTGGCTAACTATGTCCAAACCCAGTATGGGTCTCATCTCAGAGACTCATCAGATGGTGATAGGCATGTGAACATGTTCCTTCTGTTCAATGACATCAGAAGATCTTGGCTAGAGCTGTCACCCGAATGAAAAACACAGTAATACCATGTAGTTCTGGAAACTGTTTGGGGATTTGTTGCAATTTATTTTCATTAGAGGCTCTTTGATTACTTTGAACCAAGCCTGCCTTTTATACAGTGCATTAAAATAACCCAGAGAATGCCAGAGCACCAGCACTGTACACCAGCTCACCTGCTCCTTATTTCTAGTGTGCAACACAGTGCATTGGCCTTCCTTGGCTGGCTGCTTGGTCCCAAGCCTGCCATCTCGCAGACTGCGCAGCCCAACCAGAGAACATGGCAAAGAAACGTTGTTTGTTATCCTTCGTAACATTACGGCTTCTTACCTTCCAGAATACCAAAGCACAGACTCGCTCTGAATCTGCTTGTACTGTACCGCTGCTGTCCTCTAGGCCATCTTTGACCCGGAGGGAGGTACGTAGACCAGGCATTACTTACTAAAAGACTAACGAGATGCTCACTCTGTGCCCCGCCAGAGGCAGAGGTGTTCATCTGCTGCGCACCAGTCACCAGAAGGGATGGGGAAAGCCAGTCCTATCTCTGTACAAGGTCCAATTCTCACTGGCTTCAAGAGAAATGTAATCCGTACAAGAAGCCTGGGTTAAAAACGTGCGCATGAAAGTGCAGAATGCATTAAAGTCTCACTCGGAGCCTTAATATCCAAGGCAGAAAGTACAACCCTTCCCCACTTCCAAGCAGGCAAAGTGACAAGAGCCTGAACACCACTGAAGTCAAGAGTACCTGTGGTACCCCTTAAGTAGTTAAAGTCTTTCAGAGTCTGCGTTTTCCCATGCTGGACCTCAGCATTAATATCCCCTCCACAGGGGCTCCCGGACTGTCAATCATCTTCTGCCAGAGGTGCTGCTCTTCCCCTTGAGAGTCCATCCAGTCAACCTCCTTGCCATTACTTACACCTGGCAATTATAAAAACATGAAGTATTTTGGCATATTAGTAACCAGTTATGTAATATCCTTGCTTCGGATATTCGGTCCAACAGGGTGTAAGAGAGATGACAAGCAATTTACACTGCCGCCTGTACAGGGAGTTATACTGAAAACAGGTAGCTCCTGGAGAGCACCAGTTTGTCATTACACTCCTTTGGGGCACCTGGGCAGAGGCACATAAACCTCCCCACTCTGCATCACAAACAACTTTCTTCTAACAGGGGACGAATGAGCCCACACTTCATCCGGATCACACCATCGTCAGCAGAGAGGCTGCTGCTGGACAAAAGCAGTCTCCTCCTTCTCACTGGGATGCTAAGAAATGCTTCTAATGTATTCCCAGTTCTTCTAGAATGCGTGGGAGTACAACAGGGCACCAGATTTTTGTCTCGCTCAATGAAGGAAAGAACTAAATCATCTAACAGATTACCTGTTGCCTTCTCTCCCTTTTCAATTTCCCCAAGTTCCCATATACTTTCCATAATTCAGTAACATTTCTGTCCCTCATATACATGAATCACATTGGGTGGGGAAGAAGGACAGCAGCGTAAGAAATGCAATCAGCAGTCAGGTGGGACCTTACCGTTTCCAGTGCTCAAACGGACACCTCCCAAAAAAATATTACTGGAGAGAGACTCCTTGTCCCACACAGTCAGTTCTAGGCAGACATTACGTATATCCCTTGAATTCAAGCCACTGAAAGAGAAGGTATGATTCCACTGGGGGTTCACACTCTTTTTTATTATGGGAGTTTTGTGTTTTGTAGCTTTGCTGTCATCTGGGAGAAGGTATCTGGGAGATATAAAAAAGGAAAATTGAATATATAAATAGGATGTCACGTAATAGTCACAAAGAATTACAACCATATAGAGATTCAAATGAGATCAGGACCCTATTCCCCACTGTTATTAAACACACACCTGAAGTGTACGTTTAGCGTTTGTGCTCCATTTGTTCTTATAGCTACAGTGCCAGTTGTCACCAGCAAAAACTGAAATCAGGTCTCCTTGCCCTATGTCTTGGGTCTTCACCACAAACTTTTTATTTCAGAGAGACTAAATATAGACAGGATCATAAAAGTCTTGGCTAGAAGGGGCCTCTGGAGTCACTCAGTCCAGTCTCTCTCTCAAAGCAGGACAGAAGGTCCTCCCAGAAAGAAACAAAAGTGACTGATAAGGAAAGGAAGGAACTCCAGCAGTTTAGCACCAGTACTTTGAATTGCCTAACACCCTACTGAGTGCAGAGAAACTAATGCTGTGAAGACTGGCCAGCTTTTCACATTTTACTTTTAGTGGAGAAATCCTTTAGTGAAACTAGAAGACCTTAATACTTTAGCTGAAAACCAGAGGTCTGTACAAATTTTCATGGTCTGTAACTTCAGCTTCTTCAGCAGAGCTAACAGAATAACTGTGTGGTTGCATATAAATAGTAAAGGGTCGCACATACAAACAAATCACTGGACCTTGATCAGGATTCCTGTGCAGGTTTTTACTTGACAATAAACATGAGCTGGTTTATTGCAGGGAGCTAACAGTGTGCTAAGCTACGTCAAATTATCTCAAGCTAGTCTCAAGCTAACGGTGCAGATCAGACTGCTGCAGCACCTCAACTTGTTCCTGGCAACTTGGTTATGCATTTGGCCATGACACACGACAGACCAATAGTCCAAGGAAACCAGACCTGTTCCACTCTACTGAATAATCCATGTCAGCAACAGCAACCACCACTAACTAAAGACAGTCCAGAGAATTACTGGCCACACATTGCTACTGCTATTGTAAAAAGGCTCTGACAACATTTTCTCCCTGAAGTCTGTTGCAAGCTCCAGCTGGGAACAAGCTGTAGTGGAATCAGCCTATTTTCAGTAAAAGAAAACGCCTTCACATGTATCAAGCAAAGAGAGATGGCACAGGAGAACACATACATAGAAAGACTAGCTCAAGCTTCTTCTACATGAAGTGTATGAGCTTAGTGATAGTTTGAAGCACCCTACCAGACCAAGATAAATTCTCAGCTCCACCAGGGAATTAAAGGCAGGATGGTCACCATTTAGTAACAGCACTCAAACTGTTACTAATGAACTACAGCATATCTAAAAAACAGCAATTCTGAAAGCTAGCATTGAGAGCAAACACTGGCAAAGAAAAATGTTTTAAGCCATCCATTATTTCCTAAATGTAACATTTCAAATGCATAACTTACATTTATGAAAAATCCAGTATAACGAGGCATGCAGGATTATGTTCATTTTATTCAAACACAAGTATATCCTATATGTAGCATTTTCTATATAGTTTAGATTTTGCTTGTCCAACACAAAACATTATTTATCTAATAAATAGATGCAAATGTCATATTATACATATCTTTATGTATGCGCATGCATGCAGGCCTACAAGTGACATGGACTGTAAATTTTTCAGAATTACGCATCTTTAAAATCCAACCTGAAAGCCATCAGAACAGAATTTTTGCCATCAGAACAGAATTTTTAAACATCTTCTGTCAAAGAATATTAAATGTTAATAACAAGACACAATTAGAGTTCAGATGCTACATTTGAAGTCAGTGATAGACTTCCTGGGCAGCCCCAGGGTTTAAATGTGCTCCTTGACACTGTACTGCCAAAGAGCTTTCCCAATTAAGCACTAAACCCCTCCCAGAACTATTTGTAGTATAAGAGAGAAAAATCTTTTCTCACTTAGTGTATTTAGTTGAATCAAAACAGAATTTCCCCACAGAGAGAATGGATTTTCTCTTTCTGCATATTTCAGGTGACACCCATTAGAAAGAACCTCAGCTTGGTAGAGCATGCCAGCTTTTTTAGGTGTTATTTGCAGTTTTACAAGGAATCCAAACAGATTCGGATCTTCCTGAAAACCAGTTTCTTATTCAGGATGTAGTCTGGCTATTCCTCTTAGTAAAAAACATGTACTGTTTCAATTTCCTGAAAATGTAAATGTCATCATCAGATCAGGCATCATCTCCAGCGTGAGAGCCCTAATTTACAAGTTCTTGCCTCCAGGACTGATGAATAGTCACCTACTTTTCTCTGCCAACTCAGTGGAAGTGTTTTCTTTTACCAAATGTTATATTCTGTAACAGTGTGAGCATTAGCACACTGGATACTTCAGTACGAATGGTTCCGTGCCACTTAACTGAGTGGTATTTAAATACGATTGTATTTAACCCCTGGGATAACTCATACCTCTCTGCCCTTATTTCACAGCATACTTGTCTTCAGCATACCATTTCGAGGTGCCAGTTGCTTTTCAGGACTTACACTCCATAAACATATAGACAGATATACTGAAAAAAAATGGGTCAGCCAAGATATGATTCAGTGCAGCCATTAAAAAAATGGAGAGAAAAAAACCACAGACCCTTTCACAAAAGTGTCAGACGTGCCTCCTGATTTCACTGCTGTTAAATTCTTTGCTTCTTTGATGAGGACTTCTAATACACCTCCAGATGGCATGTGAGAGTCTCCTTTTTTTCCCTTTTTGAAGCTCTTCTTTCCTACACATCAAACAGAGTTGCAACATCATCATCAGAAATTATATATACACTGCAAGACTGATTTGGAAATGTAAATTGTCTTGGCTTGATTTTTTTTAAATCATTTACTGCAATGGGATTAAAGTATTCCTTATAAGGAGATTCTGATTCTCTATGGGTAGAGAAACTAATAAGGCCAGGACAGGAAAATCGCTCCATGTTTGATAAAGAACTTGACCATGTAACTAACTAGTCCTTGCTGGACACAACAGAGAGCTCCATCTGAAGTCCTGTCCAAATATAAGTATTTGTGGATTACTATGCTGAACACAAAGAACCGCACGTCCCGTAAGTCCTATCCTCTTTTCAGAATCCACTTCTACCACTGATGTGAAGGCAGCCCTACACCACAACCAAGGTATAAATGCAAAGCCTAAAATGCAGAAATATTCCATGTGTAAGGTTGTAGCGCTCCGCAGAGACCGTGACAGAGGACACGGCGCTCACTGACACGCTACTGCTTTTGAACAGCACCATGAGGACACGTGTACTTGCTGCTGCTGCGGATACTAAGAGGCTTATCAGCAGGGATTGTACTCACTGATTCAGGCAGAAAACATCAGGAAAAAAAGATCAGGAGGGATGTTAAAATGTACTAATTTAAAAAAAGGCAGACAGTGTATATCTGGACTTTTCAGACAACAATTAGCTTTCAAGAGAAAAAAACTTGGAATTACTGCTAGCAGAGGAAATGAAATCTGTCAAAAAAAAAAGAAACAAAAAGAAAAAAGTTCTAATACATCTATCAAATCCTAACACTAACAAGCAATACTGTCACTAAGATGTACACTCAGGTGCTACCCAGTGATTGCTTTCACTTCAGATGATTGCTTCTCCTCGTGCTACTACAATGCAAAGAGTTAGCAACTATTTTCCCCTGTTCATTGTTGATGAAAATAATAGCTTACCCTAAAGAATTCAAATAATATTTTACAGGACTGAATTACAGCAGTAATACAGTAAAACTGAGCAGAGGTAAAGCAGTGTGAAAAAGAGGAGATAGGTAAGCTTAAGGATAATTAAGCATGAAGAACTAAGTGAAGTCTATTACTTTGATCAGCTATACACTGTATATAACCAGCTGAACAAAGAACCCACAGACTATGATGTAGGCAATTTATTTCTATACGGCTGTCCTTGATCATGTTATCTAATGTCTGATATTCTTTTTTTAATTAGGTCACAGCTATGCATCAACACTTGACTGCACATTCCTCTTCCCTTCTCTCTCCTGTAGTTCAATGTAAGAGCAGAGGATGGAGCAGGAGAAACATACTTATGGTTCAAAATTTCCACAGATAAAGACAACGGGTGTATTTAAGTATGGTGTCAATCTTCACTAATACCTTTACTTCATCCTAGGAAAAGACTTTTAGTGCTCAGAGGGGTGTTATCATATGCTGCTATTCATGTTTGCTTTACCTTGAAACTGCCCTAGAGGAAGCATTAAGTTTCTGTCTGGGGGAATGTAACGTAAAACAACTGTCAGTTCTCCTTTATATTGAAGGCCAACATCTGTCACTGCCTCCACCTGAAAAGAAAAAATCAAAGAAACAAAACAGAAATCCAGCTAAGGTTAATCATTCACCTTCTCCTTTTGATTTTCATTTTGTTGTACCAATACAGTGTTTGAAACACTTCTTAAACATACCAAGATGTATCAGCCCACTTTCACATAATTAGACATTCCTGATTGAATGTAATCACACTTTAGAAAACTTTATGAGCTAGGAAACTCAAGCTCTCAGAAGAATAAGGCCACATGGCATTAGACACTGTTCAGTGAACATATCAAGGAGAGAGATATTTAGCATGAATAAGTGAAGCAAACAAACAGAAAAAAAAACCTTCAAACTTATTTCTGGACATATAAACTGTAGCTAATTTAAGATGACACTCAGCCTTTATTTCCCCCAATCAGGATTATAAACCGTAATTGGTTTCATGTACTTCAGAGGAGTCACTCCTGAATCACTCTTGGGATGGAGGTGTGGGGAGCGAAGGCAAGGGAAGAGAGAGGGGTCCAGCTCTGAAATAGAAAAACTTGAAAACTGTTATTTCCAGTGACCCTTCCCTTTCCTACACAGCTACTATTTCTGCACCTTTTTGTTTTATAAATGTTTGAATCTTGCCCAGAAAGAATGCATTCAGTGGTCTTCAGAGCATCCTTGTTAGAAGAACGTTAGGCCTTTGCTGGACTTCCATTCTCATTGTAAAAGGTTGGAAACTACATTTTAAAAACCATAGATGCAACACAGAGAGAACGTGTTATGCCAGCTCAAACTGACTTCTAGAAAGATGAAGTGCAGTGAAGACAGAAGTCTTGTACATTTACATTAAAGATCAGGTCTATGAAAAACTCTAGCATATGCTAACCTTGCTCAGTGGTATTTACTAACAGCGGTGGGACTATTCAGATGCTCACATTTCCGTACATGCTTCAGTGCTTAGGTTTGGGTACAAATCAGCAAATCTTCCTGATCTCTCAACAAGGACAAAGCACATGTTGTAAAAAGAAAGGATCCTCGAGTGTCGAGGCACACACCAAGGTTCCACACAAGCCTTTAAAGAACTGCTTATAGACAAATGTCTGATCAGTGACAGTATTTCTCTGAAATGCATTCAGCTTGTTTCCTGACTCCCCAGGAAGGTCAAAAATCTGTTATCAAGAGAAAACAGAACCAAAAAAACCCCACCAGAGATACATATGGCGATATGCACAGTCAGCACTGCCATCCTATCGCAGACTCCAGGCTCAGGCACTGACCGTGTTTAGTGGGGGGGCTAACTCTGCACACAGGGACGGGACAGGGAACAAAGCAATTTTAGTGATAACAACATGGCCCTTTTGAGACTTTGAAGTGCTTTGACAGCAACGCAGGCATTCCCGCACTGACTCTGAGAAAAACGGTCCTGTCTCCACCACTGTCTGGTGCCAGTCGCTACAACAGAGGACAAAAGAAAACCTGTAGTAAATGGCTGTGGAATAATTTGCCCAACATCTAAATCCTGCCAGTCAGGCAGCTCACTTATGGTCTAACTATGCAAGTTTAGGATCAAGTTTCCCATAAAGGCAGCAAGGATTATTTTTTCCATTCTACTGGTGGACAAGTAGTATAAATTCTTACATCAGGAATAATTTGTCACACCCCACCCCCAACCCCACACATAACATGGTTCTAGACTCTGCCCCCTCTTTCACTACAGAACTATTTTCTCTTCTTTTTCTGATTTAACCCCACTCATCTTGAAAACAGTCATTTAATGCTCATAGAAGAAACAGGTCTAAAGTCTATAACTTACTTTTCACTAAAGCAGCTAAATTATTCATGACAGAACAAATAAAGCACTGTAATAAAACCTGGGAAATGTTTCACTGCCATTCCTGTCTCTATCAGGCAGATCATACAGGAGAACACCATGTACTTTGCAAGTGTGTTAACCTGTGCTTTCTTTTTAAATTCAAAATGCAATAATTGATATTTAAAAAAAATTATCTTTGCTGATCAAAAATCTTAGCAGCATTTTAAGTTTGAAAACATTATTTATAACAACTTAGGAGGCAGAAAAGACCAATTCTGTGTTTGCTTTCTTTGGTAAAAAAAGAACTCATTTAAAAATCCTTTTAATGGGTTTGGAAATAATCAGATGATACCTTCCAGCTGGAATGGCTGAAATGTCTAGCGCCTCATTACTTTTTTTCCTGAGCAGGAAAGCTTCATGACTGTCTTTTTTTTTTTTCCTTCCCAAAGATTGAAATGAGATGACAAAGAGACTACTGCATGATAAGAAGCCCAATTTCAGACCAACATTGGGCATACAAACTGCAAGTAAACCAAATACTAGATGTGTATCTTATTGTTGTAGACCGATGGGTACTAAATAAGAGCAACAACTGACACCAGCCGGAGCTATGACACGGATGTACTAGACATTTCTTCTACTTCAAGAGTGGACCCAACGAAAGTGACTTACATGAAGCAAGCTTGTAAGGAGGACTGTACAATCCTGGCCTGGACACAGCGCTGACTGAAATGTGTTTGCCATCATTAGCCACTTTCTCTTCCTGGTCTCACCTCATCTGGACCATGAAGGAAGAGCTCGTGGTTACCCTTATTAACAAAGCTGAACTAGGAAACTGGGAAGGATGTTTCTTGCCACTTAAAAAGCATGAGGTGTGTAAGTGTTCAAAGAAGAGACCAATTTCCTTACATATTTTCTGGCAAATTATTTACTAACATATAGAGTTGTGACAGTTCAGATGTAAGCCTCACAAAGGGCTATACCTAGAAGTTAATTATACGGCAATCAGATCCATATCCCACCTGACAGAAAGGCACAAATCAATCACTCCCTCCTAAAACCCCGAATGTAACATTTCCTTAAAAATAATGAACACAGAGCAAACGAGTCATCTGAGTCTCTCTCCACATCACTTGCAGCAAAACCTTGGATTTTTCTGCAGCAACAAAAATACACTTTCTGAAATGGCAATCTAAACCACTGGAATTTCTGGGGATTCTGGCTGCTGCAGGAGCAAGCGAGGCAGAAGCCTTTAATCCTCTAGCTTTCAGCAGCTCTTGGAATCGCTTTCAAAAATAAACACCTTTGCCAAACAGGGGGTGCCCTAGAGACAGAAGTCATCCTATCCTTAGCTAAGTACAATGCAAGTCCTGTTTCACAGAAAAATTGATTTGCCTGCTGAGAAGACTTATCTTGTACCTTCCTAGGTTAAGGTGAACAAGAGATTAATAAAATCATTTTGTCATAGCTGAAAAGCGTGAGGTGCTTTGAAATGAAACAAGAAAAGATCTGTTTCTTTAATAAACTGTTAAGGGTTGGGGGGGGGGGGGGGAGTGTTATAAACTACCTT
>JANZLQ010000061.1:11904148-11929229 GCA_026212715.1 Elanus axillaris
GGGGGGGGGGGGGGGCGCGCGAGTGGTAGAAAAGTCCTTTGGATTACCTGGTGTTTTCTAAATATAATCAATTTCCTTGCAAGGTCATTTCTCCACTGCCATTTATTACAAGATGAACTTACAGTTTATTTAAAAGGTGGGGTGGTTTTGTTTGTTTTGAAGTAGCTAATCACGTGTAAAGTTTTCATGGAGACTTTAAACCCAGTATGTTTTGATTGAATAAAGAACACAAATATTATTTTTATTACCATAATAGACACTCAAAAAGTCACTGTTTTATAAACATGTTCCAAAGGAAAAATAACCAAGCCTTGCTAAATTTGCTTCACAACACTTTCACTGCCCCCTGGAAACCCTTACCTTGGGTTGGAGCACAAACCACTCATCGCCCTGATTTTCGAAGTTCCAGGAATCTAATGGAATTTCCACCTCCCCAAGGAAGCTGTTGTGTCCAAATCTGTCATAGTGCCAGACAGAAAGCTGCAGGGTCCTGGTTTCTAGCTGTGTGTGACTGATGACATACTACCAACAGAAGAAGAGAAAAAGAAACTCTCAGAATAAGCAAAAGTAATAGTTTCTATGGAGCCTTTTACAGCTCTAGCTCAATTTCACAAAGCCCACAGCAGCTAACAAATGAAGCATGAAAGAGAGATTTGTTTTCTTTGCAAACAAGATTGATCTAGCTAGAAAGCTCGTAATGTTAATGTTAAACCTAACTCTTTTCATTGCAGTATGCATCCAGTGGTAATTAATGTTACTATAATGATTGTGCTTTTTCTGTATTATTTACTGAGTATTTATGACTATAAAGAAAATCATGATGCTTAAAACTATGATCCTGTTAATTCCTTACAAGTTTATGTAAATGAAGCAGAACATTAAAGTTCAGTTTGTAAGAAGAAACCCCACTGGTTCTTTCATCCTAGAGAGAGTCTGCTGTACACTACTTCCTAGAAAGTGTCCTCCTCTTCTTTTCAACTGTATCTTTGTAACTTGTGAAATTTTTTTCTGAAAACAAGTAAAACTGCATCTGCAAAGCACTCACCAAGCGTCTCCGTCTTAGTAACCATTGTTGGCTTTGAAAGCTATTAAAAAACGCCTCTGAAGAAACATCATATTCTAGAAAATACACAGAAAACTATGTACATCTGGAATTCTAGCTCTGCATACTCTGCTTTTAGCAAAAGGCCCATTAATTCCCTGAAATTCACCCTTCTCCTAGCATTAGCTGAGGAGACCCAGACGTCTTCTTTTTTTGCATCAAGAACAATGTCTGGACATAGACACATATTCTCCAAAGAATATGTGAAACAGTCAAGTCAGTTGGCGAGCCACCCAAGTGGGCTATTCATGTATGTCTACAATGCTTAATCCTACATGCCAACAGTTCCACTGTGAGAGACGTCGTATTTAGCAACATGGAATAAAGGTCAAAGAGGGAAGATACAGACAGATTTAATTATTTTTCTCTTCTAACAGTAGTAACAGTTCAGGCGAGCAGATGCAGTTTTTGCTTACCTACCTACAATTCAAGTAAGCCATCTTTGTTACAATTTGCATTTTTAGAAAGCTGCTAGATCCTATCCTCACCAAGCTCCCTACTAGCAAACTTGTTTAGTGCTATTTTCCTTGCTAAATAGAGTCTAACACTTTTTTTTTTTTTTTTTTTTTTCCAGTTCAGGCAAGTCTTAACTTTACTATAAACCATTTAAAAATGAGGCTATACAAGAGACTCTCCCTTGGCAAGCAGTCCGGCCAGACCAAGTGTGTGTAAATCTGCAAAACGGTTTTGTAGCCAGTTTAAGCCAAGTATACTGGCCAGGGAACATCTGTTAGGCTCTATTATAAGAAACTTATTTAAAACATCACTGAAATAAAAACTAACTAACTAAATTTCAGGAGAAACTAAAAAGAGTTTCTGGCCTCACGACAGCCAGCTGGGATAACTCTCAACAACCTTCAAGGAAGGGGAACCACCAGGAGCCTTGTGGTCCACCTGCCAGACAGGCAGTGAACTGGGCAGAGACTCTGCCACTCCCACCTGCACCACAGGGCCAAGGAGGTGAATAAGCAGCTCATGAGGAGCTCAAAATAGTTGAACCTCTGTAGTGGACACGGGTAAAAGGCAAGGAAGGAAGAGCCTGCACGCTCTGCTCCACCAGCCCTCGAGGAACTAAGCTGTCATTGCCTTTTGCAACACAAAATGAACTTTACCACAGCTTTTGAGAAAGGCAAGAAACTGTTGTTGGAATTTTCTTATCAAAGTCAGATCTGCTCTAAAAATAAATTAAAACCTCCAGAGAAATTCAGAATTTACTGCAAAAGGTCATTTTCTCTTAAAAATCACTTAGATGGGAAGTTTTACCCTAGCTCTATTTCAGCATCAGTTGCTAACTTTGGGCTTACCAAATCTTTAAGTTGCTTTTAACATCTCTGAGCTCAGGCTAGACAAGAACATCAGCAGTTTTGAAAGAGATCTATGGAAACTAATAGAAGTTCTTCCTGTAAAGGGAGAACCAAACAAAAACACTTTCTCAATGCTGAAAGCCAGAAATTACAACTCCTAGGATTACTAGACTGGTTTTCACTTAAATACGCTCCTTTTGAGGCATCTCTTCCAAATTCTCAATCCCCATACTGGAACACTTATAGAAATGCCTGTGAACACAAGCAGAACATTCATCACAGCCTGAGAGAGAGACAGTGTTCTCACCTTCAGCGTTTCATTAAATTCTGGATTGGTGCTGTTACTTTTAATTTTGGTCTTGCGTTTACTTTGGCGGGACTTATCAGGCAGAAGGTATGCTTTGACATATCTGCATATCAAGTAGTAAGTTATTAGCAAGGAATAAAAACGACCAGTCTGAGCAAGGACACGACATTGCTGCATCGGCAACACATGTGAGAAAATTAATTTCTGCAGTCTAAACAACGTACACATGTAACAGAGAATATGTGAAACATGGAAAGGCATGGTCTTTATCTACAAATATAGCAAGGTTATTCAGATAGGAACAGAATAACAAAAGGCAGAGCTAAATTAATTTACTTGCCCTCAGAAATGCAAAAAGCTTTCCTAATACTTTCCCTTTTGTAGTATGCGATTACTGACCGATTACACGTGAAAACACATACACTGAAAATACAAGAGAACAAAAAACTTCATACCTTGCATACAACAGGATCACATATGATTAGAAACACTAATTATTACTTCCTGATGAGAGATTTTACATGTTATACTGAAAACTATAATGAGAATCTCAGAAAATATGGTCCTTGCAAAGTGAATCTATGGATGCATAAAGCCAAAGTTCTCTCTATCCCTCTCTCCCTCCAGAACATCACTCCTTTCACATACTTCAGTTTTGATTCTAGAAGTAAGAAATCAATTCAGCCTCCCTCTTCCTTCATATTTTTTTTCTTTTGTGGAGATTGTTATCAAACAGATTGATAATTTAAGTAATCTTATTGTTTTCCCGGAACAGGGACACATTGCCCTAAGAAACATACTGAAAATGCACTTCCCACAGGGAATCCAAAACCAACGATCATCAGAACACTGGCTTGTAGCAACTGGATCCTACGAGTTCTCAGGCTCATATCACAACCCTAGACTACGTCACTACGTGTAACGTGGCGAAGGACACCCCTCGCAGAGCCTAAAAGGAAATTTTTCTCTCTGCTTACGGATCAGTCCTTTGCTTCTTCTCATCTGCAACAGCCAGGCTTCTGCAACTTTTTACCAGGATGTTGAGGGCACCTGTTTTGTAGCTGTAGTTGATGTTGAGAAGGATTTCGCCGCTGACCTTCACGTTGCCATAGTCACCAGTTTCACTATATACACTCAGCATGCTGTTAATGCTGGTCTGGAAGGGGAGAGAAAAAGGACTTAGAAGGCTTAAACAAATTACTCATTTCCAGCCTCTGCTTTTTCATACAGTCACAGCCTTGCAATATTGTCACACTTGTTAGGACTTGCTATGAAAACAGATGTATCATAGAACAGAAATACCACTTGTTTCTATCTGATGTAAAAGGGAATAAGAACCATAATTAATAATAGCTTAAATGTCTAGACAGTTTATGTTTTTCCATGCAGGACTCAAACCTATTTATAAACATGACTAAATCTAAATTACCACTGTTTAATCCATGCATGAACTGAAGAGCAGACAGGCTAATAAATTGTAAGCTCACATAAGTTCCAAGCAGGGGAAAAATAAAATAAAAAAAAATCACCTTTCTGGCTCAGCTGTCCACCTAATTTTTAATGACTCGCATAAGACAAGGGCTGACAGAACCATTAGAAAAAGTTGTAAGAATGCTTCCCATAACGGAGATGGTATAAAAGCATGTTTGTTTAAAGCAACACCCACCACTTGTTAATAATTCTGAAAGAATGAGCAAAATTCCATACCCACCATTTCAGCAATTTTCCTAAACCCCCAAAAATTTAGCAAAAAAATCCCACAAAATTTTCCACTGCAGCATAATACTTCACACCCCAATCTCTTCTTTTCACTCATACCATACAGAGTATTGCTATGAGGATTTCCTCATCCAAAAGATTTCAATTAGGAGAGAACTAAATATTTTTAAAGAAAACCAGAGCAATACGCACAATGACAGAACCAAAGGCATTAGAGAAATCTGATGAACATTTTCTTTTGTGTCATTGATCAAGATTGCTCAAAACCATATATGACCATCTAAATCCTAACACATAGGAACTTGCAAGACACACAGGTATAGTCTTCAACACAAAGGGAGAAAAGAGAGAGAAAACTTAGAAGCTAAGCAGAGGATTCAGGGGAACTCACAGTATCACCATCTGTTTCAGGCACATTTAAATACGTCCATTTTCTGTCAGAGCCTTCTGGGGAGTTCTTTAAAGAAGGCAGTGCAAAAGGTGAAGAGAAAAGAGCATTAGTTAGCTGCAATAAGAAAGAGTAAGCGCAGTGACAAATCCTTGCCTATATATACAGGTAAAGGAAGTTTGTATTGCAAAGCCATAGCAAGAAAGAAAGGAAAAGGTATCACCAAATCAGAGATAAGCTAAGTGTTTTCCATGTACTTCAAGTACTGAAGGACACATGGCTCAAGGTAACTAAACAGAAATGAAGTATCTGCTGAATCACAATAAACAAATTACACTTTAGAACACCAACTCAGCAGATTTGGATTTGTCCCCATTTATGTTTGCGTGAAGTCAATTCTCACTTAAGCTAGCCAAAAGCTAAGCATTCATGTATTTGCAGGGTTGGCACCCTTGTAAGAAATTGTGATTTCTCTGTGGAGTTTGTAAGAATAGATTAAAACATACACAAATGTTTAAATTTGTTGCTCTCTGGGAAAAAAATACAGTAATAGAATACTGGGGGAAACATTTTCTCCCCTCTGCTGCCAGAGCAGTATCTGGAAATCTCACCAACAAGCTCAAGGGAAACTACATCTTGATGTACCTCCTTCCTTACTGGCTGCAGGGAGGAAGGAAGAGCACAGTCAAGGGCAAGAACCACACAAAAAGAACTGGTCTGTGGCAAAACTCAACACCTTGAGCACTTTGCCTAAGGGCCCTGCAGCAAAGAACGCTGGAGGGATAAGCAGGTCTGTGTCAATATGGTAAACAACGTCAGACATGAAAAACAAGAACAAGTAATCATTATCCATAAAGTTCATTTTATACATCATGTAGGAATAATAAACAGCAAAAAGGGAGCTTTTTGTATTTCTACTGGCCTTCTTTATCCTTCATTTAAAAAAAAAAAGTTTGTCCTTTTATTCCTTTGTACAATTGCTGAAATTCCACAAAGAGGACTGGTTAAAATCACCGGAGAATTAGCAATACACAACAACAAACATGTTTTATTTCCTCCTATTCCTAACATGCCTCGAGCTAAATTCCAGCCTTTACCATTTATGCTTTTCCACCTCTAGCACAGATGAAAATGGGTATCCTTGGACACTGTCAGTGAAGTTAACAGTCCCGGTATGTGCTACAAAATGCCTAAATTATCCCTGAAACAGAAACGTAACAATTTCTGTGCCTACTTTAGAAAACAAACAAGATTATACCAACACAAGGCAGTGCACAATTTGTTCTCTACTGGATCCAAATATTCTTTTTCTTGATCTTTAGGTAAGTGGGCAGCAAGGGATAAATGATTGGGGAAAAAAAACCCACAGAAAGTTCTAAACAAATAGATAACTTCTGACCCTAGAATTTATGCAAACACAATTTCTGAATTGCTTACAAATCACAGAATAACACAAATTTAGTAGAAGTATTTGATATACTTGACTTTTTTCCCCACAGACTCTGTTCTGTGGCATTTACACTGGACATTACGTACACTAAATGTAATGTCCTTAAGAGCTCTATTCATTTTCCAGTTTCCTTAGTAAACAACCACGACATATGGAGGGTGCAGAGCCTCATTTTAGTACCTCACTAAGAATTATATTTGTTTTGCACCATATCTAATTCCTGCAGAAAGGCACTTGAACAATTCAGTCTTACTGATGTAATGGGTCTTGACAACAACACATCAATACGTTTAGGAGAGGAATCGGTGAAGGAAGCAGGGAAAACTAAATTCACAGTATGTGTATTAGCTTTAGGAAAACACAAAGAAAAATACTCTACTGCTGAGATACAGTTCCTGTTCAATGTCACTTCCCATTTCCATTTTTGCTCACTCATGCTAAAGGTATTTTCTTTGGTAAATTCTTTGAGATACTTCTTCCTTTACCTCAAATGCTCATTGTCAGAGTACCCAGTAAAGTACTGTACTTTAAATTCTCATATTCGAAAAAAGAAGAAAAAAAACCCAAAGAAAAAACATGCACTTAGAGCCTACTGTTCATTGATAACATTTCAACGTGACTTAATAGTATACAGTCATTTGACAGATAAGTACATGAAAAAAATCCATACAGTGCAGAAGGCTCAAAGCCTTATAAAGAGGCAAAAACAAGAGAGAGGGGCAATGTTAGTAACTGGTAACACATGCTTAAGGGGAATAAAAAAAGAACCTGCAAAATTGACCTGCTCTTGCAGGGAGAAGCATCTTGCCACTTGCAACTTCGCCATTAACATAGCATGCAGTGACATTAGAAATCATGTCACAGTGAATACAGAGAAGTGAGAGCACTGAGATGTGAGATTATCTCAAACCTACAGCACTGGAAAAGCTACGCTCTGCTTAAGAAAAAGGTCAAAGGGAAATCCACAGCAAAGGACAAAACCCAATGCACAGACGGAATGCTGCCTACAGCACGTAAAGGGAAGGCTCTCTAAATGCAGCTCCTCGGTTAGTGGCCTAAATGGGGAAAGCACTTAAGCACTGCAACCTTCATATCAATATTCAGAAGAATGAAAAATAATTCTGTCTATAGAATCCATGGGAACAGCAAGCATTAGAGACAATGAGTCACAGTCAACCTCGGGTAAGTGGGTCTAATTAGACCAGTGTCAGCAGGCTACATTTGCTCAAGTCTGATTTGGTGTGAAGTGCCACCCATCTCTGTTGCGTCTGTTTCTGTGAACTACACAAATCAGAAGGGAAAAGGGTCTGGACATGGCCAGATCTAAGACACCAAAATGCTCTGTGACAGCAATTTGCTCAGCCCTTTCTCCTGCCCAGGTAAGCCAACCTTGGATTCAGCCAACTCCATCTCTTTGGGATCAAGAACTTAAGTCGGCATTCCCTGGGCCCTGCTTGTGTGGGGACTAACAGGGTGCAGTCTAGAAAGGACAGTTCATTGGTTACTGTCATGGACCAAATTCTCTCTTCCCCTTTAGCATACAGACTCCTCATCTCTCTTCATCCTCTTCAACTCTCTCATCTTCTACCTGGATTTTGTTGCAGTTTTCTGATACTCTATATGCTGACGAGAGCTATTCTTGAGCACAAGTCATAAAGAAGAGGGGCCAGAGAGGGCTCCACGGCTTCTCTGAAGATGCTGTAAGTTGCCCACATCCTAAGTGTCAGATCCCAAAAATGAGACACACAGCAGGTGGTCATAAACTAGGTATGTTAAAGGCTACTTTTATCATCCATTTTCTTTCCTAGTGAACAACAGACTGCATAATGCACTGCATAAGGCTTGTTATACCACTTTTGGTGCATCTCAAGCACCTGTTACAAGCTGAACATGCAGCTCTCCTTTTAAAACCAACATTAAGTTGCAACAGTTAGACAACTGCAAGACTCAGACATCTGATTTACAGTATATAGTTTGTGGGTATGACAAGAAACAAAATTATGTAACAAAAATACTACAATTCTTGTAGAAGGTAGAGAAGTTATCGCCAACCAAAATCCCCAAGTATCTCCTTCCTCACTGTAAAGAGAAATACTTTTCAGATGTCGATGGCGCAGCAATCATGTCATGAAGAATGGGAGAAGCTGGGTTGGGGGATGGACAATGATGTCACAGAAGTGGTATGCATGCAAACACACAGATGAGTATTTGTGTCCCAAGAAGGTGAACAATCAGAAAGTGGTTTGAGATGGAAGATCCCACCATAGCCTTGTTCTCTTCATTTCAAGTAAATTAAGTCTTCCTCTGCAAAGCTGAGCAGTCACGTACTGCAAACACCTATGGTTTGCCTTCTCCACATCAGGTAGGTAGTAACCTCAGCATGTGATGAAATCTGCTGATGAGTGTGCAAAATGGTTTTCTCTTTCCATGCACTTCAGAGAACATAATTTTAGCTTTGAACAGCATTAAAAATAGAATAGAAAAACTATCTAAAAGTTAAAGGATGTTTCTCAAGTGGAGGATGAAAGATGACCTGCTGCTAAGTGGTATGAAGTTAAACTCCATTTTGGAGGAACAATGGTATCTTGTGGAAGGAAAAAGCATGTTTTCTACTCGAGATCTTACTGTTGATAATCCACTTGTCAAATGTCCATGTTTCCTTGAAAAACGAGAGGCCACTAGGTCATCAATATCTTCTTCTGTTTCATCCAGATAATCCTAAATGACAAACAGGCATTTTAGTCGTCATGTTCTGCTCTGTATTTGGTCAGCCTCTGTCGCTTAGTTTTGTTTTGTATATTTTCCACTTTAGGAAGACGGTGCAGGATGCATTCAAAATTCTAATCTCTAGAGGAATTTTGATTTACATTTTCCACATCTTTGCACAGGCACACAGCATAAGGGGAAAAGATGCTGTTATGGTTTCAGGTTCAGTTGCCTAAGAACTAAAAAACTTGACACACATACTTCATATCTTATTCTGGAGGTGCATACCTTTGCATGGCCAACAACTGTGCACATAAACAAAACCCACTTCCATGCCTACTAACAATCCCATGTGAATTACCTTATTCTACTTACTACTATTTGCATTCAGGAGTTCAGGTTTGGAAATCTTAGAAGGGCACAGCGAGACATTTTCAAATCTTAACAAAAGAAATGAGTGAATTAAGGTCAGATACCAGGGGCCAGGGGATCATTGATACTGGTTTGTAGCCAGAAGGCATTAGATGATTGATTTCTTGGTTACAGTCCAAGTTCCGTGTTTTTATGGGACATATTTTTTACAATCCAGCAATCTGGTTTTTCAATTATTATCCATATTTATATCAGTCACGCTCACAAAAATGGGCAAGCACACAATTTGCATTACACTTGCACCCCTTCACGCTGTCTTTGGTGGCAGGCAACAATTTTGTGAACAGGATCATTAACACAGACCCACCTTCCAACAGGCAGTGCTGAAAGCCCCGGGTTATTGTCAAACCACATGGGAGGAAACTTTTCCTGCCATCATACACACTGAATATATTTGGAGTGTAAACAAAAAACCCAGACGATGTGCATGTTTTAAAAATAATTAAGTTCCTATATTAATTTTTTTTAAAAGGAGGAAAAATCAGTAATTGCACGGCTTCATATGCTTGAGTTTTAATAAGCAAGACTGAACTGTAACGTCTTTAGCTCATATACAGAAAAAAAGAATTTTCATTTTTTAAACATAGCAATAAAGTAAAATCTAAAAAGAAGTTCAAAATCTAGTTGATGGTTCTAATAGGACTGTTAACTTTAAGTTAAAGGAAAAAAACCCCAACAGACAGCTATCATCCTATTACGTGTAGCTTGGAAATTTCAAACCTTATGGCAGGTATTTTGAAAGACTCTGCTTTTAGTCTTAATGGAAGGCAAATATTCAAATTCCTTATATCTTCTTCACAGATATAAAAATCTCACGTGGTAACCTACCTCACACTCTATTGCCGAGTCGCTCTCACTTTCATAAACTAAACACAGAAGTACTGTATTCAGACTGAGGAGTCTCAAAGACTTCTATGCTAATCAGGAAAAATAGAGCAGAGAAGAAAAGCTGCTGGGGAGTTGAACTGCCACAGTTTATGTAAAGACCTGCAGTGCATTTATGATTAGAATGCATAAAACTAGCTGTTACACCTCTTCTCCTTTGATCCAGTGACTGAACTGAAATAAAGCCAGCTGAAAGTTAGGCAAAATTTTCTATTACTACTTTCCAATTGTAACTGCATATTTAATATTGAGCAGAAGGAGATCAGGACAAGCCATCACTCTGTTTGGGACCCAAATTCACATACTGAAACAAACATTCCTCTTAGCTTCATGTTCTTACAATGAGTTTTCTCTGCTGGTCTCTTCTCTTTCTAATCTACTCAGGGCACTGTTACTACCTCACAGAAAAAAAGAAGTCATAGATATTTTCTACTCTAAGGAAAAAGCCCATGGAGACCCAGGCACAACAGAGCAACTATTTCAGGGAAACAGATAGAGCTGAATCCTTCAAAAGTAACCCGTCCCAAACCCCTAAAATAAAAACAAAAGAACCCACCCCACTCTTCACTTTCCTCACGGACTTCAGAATTCAAGTGATGTACTCAAGCTTAAAACTTGGCACAAGAATACACAATTTTCCTTCTCACCCATACAACAGGAAGAAGCAAGTCTGGTAAGACATGCAAAACTCTTTCCTTTACACTGTTTTATACATACCTGTGGACTTTAAAATAAACAATACTACATTTTTATTGCTGAATAATTAAATTCAGGACAAAAAAAAAAGTAAGGCAACATCTTCAGACTGGGGTTTTAAAGGTCTAGACACTCAAAAGTTAACAGTGCTTCACAAAGAGTCCCAGCAACAGATAGCTGACTACCAATTTTTGTCTGCAAGCAGATAAATAAAACTGGAAAAAAAAAAAGTTAACATTTAACCTATGCTCTTAATTCACTTTGCACCACAATGATTATGTTTCTCAGGAGGTGTTACAGAACTGCAACTGCATCATTGGTTAGTGTTATTAGCTTATTAAAGTTAGAGCTAGTAGGACATTAATCTCATGGTCTCCAGTGGGGGCTATAAAATGCACATTATCCAATTACTTCTAATAAAGCAGCTGAGCATGTAATGAACACTACTTGGTCAGGAATTCAACACACAACTCTCTAGGTAAGGTGTTCCCACTTGAACACAACACTAGATTGAACTGGTTCCCCATACTCCTCGATAAGTGTTACTACATACAATACACGGGTTTCTGGGGGTTGTCCCTTTTCACTACCAAGAGTAATGTCAAGTTAAAGAAGCAAAACACCCATTCAATTTTCCGGCTGACCTCTCTGTATGTGTAATGGGTTTTCCTGATAAAGCTGGGAGCAAAGCGGCTAAAAAGCCTTTTCCCGCCCTTTCAGCTGATAAATTCCAGCAATCTGCATATCCTATTGACACGTGGCATCTCCCACACCCCTGCGGTCAGCTCCAATCACCCGGGACTGAGACTGAAGGACCTCAGCTAGCTCCACCAGCTAGCCAGGAGAAAAGGCGGTATAACTTGTCTCCGGCTGCAGGAGCTGTTGTTATCATCATCAGGTATCTTTCTTTTTGCCTCTTATAAAGATATAAGCACCAAATAAACTAAACTCCAGCAGGAATACAACTTTTATCCCAAAACACTGCATCCATAATGAATATAGTGCAAGAGTCTGTCTGAAGGACTCCTGTGAATCAAACTACCCTAAAACGTATGGTAACACTAAAGCTGATGAAAGCAACCAATTGATTTCGTAAGACAGAGCAAGCAAGGACATGTCTAGAATCGGAGATCTAAAAACCTTTTTATGAATGAAGTTTAAAGGGGAATTAGCACTCTCACAGACCCCAGGGCAACTAAATCAAGGTTATGCCACAGGAGAGGTCTCCTCTGTTAGCAAAGAAGGTAGAGAGTTGCTGAGATGCAATCTGAAATTTCAGAGTCAGCAAGAAAGACAAAAGAAAAGAAGGGGGAAAGACCAAACCCTCTGAATAAGAGGAAGACAAAAATCAAAGAAAGGAAAACCACTCGGGACTTGGCATCTCTGGCACCTGCCTCAGAGAAATCCCTAAGCGATAATTACAGTGCCCAGTACAATTAGAGCAGAAAACTGATATCAAGATATTGAAAGTTTGTATTTTCTTATTTTATGCTCTTCTTCTGCAACATTTTCCAGTTTCTTAATCAAGAACACATCCTTTTTCTTTACTACAATTAAAAAATAAACCACTTATTTTTGAAGTTTTTCTTCCACAGAGATCTGACACACAGGAAGGGCTTCTTTTATTTCCTTAAAGATTAACCCAAACAACACAATGCTGCAGGCAAATTCTCTGAGTGCTTACAATCCAAGAAAACAGATGGGAATCCCAACATGTTGTTTTCCACCAAGCCGCAAGTATCAAATGCTACATGAAGGGGAGACATCTCCCATGGCCAATGCTCTTCTGAAAAGAGCAGATGGTAGGGAAGGACCATGACAATAGACAAAATGCATAAACCATAATGTAGAGGGTTATGGGGTTTTTTAAGCTACAAGCACACATTTGGAAACTTCAGAACAAACTATGATTAGATGAAGAACTACTTAAATAACTTCTCTTTTTTTCCCCTCATGCATATTTAACAAGCTTTGAAATTCTATTATAGCATTGATGCACATCTGCAACTTGTGTATCTTGGATATGTGCATAAGAGGAGAGGGAAGTCATGAAGCATTTCAGGAAATGTAGCCCATAGAATGCATAGAAAAAAGGCACAGAGATGTTTGGGAGAAAACGGTAAACAGGAAGAAGAGGAAAGCAACAGTGAGAGAACAGAACGCTGGGGCTTCATTTGCTAAAAATATATACGAGGGGAAAAATCAAAACCAGACAAAGATTAAAGCCTTTAAAGTATAGTATTTCTCAGCATCAGAATTACAATTTAAGAAAGTATGAATTAACAGAACTTTGGAGCATGTCTAATATAGTGCCTGAAATTTATTTTCAGGCCAGGTTTCTTTCACCTGTAAAGTCAAAAACCAGCAAATCAATAACAAACTGTAACCATGAATCTTCATTGGAATCCTTCTATACCCAACATACTCAGAAGATAAAGCTGCTTAAAAAACTCATTAAATATCCCTGAAATAATGTTCTGCATTATTTATAATTTACATAGATATACATACAGTGCTGATTTCATAAGACTGAACAAACAGGATTTCCACCAGATGAACAGTTATGCGTTTGTAACTCACCAGTTCCTGATCTAAGGTACTAGGTACAGATTTGCTTCTTATGCTCAGAGTATCCTCATTTCCTTCAGAGAAAGATTCGCTCAAATCTATCTCCGATCGGCTACGGTCTGGAAGATAAAAACAATTAAAATGATTGCTATAATTTGTACAAAAATATTCCATTTCATCTTCCACACTTTAATAAGTGTTGTCTCAAACCCAATTGTTTTTTAAGAAAAAACCATCAAAACAGTATTTTAGGTATCTGACACAAAGTCAATCACAACTGAACATCGCTACGATAAATGGAAAAATATGTTTTCTGATGCTGTTCAGCCTTCTGGCCAATACTTTTCCCCCTGCACTATTTATCTGCTCTAATTGTCTTCTGTGGATGATATTATAGATCAAGCTTTTGATTTTCTCTGGTAGGCCTATCAGCCTGGAATATTGCAAAACTTGCAGTCCAAGTGTTCACAGTGATTGTCACATCTGCCACCACCAGCAAACTCTCCCCAGCGTCTGCTTTCAGAATTAAGCAGCTAGGGATACAGATGGACAGAGAAAGCGATTCTGCCATTACTGGTGTTCCCTCTGCAGAAAGGAGGAGGAAGCGAACGAGTCTCAAGACCTGCACAAGGTTCTTTCGGTCCTACAGGTCACACATCCACTCAAAATGCAGAAGACTTGTTAGACATCCTGGAGAAAGATTTTCTCCGTCCTCTCCATATAAACCTTTTGTGCTGAGAAAGAAAGAGGGGGGGAAGGGAATACTTTCAGATCCTGCAGGTAGGAATCTGGAAAGTTTTTAACTGTCCATCTTCTGCCTGGGCTACAGATGATGTGACAGGAAAAGTCACTCTCCTGAGCTTAACGTCCTTTGAGATAGACATCTCTCTCCAACAAGGAGACAATGGAGAGTCTGAGGCCCGCTCCCAGGTTGCCTGCAATTTCACTCAGCACCCATCTGCTTTGGTAACATGTGGCCTGTTCTTTTCTATTAGAAAAACCTTTATTTTATAAGGTAGCAGGAACAGGAGAATTTTCACTTCATAAAGTAGCAGTCTGCAACACCTCTGCCTGGACTTGCACTGTACAATATTCTCAAAGAAACACTGACGCTTTCAAGTTGGAAAATCTAAGGTGAAGAACGTTATCTCCTTTGATTACTTCTGTGGGATACTTCACTAGGTTTCTGCTTTGGGCTAAATTCAGCCGAAATAAAGTGAGCCCTGCTGTGTTTCGGAGAGAAACCTGTAAATCTGAACTCACTCTGTTAGCGTTACAAGAAGCCGGCCGAGTGCGTGGGAGAAGCAGAAGAGTGCAAGGTGCTCCTGCCTCCCATTTCAGGTGGGAAAAGGAGGTTCTCCACCCACTGCTGCAAAGCGGCTCTGACAGCACCTTCCTGTGCAAGCCTCATTTGCCTAACAGCCTCCAACAAAATGAGGTAAACTACAGGTGAATTGACTGGTTTGGTGTATCATGTATGCAAATGAAATGACATGAAGTCTGTAAGGGACTTGTTCTCCAATCGCTCATTTTTTCCCAAATTGGAAATTGGGCAAAGTGGTTGTGAAACATAATGGCAGCAGCACAGTAGTATTGTACACAGATTTAAGATAGGTAGTATTTTATACAGCTGACCACACAAAGAATGATTTTATGATGCACAATTATGAATCAAATCTCATACCAGTTCTAAGAGCATACGATTTACCTACTACTAACGTTGTGCCAACATTACTGGGATTAGGATTACCACTTCTTCAAATGTAAAACCTGTGAACTGGTATAAACTTGGTTAGTAAAAGGGAAGAATCTTCAGAATGAACATGAACAAATTTATGAAACTTGCATCCTTCAATGTTCTTTAAAAACAAAAGGAGCAGAATCACAAGAATAGGAATAATCCTCTGATAATAAAGGCTGGCAGAAAGAAGGAAAAGACTTAATACTTGCCTGACGACAAAGATACCCTAGAAACTGCAATGGAAGGTGTCCCAGATGCTTTCCTACAGTGCTTCTTTACTAAATCTTCAGGTACGCTTTCACTTGCTGGAATAATCGTGCCATTTTCTAAGCCAGGGTCCTGCCCAATAAGAAAAATGTACACCCCATAAATACAAAATCAAGCTTATTCACTATCGATCTACAAAAGTGTCATTTCTATTAGCTCCCAGAACTCCAAACTCCTTTAGCATCCAGTCTGTTACTGAATATACTTAGATTACTATCTAATCTGTTTTGTTTAGCACAGATCATGCATAAAATTTGCACAAAGATGTGATTCATGCATACATTTTGAGTTTGCAACTGAAGAATCAGAACAATGCATCAGGAGTGAGAGGAGGGAAGTGAAACACTCAAATCCATTAAAAGTTCACTTAGCTTGGAAATTAAAAAAAAAAGGGGGGGGGGGGGGAGAAAAGACAAAACCTATTGTTTTTATACCAGCATAATGGTTTCAGCCAGGGTAAAACCAAATGGACTTTAACTAAGTAAATTATGCCAGTATAACCCCTTAAATAAAGCCGGTATTGCTTGGTATCATTATGGCTTTTTACCTTCCTGTAAAGGAATACCTAACAACATCACTCCATCTAAATTAAATGGATTGGCCTTTTTCAACCAAACCTAATGCACTTGAAATCAAGTCAGTCTGTGTGCCCACAAGAATATAAATAAAACAACTATTAATTTATTTACAGCTCCTGAAACTGCCCTTCATATATACTAACTTATTTTTTATTAGGAAAAACAATTAGACTGAGTATCTGAGGTCAGAAAAAAACCTGATGCATTCAACAGGGCTCTGATCTCTCATGCTCGTCTACTTTTATCCAAACATTAATGGTAGAGGGCATTACCTCTGACTATAAATTTCGCTTTCCTTGTACACTTAAGTCGTGGCAACTCAGAATAACTTGCTAGTCTGATCCTGATTTCTTAAGAGGGGTGACTGAAATGAATTCGGGATGGGTGTCTCGGTACACAGCCAGGAGGAGCAGCTTGACAAACAGGCAGGCTGTCTGGGACCGAAGAGAGCGTCTGCTTCTGGCTAGATGAGCCACATCCCAAGAGGCTTAACAGCAGGGAAGAGGAATCCCACATTTCATTTTGATAACGTGTCTAGGACACATTCTGTGTTATGCCATAATTTATGCAGAGGCCAGTGTCCAAATCCAGAAAAACCTAAAATCAGCATGGCCTGATCTTCTGTAAATGCTGAGCTTGCAAAGTTTCCCTCAGAAGTCTGTGGGAGCATGCTGGACCTTGCGTGCGTGAAAGTCACATCCTTACTTCACAGCACTTACTCAAGGCCCTGAAGTGCCAAAAATGCTTACTCATATCCCTTGTGCTTCCCTGTTCAGAATCTGTAACCCATTATGTAATGCTAGACATTAATAGCAATTTTTAGACAAAAGAAACATGTCTGCCAAACCAAAACCCACATCACTGATCGAGCATGACAAATTCTGTTCTAGTAGAGACCTTCACTGGTCCCAGCAGAATTAAGGAAGAACCAAAATCTTCTCTTTGTCTTTGCTGGCTTACAAATCAATCTAACAGGGCAGATACCAGCCAAGTCATCTTGCTTGGCATCAGCTGTATTTGGTGTCAGCTCTACATCACTGTACTCACCCTGCTATAATCTGCAGTCATGCTGCGTGTGCCGAGTGCCGGAGACCTCCAGAGGGAAGGTAGGGAACCGTTGCCTCCGTTCGCAGGACCCACGGCCCCTTTCAGATGGCCTGCAATGGACTCTGCATCACTGCTGCTCAGCGAAAGCGTGCTCCCTCTGGGGTGGAGAGAAGAGTATTAAAGTGTTATTGCTTTGAGCAAACCAAGGCAACCCATTTAGCAAACCACTGCAAGAAAACAGCCATGGTAGCAGTTTACTAGAATAACATTGCCCTGGATGAACTGTGTGATCCATTACAAGAAAATGGTCACTTGGAAAGAAAAACACAGGCAAAGGCAAATTACAATTACTTTATACATACAAGCATTTTCAGCATTTTCTACCAGAACTGCAAATAGCCCAAATAGGCAGCTCTTGCCCAGGCTGCAGAAGCTGCATTCACCTGTGTTCATTTTGCACTACATTCCCATCTCAGCAGTAGGCACGACGCCTCGTGTAACACTTTCTACCAGGCTGCTCCTTGGTTTAAAAGAAAACTATGGTGACATGACAGTTCTGGCCACTTCAGCAGCCAATGCTGATGCCAGCAGTGTCTCCAGAAAGTCTAAAATCCTTGGCTATCTGCTCTTTGTCCTCTCCAGAGAAACAACTTGCTCGGTCCTATATATGTTGCAATAATAATGACTCTTGACCCAAACTTGGAAAGCTAAGAAAGCTGGGCAAGTCTTTTTGCCAGGTTTCGTGTTACTAAAAGTGACAAAAAAAACCATCTGTGATCAGCATACCAGAATCCATTTGCTGTCTAATACCACAACAGGCAGAAATTTTTCCATGGGACATTTCTATTAGAAAATACTGGTTATTCCCTGTGAACATTGAGGGTTAGAAAGGGTAAGGTGTTGCACTTTTTTGACCTTTTGAAACAATGAAAATTATTTTTAAATGTATTTCAACACATTTTCAATTAAAGTTTTATTTTCATTTGAAATTTGATCTGCAGTAGAAATACAAGTTCTCGGCTGATCTACTCTTCTTTCTCCACAAGCATCAGTTCAAACTTTTCAATTTTTCTTCACAGTCCAGAGAAATCTCAAAAAGTCTTGCAGGACAGTAACAGTTCTGCATACATTCCTACTTACTACTTCGATAAAAATTAGTCGTAAATAGGAACTGATGCAGGAATCGCCCCCTTTTCATATGGCAAACACAGAGTCAGAGGACAACAGTAGCGCAAATTTGCTGGAGAAAATTCTTGGAACTTATGGTATGTTTTCAGCTAAAAGAGGCTTGCTTAATAAATATTTCAGATTTGCAGGCATCTTCAGCATGCTGGATAACAGCTGAATTTCACCTTGACTTGGTTTAGGCTGTCATATCGCGTTTAGAGTAACTGCAGTAAAAATATTCTTTACACGATGGAGCTTTTGATTAGAACTACTGTTGAACTGAGAAAAAATACTCTGGAACACAACACCTTCTGTCTTACCACCACATTAAGTGAGCACTGGCTCTGAATCCACACTGGTGAAGTTATTGAAAACAAGGAATACAAAGGAAAACCCCAAAGACCAGGACTGTCTACAAATGTCGTGCAACCATGGTTTTGTCTTTTAGTGAGCATCTGGTAACTGTCTAACAATTACTATCCGATTTCATATATTGATAACAGTAGATAATGCATAATAAACATGCTTTTACGCCTGTGCACCTCACATACATGCACTGCTACTTTTTAATTTGATAAGCAAGTGATCAACAAATCCTACTAAATGTGCTTTGGTTGAATTTTAGCCCTATATATTTACACAAAGATGTGTCTTTGGTGCTGCAAAGTCAGAAAAAATCAAGGGTACTGGCTGTCATCTCTATTTTATTAAAGCTGTTGGACTTAGATGCACACACCTCAATTTCCAAATCTGCCTGTATATGGAAAGTAGCCAAAATGTTGAAAACCCGAGTCTTCTTGCATGTCACACCACTATTGATGGATCGTTCTGACTTTGTTATGAAAATTGCTGTTACAGGGTTTTTTTTTTTCCTCACTGTATAAACTAATGTAAATCAAGAGAAGTGTTGAGAAGGAATAGTGGGCTGGGATAAAAGATTTGAAAACATGTCACAGGGGGTTCTGCAGGAGTCATATGTCAGACTGAGCACTTGCACATCCAACCTGCTAAACAGACCTCTCATTATTGCCCTTATTTCAATCTGCTATTGGAGAGACGTTCAACACACTTTATACACAATATTAAGTAGACAACAAAATAAAAATGTTGTTATAAGGTGACTATGACAGGCATTTCCACATGGTAGACAAGACCTCAGTAGGATGGGGTAGTGTGCCTGTGTAGATGAACTTGAAATTCCTGTCCTATTTCTCCTAGAAGTATCCTGATGCAGCCTCCTAGTTAATTCAGCTGCAAAATCAGTAAACATTTTTGCTGGAGCAGAAATAAATGAGTTGAAGAGATGAAGTCATGGCCTGGGACTGTCTGTTCCCAGCTCAGTATATTTTCTCTTAAACAGAATTGTTTAGAAAGAATAAAAATTCTCTCTCAGTTTCCCTGCTGGTAGGTGAAATACTACCATTTTGGCAATGCAGCTAAAAAGATGGGGGCAATTACAAAGATCAGAAATAGGCAGAAGAATCTAGGACAGCTACAGTGTCACAAGATGTTGTTATATTCTTTTAATTTGAAACTCAAAACGGTTATGGAAGGTAGCCTGGGAAGCTTTGCTGTTATTTTTAATAATTTCGACTCAGTTCTATAAATTAGCAATAAATGAACTAAAGCAAGGATCCCCAGATAACTAATTAAATATTTAACCATGCATGTACAAGCCAGGAATTTTCATCCTTCTACTAAGAAATATAAGCTGCTCCTCAATCCTTCCACAAACTAATATTTAGGAAGTGCTGTATCTTCCATAGACAGTAAAATAATTCAGCCCCCCAGCAAAAGCACCTCCTGGCAACACAGCAGGGTTACTATGTACTTTGACACAGGACACTGATTTGGCCAGGTGAGATGAGATGACTGGTAGAGAAGGAAGTTGCCATAATGACACAATATGCCTAATTTAATAAATCCCTCACCCTGGCTCTGGGTGAAAGCTAGAAATTGATGCTTTATGTGAAAGTCAAGCAAGGCAATCAAACATAAAGGTTATTTTTATAGACTACTTCACTCTCTTTATCCTTCTAAGCCTGTACACAGAGCTTATCAGGTGCTGAATTCTACCACCCCAAACAAAATTATTTTGCTTCATTTATAGTTAACTGCATGATCACTTTCTTGCTGTCTGGCACATCAAAACAGCTGCACAGATCTCTCACAAGCATCCCTTTGTCCTTATTCCGCTAAACTCTTAGAGAAAGTTACTTAATATTGCATAACTTTAGTGTTAAGCAGCACAGACACCAGATTCATGAGCTTTTGTCTCTTAGATCCTTCAATTGTCTCTATTCAATTGAAAGCAAAACAAACGCAGAAAACTAGCAAAAATACTACTTCTGGTCTCATCAAAGTCAGGTATGAATCTGGTTAGGTACCAAAGGCATAATTAGCTTAATGAAAAAAAACAACCAACTTTGTGAACTGTCTATGGACTAAAGAAGAAAACTAGCTTTAAAGCTGATTTGGCTAGTACATACTGCAGCATCCAGTGTGTGTGTGGAATATCAAATTATCAACCTTCCAGAAGACTGTCACCATTGACTTTATACATATTGCAGAACATCCAGCAATTGGGTTTTTGAATTGTAGGGAACAAAGGGAAGCAAGTTCTTGCTTGTACAAGAAGGCTTATCTGTGGGTGAATTAAAATTCCTGATGTTCCTTTTACCTGATATCCTGTGTTCCTGTATACCTATTTGGAGTCTCCCAGGAACACTGTTTTAGAGCTAGAAATTTCTATTGGAACCTACAGAAAATTATTATTATTTTTCGATCCAGAGTGCAAAATTTCAAGGTGTGTGCTCCTGAGAAAAGAATACAGGTCTACATCCAGTACAGACTATCCAAATGAACAAGAAAAAAGTAAGCTATTGTTTGGCTTCATTTTGGAGGTGGGACATGAGAGCAATGTTGCATCTGGAATTTTAAAAATGCTATCAGAGGCAATAACAGAGATCTCTTAAGCCCAGAAGAATGATAGATGGAATTCTATCAGAAAAAAACATGGACAATAATCATGAAAAGAGAAGGGCAAATGGAGCCTTCGAAGAAGAAAATATAAATTATCATCAATTAACATGTCATTACTGGAGAAAAAACTTTGGAACAAAGCACCTTGGTTCTGTAACATGAGCACAGTTCATCAATTAAAAGCCAGAAAACAAAGAACAACATGGTGACAGCAATCACCAGCCAAAAACCAGAAGAGAAAAGGAAGATGGATGGAGATAATTTTTAGGTTTTCTTTTTCTTTTTTTTTTCCCCCAAGACGATAAGCTGTGCTTCTCAGATAGTATTAAAGCTGAGCACTCAAAGACACAATGCAACACACAGGACTGGCACACACCGGTAGGTCAAGCCCAGCATGAGCTCTACCAGGTTTCTGCTGCTCACCTCTCAGAGCAAGGCGTTGACTTGCCATTGCGCAGACTTTGGGTTTCAGGTTCTGAGCCTGTGTTCCTTTCACCTTCGTCTTTTGCATTTGTAAGTTCTCCTTTGGTAACCGCCCTAATTACCCTCCTGATGAAAACACAGAATAAAAGATTTTAAAAGGTGTAAGTTATTTTCCCAGGAAACAGCAACCTGGCTGAAATACTGTGATGTGCGCATTCTATAAATTTCATCTGTCTGACCTATGGACAACTCTGGATATAAGGCTCAATAGAGCACCAAATCTGTTTATCAAACTGACTCCTACGAATAAAAAGAAGCATCATATTTGCTAGAAACTGCTTTTTAAGACACAAAACATTAAAACATCCCTCCTATTCAACATGGCCACTCAAGCTTTGAACCAGAAGTGCCTTTTGTGAAAATTCCTCTCTCTATTTTATTTTTTTGACAGTTTATACACAGCAAAGTATTTTGACTAAGTATGTGTATTTCCCCCAGCAAATTACACTATATGTATTTTCTCTTAAAGATTTCTTTACATTTTCTACAATTATATGCATCAATGCCCCAAACACGCTATTTTCTGAAAACCTAACAGCACCCCCTTACCCAGCAACATGTGGCCTAATAAGACAGAAATAAAAAAGATGACATAAGGTTTTGAAAAGTAATAGTATTCTTCATAGACTTACAAACAGTACTAGACTGTTAATTTATCCTATGACACTAAGTGTCAGTAGGAGTCGGCCCCAAAACAGCTTTACGAAAACAAATCCACTCATGAGATACATAAATGTGGAACCTGAGGGAGGGAGAAGGACCAAGGAAAAGAATAATCAACTACTTCTGAGAGGCCACAAAACATAGTAAGAAAAGCAAGCCTAATTCTTGTAGGATTAAATTTCCTTTATGGGGAATGTCACCACCAGAAAACATTTCAGGCCACAAATGGAAAAAAGGCTGAACACCACTAAAATAAACAGGCCATTACAAAAAAGAATGGTTTCTCATTGGGGAATATGACTAATAGGTTCGCATGAAGGATTTAAATGAAAAGCGGATTAGAAGAGTAAACTTTAATGCACTTTTACTATAGCTACCAATTAGCATGATTTAGAGCAACATCTAGATCCCATTATAGTAGATTCCCTAAGCTGGTTCTTTCTTCACCTTAATTTGAGAAGCCAGATGCATACTGATATTCTTTTTCCTAATATTATGGAGAGATAAATCATTCATGTTAATTTCTGGAGTCACTGAAACAATTAATTCCATACTCAGTTCTCCTCAGAAGTAAAAAAGCTGTAGAAAGCTATTGACCTAGCCTATATTTAGGATCCATAATAAAATGTGGTTTCTTCCAACAGAAACAAAGTTTTCCAACTACCAGCCCCTGGAGCTCCAGCCATGATATGAATAGTCATCTGATTTTTCTTCCCATTCACCCAATAGCCTCAAGTTATGTCCAGACATCACTTGAGCAACCATATACTCAATGTATCTGTCCACGTCCCCTAAGAGTAAGCGAGCGCTCCTCTAAGGGCATAGCCAAACTGGGCTTACACACATCACCGAGACTGCAAGACAACCAGCAACATCATCTGTTTATTCACTGTCACACACACAAAAAAGGGGCACTGCTTGACTGTTAGACTACATTTGCACAGCTGCAAGCTAAAGGAAAACTTGACTCGTGAGCAGAACTGACCAGTATACGTAAAAAACAGGCCCTCCAAATACTATTTATTTTGCATTTTCATCTTCAGCAAATCTGCCTTTAGGGACACTCTGCTACTTCTGAGTAAGTAGTAACAAGAAAACAATCCAGGAGTAAAAGAAAACAAGAAACATCCAGGAACAAGAAACAAGACAAACCAAGAAAAATCCAGGAGTAAACCCACCCTTTTTCTGCTACCTCTGTAGCTGAAGAGTAATTACTGCTGCATTTCCTAGGAAACAGCAGCCTAATTATAGTAAGTGCACTTTTAAAGGAAGGCTGTTTCTAACCCTAGGAAGTTTAAAGCTGACGTGGAACACTGGAGACACTTAAAAGACAATCTATCCAACCATATACAGCTGTTTTCTGATTCATTGGTTTCCAAAAGAAAAGGTTTTACCCTATCTTTCTAGGTCCACTGAAGACTGATTTATGCCCATTTGTGGAGGAGACCGATACATCTGGCCTTTTCTCTTCATTCTCTTGGGGTTGATCTTTAAAAGTTCTTCCTTCATCCTTGCTGGAAACAGTCTCTTCAGTGGAGGGGGAAAGAAAAAAAAAAGTGAATGTTTGCACAAAAAAAGCAGGACATGTCAAACAACCTACAAAAACAGATTTTCCATTTTTCAATATTAAATAAAACCATATGATAAAATATCATGATAAAAACTTGGTGGGGGAGTTCTTTGGCTTTTCCTTTTAATAAAAGAAAATAAAACTTGAAGTAGCTTGAAATGTTTCTCTTTATCAGCTCTTGTCTTTAACTACACTTCTGAATTTATCACTGACAACATTTAATAACCAGAGGATCTGAAATATAATTTTGCAGCGTACAGTAATTTTCTGTATTAAATGAAACAATGTTTTCCTAATTAAAATGATTATTCAACTAGGAGCAAGGTGTGGGAACAGTGGCTTAAATATATTTTTTAATATATCTATCAAATAACAAAGTAACAAGTCACAAAATACCTGATTTGACAGGCTGCATAATACCAAAACCCAAAGAACGTTAGATACTTGCCACTTTGACAGCTTCTGAAGCGCAGCGATACTGGCAAGACCAGCGTTTTGTCAAGCAGTACACTTGCACCAGGCATTCCTACAGTGGCAGCAAACCAACCAGTCCCTCTCCCTACAAACTACCCGTGCCCATCATCTTCCTGCAGAAAGCAATAAATGCTACACCTGAAAACAGACTACCTAAATAACAGCTTCTGTGTGCCGCGTGAAGTAGTTCAGTGAAGACGGAAGCATCGGCATTCAGGAAAAACTCCCGTTTCTTATACCAGTGGTCCTGTGGTACCATGCAAGGTTCCACAGCCGCTCACAGACGCAGTACGCTTGCTGCGCTTGGTCAAGACAGACAGGCTGCTTACAGAGAAGCACAGGTGCAATTTATTGGAGATACCTGGGCAAACGGAAAGTCAAGTGAGAACTGAGAAGTACATCCAGTAGTCTGGATGTAGCCCATGCTCCAGCATACAGCCCAGGACTTAACATTTACCTTTCTTTTTCAGAGGTGAAAAAGGAAAATGGAGTACTTTTTACACACCACCATCACAACTAAGAGAGCCAAAGTAAAAAAAAAAAAAAAAAAAA
>JANZLQ010000061.1:11929329-11941076 GCA_026212715.1 Elanus axillaris
CAAAAGAAAAAAAAAAAAAAAAAAAAAAAAAAAGGTTGGGTTTAGATCTCTGCATAGTGCCAAACTTCCTGGCAGGAACTGAGAATGAGCTTCTAGGGCCTCTGCTGCTGGCTTTGCAGCTGAATAATACTGTCACCTGTTTGGACAGTGAGATTTTAAGCAGCTCTCTATCTCCACAGAGAAACTTCTTCATTCGCCCGTACCTAACCTTTCCTATATATTAATCATTCATAAATCACTGCATAGTAATACCCAAATATGAAACTAAGATTAAAATGCTGATTATACTTACAATTTCAACAGTGAAGAATAAAATACAAGTCAAATGCTCTGGAAACAAGGTTTGAATGTATTAAGCACAAGCAAATCTCTCTCTTGTGGTCCCTACCTGGGAATTTGCGTAGGATAGACTGTCTGACAATGTCAGTTCCAAGATTTGATTGTTTGAAGCGCTTTGCTCTCTCTTCAAAAAACCATTCTCCTGTCACTATCCGTAGCTGTCTGTATGGGGAAAACAAAAAAAGCCAGAGACACGGACATTAACAAACTTGGCCAACCAAAGCTACTGCTTAAAACCTTTTAGGTCGTCATTCCACAGTCATGCTCACAAACTCTGGACAGAATCTGCACAGTTCAAAATAAAGAATAAAAAGATTGATTGGAAGGCCTGGGGTATTAGGACATGTAGCAGAAAAATAATATCATCTTGCTTTGGGAATGAAAAGTCATTTTCATACAGTACAGAGAAATCTACTCGGCAAAAAAGTGTTTCAACCACTTTTACCGGATTTCTGCAGAAAACATGTAACATGCTATCTCCCTAGTCCTTTGGGTAGTGAACTACTCAACCTCAGTTTTCAGTATCTCCAAAAATGACAGGGAGATGTAGAAACAGTGGATGGAGGGAGAAAAACCCTCGCCAAAGCTCCTGCCAGCCAAGTCAGCAGTTCATGGACCCAGTCCCGTTACATAGTTTGCTGCAAGTCTATATATATTTTTCATCTCTAAGTTTCATATGCTGCCACTATATGTAGTTTCTTCACATGGCAGTGCTGTTATGAATTAGCTGTATGTTGGAGGTTCAGAGCAATGAACTTTTGTCTTTGCTACTTTTCTGGATAATGCTGCTTTTTCTGGTTTCAAATTTTCTTACCTATACTAGCAACAAAGAAATCTTGTACTGGCATTGCTGTTTTCCATAGGTATATTTTTATGCTGATTGTTAGCCTTTTCCTGAATTAGTTTCATTATGGTAAACCATCACCATTTCTACTGCCCCACTACATGCAGTTGATAGCAAAAAGCTGCCATTTACTCAAATAAAAAGCAAATAATCAAACTTTAAAAAAACCCAAACACATTAAAACCCAATTTAGTTCCAGACATGTTCCTGACTACTGCTCAGTAAGAAAACTTATTTTCAAACCTATACCAGAAAAGAAATCATCTAGTCTCTTGACCATGAAAATTACTACAGATTGATTTAGAGCACTGATCAATATCTTCACTATTAAATTACTTTTGAGTCATGCCTTGAATGGATAGTCTTACTTGAGAAAATACTAAAAATTACAGAATAGTATCCTACCATTGGCAAAAAGAACCTAACATCATCAGTTCTTCCTAACCTATTAATGACTCATGCACATTTGCATGAGTCATTAAAAAAATTTAAAAAATCAAAATCCAAAACATGTGCCCACAAGCACAGAAATAGAAGATTGTTGCCTTATCTTATTGTTGCAGACTCCTAGTGACAAACCCTCCTATAATTCATCGTCACAATCGGCCAGTTATTATGCAAGGCATTAAAAAAACCCTCTGTTTCCACTGAGAATTTTTAAATTACTTTTTTTTGACACAAACACTGGAAAGGATTCATTGCATTAGAAACTATGCACGGTCTGGCTAGTACGAAAAACAGTTTTTCTCTGAATGTGTATTTTCACAATTCATTGACAACACACACTTCTCTGTGCAGTTATTTTTATACCAAGATTTACAGCAAGTTTAATGCTTTATATCAAACTATAAACCTTTCAGACCTTCGACTACACCATCACATTCCACTGCAATATAAACGACATAGCACATTGCAGTATGAACTGCATGGTTCTTTCATTTTTTCCCCCTTTACTTACTCCCAGGTTGGACCATAAAACTCCACAAGTGCTGTTATTCTCTTGGACAGAGATTTTATTCACCCCTAATATCTTACCAGCAACGCTTAACTTGATCAAGGTCAGACAGGGCACTCCCCACCCCCTTATTTGGACAAGCACCTTCACCCTTCTCCAAGCTCGGGACAATCTGAAGGAGAAGATATGACCTAAGGCCAGGGTTTCAGCAGCTTGGGAGGCTGCCCCACACAAAGCTTTTACAAGCAAAAACTTGTAATTATTTCCACCCCCGACCCTGAATTGTGCCACCTGCCTAGGCTGCTGCGGTTCATGGAGGAGCAGCCCTCTGCCACAGGGTCCCTGGAGAGCCATCTCCTACGTTTTCTGGCCAGATGTGAACAGCCATGAGGGGAAGAAAACCTCTCGGGTGCCTCCTGTATCACAGGTGCCCAGGGGACCTCAACCTGGCCCAAACGGTGGCTGAGACCAGTGTGTCTGTCTGTTTTACCATATGTTAGTCTTATAATCTGATGTGGAGATCCAACCCAGCAGTAGGAGGACCAAGGGCTCAAGGAGGGTCATGAGGGCTGGAGAGATCGAAGGGGCTGGAGCCGAGGGAAGGATGGTTGGGGTGGCTGTGGGAGGAAGAGGATGGAGGGCTGCTGGGTTGTGCAAAGAAGGATCAGCAGCGGTGGTGTTGGTGGAAGGAGGAGGTCCATCCCCAGGAGAGGGCCTTCCTCTCTTCCTCCACTCTGCAGCGGTATGGGTCACCCGCAAGCTTAGAGCTCACCATCGGTCTCCCTCCCTCTGTCCCCACTCCATCCCACACCATCTGAACAACTTCTCTTGCTCCTCCCTCTGGGACCAAAGCAGCCTGCAAGATGGGAAGGGCTGGCACCAGGCTGGGAGTGAGGAAGGAGTGCTGTGGAGAAGAACTTTCTCTTCCTCTTACCATCCCCTTGTAATAGTAACTACTGACCCCCTACTCACCTTCCTCGCAGCCATGTAAAGCTGTGCAGGGAAGAGATAGGTTAGTCTATTTGGGCAACAACAGTTGATCCCTGTATCTTCTGGCAAAGGATAAATAAGCAATCTACTTCTCTTACTAAGCTCTCTGCAGGCTGTAACCTGCCACTATTAAATAGCCCCTAATTACATAGCTGGTGCCCTCTTGCTTAGCCAAGGAAGTTTGGGGTTGTCGCTGCATGCTCTGGCAAACACAGACTAGACCCCCCGGGAATGAGGAGGGTGCAAACAACTTTTGTGGCCTGAATGGGCAAGGGAGTGTGACAGCTGCTACACACTGATGGAGCTGAACCATATGATGTTCAGCTAACGACAGTAAACTGAACTGCCTATCTTCTTCATTGGGCTGATCTTACGAAGGAGTAATAAGAGCCACATTCAAAATTAAGGTGCCAGCTCCTTCACAGGGCTGCTTTGAGGAGGCCCACACCCATTCTGCTCTGACTTTGCCAAGAAAACCAGGTCTGAGGTAAAACATGGACAACTCCCTCAACTGAGGCACGAAACACAGCAAATGAAGGGAGTATTGCCTTGTTTTAGTCAAGTGCTTCACCTCTCTAGCCAATCCTGTTATCCACAGGTAAAGGGAAAAAACAACAGCCGTCAATAGCCAGCCATTGCGAGTGTCACATGAAACAAGTCTAGAGGTCTCAACCTTCATTTCAGACCTTCATCCTTATTATCATCAATGTAACTGTCAATCCTGGGATCCTGACTTCAGCTGGCAGTCCTCTTTTGTGAAAATGTCCGTTCCTCAACAGATCACCTCTACAAAAATATCACATTCTAATAAAATAAGGGGAAAAAACCCAAGCTTTGCAGCTTTGAAATTCTAGTGCACTAATACTGGATGTATTTTTCATGTATACTGAGCAATTCACAGAAAGATTGGTGTTCGTGTTACCTTAATCATTCATACATGTCAGGAGTACCTATTAAACCAATTTTTGTTCTATACAAATAGAAATGGATTCAGATTGAATGATTGCCTAAGCCTCTGACTTGAAGTTTGAATTTCATAATTACATTTGACATTCTGAATCAAAACCTGAAAAGTGAGACCTAAACAGTCTTATAATAATATTATTTTCATGCATTTATAATTATGACAAAGGGAGACTGTCTTTCCCACTGAGATAGTACATCTTTCTTCTGTTTCTCATACAGGACCTCAGTAAACCCTTCCCACCTAAATCATTGTTTCAGTGGTAAAAGAAACACGGGAGTTTACTCAACAGTACATCAAATCAGTGCTTGCAGGTTTGGGTTTTGTTGTTTTTAAAAGGGGTCCAAGGTCCACACTGACTGTAAATCATGGCATGTGCATGCATATTCTTTACTTTCCTTTCTCAGTCAGCACGTAGCATACAAAGTAAAGAAAAACATGTATGTGTTCTACCAAAAGAGTGTTTAGACTGGCCTTCCAAGGTGTGCAATGTGTGCTGAAGTCAGTAGCTTTAGAAAGAAGGAAACAGTGTTATAAATTGTAACTGCAGCAACTTTTGTGTGATTGCCCTGTCCTATACTCAAAAAGGCTAGGAAAATTTTAGAGAAAAATCACATTCAAGTAGCTAGGTTTAGTACCAAATACTTTAGGTATCTGCTAAAGTCCTTATACGTTAAATTCTTGATCCACCTACTCGCATCATCATGTGAGAGGGAGTACATTACAGTTCCATGCTGCTTCTCCCTCTATGATCTCCTACTAAACGGCTTAATTTCACTAATGCACTGCTCAGTTTAAAAACGGAACTTAACCTGTGGCCTATTGCTGCCAAAAACTCAGCTTATTTTGCACTCATTTTTGCAAGACACTTCATGGTTAAATGCCAATTATAAAAATTACATTTGAGATGGAAAGTCCCAATTCTTACTTGTAACCATTTCTTTTGGGAAAAAAAACCCTCATTGGTAAAACAGTTTCACTATCCATTTGGTCATCCAGACTAACCCACACCCACAGTAGAGGAGAGAGACTTAGTCTAGCTTCCTCTCCCTCGCCTGTTCCTCAAATTATTTTACTTCCTCCCCGGGAGTAAAATTTGCAAAAAAATGGCAAGACCAAAGACTGGATAAAATGCAGCCTATACATGAACATACCAAAACATACACACTCATCTTTGTATGTATTCAGTTCCACAGAGCATTTTCTAGAGCATAAATTAATTCCAAAGTAATTTTTAATGTGCTGTGCGGCTATTAAACAGAAATTTTTGACCCTACTAAAAGAAGGCAAACTTACTTAGAAGTTACTAAAATAAAGAGAAATTGTAAGAAAACTGAAAAGCATTTGCATACTAGAACATTTGAAATGCCTCTATTTTTATGCTCCTAATGGGAATAAATGTTACCAAGATACTGATGAATTTTCATGACACTTCAAGACAACATAATTATTTCAAAGATGAAGAAAAATTTTCCATTACTGCTTTGTTCTGCTGTAATAACTTGGGCCACTTAGGCATTTTATCTTGCTGAAGAAGTCAATCAAAATAAAGGCATTGTTTGCAGATATCTAGACACATTCGTAATGAGAAATACAGACAGCATCAAGATGCAAAATCAGCTTGTCAGCAGACAGCTCAAAGAACTTGATTTCCCTCAACCTATTGATCATTTTAGATGCCAAATTTAAAACACAAACTGATCCCATTTTAAGAAGATGCAGGGAAAAAAGTGACCTTAATGGAAAGTTTCACTGTTAGTACCTATGCTTGAAAGCTCCTGATGGCCTCAGTTCCTTCTATGCAGGGAATGGAGCAGAAAGTTTCTTCTTTCAGCAAGTGCATTGCTACATAGAGGCTCGCTTTACCTCATTAAATACTACAATGATGTGACTGTCAAACACACAATCATGTAAATAAAGACTGTCTTGCTCTCTGCCCTCAGTAACTGGCAGAACTAAGAATCTGGCAGACTTAGCTCTAACCCTTCTTGACCTTTAAAGCTTTATCTTGCAACTTTACATTCTAGCTGGTAATAACTCCCACAAACAGTAATTTTCTCTTTATGGACATTCAAGGGGAATATCCTTTTTCAGCAACTGTAAATTACAAGACAATTTATTTATAAACATCAAGTTTGTTATACTTAAAAATACTGATTAACATCTCTCACTATTCACATTCAAATCTATTTCCTCAAATTCACTAAATCTCCTTTTGAAAGAGTTTTAGAATGTAATTAATGCATTGTAGTGAGCTTTTCCATCACCATAAGCTGTTTTTCAGACAAGTCTGACTTTAGAGAAATGGCAGATGAAATGCTTTGACGATTACAGGAAGGGAGAAGTCAGATTCACTTGTTGCCAGATGAAGATGTTTTGGTCAACAGATGAACAGATAGATTGTATTATTAAACAACTGGTATCTCACCCCTACAGCTGCCATCATGCTACTTCGTTCAGAAAATAATACTGTGTTTTACCATATCTTTTAAAAATGAGAATCTTGAAATGATCTGATCCTCAAGTCAAAGGCAGCATACTTTCGGTTTGCCACCATCTTTTCTATTTTTTTTTTTTTTTTTTTTTGGTGGCTGGACATAAAGCCACAATAAATGTTAAAGCAATGATAACATTAGATCCTCGGCTATGTGACAAAACATCCTTTTGCTGCACTACAGGTATCCTAAACTCCTATGCTACAAGCAGATAGCCAGGACTCAAGATGCTTAGAAGGAAGGAAAGGTCAAAATGCATTAAATGAAGCATCAGGCAGAAGCTGGCTGATATTATCTACATTTTCTTTTATTGCCGCAGGATGTTCTTTGTTTCAGCAACCATTTTGGATTACCTGTGTAATTCAAGGGATTTCTGCAGTCATTTCTGTAGTCCTTGTCAACATCTCTTTGAATGAACACAGTCAACACCCAGTATCAGACCTTCTTCACTGACACCAGATGTGATGCGGTAGGCTTTCCAACAGTTCTGAAAAACTTGCTTCTGAACATATTCCTGCAGGTATAACTGATGACTATATAACAGGACTTTTACAGGTTCCTACTATCACCATCACCTTAAGTGGCACTTAATAGACATTCTTGAAGATAATTTTGGCAGAACAGCCAAGTATTAGTATAGCACCAAAACTGGAAACAGTTCATGAAGGCCACAAATCCTTCTCCCTGCCTTTTAATGGTCTCACACTATGTACACCAACATCCATACACATTATAACAACAGTATAACCTGGTTTTTCTAATGGAACAGCACAGCAGGTGCTAGAGTCTATACAGATATTGACATTAGCCTAGTCTCATTCATCAAGTTTGCTGGAAGAAAAGGATGGAGGGGGAAAAAAAGAAGTTTCCTAACACTTTTTGCAAAGCCACTAGCACGGTGAAACAATCCAATTTGACAGATACAAACACTGTATACAGATCAATGCTGCAGAGCTAAAAGCTTTTTCGCCTCCTCCTGCCTTTTGTTTGCTACTCATATAGCATAAATGTCTCTTAACGCTGGATTCCTTTTTTCTTTTCCTTGCCTCCTGCCTCTTAATCTTGCCAAAGGCCCTATTCACATTAACTTGATCAGCTCCTCCGTTAAATCTAATTCAAAAAGCCTAAAAATCCTGATTTTCCCTGCATTTCTTGCCTAAGTGAGAGACAGGAAAGCAGAACTGAAGGAATTTAAACTATAACTATGTTCAATGATTTAACTGAAATACCTATCTCACTTCCATCTCTACACTGCCCACACAGAAGATAATCTCTCTGTGCACTCCAGCAGTGTAAAAGGCATTTTACAGATCATTAACTGTCACTATAGTCTTGCAAAAACACTGCATATGACCAAAAAGAAAGGACCGAGAGAGATTTCAATTTAATAAAGATATCCAACACTTAGCACTTTGCAAGCAAATTACACCATGGTTTGTAATAACTTGAAGACAGGCTTCAACCAGAATTAGTTTTCAAGATGATTGCTAAGACCACTGTGTGGCATACAGAATTGCAGCACAATCACAAGAAGTAGAGGTGGCACATGTTTTGAGAAGTTACCTCATCCATTTTTCAGCCTCAAAGCAGGACCGTCTTTACTGATGTCATCAGTCCTGACAGAGGTTTATCCAACCTGTTTTTAAAACAAGATTCTGCAACCTTTCCCATTTATATTGATATTCATACCACCTAACCTAAATCCTTTCACTGCAATTTAAGTATCACATCACTTTTCTTATCCAAAGTGAGTACGAAGAACAACCTCTGTGCCTGCTCAATGCAGCTGCCTTTTGTAGATTTAAAACTCAGCTATTTTTTAGTTTTCTCTTGCCTAGGCCAAACATTTCTGACTCCCTTCCATTACTCTGGACATACTGTATGCTAGGCTTGTGATCATTATTTTCTGCTAAACTTTCTCCAGTTGGCCACAGGAAGCGTGCTACACAAAACTGGGCAGGTACACCGCATAAAGCAGGATTGCATCGTGTATTTTACAGGCCATAATTCTGCATGTACATCCCTCTGTGATGCTGGACTTTTCTACAGTGGAAAATATTGTTGATTCATGTTCAGCTTTTCAGTTAGTACAATACCCAGATCCTTTCCTAAGAAACAGCTGCATAGGCTGTTTTTATCCTCATTCTATGTTTCTGCAGCTGTGTTTTTGCCCAATTGTAGTAATTCCACATGTCCGTAGGGAGCCACCACTTGCTTTTTTCTTCAAGCCACTTCTCTAAATTGTAACCATCACTTTGAATCCTAATCCTGTCCTTCTGCATGCCTGCAGCACCTCTCAGTTTGATGGCACCTGCAGGTGTAACTGGCAAACTCATCTGCTGCATCGTCTAAGTCCTTAACTAAAATAACAGTAAAAAGCCAGGAAATATTCTGCTCTATACCACCGCTTTTTTTGTTGTTGGCTTGTTTGTTTGGAGGTTTTTTTGACAGCGAAATGTCCATAACTAGTCTGGGAATGGACATTTATAATTTTCCAGGCAGGTCTGCAATCGCACTGACAGAATTTATTTCAGGGCATAGCTCCCCTAGTTGATTAGCTTATTAGAATGGCACGAGAGAAAGTATCAAAAGGTTCACTTAAGTCAAGTTATAAGACATCAACAGATCCTCCTCTATTCACAAGGTCTAACGCCCTATCAAAGGAGGAAATTAAATTGGTTTTGACATTATTTTTTCTTGAGCCAGCTCTTACTCACTGTCCTGTCGTCTTCTCTTGGCTTTCAAACAGCACAGCAATCATTTGTTTCAGTATTTTTAGAGAAATTAAAGGTAATTTGACAGGGTCAACAAATCCTTTGTTCTTCCTGTCTTCATTTTTAAAGAGTAGTATTGTGTTTGCCATTCTCCACTGTCACCTTAACTTCACCCCATCCTTTCTGAAAGGCACAGCACTGAGATCATCTCAGGAACTGGCTGAAGCGAACCGCAAGGAGCTCAGCCAGGCCCCTACCAATTTAAAATCATTCCACAAAACCAAGCACTTGAACATGTTTCATCTTAAGAGGTAAGACATTGTCCTCTGGATGTGCCCCACTGGATGCAGAGAAGGTTAAGGCAGCTAGCTAAAACCAGATGTTAATCTTCTAAAGCTAAAGTTAGAAGACACAAACCCTAAACTCCACGTCTTCCTGTATTAATCTTTCACTAACTGTCTAGGTAGCCAAAGTCTGATGTAACTAGCAATTTAGGTTTGCTCTCTGATACAATTTACAAAAAGCCTTATTTTCCTGATCTCATTAGTTTGATGGTCTGTTAAAAAAAAAAAATTCCTCTGAAACTGCTCTGATTCTTTCCACCTTTAACATGATTATTTTATCATGTCTTTTTTTTATACCATCCAGTTCTTACATCAGGATACATAACTGAGTTTTGTTGCCCAACACATTTCTCCTTACCTTCATGGTTATCTTACTGAGTCAAGCTACAAAAATCGCATATTACCATACCAATGAAGTGAATTATTCTTCCAAGTATACACCAAGAAAATGTCTTTGAACATGTAACATCTCTTTTTGCTTACTCACTTGATATCCTGTGTTAGAATACTGATTTTCTGCTTTTTGGCACTGTGGTCTGCTACCCTCCTCCTCCATTCCCCATGCTCAATATTCCAACTGTGACAAATGTGATAGACCCTTTTGTTTTGCCTCCCACCACAGCACAATTTACTTTAGAATGCTCACTAATAGAGCTATTATAAATACAGCCCTCTCTCTTCATGCAGAGATGTTCAGTTACTGTAAACACAGAAAAAAAGCAAGGATAGAAACATGGATTGAAGTGCTTGGCTCACAATTTTTATATCTCTTTCCTTACAAATCCACCTACCACATCAGTCAGAACATGCAGACGTCACTTGTTCTTAATTCTGTTTTGTTAATTTTGAGTTACTCAATTCTTACATTTACGTCTTCATAATGTGAATAGGCTGTCACTGGCTTGTAATGGATTTTCTGTCATTTTCAGAGTACTTCCCACCAACAGCTTAGTATGTGTGATGCTCGCAGCTTTCACTAGAAAGCAAGCTAGTTGAAACTGGCTTAGAACTGGAAAAAAAGGTACTGCAAAATAGTGCAGCAAATAAAACCACCAAATAAGCCTCTTCCCTTGTGTGCTTGCTGTGCATATGCTTTTGTGCTAAGGGGATGTAAAACAGTAATACCAGCACAAAATTACTTACACAGTGATAATCTCTAAACGTATTTATGAAAGCTGCACAACTTACGCGATCTTGGCACACACCGAGCACTTCCACTGCCCATCAGTTCCCACGACACGACATTTATTGCAAACTCGAAGTTTGCACGTTTGGCACAGGTCTCCTCTGTCGAAGATTAAGCCCAGGCTTTTCTGACAGCGAACACAGACCCTGCTGTTGTCCTGTTGACAATGACGGTTGCCACCTTTCCTTCTCACTTCCAGAAGCTCATTTTTCAACTTCCTAGAAGTAAGAAAATAAAATCTTTTCATTTGGAGATATAACTTAATGATCTATGAGAACTTTTTAACAGAGTAAGATTTAGTGCTGAGAATTACAGGACACAAGTAAATTCAATACAAATGTTTTTTTATATATGCTGTATTTTTTGCCACACATACGACAAAGAAAAATAAATCTATCCTCCACCTCTCAAACATGCAGTTAAGTGGAATATCTTGTGGTAGATGAGTATAAGTAACTGCAGACAGCTGAGCAGTTCTGGACAATTTGTAAACCATCTTTGCCTGTTCCTCATCAATAATTTAAGTCATGCTGAGCCCAGGTTGAGAGCAGCTCAAAACTGGGACTATCCTGTACATCCACAGAAGGAAAAGAAGAAAATCTTTCCTGGAATTAGTGTGCATTTAATTCTATGCCAGTGTAGAGTTAGCTAGGAATGCATATGCAATTCTGCACTGGCTATTCAAAGTCTTAAAAAAAACCCAAACCAAACCATCTAAATAGATAGTGGCATTATGCTGTGATGTCACAACTGAAAAAAAAAATTAAAAATAAGAATGTCAGTTTAAATAATGTGACTTGCAGATTACCAGTTCTGCCACTGACTCTGCAGTCAGAACCATCTAGGTTGGAAGGGAATATTGGAGGTCACCTAGTCTAAACTCACGGCCAAAGCAGGGCCAGCCAGACTGGGTTGA
>JANZLQ010000061.1:11947361-11982759 GCA_026212715.1 Elanus axillaris
CATACTGAACTCAAAACACAGCACTGTACCAGCTACTAGGAAGACACTTAACTCTATCCCAGCTGAAACCAAGACAGACTCCCAGGTCACTTGTCCCTACTTCCACCATCTGTATGTTTCCTTTTTATGGCTATGTTTTATTAGGAGCTTCCTGTTCATCCATGCAGGCCTCCTGCCACCTTTACTTGCTTTCCTGCTTGTTATGAAGGACTGTTCCTCACCTTGGAAGAGGTGATGCTTCAAAATAACCAACACCCAGCCTCCCCCCTCAGAAAAAAGACTGAACCAAAAAGCCACCTCAACCAGCCCTCTTGGATCTCTCTCCTTTCCAGTACAATCTGCCATGAGACTCTACCCCGCAAGTCCCTGAACAACCCAAAATCTGCTCTCCTGAAGTCCAGAGTTGTGATCCTTTTTGCTTTCTTCCCTCCACTCAGAATCTTGAACTCCACTCATGGCGACTGCAGCAAGGCTGTCCCAACCCTCTCACCTCTGACCTGTTCTTCCTTGTTGGCAAATTTAAGCGGATATGCTTGGCATGGCTCCCCTTTCATCCCATTTTCTTGATTACAATGTTTCCCCTGTTCACTTTAGCTCACCTAATTTGCTTGCCAACCTGGACCACCATTTCTTTACTTGATCATTGGTCATTCCCTCTCTACTTTATCTTTTTCACAGTCTTCTGTCGAAACTGTGAGGTTTTTAGACAGTAGAACTGCCAGCCAATGTTCAATAGAGGTAGTCTTTGAGAGACAATTGTATTTTCACTTTTTATTCAGTTTTGCAAAGATTTGGTCAGTCATATACCATAGAACTAAAAGCGTACACACAATTCAGTTCCAGTTTCTTTTAGGACTTTAACATCTGCATGTAAAACAACAACCTGAATTTTGCCCAAGTGTCAGGGTAAGTCAAATCTCAGAAGGGTTAAAATACTAAGCATTACTGAAGGCTCATTTTTCATACCAGATTTATTTCCAGTGGCTCGTTGTTACTTAAAATCAACCCAATGACCCGTTGCATTTCAGAAACTCCACAGGCAGTATGATGACTTTTTTTGGTAATTATCAGCATGTCCTATAGACTGCATCCAAGCGTTTAATGTTGAAACAAAAACTTCACTGAACTTCTTCCATTCCAGCCTTCTACCTCCCCCATGCAACTTTCAGGCCTTTTTGTGCTCAATTAGAAGCATCATTGGGCACAAAGTCTGTTGTAAATAGTATCAGTTTAAAACAAGGGAACCTCTATCAGCCCAAACCAATAAACGGTGGATTTTTAAACAAAAGCTTGCTTAGATATCAACATGCTGAAAAACTTATCAATATTCTTTTGACATTAAAAAGGCATTATTCCTACTAGCCAGTAGTGGTGATTGCAACAGTATTTTCCACTGCTTATGTGATACAACATCTGGAATTCTTATCAGATGATAATTGATCTGCCGACAGCATGAATTCTGAAAAGTTTTTCTTTTCTTGTTTTTTTAATACAGAGCTGCCTTTGGTGACTTTGAGGGAACTGAGATAAAATAAATCAGCCCACAGCTTCTCCATTCACTTAAACAAATAAAGTAGAAAAAATTAAAAAAGCAAGCAAACAATGTGCAGACAGATGTACTGGATATGAACTTTCTTTTGGGATTCCCTACACTATTTGTTGAATTGAACTACTGATTGACTGTAACAAATACATTCAGATCTTAAGAAAATAAAGAATGAAGTGTCTCAAGGGCCAGAAAGGGTAGGAAGACGGGGGCAAGTCATCTGAAAGAATCTATCATAACAGCTCTAAACCACCACAGTCTAGCTGTACTAGTTACACAATATTGAAAAGGGATAACAAGTGCAACGTGTAGCTGGACTGACTTACCGCTACTCTTAATCTCGCAAGACAGGAACCAATTGCATTACAAACACCCAATTTCCTTTTGCCTTTCTAACATTTGAGCTCTCCTTAATTTTCAAGGACTCTAATTAACCATGCAGTTAGATATTTTAATCTCAAATATTAAACAAGAATTAATCTTCATCAATCCTCTCCTAGTAATATGAAAGAGAAAATAAACTCAGCAGAACCCAACTTAATAAGCTGCTGAAAAAAAAAGAATCCTATCATACACTGAAGTTTCTAAACCATCTATTACAACAGCTTTTCGATAGAAGATAGGTATTAAAAAGAAATTTGTTACTGCCAAAGATAGAAGAACATTTAGAGGAATGTCTAACTGTGAATTTATGTTAAGATCCCTCTACTGTCTGAGAAAATATGTTAAGTACATTGGAGAAGAGTCCTGTTGTAGCTAGTATTCCAGGTAACATTGAATGACCTAATCTAAGCCTTTCCAAATAGAGCCTAAAAGACACATATAAAATAGCAAAGCAGGAAACAAACAAAACCCCCAAACTTAACCAACACCAAATTTGAGAAATGACTCAGATAAAGTCCATCTAACAAGTAAATATGAAAACCTGATGCCTTGAAAAGATGAGGAAAAAAATGCGGGCAGCAAGGACCGCAATTCTACAAAACCCAAACCAGGGAGCAGCAAGCAGTTGTAGCTCTTGGCACATTTGCTCACCACCTGCAAGAGGCACAAAAGAGGCCCCAAGAGCTGGACTCCTCCCTACTGATGCTAAAGTCATGAGGAAAAGGCGCTCGTTCCTTCACAAACACAGCCTCCAGAGATGGAATATTCCTAAACCCTTACAACCCTGTAAAGAGGAAGAAGAAATGAGAAGCCTTAACAGATCCATTTTTTCTTAATAGTATGCTTTACCCTAGAGAACATTTATTCCCCTAATTGAGAAAAGTAGAATAGCTATACTGCTGCAGGAGGTAAGACACTCACTGCTCAAGCCATTCACTTAAATGAATGCCATAATCTAATTCTGTAAGCATGATCCACTTGCTTTGAATCAGGTAACTTTTTTCTTTTTTTTAAATACCAAACTGATTTTTTTTTTCAGTATGATTTTGGAAAACTTCTTGGTTTGAAAATTTTTTCTACCTCATCTCCTATCTCTTTTTTGAAAAACCACGGCTGAATGCAATGGCATACATGATTCCTCATTTTGATTTTCAAAGTTCTACTGCATCTTCTTTCTCCCCATTTCAAACACCTTTTTCATCTTAAGATGTGAAGCATCAGAATCCACATATTCCTGATTTTATTTTGCCATTCTAAATTTCCAGAGTTCAAAGTGTCATAAAAAATTGCAGTTTAAAAACAAAACAAAAGCCAACTGTCCTCAACCAACAACAATTAAAGACTTCAGCAGGAAATAAGTTTAAATGAAATTGCTCCAGTCTTGCACCTGTTCTTAACAAAGTTCTGTTTCCTGCACAGATGAGTTGACACATCCTCTTTCTGAAGCTCTGCAGCTGTTAACTTTGATACTAGAGAAATTTTCTGTGCAGGAACTGATATCAATATACTTCTGGAGGCTGAGAGAGAAAGGAAATCTTCTCCCAAGACTGATTCCCAGTACCTCCTCCAAATTCAACCAGATCCTCTCCACTGTCTAACACAGTATGTGGAAAGTAACAGTAAACATTGTTGACAGTTCACAAAAGGATGGGCTATTACCAATTTCTATTGAGATCTCCTTGTATTGTAAAAGCTAGTCATTTGAGTCCCTGAAGTATTTTTTAGGTTCATATTTTATAAGCACAGATTTTCAGATTTTGCTTATGTAACAGATCTGTATAATAAAAACTGTCTTAAGAATATCCAAGAAGGGAGGTATATTCGTGACAATGAAAGGAAACAGGGAAAGACAAAGAATAAATTTGTAAAGGAAAAGAGAACTGGCATAATGAATTGGCAGCATGGAGCCCAGGGAACAGAAGGAAAGAAGGCATGGGAACTGAATGACAAACTTCCACAGATGCACCTTTTTCTGAGTAACTCCCTCATCTTTTCAACTAAAAACTGTTAATAAGATTTTTTTAAAAAAAAAGGCAAATTGCTTGTTGGTTTCTTAATAGTCTTTGATAAAATAAATTGGAGTATTAGAATTAATGACCATCAGAAATTCTTTCACCAATGGAGGATCTTTATTCTCGAACACTGGAGAACAAAACAGGCATCTTTACCCTTAGAGTATGGCAATAGTAACTACTTTTGATGGAAAAGTCTCTGGCTCAAAGAATAACAATGTATTAAATTCACTTGACAAATGAGATAGCTGTCAGACAAGCAACCTCCTAACTTCCCATACACGTATGGATGAGCAATATGCTTTAACATAAGGACTCTTTCCTTCAAATAGGCAGTTTTGCAAAAACACAGGCCATATACCATATTATATAATACCTTGCAATGCCTTTGTGCTTATAAACAAATCCAAATGTATACTCAGCAGATAAGTCAATTCCCATTACTTGAAATTTTTTTTCTGAAGTACTTGCCTGTAGTTACCACATGGTGGTATCCATGCTAACAGTCTCTCCTATATTGCAATGAAGTTAATACCCTGAATTGCTTCTGTGGATCTCTTCGGTCTGATAAGAAGATGCCATTTTAATTAACTGAAAAGACAGGAATGCCAGCTTGCCTTGTCAATACAGATCTGGGGCAGGTGCAACTCATACACAACTTCTGGCAACCTAAATGCTGAGGGAATGATTCGAGTACTAACCCAATAAAGCCTTATCCTTGAGAGACATTAGCACGTTCCTTCTTTGTTTTCTCAGTTCAGCAATTATTACACTGGTATCTCCTCCTCTAAAAGCATGGTATTCACAGCTTTGCCTTGTAAAGAATGAAAAGAACCATTGAATTTTAAATGCTGTCTAAGAGAATAGTCACGGTAAGAAAGAAATGTACATTAGCTGTGTGTCATGCGTGTTTGCTCTGCGGTAGCATAAGAATATTGAGATGAAGAGCTAGCTCCAAATGCAAAATGCTGTGCCCATCAGACCCGTTCCCTACGTAACACCACATCTGGGGAGGATGCAGCGGGGCTGCTGTTGGAACAGAAACAAACCAACAACAGTTAGATACCACACACCTAGTACATGCTACACCCCTCCTTTCGGCAAATACATTCTTTCGATTTAGTATTGATTCTCACATTAAATGGGATATGGGTTTTCATAAAAAGAGTCTTAGAAGAACAAAACTATTTAAAAATAGTAAAAGGATGGGGAAATAAGGAAAGAGATACATGTTTCAGTACAAAACATTTAGTTCAGAATGTCTTGACTGACATTATCTGGATGCAAGTTTCTCCCAGCAACTCACATGTTAAAATCCAACCCTACTTTTCCACCCTCAGTATGGTCAAGTTCACTATTTTTAGGTATTTTAGCTCTATGTAATTTAATGATTTCACCCAAATAATCTTAGCATTTGAAAACAATCCTGATGGTCATTCAACTACGTCAAAAGCATCGCAGAGCAACGTTTAGAACACTATAGGTTATTTGCACAAGTAATCTAACAGCTTTAAATCAGTATTCAAAGAAAATTTCCAGTCACACAAGATGCACACTTAAAGTTAAGAACATAAACCCTAATATTTATTAGGCAGGTTGCTTATTTGTATTATCAAAACTAGACCACAGAAAGAGTATTTCCTGCCTTCTGTGTTTCTCTCACATGTAGGTGAAATATTTGTACATCAAATGAAAGTACGAGAACAGCCACCTGCACTCCAGAACACCAGTATGAGCAGCGACAGTGGAAAATAACTCTTAACACTTTCATTATTAAGACATCCTCTTACAATTACTATTGCTTTCATGTTGAATAGAAAGACCCTTTCAGGTTACAATGGCTTTGGAAGACTAATAGGGACAGAAAAAAACAATTATCAAGACAGATTCAGAAAGAGTGGAACAGACTAATAAAAATTCTTCAGTACAATGTACAAGTAAGCACCTCACCAGAATGAAAAATGCCTTGAAAATAAATACAAAGTGACTTGTTCTTCTGCAAAGTACTTCAATAAAATACATGACAGATTGCACCAAATGGAATTCCAAAGACAACAAATGTTCCTCTGAAGTATATTTATAAGCCATAATTAAAGATATCCTTGCCAAGCTTTTCGGAGAGAAAAATTATGAAGCCTCCTAGGAAGCAGTTACCCACTCAGTTCTTTATAGTTTGTATACCTTGGAAGTCTTTATAGACTACATTCCACCATCCTCAGGCACAGTATGGTCTAGTAACAATTCTCCAAATACAGTCTGATCTGAAATTGCTTCACATACAGGTGCTAGAACTATGCATAAGCATCGTGTTGTACAATTAATTATCCTAATTAGCATTATATTTCAGACTAGCTTCATTTTCAGCCTTTTTTTAGGGTGCTTTTCCCGTTTGTACCAAAACACAAGTAAGCCAATACCACCTGCTGCTTTACTGAACTGCATCCTCCAGAGGTGCCTTGGGTTCTCAAACTCAGTAGGTTTGGCAGAGTGACTTCCATTAGTGCCAAAAAAAGCAGAAAATTAGGAGGTTCATGACGTTGTATTAAAAAAAAAAACAAAAAACAAACACAAACCAAACCACAAAAAAAACCCAAACAACAACAACAAACCAAAGAAACAAAAATCCCACAAAACCTCAGAACTTTCAACTTTCCACTTGAGATTGGGAAATGGCAGTAGTAGAAGAGAAAGCTTTCTAGGGGTTTGGGAAGCTAGTGATCTGATACGCTGCTACACTTCATACCCACACCTGGACTACTGGCAGGTCACATATTTCCAAGGCTGCCACCTTAGAAAACTGAAATACTTTGAAATGCTTATCCTATTACAAAATAGAGCACAATGCCTGGAACAAACAGTGCTCCATCTGTTTTCTTGTGTTCTGTTTTCTTCTTCATCTGACAAGTCACGAAGTAGATGAAATTATGAATTTTCCCACACGACCATAAAGAAACACCTTTCTTTCCAGTCTTGCAGCTGAAGAAGCAACCAGTTTTAGTCCACTCCATTTAGGTGAGCTGCTACATTTCCCCAGTTAAACGGGCTGCACACCAATAGAGGCATTGCACTTAGACTGGGTTCTCTCAAGGTAGAAAGATTTCCAGCACCAGCAGCTAATTCTGCATGGATTTCCAAATAATAGATCTATACAACAGAAGCCTCAGCGGGTGCTGAGCGTACGTGTCTGCAATGCACAATGTCTAAAATGCATTTTAGCAAATCAAAGGGAGGAACAATGCAGCCTGGCCTTGGAATACATGGAGAGAAACCAGCAAAGGCTGGAAATCTTCCCTTTGTCACCCATTACACTCAGCAGCCTCGCCAACACCAAGTGCTGCATACGTCCACGCTAAGCCTGTTTCTCAGAACGAGCGCTGTATAAAAGTTTAAAAGGGCAGCATGAAGAAGCGAGAGGAAGGAGCAACAACACACTGGAAAAGCCCAGGATCCTTTGCAGAACTCATACTTTGCTGCACTAACTCACTTTGAGTCATCTAAAATAAGTGATTCTCAGCCTGCCTCCACATATTGTTCTCTGAACTTTGATTTCTACCTTTTTTCCTTAGAAAAGAACACATGGACTCTATTAATACCCTGAGTCTCTATGTCTCCCGTCAGCAACTTTTGAGATCCATACCTCAGATTTTCAGGTTTATTTATTTATTAGTAAATCTAAGTCATTTGGAAAATGAGGGATCCCTCCTCCTCCCTATTCTGTAAATATAGCAACAGAAGGAAAAAGGTCATGATTTCGCATTTGCCCCATGTTGTATAGACTCCCGTACAGCGGCAGACACCTACTTTCTCTCCCTGGGCCACTTTCCAAACTTCCCCTCCCACAGTCAGCTCTGAAGGCACAAAGCATACAGCTCCTCTCAGAGGAAGAAAGTTCAAAAGCCTTACTAAAGCCTTCCACTCACAGGGGGACATTCAGCCAAATTGGGCAAAATCTACAGAATCTGGAATGTAAAAACCACTGCTGTGTATTTTTGCACTTGTTACCTTTCTTACTCTTTTGTCTTGCAGCAATGGACACAATCTTTTGTTTACAGAGGACCACACTAGCAAGCAATTTTCTTTTTAACACACTTTGACTTATAATTAACTGTGCCTCCTCCCAACACTCAACCTTCTCCTGAGGCATCTAGAAAATCTTCATTGGGTACCACAAAAATATCTATACTACAGACCATATTTTTAAGAACAATAAAACAAAAGGGTTACCTTATCCTTTTATCTTCAACTTTTTTCAGATACTCATCTCTCTTCAGTACTCCCAATATTGTTTCCTTTTCATGTTCCAACAAAAATGACAAATTGATGATCTCCAAGTGCTTCGTCATGATTCTTCAACAGCCGCTCTTTCAATGACTGCTTTGCCCAATCAATTCTTCCAATGATTTATTTGCACAAGTCCAAAGGCACTTTTGTGTCAGAGTTACAAGATCCACACAGTCAAGAGGTATTTTGAAAAAATGCTTCTTTAAGTCAACCAGGTGTCAAGACTGTATTGCTTTGCTTTCCATCTATGCAAGAAATAAAGGTTTCTTCTTTGTTCCTTCCTCAAGAAATGCAGTCATTTTCCTGGTTACGGAATGCCTTCGTGCCCCGGCCGACGCTCACCGGCGCAAGCTGCAGTCACAAGCAGCTGCAGAATCAACTTCCTGGCATAATTGTAGTATGGAGCCACAAAATAGCTGGGTGTATTTATTTCAAACTATCTGCAAGTCAAAACAAACAGGCGTAGGTGATTTTGGCATTACTATCACAGTCTGATTTGAGAAAGGCTTAATCTACTAAAGCCACCAAAGGATGGCTTGCAGACTATCAGGTTATCTCGGGGGCTACTCATATGTCACATTTCCTATGTTGTTGTTTATTTACTCACTAATTATTAATTATTATGCTCCCACGAGGGCTCTGCAATTATCTTCCTACTGCAATACATTTAAATGACTATATTCACCTGTAATACTTCCATCCTAACAGTAATAAGCATGGGGGTGGTGGTAGGGGGAGGAATGATTCTACTCATATCCCTGCAATTACTTTAAGGGAAAAGTAAAAATTAACAAGTAGAAGGGCTCCAGAGGACAGCACTAAAGTCAAGACTCACCTCAAAACAAGTATACACCTGTATCTCGGCAAGTCATCCATTACACTCACTTCACATTCAATTCAGAAAAACAGGAACTTTCAAGGATTGATTTATCCACCTACTGCAGATATTAAATTAAAGATGATGTGTTCTAGAAATGCCCATTACCTTCCAGTAAATACAGCAAGAACTTAGAGTGACTTACTAACATGTAGCCACCCAGAAGTAAGACAAACTTCACTTTTTTTTTTTTTTTTTTTTTTGGGGAGGGGGGCATTTCTGAGCAGAAAACAACTTCCAAACTAAACCAAAAGAGGGAAGAGACACCCTAGTCCATAATGGAGCTCTGAACTTGACCCTGTTTGGAAAGAGTCATTGGGAAGCTACTTGGAAAATATCTAAAACTTCTAGTTAACTGGTTGGAACATCCAGCCCTCACAGTCTCATAAGTAAACATAGACTTTCCCATCAAAACAAGGCATGACCTCCAAGACACTTTTCCTTAAAGAAATTAAGCTATGTGAACATATGCACATTGTACTTTGAAGCATACACACATTATATACAGTATACAAACATAAACCCATTTATACATAAAAATGCATCCACATCATCATACGTAAGTGCAAAGACATATGCGTGCATACATAGGTGCACATATACTAAAAGATAATGCATATTTACTTTATGTTATGCATGCTGGAAGAACTAAATAATTTCTTAAAAGCTGTTTTTCATTTTTTTTTTTTTTTTAAAGCAGCCCTCACTTCCCTAGCTTTCAACGATTTGGAAAGGTTTTGACAAAAATAAATAGCACAGAGAACTGAAGGAGCAGTGTTCACAGTCTAAGACAATTATGAGTATAAGGCAAGATATCCTTCTGTTTCCCTTCCTAACAACCACTGAAGCAGCAAATACTGTTGCCAATGGCATCAAATGAAATTCTTGTGTTGCTTTTCACCAACTACTTCAGAAAATGAGTTTTGAAATACTCCATTCCCCCAGGTATCTGATTATTTATTAGTAAAAGATACAAATGTCACAATTTAAGTTCAAAGGAGATTTTTCCTTGTATTAATCTTACATAAGCATGGGAATTTCTTCTGATATTTTATAACCTGTTTCAATTAATCTTTAAAATTTTCAAATTAATTTAAAAAATCATAAATTACACACAACTGGCATGTAAGTATTTTCTTTTTTTTTTTTCCTAAGCAAACAGCAATATACATCTTACTGTTTCTGCAATACAGATCCAACTATCAGTGACACTTTCATCAGGTAAGAAAATGGGACAGAAAGGCCAAACACAAACTGAAAGCACACAACAAGTCAATGCAAGGCAGAAATACAAGTCAGGATTGCCAGTGACGAGTTTACTATTACTGAAAACTGGGAAACAAACAAAGCACAGACTGCTACTTCTGGCTAAATTACCATCTTAAACATATAAAAGCCAAGTAATAAAAACACACTCAAGAAAAAATTTTCTTTGATTCTCTGCATTTATTTTAATAGAAAAAATAAAACACTGGACCATTATGTTTATTCTTAAATTCTTGAAAATGGTGTTTCTATTAATACCATAAGGCCAAGTTATCGTAAGCAAAAGGAAGAAATCCAACATGTGAATTATACTTTGTTACTATCAAGAAGGCTAGCTTCTTTTGTGAACTGCCTAGCAAAGCAGCTGGTGAAAAGAGTACTTCCATCCCAGCTGGATCCTAACATCAGTGGGCTAGGGAGCATGGGGCATGAGCATCAAACTCACAGAGACAAGTTCAACAGTCAGAGAATAAGCTAAGTTGCTTGGCTGGTCAAGGTGCTCTGAATTTCTGTTCACAAGTTTTCCTTGCTGGGGTAGCGTAGGTAACATATGGCATTATTCTGACAGGCATTTATTTTAACAGAAAAAAAAACTGAGCTTTATTGAAAAATGGAAACCCAAGAGGTTAAGGGGAAAGAATAAGCAATACAATTAGAAATTTAGGGCAACAAAAGCATTAAAATGGTCTCTGACAGCACCATTATTATCTGGATGATGCACTGCAGGTAACTAGGGTTCTTGCAGAATGACAATGCAATGGTACAACAAGCAGGCTGACAAGAACACTCTACCTTGTAAGATGTATTCTGGTATTGGGAAAGAGAAAAAGCACTTCAGAAGATTAGGCATCTGGCCATATTTTCTGAGCTTTTTTCTTTTAACTCTAATGAGGTTAGTACTCCTACCAGAATATCCAAAAGACACAAAAATTCCCTTTGGCTAAGCATATTGACTATCCTTGAATGTCCTGGAAGATTTTTGTCTCAATACAGGTAGGCACATATGAAATCTAAAATTACTAAGGTGACATGCTGTAAATGGGAATCTGGTTACTTCATTTGCTACCTGGAGCACAGGGTCAAACATGTAGACTCCAGAGCAGAAGTAAGCACTGGTAAGGCTGATGAGATCACAGACTGTTAGAATGTTAGATGGACTTAAAATTTAGGAGAGTGCTACACCCTCCTGTGCCAGATGTAATTCAGCCGCAAGACCATTCCATTAAGTTTCTTACAGCTCTCACGGGCGAGGAAATCCTAAACCACAGAACATGCGACATTGGCAGCAGAGGCAACAAGCGCAGGTAGAAGGCAGGTAGGGTCTAAATCCCATGCGAATGGAAATCCTTTTGAGTCACAGGTCCACAGGCAGTCACAGCAACCCCTGGCTATGCTCGGAAATAGGTGGGGAAGAGGTCGGATTTAGGGACCAGCACTAGAGGTGGTGGTAAGAGGTTTGAAGGCATGGAGAGTAGAAGCACGCAAGAAGAGGTCAAGGAAGGAGAGAATGGAAGAATTATTCTCACTGCCTACAGGCACAACCTGACATTGCAACTGATCTCTGATCTCAACAACTGCCTTCCATGCCAGACGAGACTGGTGTAGAAACATTCTAGAGCAGACTCACCGGACAGGGGTCTAGTCAACAAAATTCTGGTATCTCATGCTGACATGCTTTCAGCTAAACTATGTGAATCTTGAATAGAAATTATTACAGTCTTGTTTGCAAAGACCACAACAGAAACTATGTTAGAGTTTGCAATATAGAGAATAATGCAGAGTATTAGTATGTTTACCAAATAGACAGATATACCCAAATTACATTCATGTTACCCACATTAAAGATAGATGTTTGTAGTAAAATCTATTCTTACAGAAAGACTAGAATCAACTGAAGTTTTATGCTATTCACAATGGGGTTTGCTGCTTTCTATTTTTTACTGAATGTGCCTGGGAATAGAACCTTCAGTCCTATTTATGACAAAAATCTTGTGGGTTTTAACTGTCTTTATCATGTAACAGTGGGATTTGGCAAATGTCAGAAAATACAATTTTACCTGCTTATATGTTCAACCAACTCCATGTAGGCTAAAATATCTTGTGAATTAGCAAAAATATTCTCCTGAAGAGCTGGGGTGGCAGCCTGTTTAATGGTCTCATGTTCATTATTAGCAAGACATAAAACCTACCAATGACAGTCTTAAAAACAAGCATCCTCAAATCTCCCTTATTGCTTTGGTGGGGGAACACAGCCTCCAGCACAACACTGAGCATGGTGGCTTTTGTGTTCAGGGCTGCAGTACCATATCTAATACTGAAATAGCCCAGTTTTTCTGTCTGCCAGCTGTCTGACATAGATGTACCAGCCAGCTAATTGACATTAAGATTCGGACCCACCTCACCTTCCAGATTTTCTTCTGCACTATGAAATTGCTACTCAAAAATAATAGATTTCCTTGCCAGACACCGCCTAGCTGCTGAAGCTTCAGCAAATACCTCAAGAGAAGCTCATATTTGTTCAGACAGGATTCCTTGCAAATACATTACACTGATGACCTCTGCCTAGGCGATATTCTCCACCCCAAGCCAGCTGAAGTACTAGCAGCAGCTAACTTGGCATAAACCAAGTTTTCCCAGTTCTTAGATAACGTTAGTCTTGCAAGGCTGTCTTTTAGGACTGAACGTTGTGCAGGTATCTTTAACCTATATGAAGCAGATCTAGTAAAAAATCCCTTTTCCCTTCACTCCTGCCTGATTAGACAAATTCTGTGTTGAAACTGATAACGCTGCCTTCATTCTGCCATGCGCTGGTACAAGAGCTACAAAAACATCCCTTATTTCACAGCAGGAGACCATCTGGTTTAGCTCCTGTACCTTTTGTGCTAAGTGGTGGGCATTCCTCTTATACAGGTAGTTATTAAACAAAAAGAAAGGTGATAGCAAAGCCAGCAGGAACACTCGCTCTATGGAAAAGGAGACTAACAATGTACTGGTTTTAACAAACTACCATTTAAGACTTCCCTGCTTTAGACAACACATGATTAGAGACCAGGCTTGTATTTCACATTGGGATTTAATAAGAAAATTTGTGCTTCTCCTTTCCTGCACTACTTTTTGCTCTCTCTCTAAATAGTCCAGAATAGATCAGCTGACAAAAGCTGAATTATGAACCAACTTAGGGTTTAAAAACAAAAGCAGCCAGACAGCTTTTAGAAAGTGACAATGATCCTTTTAACAGATTTTTGATGTTTTATTAAGCAGCCCTGTGGCTGGTTAGGAAATTTAGTTGTTTTCATCATAAACTGAGTGAAGATTTCACACAACAGAGCATTTGGGGAACACCAAAACGCAGATTAGGACACATGGAAAAATGCAAAGCCCCCAATAGAATGGGGTTAGTTCAAATTCACATTCAGTTTGTAGATAGAGCATTACTTTCTTAAGTCAGAGTCATGCAACAATCTAACATTGGACTTGCAAAGGAACTAGTAAAGGAGGAGGAATGAAGTAACATGATGGCAAGACAGCATGTAAGTGAGCCTCTGGAATATATTCCCTTGCCTTATGAAAGCTCACTGGGACTAGCTGCATGCTTTTCCCACTTCTCTTATCCCTGTGGAAAGGGATTTCTAGAATAAAGTCTTCCTCTCTGAAGCTACTGTTGAGGGAAGATATGTTAGAAATAACAGACTCAGTAGCACATGACAGCTCTCACAAAATTAGAGCTGAATAATAAGGTGCAGTTTATCCCACAGTATACCTTCATCCACTGTATATAAGTACCGTGTCTATCCAGACAGCATTTGCTCACCCTCCCAAGACAAAAGAATTACTTAAGGCTTGGGTGGTTTGTTGTTTTTTTTTTTTTTTAAAAAAGGGGGGAACAAAAAGCATTACAATGGGGAAGAACATGATATGTTTGGTTGGTTTTCTTACTAACTGCCAGCACAGCTGCTTGTGACTATTGGAAATACAGCACCGCCAAAATGGATTCTTTGTGAGGGGCCTTCGCGAAGAGCTACATGAAGCACAGTGAATCCATTGCAATCAGCTCCATTTGTAGTTACCACAGGTGCAGTGACCACTCCTGTCACTGCTGCGCTTATCCTCCGGAACCCTGCAAATCAACAGCTTTATCTGCACTCCAAAATGCTTTCCCCTCATCTCTCCCCAGTCTCCCTGGGAAGGAGGAAAGGCATCCTGCCCCCAAGAGAGAGCTGAAAGGAAGCAAGATGAATTATCCTCTTTTCTTCAATGGCACTATTATCAAATTGCTCGATGCAAGAAATTACTCACACCACCAAGCCATTATGTTTACTTAGCCAGAAGCCAGTACGTGGAATGATTTAGTGACTCAGCAACAGAGGCAGCATCCTCCACGTGCACTGACTGCAGTGGTATGGGTACCATGGCATCACCTCACGTTGCTTGAGTGACAGAGCCTTCACCTACCACTGGTGGGAAATTCTTTGCCAGAGAGAAATGTAGTCTGCACTACACATATTGACTAACACTGGCGTATCTTGGACAGGCACAAACAGTATTTCCGTACTGGTAAAGATATTCCTACTAACAGTGGCTGAATGCAGCTTGGTGTTGTAAACTGTAATTGACTTTTGCCATGAGAAGCTGAGATATGTCATCACTCAAAAAGGCAGCAACTACTGCCCGAATCAAAGCTGCATGAGGCACAACGGCAACGTTTGAAACTCAACAGGAGCAGAACAAATGGCACTGCTGCCTCTGGCACACGCTTCAGGAGGCCACAGTTCCCACCTTCCAGCTCAGTGCTGGCACTATGTATCACAACATCCCGAATCTGGATCCAATACACCCAGCTCTGACACTCAAAGAGAGACACATTTCATCTATGCAATGCTTAAAACACACCAGTGCTATGTGTCCTGAGTTGACTCACAGGGGGGTCTGAAATAAAACTCAGAACTAAGATGGCATCACTAGGTACCCACCAAAACATGCCCCATGCTGTCTTTAATCTTTTCTGAAGCCCACAGTTGTATGCAAGCTTTATAATGGGGGAAGGGAGGGAAGAACTGCCACCATTAAGTCTAATAAAATGGCAGACAGACATAAAAAGGTTCTTGTCATATCAAGAACCTTTAACAAATATAAAGCCTACCATGCTGAGAGTGTAATGGCCAACTCATCCCTCTTCCTGTTTTAACTAAAGCATACCACTTGCAGAATGCCGTACACAAAAGCAAGAAAAACCAGCTTCGCTTCTTAATGATGTGTTAGCAGAGTGCACACACCCAGGTAAGCAAACTAAGTGCCAGCAGGTACTGAAGCACCAGGAAAGGGTTGTTGCACTAAATCAATACATTTGCAAGGTAAGGAAGAGCAACTCAAGACACTGAAGTCAAGCAGCAAGAAAAGAAAACCAAACTAAATTTGTTGAATGTGATTTCCATTAATGGCACTTGGATTAGACTGACTGAGACCTCTAGCCAGCACTACAATGCAAGTAGTAAGCAAACAGATTCTTTGCCTAAAAACAAACTTAAGATCTTTAGATATAAGGGCTAGAAGATTTATGAACTAACAAGTCATCTATCGCTTTAAAGAAAGGGTCACTTATGAGTGGCAGCCACATTGTTTGAAGAGACATTAAAAGCACAGAATGCCATCACACAAATTTGTATCAGTGCACTGGAATGAGTACAAGATGAGAGAAAGGCTGAAACTCTTATTTTTTTTAAGTCTAATCCTCTGTAAGTCATGTAGTGTAAGCGTGTTTGACTTCACAGTAGTAAGAAACTTGGATTCATTAAACAAAACCATTAGATTCAGAACCAGTTCATTTTTTAGGTCAGGCACAATTCCAGCCTTCTGGTAACGTCTTGGCAAAGCTGCCTGTGTCCACAGAGGAGCAAGACACCCTGAAACATCCTTGGCTATAAGTAAATCTATGCCAGAGCAGGTATATCTGAAAGCATCTGTGGCCATGGTTATGCCTCTGCCACAGCAGGTATCCCTCAGAAGGGATTGTGGCCCGGGGGTAAATCCACGCTGGAGGAGGTACACCTCAATGTCCGTGACTCTGGATAAAAGTCCGTGCTGCAGCAGGTACACCTTGAAGCATCAGTGCCTGTGCATGAGGTCACGCTGGAGTACTTCAAAGCATGTGGCCATGGATATGCCCATGACAGAGCAGGTACTCCCCTGGAGGGACTGCGGTCTGGGGATAAGTCCAAGCCAGAGCAGGGGCAAGGGGAGGAGTTCATGAAACATTAAACTCGATGGCCTAGTCCAAAGGGACCAGGGATGGGGACTGTAATGGAAATACCTTTAAATCATTGTAACCTAGGATTTGAGTTACATGTTGTGGGAATCACTATAGCAGGAACCCCTTGTTGCTAGCCAGGCTAGGAGCAAGGGGAGAAGTTCACTGCAGTGTTAAACCCTATAACCTGGCCCAAAGGGACCAGGGGTGGAGATTTTAATGGAAATACCTTTAAATTGTTGTAACCCATGATTTGAGTTGCATGTTATAGGAATTACTATAGCAGGAACCACCTGAACCAATGGAGAACAAGCCTTACAAGAAGCAGTGCAAGTGCAGCAGTGACCTGACCTGAGCTGGCTTTGGTGCCCAACAACGCCACACAACACACCATCTCTCCTGTCCTGAGCGACTACCATAACAGATGGAGACCACAGTCATGGACTAAATGAACTCAAAGAACATTTTGTGGACATTTATGGGTGTTTTACAGACATTTCACAGAGATGGTCCAAAGGCTAAGGGAATGATATCTGTGTATTGTATCAAAGAATGGGAAGGGTGTGGGTGGGTATTAAGGTTCTGTTCGATAGTGAGAGACCTGAGCATGACATAAATGCTATGGAATAACAGGTGGAGAATGTGCTGGTTTTGGCTAGGATATTTTCTTCACAGTAGCTAGCATGGTGCTATGTTTCGGACTTGTGCTGAAAACAGTGTTGATAATGCCGAGGTGTTTTCCTTACTGCTCAGCAGTGCTTACACAGCCTTAAGGCCTTTTCTGCTCCTCACCCCACCAGCGAGCAGGCTGGGGGGCACAAGGAGTTGGAGGGGACACAGCCGGGACAGCCGACCCCAACTGACCCAAGGGAGATTCCAGACCATAGGACATCATGCTCAGCATGTAAAGCTGGGGGAAGGAGAAGGAAGGGGGGATGTTTGGACTTGATGACGTTTGTCCTCCCAAGTCACCGTTAGGTGTGATGGAGCCCTGCTGTCCTGGAGATGGCTGAGCATCTGCCCGCCCATGGGAAGTGGGGAATGAATTCCTGGTTTTGCTTTGCTTGCATGCACGGCTTTTGCTTTACCTATTCAACTGTCTTTATCTCAACCCACAAGTTTTCTTACTTCCACCCTTCTGATTCTCTCTCCCATCCCGCTGTGGAAGGAGTGAGCTAGTGGCTGTATGGTGCTTAGTTGTTGGTGGGAGTTAAACCACAACACTGTCATATTGCTGAAGAATAACTCAGATTTAGAATGGTCTGACTGTTTTGTGCAAGATGTAGTTTGTATATATCAAATTAACAAGTAAGGCTGTAATCAGAAAGGCACGCAGTTGGCCTTCATAGAGTAAGGACACCCTGGAAGAATTAAGCCTTGATGTTTTGGGGATGCTCTGTGTGCACTGCCAACTCGGCAAGAATACTCAAGGCCCATCAGAGAGAAAAGAAATGTTAAGAATAATTGGACCTAAGAATGCAGGATGTGACTGATAAAAAGAAACTTCCTGCTCCAGACAACACCAATGGCCAGATGATTGCCAAAGAAGCATGAACTGGGGGGGGGGGAGGTAAAAGTGGCAGGGGGAGATCACAACCTCCGACTCAATTCAAGGCTGGAAGAACTTGTCCCCCCACACCTGCAAGGAGCATGCGTGCTAATCTACATAGCAAGCGAGGCTAATTTAAATATAACTGGCCAATAGTAGATGAGATGGTGACTACTAACCAATGAATGTAAATTTACACGGGTTTTTACTAATCGTGTAACAGAATAATTACGTTGTTTTTCTTTGGTGTGGTGTGCTAGCTTTGTGGAATTACCACCTAGCACTCATCTTTGTGCAAATATGAAATAAATAATGTCTCTCCTGAGTGTGCGATTATTGGCTCATTGCACACTGGGAAACAAATCCGCTTTTCAGACAACAATATGCCTACAGGACTTCAGATCTCTCTCCAACCACTGTCATTGCCTTTGAGCTATATCTAGTTATTAGAGCTGGTGTAATAACATTTCAAAACCAAAATCATAAGTGTTTAAAGACTAAAGCAATAATATTAAAGCTCATTTAGTCTACAAAGTATTCTACCATACTGTGTAGGAAAGCAGTAAATTAACATGCCTGACTTGTATAAGAGAGCTAAGACTAAGCTCAGCACTGCTGGTCTGAGCATTCAAACCACACTCCTACTTCAGGTCTCCCTCTGCTTGTTTTTCAGCCCTCAAAAATCTTCAAGTAACATGAAAAAGCATTTTTAAAAATATAAAAACGATGCTTTCTGTTTCCTTGTAGAACTTTAGGGTCACCCAGCTCCTTCAACAGTCAGGTTATGTATCGCATGTAACAGGGAACACCACTGCCCACTGAAAGCTCCCAATGAAGTATGACTCTTGGTTGCTGCCCCAACAACCTTGTGCTACTTTTCAAGCATGCTGTGCTGGGAGAAAGGCAGCATGTACACAGGCAGGGGAGCAAGTGCAGAACAGACCAGAGGTAGAGAGTATACCAGATGGCATTCACTTGTGAACACAAGCCCACAATCCCCAGAGATCCTACAAAACAATTAAATGAGAGAATTTAACCCCATAGGTGATGCTATGAAATAAATATCTGATAATATGCTCTATATTGCACTGCCTTAGCTAATATACTTAGAAGAAAGAGGCAAGGAGCAGGAAGAATGACACAACAGGGTGGCAACCTTTTTCTTTTTGTTTTGCTCATCGAGCAAACATGGTTTACTTCCCTGGCTAAGCATTTAGCCAGAAAAGATGACACCTCTCAGGGTAAGAATGAAAATAAAATTCAGTGCATCAGCATGCAAAATTAAACAAACCAAAACAGACCTGAACCAAAGAATGAATGAAGGAAAAATATTTTTGCTATTGTTAAGCAAAAAACATCTGTGCAATGTTAAATCATCCACAAAAATATGACTTAGGGCTTGAGTCATCTCAATGTTATTGCTTAGTCACAGCATGTATGAAGGCAGTATTCATTCAGTACTGAACTCTACCTTAATACGTTTAAGTTATTCCCTTTATCTCTATACTTTCTGTGCTGAAGTGGAAAGAAAAGGGGTGGACCAAGGTCTAGAATGGAACAAATTTATACATGGTTGAAAACAAGTTCTAATATGCACCTTACAGGCATTTCATTTGATAGCTGGATAAATAAATAAAACCAAGTGTCACAGTTACAAAATTTAACTAAAACAAGTTGAAGAAAGTTTATCAACTGTTTACTTTTAAGAATTTGTAACACCCTTTCCCCACATTAAAATAGGCATGGCCTCTGGGAGCAAGAAATCACCTACCGATACTGAGTTCTTTTATAAATACGAAACAAGTATAATACCAGCAAGATTCCTAACCATTCTTTCTAACCACTAGCATTTCTTACAGTACATCCTTACAGCTATCAATATAGTGAGCTCAGAAGAAGTAAAGTTAATAAGTATTATGTTACGACACGATTGCATTTGACAGCAGGATGCACAGGACAGGAATGAGCTAGCACACCCAGGACACCTGAAAGCCGCTGTCATCTCTGTTACTCGTCAGCAGCTGCTGCCCTGTGATCTAGTCATGACCTGTCTCCATCCTCTTTAAATGCCCTCTCTCCTGTTCAGTGGGACTCGAGACTGCTCTGGGCAGCAACTATCATGTGTAACTGCGTGCGAGATCCCTGGGGAAGTGGTCTGTACTGCACCGCTAGTACAGGAAGCTTCATCTGACATGAAGTAGAAAATGCATGGTAAAACAAGAGCATTATCTTCATTACTGAACAAGATGTTCTCACAAAAAAAGTACCTGTTTCTTTTAGCTGCAGCAAATGATTGATTGAAATATCAGTAAGTTCTCTTGATCTTTTTCCCCAACAGAAGTTTCTCATCAGGAAACATGAGCATGTATGTTGCACAGAAATGGATGAGTATTCTCCAAAAACTTAAATAGAAACTTATTTTCAAGTCTTCAAGTTCAAATGTTTTCACTAATTTGCTGAATTCAGGATCCTCCAAAGTAGGTGCTCTGACTTCACCAAACATTTAATTTTGCAGAAAAACTCATGACTATCAAATCTAAGGTTTAGTCCACTTGATAAAAATCTGTCATTGACTTTGCTTTCCTCATGAATAAATAAAAATGAAATGATCTCAGAGCTTTGTAAGAGGGATGCAGGAAGACTGCTGAGGAGCTGCAGCCAGGCTGCAGAGTCAGAAAAGAGGTAACTAGCATTTAGAAGAGCAGCCATTTGCAAAAGCATCCACCAAGTCGGCGAAACCCTCTCTGGGTTTGGGGAGAAGGGAACCCCAGACCTTGGGTGCGAGCGCTTTGAGTGAGGAAATGTGCATGAGGGGGGTGTGTGTGTACAGAAGGTGAGAAATCCAGTCCTCCATTATTTCAGCCTGTGAGATGCTAAGTGCTCATTTGCCTTTCTGCAACAACAGTATGGTGTAGTAACGCTAATTATCCACTACACGATAATAACTTTCTATTTGATTTAGCAAAGCAACTGGATTCAGGTTTCAATGAAAAGAAGCAAGTTTGTTTTCATGCACACCAAAGGTATATAATCATATGTTATACGACTTACCGCTGTAGAGGTGTGAAAAATCTTCAGGAGATCATCTGCCCAAGGCTGGGAGGGTGGGGGTGGATGTTGGACTAGATGGTCTTTAAAGGTGCTTTCCAACTCAAAACCATCCTATGATTCTATTCTATGATCCCTCTTGTTTATTCTGACCTAGTCATCCCAGCCCCACTCCATAAGCAACAGAGAGAAATAGGCATTTCTAGGGCATGACTCGCCTCTTCTTCATGAGAAGATTTTAAAAAGGTCAGACAAATCCTTGTCTAGTAGCATCCATTTCTCTCCACTGACTGGGAAGGGGGTGCTGCAGGATTACCTCAAATGCAGGCATACAAAACCCATGAGCAAATGCATCCTGCTTCTCATCTGCAGCATAAAATGTGCTGTTCACCAAGACACTTGTCCAGAAACCTACCAGAGGATATAAACAGCTTAATTAGAAAGTGGGATGAGCTTGGAGCATTGCCTTGTTTTGTTTTTCGTAAAATACAATGCTACAGTTTTTTTCTCTACAAACAGTAAATAAAGCTAATGGGTGGCTTAAATCTTGCCATGAAATGCATCAGGATGTCATGCCAGTGTCTACCTCAAAATGAGCATGGCTAGGAAGTCTGCATTTGTAAGCATATCAGTTTCCAAAATTCCTGTGGCAGGCAGGAAAAAAAAAACCCACAGAAATCTAATTAGAAAATGTAATCTCACTTTCACAGGTTACACTGCTGTCAGTCTGAAGACTGGATTGTGATCAGCTATCAGAGTGCTGAAGATCACTTTCAGCAGGGCAGGGAAGGTGGTGGAATATGTGTAGGTTTTCCTTCGCTTCCCAAAGTGTGATTTGTAACATAAATGCCTATCCAAGACAGCTCAGAGTAATAGCAGTAGGTCTGTGGGAAGCAGCCATGCATATCACCTATGACTGAGGACCAGAGCTTGGATGAGTGAGAAAAACTACATGCTGCCATCTGATCATCTAGGACCCCAACAAATCCAACAAACAACTTTAGCACAAGCCTAGATAGACTGCCAGACAGCAGCATACACAGGATCAGCATCCTTTTTCATACGCTGTATAACAAGCAAAGAAAAGTGACAGATTCCTCCCAAAACACTGTTCATCAGACAAAGGGAACACCTGGGGTGGTTTTCTTTGCCATTTTAAAATGCTTTGCCCTCTTGGCACAGCCCATCCAGTTCCTCAGTTGTATCTCTCCTGAGAAAAGGGCATGCAGCTGAAGTTGCCAGTGCTGAGCAGACTGTCTGGCTTCGGTCTAGTTTGCAAAAAAAAGCAACAGCAGAGATTTGGCAGCACAGTCTTCAACAGTGGCTAGCGAGCATCAGCCAGGCACAGGGCTGGAGGACTGAAGCTCAAAGCCACCCAGCAGATCACTGTGTGAGAAGCACTCCAAACTAGAAGGAAGCTGATGTAACTGCTAAAGATGACTTTATAGGACGTGACAGAAGATACAGATTTCCACCGAAGAAATACCTTATGAGACCTGAGGCCTCAACCAGTTTTTGTTAGCAATCTGAATTTTTCAAACATAAAGGCTACCTAATGTACGCTATATTACGATGCTTTATGCTAACTATAAGAAAAGGATCACGAGCCTTCTCATATATCCTTCTGGCCATGTCCTCTCAAGGCAATTCCATGCTATAATACTCATGGTTATGTACAAACAGCAGGAGGACACAGAACCCTCAAGAAGCAGCTCCTACTCTGACACAGACAAACCCTTAATCATTTCTCTTCAGTTCAGATTCCTTTTGTTACCATACTTTATACCTCTCTCCCTCTTCCCAGCTATATGCATAATTCCAGCAGCACTACAAGCAAAAGAGTTTAAGGGCCCAGAGGTGGGCTTCCAGAGTTGCTACTTGTCCCAGAGCTACTCTTCCAAGCTTTGGGAAGAACAGGTGGTGGGCACCGGCACCGTATTACTGATAGACTACCTTTTGGGCGAAATGGCCAAAGAGTAATTATTCAGGAGAAAGACAACACAGAGCTGCACTCATGGGATATTAATCATAACTTGACCTTTCTGTAGCAGCTTTCTGCCTCCTTTTGGCCAAGATTTACTCCAGAAATGTGCATAGTAGCCTTTCGGCCTTTTGATTGCATTTGCAATGCAGACAGCTTATGCCACTTGAAATGATACCAGAATGTATCATGATGTGAGGGTCAAACTACTCACGGGTCTGCGTTTGAGATGGTAAGCATAGGTGATGCACACTTCTCGTAGGAAATTAATGAAAAGAAAATTAAAGAAAATTAATGAAAGATTTTTCAGAGAGGGATGAGTCATCTCTGAGATCATCCGGTGTACACAGGGCCAAAGTTTGCCAGCATGGAAGGGATGGTGGCTCCATGTCCTCACCTGAGGAGCCTCTCCAAGATGACAGGAACATAATCAGGAGATGCTAATAGTAGTATCTCTTGCTACTGCCACTCCTCTTGCTAATCTACAGCAGTCAGCCCACCACAACCTGACCTGTAAAGCCAGGTTCCTCATTTACCAATTCAGGTTTTAGAAGCTAAGGATACATTTATGGAAGCCTGGTTAATAATTTATCAGTGTGAACACAGTTATATCTTTTCCAGTGATAAAATGCTGGATATCCACATTCCAGAGTTGAGCATTTCTCCTTACATTTCATGTGCAGCAACTGTAGTTTTATAGATGCCCTCAGGGAGTACCTAGGACTGATAAGGACAGGTTTAGCTTGGGACTGTTGAAAGGTTAGTAAGATTTATCTATTTGATCACTGACTCAGAGCACAGCGATTTGGGGTAGGTTTTGTTATTTTCTCCACATTTATTAGTATATCAGCTTGTTGCTGCACACACCTCATACTCTTCAGCTTAGCAGGCCCTCCCAAAAGGATTCATGCATGCACTTTGTCTGGGGCAGACTAGCTTATCTTCCAAGAAAATCTGGAAAAAATGCCTCCCTACATGATAAGCCCAGATGGTCAAGGAAGATGAAAAGACAGAAACTTTTCTGTGACTTATTCCAATAGTGGATCAAGTGATCTTCCCAGCCCATTGGTATTGAAACACCACTCGCCAGCAGTGCCCCATATGTCCACAAGTAGACTAGTGGGTACCAATTATAACCATTTAGGTCGCCTTAGAGACTGCAGAGGAAGAACCTGTCAGGACTAGAAGCCTGTTATTTCATGACAGAAGAACAAGCCTCCTCAATCTAAAAGAAGTGCATGATTTTGACTCTATCTACATCTTTGTTCTTTGTTTTATCATTATTGCAAATCAGCATGCTCAAACACGCATCTTCTCCTCTTTTATTTAAAGTCCCTAAAGTAATGTTTCCAGAAACCAGGGTAAATAAATGCATACAAGAAAAAAAAGGTCTTGACAAAAACACTTTCTGATCATCCCTAGTTAATATTCTGTAATAACTCCTGCCTTTACCACTTGTGAATATCGGTACTACTCCAACCCTCAGCAATTAAGCTTGTGTGTGTGCACACAAGCCCTTAGGCAATTGTTGCTATATTGTGAATGCTACTCCTGGAATTCTTCAAGAAACAGAACAAAACCCCATAAGGCTTGAAGTCTTAGGCACACCCTTCAGTATTAAATCAGATTTTCAATTGTTCAACACCTTAAAAATGTGCCAATTTTTACTCTGCTCACTTGGCAATATGAAAAAGCTTTAAAAATATGCAACCACAAACGTTATTTTCCACAGGACTCCTGTTCCATTCAAGACACAGGAAAGATGACAGCAAGGCAGCTGCCCAAAATTTCCTTCAAGGTTCACTCTTTAGCATATATCCCATGCCTCATTTGTGGCACATTTTCTCACTCCTGAATACAGAATTAATAGAAGACTTGACGTTTTCTATCATACTTGTATGCATGTATCCAAGTACCTTACAAACACTGATCTATATAGTATTTTTGATGTATTATCTTAAGTTTTAGTAGAAAAGTAAACTCCTTTAAGTTAATGGCAGGACAGGAAGGGAAGCACTTTGGTAACTTAATATAATGGCTGGACACTCCAGTTACAGACAGCCTGATTTTTCAATTATACTGAACAATCATAATCCCATATGATTTTTAAAGAAACATATGGACTCCCAGCACCTTTGAGTGTCAGACCCTGAAGTATGAAATACTTCACCTTGCTGTAGAGAACAACAGCCCTTCAACTCATCATTCTCTTTCCTTGCAAAGGCTTCCCTATGCCCTCCAAAAAGACACAAAACTTCTTTTTTTTTTTAGGGAAAAAAGCCCCACATATATCCATTACATATTTTTATGCATATATATATATGCGCACACATACACACACCATTGCAGAACTACAGAGCAGTGATTATAATATAAAGTGAGAGTGACACAGGTAAACTGATAAACTGGAAAACCAGTTATAAGCAGCATGATTATGTTTCTATATTCAAATTCAACAGAGCATCTAAAATCAACTGGAAATCTGAAATTGTTCTCTGCAACATTTGTTTAAAAGCAGCAGCACTACTGTGAAAGTGATCATTTCCAACAAAAGGATAGCAAGAGACACTAAGAAACCAGTTCCAGAAGGTAAATGGCCTTTCCAGCTGTGAGATGACATCTTCTTGGAAGACATTAAGGAATACATATTTCTATAAGCTTTTTTTATATAAGCTTTTAAAAGATATGCAAAACAAGCCCCCCAAAATCAAAGTAAAGTTAGAGTGAATGTTATTAGGTCTGTATAATGCACAAGATGAAGCAGTAAAATCCAGCTAATAACATACATTACAGTTTCAAACTGCTGTTTGAAAGCAGAAAATGTAACCAGAAGCTAACAACATAAATAACATAGCTTTGTCTTTGTCACACATGATCTACTGAACAAAAAGCATAACCTCGTAAAGAACATACCTCGGGCTATTAAAAGCATATCAAAAAGTTAAAATATTCTCCTCCAATCTGAGGGGATTGTACTTAGTAACAGATTATTGAGCCTTTTACTTCTTAACTGCTTCAAACTTAACCCAAATAACTGCAGACCAACCCCAACAACAACAGAGGCTAGCTGGATCCCTTTTGTCAACCTGCACTCTCTCTGTAGGGGTAATTCAGCATTAAATAATTGTTAAAAATAATATCTGAAGACACCGTTGTCTTTAGTACTTTAATCCATTACTAAAAAAACTGCAAGATTTTACTGAAATAATAGATTAGATCACCCTTAGAAAGGGCAGTTCCTTCTGCTCTTATGAGTCCTAGAAACTCTATTTGCTTTTCAGCAAATATATTTAGCTTCACAGCCTTCCTCCCTCCACTCCTTCACCTCTTACATTTATAAATAAACTACCTGTAGCAATATTGAATAGGCTGTTAAAAATGGAAGCATGGTCCATTTCATAACAATACAGAATGGCAGATGGAAGATCTTTTTAATTGAATTCAGTATTGTTTAGCAGCCTGTTTGATCGCGCGACTCCACGGTGCCAGGTTGTGCCAGTCCATAGGTCAAACACAGTATGAATTCAAACAGTTGCAGAGAGACCACGGGATGCAGAGCGGCTTGCATATAACATCCTCAGTAAGGTTTCCTGCCGTAAGGAAACATGTGGCATTCAAGCAGGGAATGCCACTCCATTAAACAACAACAACAAAAGTTTAAGCTTTCCTTGAATTCAATTAGAGCTTGGGCACTTTCTTTGGTACACAGCAAGGGGAAGAGAAAAGGGGTGCAGGCCAAAATGTACTTTCCTATGAAAAAGATCAATCTTTAGATCATTGAATTTTATGACCAAGACACAATAAACTAACTTGGAAATATTTTGGCTATGTTACTCAGGAGATTCAGTAAACTAATAAACAGATACCAGTTGGTTGAAACTTCTTTCAAAAGAGCAAGTTTCTATCTAGGCGATGTAGCTTTTAAAACGAAGCACAAACTACTTAGGTATACTAGGTCCCTCAAAACTAAACAGAGAAACCCACTGGGAGGCAAAAAGAAACTCTTTCTAAACCACAAAACACAAACTGTTAATTGTCACTGGCCTCCTGCTTATTCTCTCCTGCCCCTTGAGACATGATATTGCATAATCCTTCTGCTGCTTTTCTTTTGCCTAAAACCTGCTATTTGGGTATGCACATTAGCATTAGAGTAAAGGAAAACACCTTACAATTCCATAAAAGGATGCCAGAATTATTTATCCCCAGGAACTCAAACATAACACACTTTTAAGACCTCATATATGTATTTGCAGTGCTCTCCTTCCCAAAATGTCATTCAAATATCTGCTTATGATACTGAAGGAAGAATATCTTGCTGTGTATTTTATCCTTTATGATTTACAGGTATTTTGATTTTCCTCCCCGAAACAAAAAAATAAGTGGGAAGATAACAATGGGGGGCCTTACAGTGACAGCAAGGCTCAAGAATATTTGCCTTAATGCAGCAAAAACTTTCAGCCTCCTCTCACATAATTTATGCACTAATAACTGAGCATTACTTCATTGCTATCCTCAAGCTTAACTGTCTGAAGGCATTCGCATAGTTATCTAACAAAAAAATTCTGTTTGTGAAGCAATTTGAGTTTTCTGTGTATTTGAACATCTACATATTCATTCTTCTTGAATAAAGCTACAGCTTTCATACTCTGCAGACTACAGCTGAACTCTTAATATTGAACTTCTGAGTGTCTGTTATTGTCCCGACTCATTTCATGCTTGCTCTCTGCTCCCTTGGAAGTCAAACTGGTGAGATTCATCCACCTGGGAGCACGCAGTAGACCCCAGCATGTTGTCTGCCCACCATCACTGCATCTTGACCTGATGCAATGAGACGACAGGAGGGACAGAGCACTCTGAAGCCAAAAGGGGAAAACCACTCTTGTCATTTTTCCTCTGCCTTCAGCTTGCGCTTGTGTAAGGGAGAAGTACTTCCACTGTAAAACCAGTGGCGACAGTAAGACAAGCAGCGCCACTCCATTTAGTGATGCCTGCCTTGTTACCAGTTATTTTTTTAATAGGGAATTCAAATGACAAAAAGAAAGTCACATCCCCAGCTATGTGAGGCTGCCACGTGGTGATAATGTTATTCTGTCCCTCTTGCCATTCCTCTGCTCCTCAAATGTGGCAGTGAGAAACTTCAACCTGGTCTCATTCTCTCACCATTAAGAGCCAGAAGGTCAAAAGGGGCATTTTTGAGAATGTAAAAGTAAAGGCAGTTTCAAAAAAGTACAAGTTTATACATCAGGTGCAGTCTACTTCCAAGCAAAATCAGAAGGATTGTATTGAGTCAAGAGACAAGAGTATCAAATGAGACTTTACTTGTAGTTTTTGAGCATAGGGCAATCAAAAAAACACGTACTACACACAGCACTTAAACTATTCCACCCTAAACAGCTTGTGCAATTAAAGTTCTCTTTTTTTTATTAATTCATGGAGTTTTCAAATTTGAGATCAGCTGTTTGTGTGCTAGCGATACAAATTAACGCAAACACACCCCAAACTTGCAATCCATGCTATGTTGTCTCATTACTATGTTTTCAGTATCAAATTAAATATTACGTTGCCCAGATTTAAGGTTAAGAAACAGTTATTGCTTTTCTAACATTTATTTTTCAATTAAAGGGAGGTCAGGCCAATAAAACATCATTTGTGATATTGATATACATTTTAAGGTGGCGTGCTACAGACATAGCAATTCTCCGAATTGATTCGCAGTATGTTTAAAATTAAGTTAATGAAATTAATCTATCTCAAGTAACAGCACTGACTCAGATCAATCACATCAGAAGCCAGCATGTGAACGAGTGCAGAGGTTCAGTGAACAAAAGCCAGAATCTTCATGATGGGACCAGGCACGGGAACAGGTGAGAAGACAGACTGAACTTGTTCAGAGAGAGAACATTCAGCCAGGTCATTTCAGTAAAGCAGTAGAAGGCAAAGACTTCTAAGGCAAGATAAAAGAAAGACCACAGCTCTTTTTTTTTGCTTTTACCCAGGAGCAAGTCCTTCAATCTCGAGTCTGGGAGAGAAAGAGCAATCTTCAGAAGGTGGCAAACTGTTTGGAAAATGATTCTACACCACTATCTTTGAACCAGACATCTTAGTCTTAAGCGTAAAAGCATCGAGTACATAGAGTATTTCTAAATATGCCCAAGGCATAACTCTGTTCTGAAAAGTGATGAACTTAAAACCAGTACCTTGTAACTGATTTACAAGTTTTACTACTGGATGTTGTGCATCCCTGATTCATGCAGGCAGATTGACTGTAACTGAGTTTCCTCACACAAGAGACACACTGCTACTGGAACACCGTTCCAAGCAGAAGCAGGATTCTGCCCAGGCTTGTGCTTGGACAATGGTCAGGCATCGTCCAGGCTACTGTAGATGACCATCTACAATGGCGATCATAGACGGTCAATTAAAAGCATCTACAATCTCATAGGAAGCTGAACAACATGGACAATGAACACGAATCCTTCAGAACATTTCTTTTCCCTCGTTTTCCTCAAACGCCAACTTTACTCTGAAAAATAACATCAGAAACACCTGTAGCAATCATCAGCATTATCCTCACTAAATTAGCGAGGAGGCTTTTGTAGATATCAATGGTTCATGTCTTCCATCAAGCCTAAAGCTGAATGCTTACTTGCTTGCTTTTACTTCCAAACGCAGTCTTTTCATATTTGGAAACACAGTGTAGCAAACTACCATTAAAATGTTTCCACAAAATTAATCAGAAGTGAGCTCGTAATTTCAATTCAGATATAAACAATATTACATATAAACAATATTATTTAAACACTTAATTGAGAGTGTGCACTTTCAAAACTCATGTCCCACAAATCATTTTGACACATTTCTGCTCCCTTCCACAATAGAAATGAAATGTCATCAGCAAGGTTGTGGTCCAAAGTGATTTCAAGGCAAACTGGAAATTCCTGCCAAATCAGAGATTGTCTCATTACAAAAAAAAACCAACAAAAAAACCTTAAGAAAAGGTTTGATCAAGAGGGACTTGTACCTCATCATGGATGATACTGTTTAAACAATTCCCTTAAAGATTCTGACAATCATAACCAAAACAAACCCCTGCCTAAAGACATTCAGGAAAAACAGGAAATCCAAACAAATATTATTTCTAGTATGAAATGCTGACAGTCCAAATAGTGGGAGAATGCCCAGTTAAATTTGCCTAAATGGCCTCCACTGAGGTTCTGCATTTAGAAAAGCCAAAGCCAGACAAACACATACTAATGAAAGCACAGGGTTTACAAATACACCAGCAGCACCATGGCACGCAGAATTCCTCAGCCCCTAGTCATCCAGGGCACTCCTTACCCCAGCACCAGCCAAATGACACTTGTATTTGCAAAGGTTACTCATGCTTCTCCACCCTTCTTTGCTGCTATAATCATTTCACAGCAGAAACAGAAAATACTAAGGAGGTATAGCCTTCTCCCTTATTAGTCTTCTGTCTTACCTAATAAATCATTATTCTCCAGTGCATTAACAATTTTTCTTCTCCTAACTGCATCCCACTTGTCCACATTGTTCTGAAAGCAAGGGTTTTGAAACTAGACAGGGTTAAAAACAACAGTCCCGCTGAAAACTTAGCTACAGCTCCATTATTTTTTCCCCTCTAAAATTTAACACTGGCAATAACAATGGAGAGGGCTCTAATCTAGATACAGATGCCAACAGCTAATAGACATTTTCACTACTGTATCATCTTATTCTACTTAAAATATATCTATAGACCAAAGGGGTAGCAATACTCCTGGAAAGTATATACTTGTACTTCAACTCCAGAGCATGACAAAAGTCCAAGAAGCTGTTGTAATAGTTGGCAACTGTGAAAAATGTTACAGAAACAAGAGCTAGTATAGAAAAAGCTGTTTGAAAAAGTGCCTTCTGCAGTACAACATATCACTGCAGACAGCCATGTTGCAATTTTTTACTATTAATCTCCAATGTAAAACCCAAATATGTTTTGGACCTACGGGTTTCAAGAATACTCATTTTCATCATATTCCAGTCTTCTGGATTACTTTACACAAGACGAAGATTCCCCATTCCCAATACAAATCTCATGTTCTCACCTGTCCATGTTAACACGCTCCGTAATGCAGTTAGGACTATTGCGGCACTAATGCCTGCAGTGAATGGATGGTAATTGCTACACCAGATCTTTATTTAACCAAATGCATGACTTGCGCTTCTCTTAGCTGTCTGAAGTCACACATGTATAAGCGCCTGGCATCATTAGCCTATTCATTATCTTAAGCAGGTTTAATATTGGGAGAATGGGAATTGAGTTCCTTATTTCCTCCATTTTTCTCTTCCCCAACCCATCAGGCACTAGGGATTTTGTGCAATGATTCAGGAAAAGGAATGAGGTTTTAGAAGTGATATTAAGTACATCTCTTCCTAAGGCTGACCTTTTCTACAGTTCTGCAGTGGCCCCAGAAGTAAGGGGACAGGCTCAGATTCAACTCATATGCAATTGCTTAAAAAGCCATCAACGGCACCACGTAGTAACTGCAGATGAAAAATACCATCTCCAAATGGCTTGCTTGAAAACAGTGCTTTCTCCCTGAAATCTGTCTAATAGCAGAATCCTTGGAAACAATGTTCCCATGGTCATGGATGTTTGCTTCCATGGTATTCAGATAATACCCTGCAAGCTCTGTACCATACATATAAAAAAACCATTTCTTTCAAGCTCCTGTTCAACCCCTGGAAATGCAGTGGTGCTGTATACAATACCTGCATTGTCCCCGTCCCTGTAATACATTATATAAAAACTTCAAGACATTCATGCTGCGAACATGTTTCCCTCTGACCTACCGACACACTGCTACTTCCACATTTTGCAAGGCTGTACAGGTGAAAGGTATTAGTCTAACCCCAAAGTTACCCCTGTCCCAGTGGAGAGACACTAATAAGTTCAGCTGTATTCAGCTCACAAGTTATCCCAATACATAACGCAATCACTCCTCAAAGCACAGTCTTCCTCACGTGAAATGGCTGTGGCGAAAGGTAATCTCTCACAAAAAGCACTGTAACAAATTCATCTAGAACCAAGACAGAGCAACTGAAAAGAGAACTTGTATGTCAACAGCAAGGGATGCCCCAGTTAATAGAAATATTCCAGAGATGCATTGAAGTGAAGATGCAGAGCAACTCTAATGATAAATAAATAAATAAAATGCTCACTTAAGGAGACTCCTGTTAATATTCATTTGTGGAGTATAGTACAAACCACAATGGAATTTTGTTTTATTTCTGATATCAATTTACGTATCTAAGCAATACAAAAAGCATACCCAGGGAAAAGCTACAGTTAAAATAAAAAGGTACAGATCAGAGTAATTGAATTATAAAGAAATTTCAGCGCAGACCGAGGTAAAGATAAAAAAAAACAACAGACAAATTCAGTTCCCAAGCTACTGATTCTGATTCGTATGCCTCAGCATACGGAAAGCCACACAGAACAGGGCCACTCGGTCACACCCACGGCAGACTAAGATACAAGCTTTAAAAGACTTTTTTTTTTTACAGGAGAGCCAGGCTGTTTGATACAGGAAGAAGGCAGAAAACTTCATCGGCATATATATTTTATGTATATGTTATGTTCCTTGGTATACATTGTATATATATGCTTATACAGTCTTTCTATATAACTAGATGAGAAAGACTGCTCTAAAGATCCCAACAAAAATAGGCAACATCAGCTTCCTGTGCCTACCACAAATCCACCTCCTACCTACCGCCCTTGGAGTCAAACCCACGCTGTTCCTCAAGGTCTACTCCTCCAGCTGTTCTTACCTATTCTGCTTTCCTAAGTTTCCAGGCTCTGGGACAACACACCAGTGCGCTCATCCCTGGTATGAAGGAAGTTTGATTAGAAGGCAGAGTAAATGTAGGCAAGGCAATAGCAGTAAGGAACTGGGAAACAAAGGGCTCGGTCACCGAGCAATCCTGCACTGCAGCTGTCTTCAGCCATCGCTCTATCAAATGGATTCCTTTCCTCCCTCCCACCTTGCAAGACCAAATGTCTTACTAATAGACAGCAGTTAATCATCAGACATGAAATTCATCTCTCTTGATAAGGAGATTTAGAGGACAGCACGTTATGTAATAAGAACATGTTTTGTAGATAGGCAAATGACTAGATGACTGCAACATCACCCTGAAAATTGTTTAGTAAGATCCTTCATACCTATTGTTTTTCCACTCTAAAAAAAATACAGCCACAACCCCAAATTCACACGGAATTTGGGTTAAATAAGCATTTCTCCATCCCCAAAGGATGTAAGATTTCAACTACCATAAAAGTCAAAACATGCTAATAAGTATTTCCTAAGGGTAAACATAGTGCTGAAGACAGCTTAGAAATGTTAAACGCATTAAATCACTTCAACTGTTTAAACACACTGATATTGTCTGGAAATCATACCCACACCTCCAGCCTTACAAACCACATTCCTCAAACCTTACTCAGATCTATGAACAGCAACTCTCACCTTCCAGATCTTCAGTATAATCACTTAGATGCAAAACAGAAGCGCAGAGACCCCTGTAATTGCATTTAGGGAATAATTTATATTAGCAATACACAGAAAAGCATGTAGCCAAAGGCTAACCACTGATATTATCGAGCCCTTTTACATCAAAAAAAACCTCGGGGGGAGCAAAGGGAAGGAAAAAGGGAGTAAGCACATGGAGAGTGTGCTTTCAGAGATGACACAGCTTTCCTGATTATATGCCTAATAGAGGGAATAAGAGTTCATTAGGATCACCTGTTCCAGCCTCCCCTACAGATAGCCCATAAGATTTCCCCATACTAAGTCCTGTTAAAAACAGACCTGCCTTTAGAAAAAAGCATCCTCGGTTTAAAGCTTTTTAATGTGGGAAAACTTTAAGAACTTATTAGTCTAATGAGTGCTGTTATTTTAAAAAGCTGCACCCTGTGTCTAGTCACAGGACGTCCAACTTCAGATTTCCAACACTGGATGTTGTTAAACCTTTTCTCTCTTCAGTAAAGGGCCCACACTTCACCTTGACATTTTTAGGCAACGATCCAAACACTTTTTTCTTTCTTTTGGATCCACTGAAGACAACATATGCTCTGAGTAGCTTTACAGCAAGGGGGCTTTTAAATGTTTTACCTACTGCAGTGGGCTGCACCTTGCACACAAATCTCTCACCTGAAGTGCGTACAGCAAAACAGTAACACCTGTGCACCTCACAGATAATTTTCCCACCTGCTCCTCTATCCTCTCACATTAGAGGGCTGCTCATCAATTCCCCCTCCACGAAGTTTTTCCAAAAATCACTAGCTCTGGGGCACTGAATCCCCTAACTCACTGTTTCTTGTGGTAAGACTCCATACTGGGTGTGCTGAAAGGCGTCCTGGCTACCTGCACTCGGTAACTACAAAGTAAGCCAAACTACTTTATGTAAGTGGTTCTCAGTCTCCACCGTTTACGCCTTTCTTTGTCCAGCCCTGTCATAAAATGCGGTAAGTAGACTATGTTTTCAAAGGAAAAACCCGGAGGAGAACTTCAGGTAGCACACAGCTGAAGGCAGATCTCCTTCACCCGAGGGCCACCGAGCCACTCACCTGCTCAGTGCCGAAGAGGACGAATAAGCCCCGTTCCTCGTCATCCCTCCCACCGACCGACAGCCGCGAACGGCATCACTGACGGGCGAGATCCGCCACCTTCGATTTTCGCAGTCACGTACGGTAGAAAGCATTAAAAAAAACCAAATAAAATCACACCCACCCAAACACGAGGCAGCTCCCGGCAGGTTGCCAGCGCCAGAAGCCCAGCCGGGCTGGCGCAGCCCCGCTCCGGGGAAGGGCACCGGCCGCAGCCGCAGCCCCGCGGCCGGACGAGCCCGGCGCTCCACCGGGACCGCGCCGCGGGCTCCATCCAGCCCTTCTCTCGGTGGGGGGAACCCCCAAACAGCAAGGTAAAAAAAAAAAAATAAAAGGCAAAACCGGCCAAAACAGTTGCTATGAAGAAAGAGGGACTTACCAGGAGCCTCGGCGGGAGAAAGAAAATCGATACGAGCAGCAGCACCCGCCGAGGCTGCTGATGTCAACTCCGCAGCTCGGTGGAGCGGGGAGGTGAAGTCCCGCTCCCGCCGCCGCCGGGGCTCAGCTCCTGGCTCAGGCAGGGAACGCAGGACCCCCCCCCCCCA
>JANZLQ010000061.1:11983087-12009404 GCA_026212715.1 Elanus axillaris
GGGGACGGGGGGGGACACACACCCACCCGGCAGGTGTCCCCGTCCGTGGCGGTGGGGGGGGGCTGGGGACGCGCAGGCTCCCCGGTCAGACCATCCCCCGGGTTTTTCCACCCTGCGTTAGTGGCACGGAGCTGGCAGCTCGGGAGGCGATCCGGTGGTTTCCCAGAATGGGCTTGGAAAGGGGAGTGTGGGGGGGAGAAGGGTATTACTTTACAGTTTTTACCGGTTTTGAACCGTTAGTAAATAGGAGCCGTATCTGTTCCGCACACTGGGTGAGGGACGTGTCCAAACGGTAAAACAGTCTTGAAGTGTATAAGAAAAGGCACTTACCGTAGCTGTCCTCCCTACGGCCATCTACAGTAGTTCTTAAGATTCATGACCACTGCTTTTAATGCTTCAGGGGAGCTAGATTTATCAAGCAGCTACAGGTCATAGAAAACATCCCAAATTTCAAAAGTAACCAAGCAAAACAGCATCTTGATTCATCCAGGTGAATTGAATGATTCATTCATCCTCACGGGTATCCTCAGGCACCTGAAGAGCTCACGCAGCAGGCATCTAAGAAAGGTAAAGAAACCGATTTAGCACTTAGATGTATTGCCTAACATGTTAAAATATGGTTTTGAAATTGGTCCAGTAAACATGTAGGCCACATGAAAATACTTAAGAGCTCTTCTTTTTCACAGCTGTAACCGACTTTAAAACTGATCTGATAGCGTCACCTGCAAAAAATTCCAGGGCATGCAACCAAAATCTCCTGCTTGGTTTTCACACGTGAAATTTTAGCATTAAAATTGCAGTTTACGCACAATAGCAGCATCTCACTACCTGTTACCTTCAAACTCCTAGCATTGCATTTTTAAGAAACTACAGCGCTTGTATTATTCTAAGTCATGCGTATGTTGGGAAGTTTATATTTAGGAGCTAGACTGTTTACTTGGTTAGTTTATAAATATAACCTCTTTGAAGGCTAGTTTGAGTTTTCTACATGTTATACTCACAACATCGTTCTTCAATTTGTTCAGGAAAGGCTACTGAAGGGATCTGCTCTAAATTAAATGCTCAGGTACCTCATTTGTCTATAATTACCAGAATAACACATTGGTCTCTGTAACAGTGTGAATCATTATCAAAAAAGATACACAGGTGAATATATTCTGTAATGCCTGGTTTAATTTTAAGTATTAAAACGACACCTTCAGATCGATGTGCTTTTTTACAGTTTCATCTCACAAATGTTGGGGGGGGCTGGCAAAAGGAAGGGCTAATATCCATCTGCACGGCAGCCTGAGAGCTCAGACACAGCGTTACCACCCAGGATACCCAACTACAAGGAGAATTCCTGAGAAACATCGCAGACCTATTGTGTTTCTCCTGGAATAGAAAGCAGCCACTCTCAGAGACTGGAGACCCCGTATTATTTTGGTAGCACTGCCCCATACCAGTGTCTATTTATTAAGTGCCTCTGTGATCCATAACAGACCACCTGAGACAAGGGCTTTATAAATCAGGATTACAGAAATCTGTGGCCTGTTTAGAAGAAAGGTAAAGTATTCTTGCTGTTATTTCTTTGGTGTCTTCAATCTCCATCACTAACATTTGCATCACTGTAAAGAATTACCCCCAGTACAGTTCCAGGCTGTAGCTTTATTAGGAATGACTCGTAGTACGCGTGGCCTTTTTCCAGAGTGCTATGGCAACTCTCTTGTCCTCTGGGGCAGTGGTTTTCCAGTTGGTTTTCTTCTCTGTATTTGCAACTGCTAACTCCATGCACCAGAAATCAAGGAACCTAGACGCTTATTGATATCCTGGTTCATACAGCCACAACATCTTTCCAAGTGTGAAGAACATGCACACAGATTAGGCAGAGTTAAGTTCAATAACATTAATGAACAACACCTAGTTTGCTTTCATTTCAGGTAGCATTAGAGAGTGCTCTGCAAGCTTTTATTTCTCCTCACCTTAATCTAATCTATCAGTAGATATCAGAAAACTAGGCTATTGGTGCAATTTGCTAAACCAAAAGGTTTCAAGTAAGAAATCATGTGGCATCAAATAGAAATGAGATTTTTTAATGAACACCCGTAGCTGTTAACAGCGAGAGCTGCTGTGGGATAACTATTTACATTTCACTCCTAAATAACTCAGGTGCTAGGAGCAGAATTTGAGAACAAAATTTTAAAAGAAAGCTTTGCCAAGGAAGCCGAGATACACAAGTTCTCATCGTCTAGCTGAGCACTCCCTGGATTATTTTCCAAAAGTATAATTGCAGCCTTAATGAAGTGAGAGGATTGTGCTTTTTACTGACTCTCATTGCTCAAGGGTTTGACCTGTCACTTGGTGGAGGTCTTCATAAAAAACCACCCGAGACTCCAGCAATGCCTTCCATCGATCAGAAAGTTATGGAAGCTACTTCAATACGAGTGTCCTGTTTCTGCGTGGTTTTTTTTCAGTGGTTTGAGATCATCTTGTATGCTCTGCATTTTAAATGAAGAACTTTTTGGCATTTCTGTAAAAAGGCTCCCTGTTCAAAATTTAATGTGACTCTTGATACTGAAGTGCTTCTTTCCACTGCCACTGAAAAGGGGAAAAAAGTCAGACATATATTTTGAAAAAATGTCTGGTTTGTTGCAGTAATGAATAGTAAGGCAAAATAACATTTCAGGAAGGAATACAGTAACTGCTGCAGAAGCAATAGGACCACTATGTTTCTTTAAACCATTCATCAGCTCGTTCAGCATTCCTTAAAAGAAGACAGATTTATTCAATCAGTGTTATTATGCCTGCTGTTTTAATTTTATCAAAACATATTTAATTTCATATGAGACTGTTCTTTCAGAATTCCTGCTTGATGAGCGTGTGACACATGGGGTTTGTTGGAATTCAACATAACCCCGTCAACTATGTTTTTTTCAGTGTGCATCATAAATATTCATGAGATCAGTGCAACCAAGTAGCCATGGGATCCGGACCCACCTGCTTTTCTTAGGACTGGGATTTTGTGTTTATAACAACGGTATTGGGCTGCAAGTCAGAGGTTCTTGTCCCTGAGCTTACTTGCCCCACCATTTTTACTTACCTGACATGAAGAGGTTTTCTTATTACAAAGCCAGGAAACTTACCTCTGAGAGAAAAGTGATATTTTTCAAGCTTCATTCCAGTTATTCACTGTCGTCTTAGCCTTCTCTTCCTCTCTGTACTGAACAAGCACTGTCAAAAGCAGGATGAGGATGCAGACAATGTTATACAAGAACAATGAAACCTTCTCTTGTACAAGAGGGCAACATTTTGAAAAGGCAATTATTTAAGGTTTTTCTTAGTGTTCGTTACTACATGAACAGGAAAATTATATGTCACAGGTTTAGAAATTAAAAAGGGGGAACTGATGTCATTAGCTCTTCTGAGACAAGGCCATTTCTGTTTCAGCCAGTGAAAAGACTTAGAAAAACAGGGATTTACAAAAAGCTTTTCAGGGTAACTACAGTGTCTCCTGGCCTTCTTAAAGGAGAAGTTAAAAGCAGACTTGGAGATATATCAAATGCAGCAACACATTTATACTTCTCTTTCTCACATCATACAACAAGGAATCTATTTACTTGCTCCTGCTTTTCTTTAGTACATTTAAAAGAAAAAGAGAATGTACTTATTGGCATATCACTGTGCTATGTTAAGCTAATATTTGAATTAGTGCCTAGAATGAAGTCACGTAAGCTAAAGGAATGCTCTTGCAGCCCCCATTAGTGTGTGTACTATTTACTAAACAATTATTTTGGTGTCAGCTATGGCATTCTTTGCACAAGCAAGAACTACACAAAGTGAGTAAGAGCTGTAGAATGAAATGCTGCATAAAGAAATGTTCAGTTAACATCCAGGTGCCCTGTGTTTCCCAGTGGGACATCAAGTGGTGTTCCTCGAGGCAACACTGAAGGAACCATTGAAAGAACTTGAACATGTATGACGCACCTGCAAAGCATAAACTGGGAGCACAACATATAATTTTATCCTAAATGTACCGAGATACTTTTTGGAATTACTGTTTTACTTCAAAATAGCTAGCTCCAGTTCTATCAATTACCAAATCCATGGGTAAAATACAGGTATTTTTCACAGATGCTTTACTGCAAAGAATTTTAATAGCCTTTAAAAAATCCAGAAACAAGTCATGAAACCAGTTGATTTCCTGTATATAAAATTTGCGAGGTTCATCAAGAAGATCACTCAAGTCACCTAGGTGTTAGTGACCATCTAACTAATTGCCATTAGACATGATTTAGGACTTCTTAGAAGATGTGGAGGAAAAAAGCAAAACCAGCACTAAATTTCCATGCAATAGAGAATGAGCAGAAACAGCCTTCTCCTAGCTCATTAATTATTTTTTCTCACACTCAGCTCAACATTTTTGTTGGAGGTTTGAAGAGTTATGCCATTTCTCCTAACAAAATCTCCCTAAAACTCTACAAGATGACCACAGTTTCTTTGACTGAAAATGCATACACAGGACCCTTAGGCCCTGTCAATTATATGTGGCTTGCAAAACTTTTTAGGGTTCCAAGCAGAACTCTCCCTTCTTCTCTGTTTGCTGTCACTGAACTACTCTAGTGTCAAGATATTTCACCAATGTCCTGGCACCATCTTGACTCACTGTACTGTGTACCACTTCGATATAGGCCAGCCAGAAAATGAGCTATAAAACTGCAGGGTTCATGCACTGGATTAACATCGTGTACCAGCTCATTGATCCTCAAATTTGTCTTTCATCTATGGAAGTATTCTGCCACAAGCAAAGATATTTCTTAATACCAACATCAATGATTTAAAGCAGGCTTTATACACCAATGCTTTCCATTCTGGTCAGAAACTGAAAGGACATTTTAGTTCAAATAAATTGGTTCAATTTGTCCTTGACAAGAAAAACTGCTTAAGAAGCAAGAAGCTGCATTCTGCATTTGAAACAGGGTTTGGAAAAATAACTAAGGCAGCAAACTTATATCTTCACAGTGAAAAATACTTCCATCTATTTTATAAAAGAATTCTTCACCCTTTGGAAGACTCAATGACATGGCAAGAGTCACTGATTTTTCTTTCTTTCATTTGCATTATGTTTTCCTCAAAGCACTTGTGCACAGCTGTAACCTTATGAGGTAATTTTGCTGAGAGAAAAGCTGTCATCTTGAATGAAGTGTTTCTTCAACATGGTTTAAGTGACTTACAAACACAGCCTAACTGTGTTGCCTTGAACACTATAGAAAGATAATACTTTCTGCAGGCACTTTTCTATGCAGACATCCATTTTTTTCTTTGTAGAAAGCTTGTTTTCCAAAGTGAGCTCTGCTTCTTAGAGTCCTTAAGGCACAATCACATTCTCTTTGCTGACTATCCCTCCCTTAGCACGTGAAGACAATGGCTAGTCCCTGTATTTCCAGTTCAGAGAAGCCCTTTAGTCTAAAGAATTAGTTTCTTTTCATGCTTTTCTGTAGTATGTTGGGCAGTACTCTGGACAATGTTTTTTCTTGTTTCAGCCAGAATGATGAAAAGGGATGTTCAATGTCTCCTCCCTTTTAGCTGGGATAAATGCTCATCGCCTTAAACCAGGACTGTGACAGGGAAGAATCATGATTCCTTGCTGCCTAACAGTAGTTCCTAGTACAGGTACAGATAGACAATTACTATATAAAAAAGATTATTAAAAAAAATATATATCTTTTGATACCTGGGGAAAATGAGCTCATGTTTGGTTAAAAGGCTACGCTTGTCTAATAACCTGCAGGCACTGAAAGCTGAAACCCGCCATTCCTCAATGGTGTCCTGCCCTCTCCCGTGCTCTGCAGCCTGTCTGACCTGGTAGCTACCCAGTGCAGAAATCCAGCAGAAAGTTACTCAGTTTTTGTTGCTGCTGCTTTAGTGAGCCACATCCCCAGGGTGAGGAGTCAGTGGAGGACCGGAGCCTCTGCCAGGGAAGGCAGGGTTGTGCTGCTGAGAAGGAAACTGAGGGGAGCAGGGCTGGACCACTCCATATGCTGGCACTGAGCCTTCACATCAGCTCAGCTGTCTTCAGTGTAATGTGTGTTTGGGGGTTTTTTCCAAACACCAAGAAAAAAATAAGATCACCAAAATATAAATGCATTCATGTAACATTCTTGCCAGTTTTTAATTCATCATGTAGTGGTATGGCGTTTGATATGAGCTGTGTTAAGAACAAAGTCAGGAATGCATCCCAGTCCTATAATGGTTATTTTCAACTCAGTAAGCAAATAATAGCTGAAAAGATAAGTGCTCTGGTCACGGTAAAAAAACACTTTTTATTTAACTTTCATGCAACTAAGGTCTTGCATTCAAGAAAAGGATAGCAGTGTGCCCGCTTTTAGCAGCAGGTACTGCAGCATTTCTGAATTATAAAAGACTAAGATTAAGAGGTTTTTATGCATACTACACAATAACAAAATTCATAGACTAGATGTTTTTAAACAAATACTTTTTTAAACAGTTCTTATTTTTACTGAAATGTTTGTACATCATAAAACCTGTCGTCTTCAAACATGCATGTTGTAGGAGTTTTTGGACCCAAGCTCTCATAATCTCACAGCAGCACTATGATGACTGCTTGAATAACACTTAAAACAGCACCATATTCCATGCATTTTAAGGTATTATTTAATATGATTTAACAGGAGTAAATGAAGAGCATGTGAGCAGGCAGCCTTGGTACACTCTGATGTTTCTCCAATAAGCTCGCTGAAGGTCATTTTCTTTGCCACACATTCCTATTTTAAAAAAATCTTAACAAATAAGAGTTGTCTTAGAATTCATTGAAATTTATGAGCCTTCACAGTCATATGAAGAGCCTCACTAAAACTATATTTATTTCTGGTTCTCTGACTTTGAAGGTTACCCATGTACCTAAGTAAATGAAAAAGCAATTGAGAATTTCAATATATGGATCACACATTGTTCATGAACCATCTGTGGTGAATTTTGATCTGTAGGAGGAAGTCATTCAATAAATTTTGAACAAATAGATCTGGAACCATTCTAAACTGAACGCAGCCAATTTCTGGGGGTTTTTGTTTTGTTTTGTTTTGTTTTAAGTTAAGAAACATGCAATTTATTTGCATTATGGTATTTATTTTAAAATTTTGATCACTAGCAATTCCCTCTAAATTGCCTTGCACATTGTTTTGCAAAAAAAATATATTCTATAATGATCATTTGATCTACTTGGGAAACCAAGTCTTTTCCACTCACACACACAACTATATATTGAATTTCTAAATTCAGAGTTACAGCTGTAATTGGTCCAAAAGGTGTTAATGTAGAATAATGCTTTAGAATAAATGTAAAAACTTAGTAATATGTCCTAAATATAGTGTCCCTTGCCTTTGACCAGTTAGATATATTCTCATTTCCTTATCTTACTGGAACAAAGGCATCACTTTCAGAACAAGTTAACAAAGACATAGGATGGAGAAAGCCTAGTCATATCATCTGTGCTAGGACTTTGCTTCATCGTTCTGCTCTTTAGCTGTTCCTGCTGCTCCTGGTTTGTATTTATCAAATCATGAGAAAAATGACTGAAGTGGAACAAATGATAAACAGCACATGTATCTTTTTCTTATGCTCTAAGAAAGCTGACATTCAAAGGCCTTCAAATAATACCTTTGACTAATACCTCCTGCCCTTTTTGTGTCTCTAATTGCCAAGTATTACTGAATAAAACCATGCTGGCAGTTGTTCTGTAACACCTACAGAGTACAGCTAGCAGTCTGGAGAAAGGTGTTGCTTTCAGGTGTACACAGGGAGCCCTGGCTGCCATAATCTGTTGGGCTGACCCTGGCCGGCTGCCAGACCCCCACCGGGCCGCTCCATCGCTCCCCTCCTCAGGGCAGGGAAGGAAACTAATACAGAAAAGCTGCTGGGTCAGGATAAAGACAGGGCGATCACTCACCAGCTACTGTCACGAGCAAAACAGACTCAACTTGGGGAAAATTAATTTAATCTATTGCCAGTTAAAAATAAAGTAGGATGGTGAGAAACAAGGACAAAGCTAAAACCACCTTCCCTCCAACCCTCTCTTCTTCCCAGGCCCAACCTCCCTCCTTCATTCCCAAGTCTTCTACCTCTTCCCTGCTGAGCGGTTCAGGCGGACAAGGAACGAGGCCTGCGGTCAGTCCGTAACAGCTCCTCTCTGCCGCTCCTTCCTCATCACCCTCTTCCTCTGCTCCAGCGTGGTGTCCCTCCCACAGGAGACAGTCCTTCATGAACTTCTCCAAAGTGGGTCCTTCCCACGGGCTGCAATTATTCAGAAACTGCTCCAGCGTGGGTCCCTTCCCCGGGCTGCAGTCCCTCAGGCACAGACTGCTCCTGTGTGGGGCCCCTCTCCACAGGCCACAGCTCCTGCCAGGAGCCTGCTCCAGTGTGGGCTCTCCATGGGCTGCAGCTTCTGTCAGGGCATGCCCACCCACTCCGGCGTGGGGTCCTCCCCGGGCTGCAGGGGGAGATCTGCTCCCCCGTGGGCCTCCCTGGGCTGCAGGGTGACAGCCTGCCTCACCGGGGTCTTCCTCACGGGCTGCAGGGGAATCTCTGCTCCGGCGCCTGGAGCATCTCCTCCTCCTCCCTCTGCACTGACCTGGGGGGCTGCAGGGCTGTTTCTCTCAATTTTTTTCTCACTCCCCTCTCTCACAGGTGCTGCACAGTGGTTTTTACCCTTTTTTAAACAAGTAGTCACAGAGGCACTAACAGCTTGGCTGGTGGGCCCAGCTTTGGGCAGCAGCAGGTCTGTTTTGGAGTAAGCTGGAACCAGCTGTACCTCACATGGGGACAGCTCCTGGCGTCTTCTCCTGGACGAGAGGCCTCTCCAGGAGGCCTCCCCTGCAGCCCCCCAGCCACTGCCCGCACCTTGCCACGTAAACCCAGTACAGAAGATCTGCGCCATTATTTGGGACATCTGTGCCAGCACAGGAGGAAACAAAATGGAAGTCAGCTGTGTTAAGCTGTAAGCGTTGTTGTTCTCTCCCTAGGTAAGAGTTTGCCTGTTTCCTAAAACCATCAAAGAGAGAACTGTTCTCAAGGACCACCTATTGATTTCACCAACAATCCTGAAACCCTTCATCTCTTCCTTTGAGGCTAACATTTATATTTAAAACCTAGAGAGATTAATTAGATGTGTCACATACTTTTCCTAAGTTTGGTGCCAAGGAAAATATTAAACAGCTTGTTCCAGGACAGCTCTTCTTTGTCTTCCTCTCTCCTCTATTTTTTTTCTCCTCAGCATTAATTTTGGGGAGTGTAGAAGGTTTTATACACAAAGAAATACTGCAAGCATCCTTAAGGGCAGGTAACAGCTTCTCCCGAAGTAGTTCAATGAACTGATAAATTACTGCCATGCACAGCATCATTCATTTCTTCAGACAATCCCATTCCACATTTTGTTAGTGCCTCACCCTATGTTCATCAAACACTTTTCCTTCTTTATTGCAGGTATTCTTGGTGGCGGCAGTTGGCTGATAGCCCCAGCATATGCATGCGGTATTGAGCTTTGCCACATAGAGAGTAGATATGGACCAGTGCAAGTTGGTTTGATCATGGATTGTTTTGTCCTGTCATGAAAGCGACAACAAATACATTGCCTTCAGTGAGCAGGCCCCCAGTTCCCACAAATTACATTTCATTTTGAAATTTGAATTTCTGCCAAAACTGTAAGGTCTGAAATGTCAGCATTTCCCATGGAACAGAAATTCAGAATGTCAGTCGGCTTTTATCCCAAGTGAAATAGGTTTGTATAGTTGCCTGGGCACAAGGACGTGACACTGTTCTGTCTGCTTCATGCTAGAATAATTTTCAAAGCTTAGGAAGTCAAGGAGGCAAGCGCTCTCCTTCCCTTCTGGCACAGTAGTTTCTATGTTGCATAGGAATAGTGCTTCTGACTTTCCGTATTAGAATGGCTGTGGCATTAGTTTGTGATAAGCCTTTATAAAAAACTCAATCTTAGGGTTGCAAGAAGGGGTGCGACTTTTTTTCTATGCTAAAGTATCTTTCATTTTGCCAGTGGGATTCACAGCTATTTGTTGACCAGCAGAGGCATTTTGAAATTCAGGTATGCTGGGCTTCATGTTCCAAAATGCTCCGTGCTGGCTGTCAACTTCCTTTCCCCTCCCCACTGTGCTTCTCCTCCCATTTATTCTGTCTGTCTCAGACCTACCCTGTCCGTACCATCCTCAGATGCAACACTGTCCCTCAATTCTGTTTCTCCTATAGTGGCTTTTCTTTTTAAGCCAGTGAGGTTACTCCCCGCTGGTTGCTCTCTGGTCACCTGAACATACAAGAGTTGTCAGGAGTGGCTGAGGAAAGAGCTCCAAGCGCTCTCTTTTAGTACCAAGTGCCACAGACTCATCTGCAGCTACCCATTGATGTGTTACAGCACATTACAGGAGCCCTGGTTCACCAACCGTGCCAACCACTGCCCTGTTTATCAATGGCACAGTTTTGCCTGGGCAGCTTGCCCCCGGTGCTAGGAGGCAGGGGATCTCAGCACGGGAAAGGGAAGGCATGCATTTAATGCACTTACTCCCAAGATGAAATGACAATGCCACCCAACTACACATCAATTCCTGGGAAACAGAAAGCATTCCCGTAGCAGACATAGCCCTCATGGCCTTCAGAAGAAGGAGCTGGATGCAAAGCCCTGTTGTGTTCGTGTAGCTAACGGGTAGAGCTTAGACCAGCAGCATATTCAGTACAAATAGAATTTTTAATTAAATAATGATGGTGACCTCTAACAAACTAACTCTAAAAATGTGCAGTTTTCCAAAGATTTATCACTGGACCTGTTTGAGAGAGTTTTCATAAAACTCTTCTAACATTTGCTCTTTGAATGATCTCCTTGCCAAATAAGTTGTTTGGGTTTGGTTGTTTTTTTTCTTCTAGAGTATAAAGGTGCCACACTTTCTAAAAATAAAATGCTGTAACATTGTCTGTCTTTTTACTGTGATAAAAATAAAATATTTTTTCCTTAGCTTCATTTTAGGAAGTATCCTATCCAGTTTTGCGCTAATCTTCCAAAAATATTCAACACGAAGTAGCAAATTACATATAGACAGTTTTTGACCAAATAGCTGAAGTTTGGAAGCATTCTCAGTGACTAAGTGGAGTCTTGCAATTGAAACTCCTAAACAACTAGCAGCAGTAGTACCAAACAATATATAAAAAATAGAACATTTTGCATATCAACACTATTCCTTAAGAAAGGAATTAATTCTTATTCCTTCTAAAGCTCGTAGTACCATACTTTCAAAGACAAACAGCACATAAGTCAAACCACCACTTAATGCATAGCGCAAGTAAGCATGTGGTTTTAGTTTGTTCCTTTGAAGAGATTTCATTAGATCATTTGCTTTTATTGATTATGGTTTTGCTGAATGTTTCAAAAACATGTAGCATCAGAAAATTCCATATAGTTAGAAAAGATATCTAACTTGAGTAAAATATTGTTACTTCATTCTCATTTCAAACACATCATATAAGCTATACTTACAGAAAATAACGTTATAAAAATCCAAGTAATATTAATCATGCAAAAGAATTAAAACTTCCTATTTATTCATTTATCAGATGTCATAACACTAATGTTAATGTTTTGGATCATTTATGTGGATGCTATGCAAACTTACTAGCACTGGAAAATTATTCTACCTTGATGTATGTCTTAAACACTGACTACAGACAATAAATACTTAGGGCATATAATAGTGGCAGCTGGTCAAGGTTAACCCTAAAACTGGCTGTGTACATTGTCGTGTCACAAAGCTCATCTGACAAATCAAATCAGCCTCTAAGGAAGCCAGCATGGACTTGCAGTACAGACACTCCAGTCTGGGACTGAGCAAACACCCTGCTCGCAGCAGCCGAATGGACCGAAGGCAGTACCATGCGGATGCGGTAGCAGCAATTCCAGCTGCACGCTTTGCTCCACAGGGCTGGGCTAAGCCACTTGCACAGGCTCAGTACTGTACTCCTGTTCTCACTCATGATCGCAATGTGATTTTCCAGTATCGTGACAATTCCAAAAATACAGAATCCACTTTGACAGACCATTTGTAGCTATGGAAATAGTGATGTCTCTGACAATTCACTAAGAATTTTTTAAACAATTGTTGAGTGGGCACTCAGCTCGTCAAAGTTCTAGCAAGCCACTGCAGTTAACATTAAAACAACTCTCAGCAAAAAAATCATTCAGAAAAGCAAATCATTAAAACGACTGCTAAGGTTAAGCATCCCTGATCTGGGCAACACAAAAGCTGCCATACTGATTAGCCCAAGAGTCCACCTAATCCACCACTCTGTTCCCTGTGGTGCCGAGCAGTGAGCGCGTAGGAAGGGAGCAAGAATAAGAGCAGCACACGCCGATCCTTCCTCCAGCATCTGGCCACACATAGCCTAGGAACTAAGTCAGAAAAATGAAATACCAGAATCCTACTGATTTTGTATTCAACAGTTTAAAGTAGATGTGAAGGTTTAAAATATTTACAACAGTTTAAAGGAAAAAGTGACAGAGGAGGCATATTATTTTGGCTGCATTGATATTCACATTTTGTACTGCCTCTGCTCAAGCAGTGGAGGATCTGCGCAGCCTGCACAGACTGCCACCTCTCCAGTATGCCAAGTCCTCTTCAAATATTTGCTTTTCAATCAACAAATTATTTGAGCTGCTCTGTTTATTCTCTGTCTTTTTAAGAGCTCCTGTTCTGCATTTCAATGATGAAAGCCTACAGCTCTTTCAAATTTAGGGTTGTATTTCTGAGCCACCTCTTTCAGCACTTTTTGCATTTCCTGTTACAATTCACAGAACTAATTATACTGCAAATCCATGTGCATTTTCCAGTTTGCAATTCACAGTAATAAAGAATTAAGCAATGTTATCAGGTAACTCCCCTTGAAAAGAAGCATACTGGCTCCTTGTTACAATTCATCATTGCTCTTGTGAAATCAGTAATAGCACCAGTCATTCTCAGGAAAAAAAGAGGAAAAATATTGGTGAGTTTGATTATTGAAATTAGATTAAAAGGGAATCTGTTAGGAAAAAAGGGAAAATGGCCACTCAATAGTTGTGAAAGTTGAATAAATGTAAGTCTAAAACTATCTGAAAAGATAATTTAATACCTCCTCCTCTCTTAAGGCTAGCTGGATGCCTGGCAGATATTATCTAATGTGTTATTGATCGAACGAAGGTGATTCCAAACCAGGTCTGCTTCAGTGCTTTATTGCCCTTACACTTGGAATTTTTTTTCCTAATATTTAACATTAATCTCCTGAGTTCAAATTAAAGCCATTACTTCTTGTCCTACCTTTCATCATACATTGGCCCATTAATCACCTTTTTCAGTAAATCACTACACAGTCAGAGACATCTACAAGGAAGACTGGGCAAGGAATATAAAACAAATGCAGTTCCTCCACAAATCACATTTTCTAAGCTTTCTTTTGGTCTTGCTGCCTTCAGGAAGAATTACTTTTCTGTCTCTGTCCTGCCATCACACTGGGCTGAGAGTTACATTCAATGCCTGATCAACACCAGGCAGAACAACGTAACTGCCTTCTGTTATTCGATGTATGTAGTTATTTATAACATCATACTTGGGTTCCTATATTTTATATTTTTTTCTGCAGCACCACTGACTAGACTGTTAGTCCCCATTTTGTATTTGTGCATTTGATGTCCTGGTTTTACAGATAGTACTTTATATTTTTGTGAAATTTCTTCTTGTTGATTTCTCCAGCCTATTCAGTATTTTTAAATTGATCCTGTCATTCAATGTGCTTGTAACTTCTTTCAACATACTGTCATTAAAAAGCTTTTATGAGCACCATTTTTAGTCCATGATTCCAGTTATTGTGACTAATACTGATTAGCTCTTGAGGCACAAACTCATCTCCTTGTGTTTATTCCTCCTACTTTGAGAAGGCTTTATTAGGAAAGGATTGGTTACTTTTTCCCTAGATGATATATTCTTATGGGGGAGAGCATAAGAAGTCACATTTGTTACAAGGTAACACCTACTATTTATTTCTTCTTCATCTATTAAACCAGCTGTCCTGCCAAAGAATAAAATCAGATTATTTGACATATACTCTTGACAAATCTGCGTTGGCTATTCATGGGTGATGCTGGGTGTTTATTTGTAAACACTTCCTGGATTAGTATTGTTTCATCATTTTATTATTTTTCTAATGGATGTCTGGATGTTGAGCTGAGCCTGATGGACTCATAATTTCCTCAGACCTCCTGCTCTTCTCTTATCTGTAAAGGGTAGTGGGGGAGGAAGGATAGGTAATGTTTGTGCATTGGGACCTACACACACACACACTCAACGGTTCTTCTCTATTTTCCACGGAATTCACCAAGATAATTGTTGCTAATGTTTCAATGAATGTATTTCTTCAAATATTTCTAAACAGAACTGAAAAATAGTCTAGAAACTATTTTCATTTGATAGCATACTGCACCCAAAGATACAGATGTAAAAATGCATGATCCCTGAAAAGACACAGAATAAAAAGTGCACCGGATCCAAGGGTAAGTTATTTTGGCACCATCGGTTTTGTCTACAGGATGCTAACGTATATACAACAAACGCTTCCACCAGCTTTTATTTCTTTACAAATAAACATGCCATTTTACCCCTGGCTTAGCCCATGGTAATATACTGCAGAGGTCGTAACACGACGAACTTTAGACTCAAGGAGATTTTGTTTCATGTGTTTTCCTAGGACTACATCCCTCTGCGCTTGCTCATAAAGGTCTGCCCTTAAGGAGACTTTTAGTCTTCATGGTCATTCTTCTCCTGCTGTAGCCATTAGCAAACATTAGCCATGAAAGCTAGTTTGAGAGCAAGGCAACATAAAAAAGTTTAGCTTTGCTTCCCTCTGTACCTTCCTGTTTTTCACATCGACTGTTTCCAATGAGCGTGTAATTCAGACTGAACAAGAGACTCTGCACACACCTGTGCCACCAAAACCGAGGCTACGAGTGGGGCAGCCCTGGTCCCTTCTCTCAGGTGTCACGGGGGGAAATCCACAGCGGAGCTTCCCCCCCAATATAAAATGACCACCCACTCACCACTTGACAATTCTGCGCGGTTTTGTACCAGGCCTCTTTCCTGTTCCCCAGGCAACTTCGGCGAGAGAGAAAAGATCCGAAGTATTTGCCTTTACTGAGTCAAATAAAGCTCGGGATCAATTCTTTCTAATACAGTGGAGTGAAAAAGAACCTGAAATTGCAATTCGCCACGATTACAATCTCCGGGCAGCTTTCTCTCAGAACATCGGCCCCGCTTCCTTCGGAAGCCGAGAGGGGAGGAGGGCGGGGGCGGGCAGGGCTGTCCCCGCTCCTCCGGAGGCACCGCTCCGCCGTGGATTCTGTAGGACCAGCAAGGGGCAGACACCTAACGATGAGCTTACAACACCGGGAGGCGGCATCGCCCGCCAGCACCGCGGGCCCCACCGGTGCCCGGGGGGTGGTTACCGCCAGCCCGGCCGGACTCTGAGGGCGGGCGGTCCCTGCTCTTCTCTTCGGCTGGGCTCGGGCAGGCCCAGCCTCCCCCACCCTCCTCCCCTCAGCGGCCGCCGGCGGGGCTTGCCCGGCCGCCCGCTGCCGCAGGAGGCCCCGCCCGGCCCGGCCCGGCGTGAGGCGGAGCCGCGCAGGACCCGCAGTCGCCGCCGGAACAGCCGCCGCCCGCGCCGGGGCCATGGAGGAGTTTCACCCTCACAACGACGAGGTAGGGGCCGCCGCAGGGAGCCTGGGGGGGGGGGGGGGGCAGGTGGGTTGTGCGCGGGGACCTGCGGGTCCCCGTCCTTGGGGCACCCCCGGGGTCCGGGCAACACCTGGGGGTGCCCGCCTCGGGGCTGGGGCGGGGGAACCGGGGCCCTGGGGCTGCCCGCCGCTTCGGTTTTAGCCCCTTCCAGCGCTGGGAGCTGGAAGTTCCTGCGAGGGGAGGTGGAAGCGGGGTGGGGGGCGCTGCCGCCCGCAGCGGCGCTGTCGGTCTGCGGCCATTTTTCTTGTCTCACCCCTGGAGGAGAGTTTCCCGGCCCAGGGGCCTTCCTGCCGGTCTGCAGCCACCAGTTTTCCTTAAAAAAAAAAAAAAAAAAGAAAAAAGCTCGTAGAACCATTAAGAACCATTATTGCCCTTGAGGTTTCTGTCTGTGCCCGAGTGTTTGAAATTCGTGGCCGTGAAGAGGCAGATGGCACAACGGCAGGTGCCGGGTTTCCTTTGGAAGCCAAGCTAAAGGCTGGTGGGTAGGAATGAGCAGAAAATAGGAGGCATCAAAACTTGCAAGAGTCTTCTGCGCTTGAGAAAGTTACTTGGGTAAGCTAATGACTGTGGAAACCAGTCTTTTTGATACCAGGGTTGCAAAACCTTGTGTTACCATTTGGCAGCAAGATGTAACCCACGGGTTAGTAAATCCGTGACTCCAGTAAAAACCCAGATCAAGACCCAGAGGAAAGCATTTGCCATTTAACTTTTTGTCTTGGAGAATATTCCCATGACAAGCACAGACAGTGGTGGAATTTAATCTTTATAAATTGAACCTGTTTCCAAGCTCACTGAGGCCCAAGGTTTTTGGACCCACTCAAATGTGACTAGCAAAACCCACAGGAAATAATGTAGGAATGGTGCTGGGGAAAAAAAGGAAGATTTTAGAATTATACTAACAGACTACGCAATGCAAATAACCAGACACAGGGCTTGATCATTACGTGTTACTTAGGGTAAAAGTGCATCATTTGTTTACTTTTCTATCAAATAATAGTTATTATTTTTTATTACAGATGATCTTCAACACTGATGAGGCCCACAACATAGTTAAGGAGGTAGGTTTTAGCTAACAGCTGTATTTCAAAGAAATTCTTTACCTTACCCTGGAGTATGCCGAAAGCAGCTACTTTTGTTGACCGTTCCAGATAAATTCAATCTTATATGAAAGTATTACTTGCATCAAATAAAGACGGAGTTTCATTTGGAGCTGCTTTAAGCTTCATCTAATTGCTGTCTTCAACGACCTAACAAGAAGGCAGATGAGAGAAGAGAGAGACAGAATTAATGAAGAGCCTGTGGCATACAGATGCTGTCAAGTTTTGCAGGGAAGTACTATTTTGAGAAAGGAATTCCTAGAGGGGCTCTGCAGGTCCTTTCCCACCTGCCCTGTCAGGAAGGGAAAGGCCTGCACTTTTAGAACTGCTCCAGTACACAACAGCAAGCTCTTGGGTGTCAGATAAATGACAATTCAACCCTTTATGTAACCATCCCTGCCTTGAAAGGTCAAATGAGTCTGCAGACGCTGGGAGTAAAGCCAAGTGTTTCTGCCTCTGGTTGAAAGCTTAACCAGAGCTGAGGAGCTCTAGCACTGGGTGGTGCATTTCTGAAAGGACCAAAATTCCCAAGGGATTTTCTTGTCCTTCTTCTGTTTTCTATTCTGTTTTGTGATTGTTTGTTTCCATTGAGTTCTTTGTCCAGCTTTATACACTGTGATCAGAACTAACCAGGCTTTTTAAGATCCAGTGCACAAGTCTCTTACGCAGCCTGTTAGTGGGTGGTTAGTGTGTGGGATTCATCTTACTGAATCAGAGGAGAACGTGGTTTTATTTTACTTACCTTTTCCAGGTATGCATTTCTTAACTGAATTTCCCAGTTCTAAGAAGTATCCATCAGCACATGAGAATGCAGTTTAAGAGTTAGAGGAGACTTTCTGTTCAGTCATTTTTAAGTTTTAAGCAAGGGTTGGCCAATCTGTAGCCATTGGAGAATATGCAGTTTTCAAGCAGTTCAGATACTTCTTGTGCTGCAAGATATGACCCTTGAGTATCTCGCTCTTTCTCTCATATCTTCCTCTTCTTTGAAGCTAGGGTATGCATTCCACTGTTGTTGCTCTAGCTCTGAAGATTTTGGTATATTGCTTGCAGGCTCTGAAAGGTTGGCCAGCCTAAGATGACATTATTGATTTGAGTAGTACCATTTCCATTACAGTAGCTTTGGAAAGCCAAGCTGGAGTAGACAGTCATTAGGAACAGTGGGACGTGCTGGTATCTTCACTGGTAAATAGATCCATTCACTTAAAACTTGGTACTTAAAGCATATGGCTAATGTCTTTCCTACAAGAAATGTTCAGTCAGAGCCTCATTTTTCTCCGTGTAATAATGTGGTAAATATGTACTAAAAATAAGTTTCTGAGATGGATCATTTTTCTTCCCATTCAGCAGCTGATACTGATGAGCTCAAGTGGCTTAAAGTAATCCAAGTGCCAGATAAAATTCCTCAGACTATGCAAGACATTTTAAACCTCTACATTTTGAAGTATGTTTACTGTAACTGGTTTTTTCCGCTCTATTTTAGTGCATAGAAAGTGTTTTAGGCAAGGCAGATTATAATCACAACAAAGTCAACCAGTGGACTGCTGCTATAGTAGAACAGTCACTGACACATCTGGTAAAACTTGGAAAAACGTACAAGTACATCGGTAAGTACAAGCAGTCATACTTTTACCACATACAGTCACAATAAATAATTGCTGAAAGGTTCATTTGAATGCAGAGCTATATTCAATAGAAAGTTTTAAACAGTAAACAAAGCAGAGCAGATACCCGAACTCTTCCGTTATGTAGATTTTTAGTAATACCTGTGGTAAAACTATGACAGTTTCACCTGGGCTAAGCATGCTAGCAACACTTAGCACAGAAGATGACATGTTACACAGTCTTTTGTGGCTGTTAAGCAACCCCCAAACAATAACATCAACTTTTTGGTATCAGTTCAGGAAATAATTGCTTATCTTAAATAAAATTTTCAGTAGGGTTAAGCTTCCTATAAACACAGACATTTGAAAGACTTTAGTCCTGTACGCTAAGTCATGTCCCATAATGTGCATATCTGTGGAAGGGAAATGGAAATAAGTAGCAGTTTAACCCACTTCGGTCCTTTTGTGGAGCGTTGATGTAATGGCAAGTGTTAACACTCTGTTCTGTTTTGAAACTCTTGGTTTCAGATTGTCCCTGCCATTGCAGGTCAGTCTAGAAATGCTTCATGTTACTAGAGTGTGGTTTCAGGGAGCAGTCAACCTGTACTTTTGGGAGACAACTCTCATCAAGTGCGACTTCTGCTGTGCCTGTGAGGACAGCATCTGCAATCCCGTTCTGAGGTGCACATGACACAAGCCATATCTAAGTAGTTTAAAAAATAAAAACCATAATCCTATTAGCAAGGATTTTGTTAAAGCCGTTGTCTTTATGCAGGTAAAAATAATCGTGAAATGGATACCAAGTTCTTGAGGAAAATACTGGGGGCAAGGGGGTTTTGAAAAAAGGTTTTGACTTAGCTGAATGCCATCTGCTAGCCATTTGAAAATGTTACGCAGGCTTGAGTTCAGAAGTACCGAATGATTCACCTCTTCTGCTTTAATAATTAATTCCTTGATTTTATGACTATCTTACAGTAACCTGTGCGGTGATGCAGAAGAGTGGAGCTGGTCTTCACACAGCAAGCTCATGCTTCTGGGATACCACAACTGATGGTAAATTTCCTCACTCAGATTAAAAATTTGTAGTAAAAGAAACGTTACTGCTCAGTTGTAATAGTTAGGTTGAACGTTTTCAAGAGTGATTGTAGAAGCAGTAGCTTCTAGGAATAGATGCTTGTTTACAATCCCAGTGCCTGCATTAAGAGTGATTGCTTTGTAAATTATGAGAAGCAGGAGGAGAAATGCCTTCACTCTGAAACAGGAGTCGAAACTTTCAATCCTCATCAGTAACCATAGATTAGTTGAAGAGGTAGTAAAACACTGTTCGCAGTAAACACAAGCGGATACTCTTAAACACATGTGCCTGTCTGCTGTAAGAGGACAGCGCTTACTTGGGAGGAGAGCAGAACTTGGTAAAAACAGAAATAGTTTAACTAACAGTACGTGTTCCAGTTGCTTAACTACCAGCCAGGCCTTGGATGCATTTTATTGCTTCTAAATTAGTTCTAAATGCATTTTTTCCCAGGTTCAAAGTATCATGGGGAAACAAGATTAAAATAATCTTGTGTCTGTCACAGACTCAGAAAGATCTTTTTAGAAGAGGGTACCAAGATTTAACTTTAAAACAGAGATGGCATTAGAAAGTCAGCTAAGGTTAAAAAAAAAAAATCATAAAATGAAGGTAAGTAAACAAGTGCAGTTCAGTCTTCATGTTTCCTTGGTTGTAAGGCAAATATACTAGAATGTATTTGATCCAGTCTTTTTTTCTGATTTCTTGTCTAATTATCTTGCCAGTTTCAGTATGAGATTTTCAAGGATTTTTCCAAGTCCAGCTTTTAAAGAGAGATACTGAAATTGTGTTTTCCTGGAAGCTGTCTTAAGCATACAACTCTCATGTTAGGCAGTAAACAATTTGCAAGTTAATGAAAATGTTTTGAGGAATGTAGCCCATGTATAGCCAAGGTGACATAATAGTATTTACCTTAAATCATAGCTGAATTATTCATATTAATTAGACATAATTTACACTGCGATAAAGTGAATTTAGTAAAGATACTGGCATTCTAATTTAATTTTGTAATAATCTCTTCTAGGAACCTGCACAGTCAGATGGGAAAACCGAACAATGAACTGCATTGTCAATGTGTTTGCTGTTGCTATTATCCTGTAGCTGACTGGAAGATAAATACAAGCAACACCGAAGCCTTTAAGAAAAAAAAAAATCATCCAAACACATGGCTAGATATTTCAAACCATCATTTGTTTTTGTATGAGGAGCATACAGAAGCTCTCTACAGAGAGCATAGAGTCTAAGACAGTTCTTAGAGATTAATTATCTGAAAGCTAGCAAAAAGTTTAAAATATATGTATGTATCTATCTAAAGAGAAAGTTATAGTAATTTAAATACTCAGAAGTATGTTAATGAGAAGATGCCACAAAGATCAATTTATAGCAAAGCTAATATCAAAGATACTTTATTCAAGAGGAACAAACCACATCAAAGGAAAGGTCAAAGGGCAAGCAAGACTTCTCAGGATTATGGTGCATTTGGGAACAAATTATGAACACAATTCAGAGTGGATATACAGTAAACAATACTGGTGCTTCATGTTTGACTAAACAAAGCTAACTGTCACACTGAATGCTGGTGCTTGTGAAATTGCATGAGCATCACATTTTGGTCAAGCATGAACATTTACGTTGAAATTAAATCCAGTTAAGCTTTTCCCCTGGAGGCAGAGGGTGAATTCACTGAGACAAAGGTGAAATCTACCTAGTCCTAGCAGAATTCTAATTTATCTTGGGAATGAAGAACGTATTATTTGTTATCAATTCAGGGAGACATGCTGGGGATCAGCCCTTAATTCATAGTTTATAAATCTGAAAACATTCTGAAGGTACTTAAATTTGATTTTATTCCATGACTGCAGAATTTGTGACAAGCACTTTATTGATTCCTCATGCAGTAGCCAGGAGTTAGGGCAACAAGACTGGACCCACATTACTCCAAGTAGGATTGAAGTGTTCAGAGAGAAGGCACACACATTTCTAGTGGCTCTTGTTAGCTTTGGAAACATTTATCTTAAAGCAACATATCTGTTCTTTATAGGAGTGTTTCCTATGTTCTCCTAAGTCTAGAATTGGATCTTAGTCTTGTGAAATAATGCAGTTTAGTTTTATGCGTTAAGAATACCCCTCCCATAAAGATTTGTGCAAATTCTTAATTTTGCTCAAATGATGAGTCTTAACTTGAAATGTTCCATGTGGAAGAAAAGCATTTGCACACACACAAGTATTTGCTGGATCGGGGCCTACATTTTTGTTGATTAATGCACAAATTACATGATAAAGAGATGTATCAATACCAAAAATGCCTAAATGATTGCTACCACTAAGTGGCAGCTACATTAAGTTGTTTTCTCAGATGCTGCTTAAAGATAGAATTTTTTCTTTTCTTACTCTGTGTCTTTGGAAGAGACTGGTAACTACCTAACAGCTAACATAAGGCTGTTTGGGATTTTAAAAAATGAATATTAAAGCACTACTACACAGGTTCGGGGGTTTTTTTGTTTGTTTTTTTTTCAGATAACTGACTATCGGGGTACATAGCAAGTGTCCTGTACACAGAACAAGCTAAAAACCATTTCATTGCTTAAATTGTGTATACATATTGCTAGTATGAGACTACAGAAGGAACACGTGTATGTGTAATTCACAGTACCATTCAAAATCTCTTGCTTTGCAGACAAATAGAGTACTGCTTTTACCTAAGTGCAAGTAAAATTAATACTGTAATATTGCATTTGCCTAACAGGCAAGTGTAGCGTGAAGATATATGTGTATGTTGTACTGACCTTCAAATGTATAGTAATTTAACATTATTTGGGTTAGGACAGCAATTTCTGAACTAGGTGCCAGCATCCAAGAGCTGAGTTGCGGAACTGACAAAAATGCAGTAGTTTCACTGGTATTTGGAATTGCGCAAAGTAAAAAATAAGTGGGGTAGCAACTGGTAAAAAATTTGGTACGATTAATACAGTTTAAGAAGTGGGTGAGTAAAAAGGGTGGCTGTTATCGCCCTTTAATGGGCATTTGGGTGCCATGGTCACAAGAAATATTCCAAATAGCCACCTGTAATCTCATTTGGTATTTTTGCTTTACTTGAAGACAAGATGCACTGACTAAGACTATCAGTTTAATGAGGCTTGGTGAAGGTTCTGCTGCAGAAGAAACCTAGAAAATATTATAAGACAGCTTCATTTTTCTTTCTACCAAAAAAAAAAATAAAGTTTTTGCCTTAGTTGTATTTTTGCCTTGTGTTCTTGATCAATATAAATAGGAACTGATAAAAATACTCCTCTTGCTTTCCTTCACTTGTGTACAAGTGAGAACCTGGGAAATTCATTGAAGTTGTGTGTGCATTTTAGGGACAAGACCTTTTCAAAGGCTAGTTCCCAGACTTGGCGTAATTTCTTACACCTCTTGTCTACTGTTTCTCTTACTGTTTGTCTTGATGATACAAGTTAAAAGTTTTGTTAGTCCAGAAAGGTTATGAAACTCCAGGAAAAGTATTTTCATTCTGCATCGTATCCTAGTGAGTTTACCTTATTTCCCATCTTTTCCCCATCCTCTGTGGGTACAAACAGCTACTTGTATGTAATATAACTCTCAAAACAAATGCTGAACACCATTAGTTGCTTTTCCACGTAGTTTGTTTTCAAGGATAAAACTATGAATTGCAGAATATGAAAACCCACAACATTTCAATAGTATTTTCTATCAATACAATGTTTTCTTAGTAGTTGTAATCGGGAGGATGAGTTATTGTTAACAATGGGGGTCTTAGTAATGGGACAGTTTGCATTAAGGTATAACCCATATATGTGGAGCTATAGGTTTCTACATATGATTTTTCCCATGCAGATTTTGTTAATCTAAACAGAAAAATGTCAAAGGGAAAGTAAGGGAGCAGATTCATGACCTCCTTTTCATTGCCTGCCAGGTGTCTGTCAGTAACTTGTTGCCTTTCTGATGACTGTCTTCCCATTATACTTGACTTGATCCATGAAATGAGTACAAATCCTGGTATGTTCAATTTAGATTCATGCAATCTAAAGCACCTTACAGAAGCCACTGAAATCCCAGCTGTAGCAAGTGTATTTAGTTGGACAGGAATGTCAGAGCACTGATATTTTAAATACACCAAAAAAGAGAGAACATTATCTATTGGTAGTCTATATGCATTAGTACAGTAGCTGCCTTACAGAGGAAATGGGTTTGTTCAGGTAGCAGATCCTGTAACAAAAATTCTTACCTGATCATTGAGATGTACCATGCTGCCTCCTGTACAGTCTGACCAGGTCATTTTGTTCCCATTCAGTTCAGAGAGGGATTTTTCAGTGCAGTGACGCTGTCACACAAGCACAGGGCCCGACTGAACACCCCCATCAAAATCATGAGTGAGGAAGTTCTGCCTGTGTGTCTGCAGGACGCTCCCAGCTCAAAGCCAGCACCAGTTTGTCTCTCGGGGAGTATCTCGGCTCAAGATGTGGTATTCTGTAAATGCAGCAATAAGCCCAGTTGCAAAGTGGCTCCAAAGCTATGCAGTCACGTTTACATCGTATTGCATGTGAGCTGCTCTATAGCCTGTTTGGTCTATGCCAGGTAAGGGGTCTGTGGACATTGGCTTGTAGGTGGAATGGTTTCTCTCTTCCCCCCACAATGGAAAGAAGGCTACAGCCAAGCCACATGCCCACTGAGGGAGGTTTCTCCACTCCAATGAGTCTAAATCACTGTCAAGTACCTGGAGGTTTTAGCTCCTATGTTCCAGCAAACATCTGTTCTTAAACACAGAAAACATACTGTGACAGCAGCTTTATTTGTTACGTAAAAGTTTTCTAAAATGGAACAGAGTAGTGCTAGATTGACAGCTACAAACACCCCTGTAACTCCCATCCTACTGACTGACCTAAAATGACTTGAAAAGGAGCATCGGGGCAACAGTAACACACCTCACTGGTCAGTATGGTTCATGTCAGGCACTTAACGGTTACTCTCCCATGCAAAGAAGCTACTGGGGCCACATAGCACAAGTGCATGAAGGAGACAGAAAGGCCAGTTTTGTAGTGACGCTACCATTTTAAATAGACATTTAAATATCTGTAAGTTAATTATAGAGTTTGTAATCTATGCTTACGTAGCTTCACAGTGTAGAGACCACATGGAGTTCAGAATCAAAACCATTAAAATCCCCCATCCCCAGGGGAAGGTGGCGAGATGGACTAGCTGGCTCAGCTGCAAGAAACTCAAACTTCTTTCTAGTCCGCAGGTTCTCCTCCTCATCGGCCTATATTGGATATAATCAGAATAATTTTTGAACAGCACCTCCTAAATCAGAAACATCATCATATCTGCAAAACCCCCCATCATAGCTGTAAACACCTTAGGAAGAAGTTAAACATTCTCTGCTATCCGTTCTTGTAGAGTTTGCTGAAGTTTCTGAGGCAGCCTTTATTCAGTGCTTGTTCATGACCATCCGGGTAAAATTAGAGGGGCAATCTTTATCTATATACCCTGTCATACAGACATATATTACATATACACTTATAGGTATGTTCACCCCTTCTATTCATCCACTTCCCTCACAATTTTGAGTCATACATAGATAATTTTGTTCATTTAGAATTTAATCTCCTGTTGCTTATTTCCACTTCAGCAATGTCTAGGTATCAAAACAAGGGCTCCAACAGCGTTCATACAAACAAATATCCTGGCCAGAGAGAATACAATTTAGCATTTAGATATTAGTCAGCAGAAGTGAGAGGGCTAGGTAACAGCAAGGATATGACTGCCTTTATTGCCACTCACAGCATGCTGCAGTCTCTGGCAGTCATGATTTTATCCAACCTCAGGCAATAACTTGGGGTGGGGTGGGGGTGAGGTGTGTGCTTTCTGTGTGGTCTTCTACAGTGGCTATTGGAACTGGTCTGACCAAATCACACAAGAATCTACTGCAGGGTTTTGAGTGATGTCATTTGTTAGTTTGATATGTCTTCAAATATATGTAAGGACCTCACCAATCGGTGCTGTAATAGCTATATCATGTTCATGTCTGAGTTGAATATTTTAGGAAATTAATCTTAGATGAACTGTAACCACAGCTGTAGCTAGATGGTCTGCTGATGTGAACAAATTCTAGTTGCCTATTTCGTGGCACTCATTATCGGTCCCCTGGACAACAGTTGAAATGATTGCAGGGAACAACTTTGCAAGAGCTAGCTTTGGAAGGGAAGAAACTGAGTAGTTTTAATTTCAGGTTTAGGTCTGGATCAACTGAGGCTTAGGGGTCAGTGCTGAAATCTTCCAAGCTCATCTCTTTGTGCCATTGCTTTGGCATCTTAAGGAAACCTATGCAATTGCCTTGGTTTTAGGGTTTGGGTTTTTTTTTTTTGGATTGTTATGGTTTTGGTTTTTTGTTTTGGTGGGGCTTTTTGGTGGAGTTTGGGTTGGGTTTTTTTTTGTTTGATTGGGGGTTTTTTTTGTGCAAAATTTTGGCTGCATTGGAGAAGCAGCTGGTGAATACATGCTTTCCAGTTTGAGCTTCATCAATTGCTCCACAGGAAGCCAACACAAACCTCCCTAAGGCTGCAGCCCTGCTGCGGCTGGACGGGGGACACAGCAAGCGCCTGTGCCGCCTTTCACTTACCTCACCTGGGGCAGAAGCTGGGCCCGAAGCCGGGGCCTGGGCCTGGGCCGAAGCCGGGGCCTGGGCCGAAGCCGGGGCCGGGGCCGGGGCCGCAGCCGTCGGCAGGCGGC